>WSQC01000011.1:0-600000 GCA_013248845.1 Passalora sequoiae | reverse complement strand
CAAATATTTCTCCAGAGACACACGAGACATTGCTCTCTTCACGTATGAAATTTATTCATTAATCAGGTCAGCGCTCGCGCTTGCTATCACGTGCAAGTGAATGCATCAGTGCTTTGGCATGCAAGGGTGCTCGCGTGAAGACCCTCGGACTTGGGGCTAGAATTATTTAAACCCTTGACCAATTCCAGAATCTTGGCGAACATCTCGGCAACTTGTGAAGTTAGTAATGCAGTCTTTCCAGAGGACAGCATTACACTTTCCTTCTTTACCACCACATCTGGCACTCACACCAACGTGGTGCGTCGACATCAATCCGAGAACGGCAAAAACTTCATATACTCATAGATCAAGGTATACCTGCATCTCGAGTGGCAGGACTACCACTTCCACAATATAATCACCATGGCAGACGTAGCGAAGACCGAGACTCCCAAAGCGGCTGTCACCAAGCCTGAACGACCCGATGAGGAGGCCTACAAGAAGAATTTGGCCGCAGCCGAAAAGCAATTGAAAGAGGCGGAAGAACGCATGGTACGTGGTCATGAAACACTGGAATTATGCTTGTGAAAGTTACAAGTTGCCGCGTGGTGACAGGGGTGTGCATACTTAGGACAGAGCACATGCTAACAACCCATGCAGAAGCAGATCAAAACGAAAATCAACAATGCCACCCCACAGAACAAGGACTCGCCAGCTTCCAAGCGTCAACAAGAACTTCGCGCCGAGCAACAAGCAATCAAGGCTAAGCAGCAGGGGAGTAAGAGCAATCGTGGCCAGGTCATGGAAAAGGTCAAAAGGCTAGACGAGCAACTCAAGTCACGAATCGCCGAGCAGAAGACACAACGCTCCAAGGTCAACTTCAAGTCTGCAGAGGAGGTCCAGCAAGAAATAAACAAGCTACAGGCGCAAGTCGACACTGGCAAGCTCAAGATTGTGGACGAAAAGAAGACATTGAACGACATCTCGCAATTGAACCGCCTCAAGAAAAGCTTTGGTCAATTTGACGAGGCGCAAAAGGGCATCGACGCGCTCAAAGCCGAAATCGCCGAAGAGAAGAAGAAACTGGACGACCCGGAGCACAAGGCGCTCTCCGATCGCTTCTCTGAGATTGGCGCCGAGCTCGACAAGATTAGGGCAGAACAAGATGGAGCATACAAGAATTTGAATGCGCTGCGGGACGAGCGAACCAAGATCCACGAGGACCAGCAAAAGAAGTATGCAGCTGTAAAGGAGATCAAGGACGCATATTACCAGCAAAGACGTGCTGCTGTCGATTACGAACGCGAGGCAAGACGCATCCGTGAGGAGAAGCGAAAGGCAGAGAATGACGCATTTCACCGCGGTCGAAGACAAGAGGCTGCCAAGGCTAAGCTTGAGGATGCTAGCGAACCAGCTTACGGAGACGAGATTCGCACTGCTCAGTCACTGCTCGCCTACTTTGACCCATCTTCTATCACCAAGCAAGAGGCTGCTGGTCCAGGCAAATTCGCTGCTACAAACTTCCGCACCGTTGATAACGCTGGCATTAAGGGCACTGCACTGAAGAAGAAGGGCGAGGACGAGGAGGCCTACTTCATTGGTGGAGCTGGCAAGAAGAAGAAGGGAGGTCGTGGCCAGAAGTCTGCCGGCGCTTCCTCGCCCGCACCAGAAGGTGGCAAGTTCAATTTGGATTATGGCACTATTGAGTTGCTTGCCAAGATCGACGTCGCACCACCAATGTCCCAAGCCGATGTTCCTTCAACTGTCGAGAACATAAAGGGCAAACTGGCACACTGGAAAGAAGATCAAGACCGCAAGACCAAGGAGAACATCGCAAAGGCTCAGGCTGAGATTGAGAGGCTCGAGAAGGAAGAGACCGAGACCAACGGCACTGCTGCAAAGTCGTCTGTCGAGAAGCAGGTCAACGGAGGTGCTGAAGATGTGACCGACAAGCTCGAGCTCACTTCTCTGGAGGAGGGCAAGTCTGTCGGAGCCACTGCGTAGCACTCACGACGCTTCCGACATCTGAGCGGTATCATCGAGACGAGTATGCTCTCTACCTGAAATACTTTGGCGAAGGAACCCAAAATTGATTGCATTGGGCTAGAGTCCACTTAGCGTAGCGTTCTTGTTCTAACTGTAGAATGGAGCCAAAATGGCGTTTCTAATCTGTAGTCGTCCCACCATACGTCTCGACCAAGCGCGTCGTATAACTCTACATCGCCATAGGCATACTAGGGCAACTCGAAGGCTGCCACACACACTGGATCCTGGCCGTTATGCTTGGTAATAGGAGGGATTGATGCAGCGCGCAATGGTCACTTCAAGCTGCCAATAGCCTACCAAAGGGCTCGAGGATATGCCATGCACGCTGGAGCATGCCAATTGCACTTGGTAGTAAGAGCGAGTCTACGCGGCGCGCCATACACCTCGACGCTGCATACAGTCTTCTTTGGGGCTCTCAATTTCGTCACGCACGTTGAAGGTTGCTAGTTGCACTCGGCAGTAAGGGCGAGACGACGCCGCGGCGCCACACGACTCGACGCTGCCTTCAGCATACCCTGGGAATCGCTGTCACGTTGTGTGCGTTGTAGCTTGCCCATTGCGCTTGGTAGTATGGGCGCGTCCGTGAAGCTGGAAGTGAAACGGTTGCTTCACTATTGCGCGATCCCTGTCCGCTGGTCGTGTGACCGCTAAAATCACTTGCCATACACTCTAAGCAAACGTCGCACAAACTTCCACCACGACACCACAACAGACAACCGCAAACATGACCGGGGACCACTCGGAAACCAGTAAATACCATCACAATACCAGTTATAAACTCGTGCTGACCATTACTTTCACAGGCTCTCAATTGGAAGGCGCCACCAAGGCCACCAGCATGTCTGACGACGGCAACAGCACCACCATCGCACCGACCGATGGCTCGTTTGCACCACCACCATCCGCTCCCACCAGCGTCATTATCCGCATGGTGAAGCCTTCCGCTCTCATCGACCGCCTGGAGAACGTCACCTTGCGCTCGACACCACCAGAGTCGGAGATGGGACATCCCGGTAAGACGCGTCTTGCTCCTGCCATTTACGCGCGATACTGACCGCGCAGACGTTCCTACCCTCACTCTCACCGCACCAGACAGCAAGAACGTCAAGAGTGACGGCAAGAGCGACGGCTACAAGGAAGGCGTGCCTGAGTTCTACCCGTGGGACCATGAGGCCGAAGAGGACGTCGCGAAAGGCTTGGCACGTCTGGGCCAGCTGGCATATGACGAACACTTGAGGGAACCCAGCAAAAGCGTCCAGCAGTACTACAGTGCTCGCTTGGCCAAGTTGATCAAGGCGGGAACTGTTGAGTTTGATTTGGACTGCATGAATAGGGGCGGCGGCGGCGGACAGGACACGGGCGGAGCAGAGCAGAGCAGAGCCCCTTTGTGATGACACCGAGTGACGATGAGACAAGCGCGACTGAATATGGCGCGCCGATGATACTGACAAACAGCACAAGCGCCTGACAGACAGCACAAGCAACGACGCGGAAATGGGAATCAAGGATTCCTCAGACATAATAAGGGGAAAGCGGAGGAGTTGACACCACTGCACATAGGAGGAATGCTACATACTGAGCGGCGCCTCTTAGAGTGCCTGCACGCTCTGAAAGAACGGATTCGCCAGCAACTCCTCATTGCCCTGCACAAGCTCTTTCATGCGTTGCACCTGCTCCTCTTTGCTCAAATTCTCTGCCTCGACTTGCTCTTTCCATTTGACCAGAATCTGCTTCAGCATCTTACTTCCCTGCTCCACTTCCTCATTGCTCGCTTGTACGTGCAGCGACTCATGCTTACCGGAGAAATCCTCCAGCTCATCCGCTTTTCGCCTCGCCATGTTCACGACCTTTTGCGGAAAGCGCACAATCTCCGCGACGTGAATGCCGAAAGACTGGTCGCTGATGCCAGGCACGACCTTGTACAGCAAGGTGACTTCGCGCCGTCTGCCGTTGTCGCCATTCATGACTGTGTCCTCGCCATCGCCAATATGCGCCACGACGTGCAGGTTCTGCACTTGCGGGTATGTGTCCACCAACGACGTCAGCTCATGAAAGTGTGTGGCGAACATGGTATAGCACCCAATTTCCTTGATGATATGTTCGCTGATCGCCCATGCCAGTCCAAATCCATCGTACGTGCTCGTGCCACGACCGAGCTCATCAATGATGACGAGAGACTCCCTCGTCGCCGTCTTGAGGATATTGCTAGTCTCGAGCATCTCCGCCATGAAGGTGCTCACACCCTTGAGCTGGCTGTCACTTGCGCCGACTCGTGCCAAAATACAGTCGAACAGAGTAAGCTCAGCTTCTGAACATGGCACAAAACAACCAATTTGTGCCATGAGAGCGATGACGCCGATCTGTCGGATGTAGGTCGATTTACCGCCCATGTTTGGACCCGTGATGATGAGAAACTCGGAATCTTCACGGACGAGAGATACATCGTTGGTGATGAACTGGACATCATCTTGCATCTCCATACACGGATGTCGTGCCTCTTTCAGGACTGTGCTGCCGGTACCTCGAGGATGTATTTTAGGACGGACGTATGCCGTCGGCGCGTGTACTGAGACATGGGCGAAGCTGACGATGACATCGAGGTGTGCGAGCACGCCGGCGAGCTTCTCGATTACAGGACAATACGACGCTGCGACGTTGACGACTTCGTTGACAAGACCGCTCTGTGTTCGATTGTAGCTCTCCGACAGCTGATCAAACTCTCGCCGAATCTCTGCCAGTCGTGTAGTGGTGAAATAGACGCCATTCTTCTGTGTTGAGATCTCTTGATACTTCTTCTTGTTTCGGATCACGGCAGCTTCGTTTCGTGTCAGTCGTAGACACCAGCCATGAACTCTGTGTTGCTCTAGAAGTAGTTTCTTCTCGGTGTCTTGGTTGAGATCTGCGCCAGCATCCTGATGTTCACGATCTATCTCATAGCGGAGCTTGTCGATCTTCTTTCTGATGACGCGGAGCGTATCGTCGAACTCAGGCTTGATGATGAACTCGTGATTATCCATAGCTTCGAGGTCGACTGTGGTCTCAACCATCTCCAGGAGTTTGCCGAAGCTGTCCGAGTATTCCTTTAGCTTGTTTGTGTACTCTTGGTCGAGAGCATCTTTATGATCCTCGTCCATGACCGCCTCGAATGTGCCGATAAAGTCAGGCAAGCGGATAGCCACCTGATAAGCTCGAACAACATCCTCAAGGTTGGCCTTCTTACGTTGAAACTTCTTCGCCAGCCTATAGAGATCTGGTATAGATCGCAGGTGTGTCTCTTGAAGTGTTTGTCTGAGCTCGGTATCGTTGACGAAGGCTTCTACCAACTGCTGTCGTCGCTCGATCTCCACTTGGCTCATCAAAGGCTGCTTCAGCCACTGTGCGAGGAGTCGGCTGCCGACAGGTGTCTTGCAGTGGTTGAGCAGGCCGTAGAGGTTCATCGTCTTCGATCCGTCTCGTGGGCCCGGCATAAGGTTCAATGCTTTTAGCGCCGACGAATCGAGCTTCATGTACTGACTGAGGTCGTGCTGATACAGCTGGAATTGACCAAAGTTGCTCGGATCTGACATGATGCCAAGGTATTTGATAAGAGCAGCCGCCGAACCCATGGCCAGCTTCAGATCGGTCTGTGGCAAAGTGCCGCTTGCTTTCTCATCTCGAAGAAGTCTTGTGAGATCTTGCTCAATGTCTTGCTTGCCGAAGTCGCCAAGAGGTCGTTCTGACACCGCACAATTGCAATTATCTGCGATAGTGCGGAGCTTGTGTAACTCTGCATCCTTCTTGCTCAGATCGGTCTGTATCAAACACTCCTTCACACCAAGCTGAATGATGAGCGACTCGAAGTTGGAATAGATGTCGTTGTCTACGAACTCGCTGACACCAAGCTCGCGCACACTGGCATCTGCGAAGCACACTCCGACGTTCCGTGCTTCATTAGCCTTTGCGGACACCTTCACTGCCAATATGATCGGCGCAGATTCCACATGGCCACCAAGATCGTCTTCGATATCTTGAAGATTACCAGGGGAAGCCTGCTTTGCCACTCTCCACTGGTTTCGCCCGATGCTCTCCATGACCTCAATTCGCTTACCCAGCCTGAAGATGGCTTCCCTCAGGAAGGTCCGAAATACTGTGATCGTCATTGTCACCGATTGCAGGTTCTTGCCCAGAGTCTTGAGTACCGAAGTGGTCTTATACTGTGTTCGTGCAATGAAATCGGCATCATCGCCGTGGGCAGAGAGGAAGTCGCCTCTGTCGAATATGCGAATTGTATCTGTTGGCTTCTCGATCTCGAGCTGATGATATGTCTTCACGAAGCCAGCTTCATCTTCGACTTTGAGCTCTGGTCTGGAACCCATTGTGGCTAGTGGACAATGTCAAGAGGCTGATTCCAGTTATATTCATGCGATTCGCTCTGATTCAGAGTGTACACTGGCGTTGGTGTATGGAGGCCGATGATGGTAAATGCCTGGTGAAGTCATTACTGTGCTGGTACACGCGCTATAGACGCGTAAATTGGCAGGAGCAGCGCGACCATCCCGCGTGGCGCTCTATTCCGTATTGAGTCGCGAGGACTGGTCTGAATTGTCTCACGCGGTCCGTCAACTAACTTTAAATTTCACGGTGCATGTAAACGCGACATATTCCGGCCTCACGTTCATACAATAAGTTCTGTGCGATAGTCCTATTCGTTGCCGCGAACTCCTGTTGCATCAGGTCTCACGGCCTCACTCCACATCCTGATCTGCAAGCATGGCGGTAGTAGATCGTTCGCGACCCCCTGAAGACATCATGCCATTTGCACGATCGGAGTCCGATTCAAGGCTGTAAAATCTGGCCGGGGCAACACGGTGCTCATCAGTGGTGCTGTGAGCAAGAGGACCCAAAGGAGACACCTTGTGCGTGGCAGCCAGCTCGAAGCATCTCGATCTCCTGAAAAATACCGGGCGGCATCGCGCGACCACTTCTGTTGTCGATTTTGCAAGGACAACGAAGTACTGACTGCATTGCGGCGGAGGATGTCGTACATGCCAATGTGTTCCCGTATCAAAGGACCGGTTTGCACTCACCGTGCTCTTGTCACGCTCGTGATGTTGCTTGAAAATGCCCAGACAAAGCTCATTAAGGCGTGCGCAGTACGCAGAGCATCACTCAAAGTGCATCGATTACTGACCTGGAACGAGCCGAATTCATGCTGTACGTGTCCCGAATGACGTGAGCATGGTTGACAGACAGAGCCAGGGTTACCATTTATTTGCGCTATATCGAGGCTGTTGTAATGATGACCTCGCCAACACATTGCTTTGGCACTGCATGACCTTGACACTACACTGCGTCTACCCATAACTTTCGCGGCATACCCTTGGGAGGACTCGATCAACCAACCAGCTTTTGGGCGTGCTCGGAAAACCCCTCAGGCGATGGTCTCGAAGGATAACTTTTGTGCGCTGCATGGGATGTGCATGAGCTCGATGCAATGAATGAGTGACTGGTGGAGGATTGATCGTATCTGGAGATAGGTCTGCACCAGTAGAGACTTTGCGTGCCACATATTTGCCTGTGGCTGTGCTTGCGTAACACAAGGTGTTATCACTGGTGATAGTGGCTGATTGATCTTATAGCAGAAGAGACACTCAATCGTCGTGTCGGCAGCCATGCGACTCCCGCACGATCAGCTTTATTTGCCAGTCCTTTGACATGACAATTTGTCCAAAAACCCGAAGTATAGATGAGCCACGCCAACTTGCCTCTCCGCGTTGTCGTACATTTCGATGTGATCGTTGGTTCTCGCATTGCCGTGGGCGCACTCGCAGGTAGTATACATTGTTTCGATTATCCTAATGTCGTTGGCAATATACTTATAGTCGATGTCGTCAGTGGTCAATTTGTGTCCACCGATCCTACGGCATAGTTGCAATCCCCAGGCATACATGTCTGATTCGAGGAGGTCTAGGTCGTCGACGACATCCATCTGAATTCCGGCTGGCTTGTTCCCCTTTCGATGCTTGAATGCAGCGACAGTGACCAGGGCACTGAAGACAATAGCGGTGAGTCCTGGGCAGCTCTTAGTATATGATGTTAAGCGGCGGCGTACGATACTAACTCATGATAGATTAGATGACTTGCTCGAACGTGTTGATTCGCAATCTGCCTAGGTTTTTTGCAGTCGCAAGAAGCTTGGGTGTGTCGCGGCCAGATCAAGCTTGGGTGCTTTTCGTACAGAAGTATGCTGGACCAGTTGACGGCTGGGTCACTGTTGAAGGTGAAAGAAGTATATACTTGGAAGTAGTAAGCGCTACAGGCAATCCCCGTGGTAGATTTCAAGACTGATGGCTTGATGGATATAATAGAATACGAGCTTTGCCTGGTATGTACTACAAGGTGCCAGCCTTGGCCTGACTCAGCCTGCCAAAATTGGCTTGTAGCTTGACTGATGTCGGATTAGGAATGCCTGAACCTCTTCCATGCCACCATGCCACCATAGCACGAGCAACCTGGCCAGAATTAGAAATATTCATGTGGAGATCGCAGCCTAGAATAACTCTTCATTTTAGCATCACGATCCATTGCGGCTGCTTACAAGGGTTCAGTACTGCGGCCGCAGGAGTAACTCTTATGCCGAATTCAGCAGATAGACTCTCAGAGAGCAATGGAGAGCACTGTTTGAGATGCTCGCAGTCTACACCAGCCGACCGATACGAACGTATGTCCCGCAATTTTGATCCCATGCGATCTGGCAGAGCAGAGCATTTGAGACAATCTTTGCTGAAGAATATATTTGATGCTGCAACGAGCTTCATCGGCGTCACCTATCTTCATCTCCGCGACAAGTTTGACGAATCGCAAGATGCGCAGAAGGCGATCGACTCGTGCATATAGATCAAGATCATGTCTGCATCTTGGGAGACTTTGCGTGCCTTATGTATGCTTGTGGCTAACACACCGTAACGTGGCATTGCCCGGTGATCGGACATGTGTGCACCGTGAAGTATTTAGCTAGGTATTTTTTATCCACTTCAACGCCAACTAATGGCCAGTGCTCACCTCCAGCGGCATGGAATTTTGCCAATCATAGTAATAAAATATTACCTCGACTCCTCGAATGCCTGTACTGTTGAGAAATGCACTGGACTCTACCCACACGACTAAGAAGGGAGCATGAAATTTGAGGATTTCCCAGTAAGGTGCAAGTATGCTCACCTCCAGACAAGACTGACATTACTAGTCAGCATATAAGGCTCACCAGAGCCTAGATCTTCAGCCGGCCAATTCAGCAGATTTCACGCTCTCATCGAATGAGCTGGCCGGTTCTCCGACGAGGCCAAAAAGTTCTGTCGGATGCCTGGCTGCGGCGCCACTCGCAAATCAAAGTGGAGGCTAGTGATACACCTTCGTGACATGCATGGCTGCGCTTGGCAGTCGCGACTATTGAAGATAGAGGGTCGCTCAACTTGACGCAATAGCGACAGCTGAATGCTAAACCACTTCGTCGATGAGGTCCGGCAGCATTGACAGCCGCTACGAGAATTTTACGAGACCATCATGACGCACGAATACTGTCCAGGAAAGCGCGTTCATGAAGTACGAGTTTCTGGCCCTCAGACAACAGCACGGACAATCCCGACGCTGTCAGTCCCTCGGCACCATACATGTAGACCTCTGATTCCCATGGCACTACTGATGGTGTGCGACAAGGCGGCCGTACACATCTCAGCACTGCTTCCCGCAACAGCACTGTCGCCTACTCAGCCAAGCCGCACCGTAAGCGTATGCCAGTAGTTGATTTAGGAACCAATCCGGATGATAGAGGAGCTCCAGGACCCCAATCGACCGAGCAAGAGCGTCAGCCGACGCCATCGATTGAGTCCAATAGCAAGAAGAGAGCCAAGCTCATGCTGCAGCTTGAGGAGATTCAGGTTCGAAATCAGCTCCTGGAGCTGGAGGACGATGAAAAAGACTGATGGCGACAGCGATCCTGCCAGCAAGGTGTCCGCAACAATGCAATTTCGCTGATTTTGCAAGAAATGCTTTACGAGAGATGAAGCAGATGTCTCATCCGACCACACTGTTGAGCCCACTTTTGCTTTACGGTGATGGTGACGGCGTCCTTTACCAGGGGATGGAGGTTTAGTGAGTTGTTCGCATCTAATGAGGGCTGGGAACTCATCGGGTCGGGTCAAACCCTTCCGAAGACAGTAACTGTATTCCTATTGCACAACCATGAATGTCAGAGAATAGGGAAACGAAGGGAGAATAGGTAGATAGTTCTTCTCTCATCTCGCTCAGGTTGCATTTTGGCCTATGGCATCTAGCAGTATTCAGACCTGACCCTTTGTGGTCACCCTTAGTGCGCCTGTTTGTGATGCCTCATAACCCATCTTGCCTTATGCCCTTCCAAAACGAAATCTTTCATCGCGCTTATGCCTCAGCCTCGAATGCATCTGGGAAGCGGCGCATGTTGTACTCAATCGGGCCGTGCTTAGGCAGGAACTGGACGTAGCAGCCGTCAACACGGAGCTCGCCAGCTTTGCGCCTCTCAATGTACTCGTCACGGGGCAGAGGGGTGAAGCCCCAGTTCTTGGATGCAATGATCTTTTGGCGACCTGGGAACTTGTACTGTGCACGGCGGAGAGCTTCGATGGCGGTCGCGCGGTCTGAGAATGTCACGTCAGTATATGGTTCTGCGATTGATGTCACAGTTGTACGTACGGGAGTCACGAGTTCGGACAGAGAGGAGAATCTGTCCAATGTTGACACGAGCAACGGTTCCGTTTGGCTTGCCAAAAGCACCGCGCATTCCAGTCTGCAATCTATCGGCACCAGCGCACGACAACATCTTGTTGATGCGGACAACGTGGTATGGGTGAGCGCGGACACGGAGGTGGAAACCTTCCTTTCCAGCGATCTTGACGAGGTACCTGGTTATCCATATTAGTGCCCTGTTCCTGATGCGGCATTCCATCTCTTATTCCTTACTTGTTGGCGCAAATACGGGCGGCCTCGAGGGCTTCTGAGCTCAGCTGCTCATACTCGTTGGAGACAAGGTGGATGCAGGTCGGGAACTCGTCGACGTTTGCACGCTTGCGGCCAAGATCGAAGATGCGAATCTTTGGGTCTGGCACACCACGGTTGAAGCGCGACTTGGGGTACGGCTTGTTCTTGCAGTAACGGTAGCAGCGTGCTGGTCGTCGTGCCATTTCGTCGGTATTGGTGTGGGTGTTGGTAAAGTGGTGTGCAGTGGAAAGGAAGCAGTGTCTTCATCAAAGGAAGTGACGAAGTTGCCGCCGATGCCAAGCCCCACGAATGATTTCAAAGCAGAAAGGCGCAACTCTGCTTATTGAGCCAAGTCACGTGCGTGGATTACAATCTGACAGAATATATATTGGGTCAAAGAAAACACATAGATGAAAGATTAAAAGCATTGCATTATGAAAGATCTGTAACGGTCGAAGATTACATTCGAGCGGTCTATAGTATGTCTATCTGTCCATCGTGGGCGCACAGCTTGGCCACAAAGATGCACAAACGTTATTGTTCGGTCTCTCAGGACAGTATAAACGACGTAACTTCGATTGAGTCCAGCTTGTTCTGTACCAAGTAACCGTGCTGTCGAAAATGCCATGGTTTACAGTACAAATGCACGAATCTTGACCGTCTTCTGTATCCCTACCCCTCCAATTCTACGACCAACTCTATGATGGAGTGGAGCTCAAGATGTCGGAATCACCAGCGTCGAGGATGGCCATGGTCGAGCAGCGGAAGAGCTTACCGCAAGCGGTACCAAGCTCGATCTATAGCATCGCAAGCTGGTTAGTATGGTAATCCCTCCAAAGCGACCGACATGCGGAAAGCTTCTTCTCAGGGCTCAAGAGAGCACGCCCTCCAGAGCCAAAGAAAAAGGCTCCTTCGCAAGGCGTTATATATTGTGTATCGACTTACGTTGTTGCCGGAGAAGTGGTGAACAGCGGTCTTGGCCAGCATGCTGTAGTACTCAAGCTCGGACTTGCGGAGGGGAGGAGTGTTGCCGGCGATGATTACGAGCTTGGCCTTGCCAGAGCGCAGCGTCTTGAGGGTGGACTTGTAGCCGAGAGTGACTTTGCCAGACTGTATTCATGATTAGAGATGTCCTTAAACGCATGCGTCGGCAGGCATGCGCACCTTGATCGTCAACGCAAGCTTGGCATTGATGCTATCGGCGGTCTTGTTGCTCTTCTTTGGGGCCATGTCTGCGGTGGTTGATGAAGTCTCCGGCTGTTGTCGCTTTCTCAGACTTCTGGTGAAGAAGATGGATACGTCAGGAGTGGTGCAGGTCAAGGTCCAAAATCCATCGTGCAAATCTTGGCACGATCTCAAGACGGAAGCTAGCGGATGTGCCCGCGCGCGCAAGCTCCCGTCTTACCTGTTTTAGTTGCTTAGTACTAGTAATACTAGAGAACCATCAATGAAGGAGAGATGTATCTTATTACTGCTTTGGTAAATGAATGCGTTCTTCGCAAGACGCGGGACAAAATATCATTCAAATCAGCACTACGATTATGATGGCCTAAGTTGCTTGCTTCCTCAGCCCTCCGCTGGAGTATCAGAGGTCCTGGAGCCATTCAAAACGATCGAGGTGCACAGTCGTGCACTGCCCAACATCAAACCTGCTGGCGTACTCAGATGGAATGCTGTTCTTCCACTGACGTTTCCTGATGCCTTACAAGAGGAGCTACATGTTTCTTTCCATCTGATACCCCAAATGAGTGATTCAGCAGGGCGAATGTGATCGGAGGGTCTCTGGCGGGTGATTTTGATCCATACCTCCTTGGCGAGTGTTCTATTTGGTGATGTTGCATAGCATGACACATAACATTGGTATGTCGAGCGAGTATACAATCACTACCCTGATTCAGTATCGGCTCTATCTCTCGTCAAACTTGTGAAGTTTCCGAGCTCACTATCTCGACACCAATCTGCCGCTTGCAGAATTTGCCATCACGGGGACCAATTTGAAAGTCAATGCAGTGAGCTCTCCCCTTTGTTTAGCACAAGAGCACCAACAAGGCAAGATTGTTGACGCTGCAGTGGACAACATCCGGCGCTGATAAAACGGATAGGACCTGATCCATGGCGCGACGATGCACTCCTTGCAAAGCATGATATGCGCAACATCGGAGTGAAAGCGTGTCTTAACGTATTGTCCGAGATCTGTGGGCCTTGGTTCGATTGATACCGAGATCACGCCCCTTCGTGAATCTGCTCGTGATGAAGCTGGAGCATACAAACGGCTACTAGGGAAATGTTAAGATATGACGATGCGCTCATGCCGCAGTACTAGGTTGTGGAAAATACTTCACTTGAAGACCTTACTCAACTAACGGCGTCCTTCTGCTTCGCGCCCGCCTTCTTCGCCTTCTCTTCCTTCTTCACCTCGTGTCTTCTGTGCCGTTCCAGAACCTGCGAATCATCAGCGTCAGCGCTCACCCTGACATATGTAGCGGCCTTCATGGTTTCCCATTTCCTACAGTCAAGCGCGTTTGCCTTCAATTGCCCGGACAAGAAGCACGTCACACGATGACATACCCTTTGCATATGGAATAACGCTTTGACTGGCATCACCTTCGGATCCATCGGTGCTCCAGCGTTCTTCCACTCGTTGATAGCCCTGAGGTCTTTGTAAAGTCGATTATACCAGATCCATATAAAAGGATCAGAATGCATGAGCGACATATCCGTTCTCAGCCGTTTCCCGATGGCCAAGGCGTGCTCTAGCTTTGATCCATCCCTCGCATTGACTTGACACCAGCCGCCGTTGTCGACTCGTTTCTGGTAGATGGGATAGACTGATTCAGTGAATTTGACGCTCGCCGTAGCAGGATCTCTGGTCGGCGACAAATCTCCCAAGAGGCCGAGCTTATCCTTAGGTGCTGTGGAGTCCAATTGTGGTAGTCGTTTCTCGATGCGGACATCCATCATTGAGCTGGCACCAACACGATATTTCCTCAGAAGTTTGAGAGTGTTGACAGCTTCTGGCTCAAGGAGACGCAAGACACGAGCGTGGTCGGTTTCGCGGATGATGAGAGTGAAAGGATTATGTTCGAAGAATATGGGAGTTGCTTCGCGTAGAATCTGGCTGCAGGTGAGGGTCAACGCGGGTAGGCGAAGGGCGTGAAGCGGAATCCGGTGGTCGTCAGCATGATCAAAGGTTAGAGCGTAGGCGTAAATATCGTTGCGAATTTCGGCAGGAAGCTGCAACAACCGGCATCCTGGTTGGAGCTGATAGAACGTCCTCTTATCGTGTTTCGACGTCTTGCTGCTAGAAGATACATTGCTGCGAAATGATTTGGTTGACGTTGACTTGCGAAGTAATGGCACCCTTTGGGATTGACGTGCAGGTCTGTCGGCGAATTCGCTTATATCGCCAAAGTGTGAGAAGACTGTAGCAACGAGCGCGAAGATCATGATGTGGGCACAGGCGTAGGGGCAGATATCGGAAGAACAGATGTGCATATCACAAATGCATCGTGATATTTCTACGGTTTCGGTAAGTGCGCAGGTTACTTACCATGAATGCACGTTTCGCGCGAGAGCATGGCAGCAGGCGCGTGGCAGTCGACGTTCGTGTGGTAAGGACGACTAACGATCTAATATAGAAGTCTGTCGGAGCTGGGGATCGAACGCAGCAATCTTCAGGAGAAGGCTCAGGAAAGGCTCAGGAAAGGCCAAAAAGTACTAGTAGCAAGGGAAGGAATTGAACCTCCGTCTCGTGAGTCACGGTACTGACGACTTAGAAGATGCGCCGACTCTCGCACGATCAATGAATGATATCGGCTAGGCCCCCTCACGCGTTCTACCGTTGAACTACCTCGCCAATATACCAGGGACAACAGCGCCAATATATATGTTCTTGTGGTCAGACTGTGCGGAGCCGTCAGAACGGTATAAGGCTCGGGTATCGGGAACTTAGTCGAGCTATCGGGATGGATGTCCATCGAGTCGCAAATGATGTGTGTATATCAGTGAGAAGACAACAGGCTCGCAATTACGCAGCAGTAGCAATGCTGCTGGCCATTGCTACCTGTTTCGCCTTCATTGCGTCGAAGTTGCGTTCCATAGCAGCTTTCGTGAACTCTGCTCCGGTCACCTTGGGATACTTCTTAAGTGGTCCTTGGATCTCGCAGTCCACACACGGCTGGTTGAAGAATGCAATCGAGTACCGCGGTCCAAAGTAGTCCTCTTCCGGATCAGTCGGTGCCTTGACACGATGGAAGGTCGATTTGAATCGATCATCCGACCAGCTCATAAGGAGATCTCCAATGTTGCAAACAATGTCTCCGGGTGCGAATGCTACCTTTGTCCAAGTGTCACCTATTCCAAAAGAGGTCACGACATCTCTTCCAGGGCATATCTCCAGACCCGACTGTCCTGGCCGCTGGAATAGGAGCGTAAAGAGATCCCAATCTGCGTGTGCTCCAGCTCGATAGTAGTCTGCCGGTAGCGGTCTTTGACTTTCATCAACCTCGAAGTAGTGCAGCAGGCGAAGGACTGATTGACAATCAGGTCGACTGATATCGTGGACCTTGGTGAAGTGATCGTCGGGCAATCCCAGGCCTCTTGCGAAGCATACCATGAGCTTCTCGCTGACGCCTTGCGCTTTTCGCATGAACTTGATTACATCCTTCCTAAGGCCAGGCAATATATCTTCTGATATCCACTTGTCTTTCATATTCTCTCCGAACTGGAGCTGGTAGCCTGGCATTGCTTCAGCCAACATCATGCCGAGAAGCGGACGGTACTAACTCTCTTTTTGATCAGGAACGCCAGTTGACGGCCGCACTTGACCTCTCTTCTCCCATCCGACGTTCTTGTGCGTAAACGGAACCGCCTCTTTGACATGGTCCGGAAGTGCGAAGAAAGACTGGGAGGTCTTGAAGATGGCGTCAATGTCGGGTATGGTGATGTCGGTATCTGTTAGAGAGAAGAAACCATCTGTCTCGGCAGCATGCACTAGCTGCGTAGTAATCTCATCGATTCTGTGGTCGAAATTGGCCAGAGAGATTTTCGGGATGCTGCGGTCAGTATACTTAGTGACGCCCATCTTGACTGCACGCGCAGACCTGTGCGTGTTTTTCACGACTTGATTCCTTTGTGTCTGCACAGCCTAGGCAAGCGACGCGATAGTACATATATGTACATATCGCGACGCGCGACGAGCAAGACTGGGAAACGCCCACGCTGTACGACTACTGCACGCGATGCATCCTGTCGACAAGTGTCGGCCAGCTCCTGATAGGCATCGATAAGCATCGCATCACCTCGGCGCATTTGCTGGCCGCAACGATCACCAGAATAAATCACAATTCTTTGCGTCAGGCATCGAGGCATGACAATATTGAGGTAAAGTGCCTCCGTGACTGGGAAAACGCGCCTAACTTGCTGCGTCTCGTCACGTTGCTAGGACCACATCGCACACCGTGTGCTGTGTGGAACTGGGGCGTTGGGCCGAGGTCTTCTGCCACACGTCTAGTCTATCAGGCTTTCATGCGCAACTGCGGACGACGACATCAATACCATTCTGTGTCCGTACAGGTTGCCAGTTGAAGGCGGCGTATATCTCTTAAGCTTACATGTAGGACACCCAACATCTTGGCATCAAGATATTTCCGCGGAAAACCGAGAGTGTTAAGCCTAGAGCAACCTTTGAACAGCCTCGCTTTAGGCACGACATCTCCTAAGCATGGCAGATCGCATGCATAAAGTGATGCCTGTGGCACAGGTGCTGGGCTTATCTGGTGCCTCAGCACTTTCCGGTGAGTTCGTACACTATGACAAGCGTAGCATAAATCGACAACGTGGACTTTTATGATCCGCTCTGCGTACATTGCCAAACTCAGTCACCACGGTGTGTCAGCTTTCCAGATGGCGCCAGTCAAGCAATGGTCGAGAGCCTTCCGTATTGGCATGTCGAGAGTACCACCAGGCACAGCGGACACTTCTGGGTGCTTCGCCTCTCTCGCCTACCAGTGTGAGTCATGCTTAGGGATCAAGAGTGTTTGACGACATGCGCAGATGAAGTACTTTTACGGTGCAGCGGCCCTATTACCGCTTACTATCCCAGCGTAGACAAGAACTATTCTGTGGAGCGGCATCCAGCCTCTCGAGAGCGATTCACTATTCTGCTTACGCATCGAAAAAGACCGAGATCAAGTCTCTTGCTGAGAAGTGGAGCACAGGATTACCCATTGTGCGCTGCTTGCTGGAGCGGCAGCAATCTTGAGCTCGTTCGCCATGTTCTCGTAGATTGGATTAGGGCCTAGTGTAACAGGTCGAGCCGTTCCAGAGTCTTGGCTAGGCGGATCTCATCATACAGAGCGACCAATGCACATCACGGTATTAGTGTTACAAAGAATCATCCAGGCACCAGATGGGCGCGGCTGCCTGCAGGCATCAAATGACTCACCAAATAAGGGCAAGAGCCTCTTCTTCTCTTGCACGTCGCAAAGTAATCATATCAAAGCACATACGACACTCCGACTCTCAACCACAGCATCTATGGCGTCTAGTAACTCCAACAGCGATTTCGAAATCAGGCTGAAGGGAGAGTCAAGCCTGCAACTGGCCGCCGAGCGAGCTGTACTCCGCGTGGACGTTAAGAACACAAGTCTGAACAAGCACGAAGCCACGCAGAAGACTACAAACACTGCTCGCCAGGTCGAGGCACTGCTCCGTAAGCTTGCTCCACAATCCGTCACGACAGTGGCAAAGGATACTGCGACTATTGATTTCTGGACTCGGACATCTATTGCAGAAAGAAAGTTGTCAGTCGTATGACAATGACCGGAAGCCATATCCGTGCGAGTACACTGCCGAAGTCGACTTCGAAGCACATTTCAAGGACTTCAAAGCTATTGGCGACTTCGTTGACAGCCTTTCCAAGCTATCCGATACCGAGACCCGGCCAGTGACATGGATTCTCAGGGATCATACCAAGGACTTGCACCGTTCTGGACTGCGCACCAATGCGGCAAAGAATGCCCAGCAGAAGGCTCTCGAATATGCTCAAGCGCTGGGATACAACAAGGTAGTTCCATTTGAGCTGCAAGAGGCTACAGCCTATGTTGCGTCGTCACATAGGAAGTCGGGTCGCATTGCAGCGGATGTGGGAGGTAGCAAGAAGAATCTCGCAGATGTCGATGCTGAGGGTTGGACGGATGTCGGTGGCGCGGTTTGGGACTATCAGCCAGAGGACATCGAATTGCGCGCTGCTGTCGATGCCGCCTTCTTCGCGGAGATGTAAGATCTCCAAGTTGGCCTCCGACAGAACACTTCTTCTCAAGAGGATCTGGCCGCTGGACCTGATTGGCCTTCTCAAGTCGTCTCCGTTGGGTTCGATGATGAAAACCAAACAATTCCTGCTTCGGTGCCGCGGCGGGTCACTGCTAAAGGAACTTGAGATCGAGATTTTGAAGCACGTTCAACAATTCCGATCACACCAAAGCGGCTAATTCCCTCACCGTGTCGTGGCGCTGTCTGCTTCGCTTAACGATACACGGAGTTGTGAATGAGGCGCGATAACATGCACAGCAGTGCAAGTCTCTCTTGCATTTTCAGAGTGTCTGTCGACCAGTATTACATGCGCAGGACGATACCAGTTAGTCTAGACAAATTGCTTCTCCAGATTTGGACCAATGATGGACCTCATCGTCAAGCTTACCCAAAAAGTCCAACGTTCTAAACTCTAACCCTACACCCCTCATAATCTCATGGCGATCACTTTGAGCCGCATCTCTCTAACATGCTGACGGGCACAGGCACAGGTGCGGTACAGCGAGCAGGTACCGGACACGGATAGCGCCAGAGAAGCCTTCCAAATCATGTTACCAGACTATATCGGATCTCTCATGCATACAGAGCAAGTGATCCAATTGACAACAGCATAAGAGTGGTAGAGCTGCATCTAGACCCCTCTTGCCATCTGGGGACCCCGCATAGCTAACGGCAACGGCGTAGATCATCGAATGCGAGTGGTCGAGGCGCATGCCGGCAAGATGGAGCTTCGAGATCTGTAACGAGTGTATACGCCTCATGGCGAAGAGGGCGGAGTAGCAAGATCCCTTTAAGGTGCGAGAGAGCTCCAACTGTTGTTTCTCAGAATCTCCCTCGCCATCGACTACTGTGTAAACACGTGGTTGTATTAAGCTGTTACACTAAAACATCACAAACATATCCATCTAGCCTCCGCAATCATGGGCTCCATCGAAGAAGCCCAAGATGGCAAATACATCCGCTGGGATGCCAAAGGCGTCGAATTCGAACAGCCAGGCGAGCTCGACAAGATCTGGGAAGTCTCCAAGCAGTTCAACCGAATGCAAATGATGAACTTCAACGAACACATGCACTGTCTCCGAGGCACACACTTGAAGACCCAAGGTTGCGTGATCGGCAAGCTGAAAGTCCACGAGCATCTCCCCAAAGAACTCGCACAGGGCCTTTTCAAGAAGGGCGGCACCTACGACTGTATCATGCGCTACTCTTCCCTTACTCCGAAGCTCTTGTCCGACAACGTTCCCCAGCCACGCGGTATCGGGCTCAAGGTGTTCGGTGTAGAGGGCGAGAAGATATGGGGTGAGGATAAGAAGACACAGGACTTTACTTTCAACAACTACCCCGTGCTTGAGCTTCGGACCCCAGTGGCCACTTGCGAGATCGCAGACTCTCTGGAACGTAACTGGAATGAGCTCCCGAAGTTTGCGGAAGAACTTAGCAAGCGTGAGGATGCGGATGTTGCTACACTCCCAGCAAGACTTGATCGTCAGCACAGTGAGTATGATCACCAAATACGGTGAAGAACATGGGTCGCTAATGCATGCTGCAGTGGTCGCCATGAACGAATGGTCACAATCCGCCTACCGCTACGGCGATTATGTCGCCAAATTCAAAGTCGCCCCCAAAGGCGAAGAGCAAAAGAAGCTCGAAAAGACCTTCCTCGAGGACGACGACCCAATCAACATCCTTTCCCAACACACTCGCGCCTTCCACCAGAACCACAAAGTCACCTACTCCTTCCAAGTCCAACTTCTCGAGAACCTCGACGACCAGCCCGTCGAAGACATCGGAATCGAGTGGGACGAGAAGAAGTATCCATTCCGAGAAGTCGCCGAGCTCGAATTCGAACCCCAAGACTCATGGCTGCCAGAATTCCGCGTATGGTGGGACGACCGTATCACCGTCAACGGCTGGCACGGTCTCAAAGAGCACCAGCCCCTGGGTAGCACTAACCGCATGCGGAGAGTGGTGTATGCTGAGAGCAGGAAGCTGCGACTGAGGGTCAATGCGTACAAGGATTATATCGAGCCGGAGAGCCTTGTTGATGTGCCGGCTCCGATTCCTGCCATCCAGCTACCATACAACCCCAAGGGAGGACAGAAGGCCGTCACTTCGGTCGAGATCGCAGTATAAGTCCTTGTAGTGTGATGTCTAGCGTAGGCTAACTATATTGTGCATGAATGGAATAGTGCGTCGGTTGTACATAGTCTGTCAGCAAGTATCATATCCTTCTCGTACGCCTTATCTGGCGTTTCTGGCATCTTGGCGTCAGTTCCATTGTGTATGCGTAGGTCAGTACTAGAAGGGGTAGAGAAGACATACATGCAGTGTTGTTGTAGCGTTGAGTGCCCTTTATCATATGAGATGCCAATGCTCTCGCCAGGCTGGAGCGCCGTCGCCGTCGCTCGCATCATCCTCAGACTCGTGCATTAGAGTCATAACCCATGCTTGCACGCTTCTCGTGATTCGAGGAACCAGCGCGTGTCCGGCGACAAGACTGTTGGAACATCGTCGGGGCACTTGCAAGGAAGAGCAGTGGACGATAATGGCATCCAAAGTGATGTTGCTTGGTCAAGAATCACCAGCATGTTCATGTAGGTGGTGTTCAATGCAGCAGTCAGTGTATGTGTCTTTCAATTTACGGCTTCTTATCGGAGAGCGCCTGCAGCTTGTTCTTGACTGGGTCGTCATCTGACGCCTGCCGAACGGTACGCTAGAGCCGTGACTTACTTCTTTGTCGCTGGAAGTCCTGATGAATACCTGTGACTCTGTTACTACGACAATACTGCCAATGCGATCAAGTTGCGTCTTCACGAGACATGATGTCTCGATCGTTAGCACTCGTGGACGAGACTGCCTGTATGGTCCTAGGTAACGAACAGAAGGTCGCCTCAGCCACCCGACTCATGACAGACGCATGATATCGCTACGTTGAAGCATTCGAGCGCTTAGCTTAGATAATCTCGTATCATCAGTACTCATATTCGTCACTCGTAATTATGTGCAATATCTACAGCTTAGCCTTGGCATCCTGGCTCCACTCAATTTGCTTCAGCTTCTTCCTCTGGATCTTTCCACTGATCGTCTTGGGCAAAAACGTCGGATCCACAAATTGTATCTTCCTCGGATACTTGTACGGCGCGGCATGCTCTTTGCAGAAGTCCTGTAGTTCCTTCACCAATTGAGCCTCGTCTTTCTTTCTCCCACTCTCCGTGAGAACAATGAACGCCTTGACCACTTCTCCTCTCGACTTATCCGGTGATGATACGACCGCACTCTCCACCACAGCAGGATGCTGCTTCAAGGTCGACTCCACCTCAAAAGGTCCAATTCGATAACCAGCCGAATTGATAACATCATCTGACCTTCCCACAAACCAGAAATATCCATCTTTGTCTCGCGTGGCTCGATCACCAGTACAATACCACGCCTTCCCACTCTCCTTCGCAGGTCTGAGCTTCCTATCCAGAGTCCCATTTTCGAGGTATCCGTCAAATACGCCGAAGAAGTTGCTCTTCTCCTCGAGATCCACGAGAAGTGCTATGTCACCTTCTGTATCGTTCGCTGTCTCGCCACCATCTTCGTCGATAACGTGGAGTGGCACTCCGGGCGAAGGCTTGCCCATCGACCCTGGACGAATCTTATTACCTTTGAAGTTGCCGCATACCAGAACGGTCTCGCTTTGACCGAAGCCGTCGCAGATTTCTAGGCCTGTGGTTTCTAACCACAATCGAATCACTTCTGGATTCAATGGTTCGCCAGCTCCTGTGCAGTGTCGTAGCGCTTTGGGGCGATTTTGGCCGATGTGTTGCCTCATGTCGTCCAGCACGAGTTGTCTGTAAGCTGTTGGTGGAGCGCAGAAGGTTGTGATGGGATACTCGTGGAGGATGTCAAGGGTATTGCGCGGGTTGAAAGCTTGTCGATCATCGTGTATGAACAAGCCAGCTCCACAGTTCCACGTGCCAAAGAACGCCCAGCCTGCTTTGGCCCATCCTTGCTCGGTCAGTACCCAATTCAGATCTCCCGGTTGTAACCGGTGGAAGTGCTTCGAGGTAATAGTGTGTGCCAGAGGATATGAGATCTGGTTGTGCAGCACCATCTTCGGAGGTCCCGTCGTGCCAGATGTGAAGTACAGCACCGAAGGATCCTTGACGGCAGGCTTCGGTCCTCTGTACACGGCATCGTTCGGGACGGACTTCAGTGCTTCGCTGAGCAGGACAACGCCATCCGGAGCCTTGCCATCAAGCTGGAAGATGTGCTTAATCGATGGACACTTCTGCCGCACTTTAAGCAGCTTCTGCACTGCAACTGTGTCGCCGAGAAATACCGACGCGCCCGAGGCGTTGACTCGATATTCAATATCCTTGTCAACCAGTAGTGTTGTTGCGGGACATATGACAATGCCTGATCTCACGCCAGCCGTGGCGATCTCCCACCTGCATCATTGTAAGCATCGCCATGCATATGGTGGCACAATCGAGATACTTACCACTCTGGTAGCCGAGGCATAATGATCAACATTTTCTCGCCTTTCTTCACTCCCAACTTCTCCGTGAACAGCACCGCCAGTCTATTACTCTGCCGACTAAAGTGCCCAAAAGACAGCTTCCTCTCATGTTTTCGGTCCTGAGAAACCCAGTGCATCGCTAGGCCATCTCGTAGCGTTCCTGAATTGGCGACACTTCCTGCCTGCGACTTCGCCGCCCAGTAGTCAACGACATCCGTTGCAAAGTTGAACGTTTCCGGTCTCTTGAGCTCTGCGTCATAGTAGTGGGCCATCGTGGCTCTACAATCTCCGTAATCATTAACGTCTTGCTACTAACGACAATAAAGCTGAATCGGAAAAATGGACAAGTATTAGAGACTAATGCCGTCAACGCCGTCAGTTGAGAAACTTCCAATGTTGCAGTTCGCGCACGGGCCTCAGATTCTTCACTCTGAGGAGGATCTTTGGGTATCCTGGGTGAAGATCTGGCCGAGGTAGGCGACTTCGAGTTGGGAGGCCTGGGTGATTGTGGACGAGGATGAGACCGAAGAGACGACATGGATGCGAAGCACGGTGCGGAGGCCGGGTCGCTATGCAGCAACCAAGAGTAGGATCAATGGAACACAACGCTCCGTGCGCAATAACGCCTTGCCAACGTCTCCTGATCCACGCACCCCGCACGCCCTCGCGAAGCCAGATATCGGCAGCTAACGAGGTATAGAGTTCGACGAACACAGCGGACGCGCGGGACTATCCGCATGACTTGCGTCTTTGAGCCGCCATGCGAACCACATCCGGAGGCCAGTCCACGACGTTTGTAGCAGGGCACGAGAATGCACAGGTTTGAGAGAGGCACATAGGTTGTTCTGGCGCGGAACTTTGACGACGCTATGCAGATGCTGCCACTGAGAACAACGTGGAAGCTTGCCTGCCTCGATCAGTATACAGAATATGTCGATAAAGTCGTGTGCCCTTGGAGTCCCCTGGGTGAACGAGATCACGAGCACAAACACAAGCGCCTATCCTTTCTGACAGCAAGGGCAGCAGCAATTGCCATGATGACGTAAAATAAGAGCCTTGAGCGTTCCGGTGACGCTGCCAACGACATTCGATACCTTCGTTGTCAACAGCACGGGTGGTGCACCACAGATGTTGCTTGTACCAGCAGGTTGATCGACTGCGATGACAGTGCAACCAGATCGAACAAGAAACGTGCGAACACATAATTCGCGGCTGTGGCAGCGAAAGCATTCGCCACATGGGGAAGGTAAAAGATCAGCTTTGTGACCGCTGTTGCAATGTCCCTGGCCTGTATGGAGACGATGTTCTCATCAGCACCAAGCTCGTTGCGCAGTCTGCACTGATCCTGAAGCTGACAGGCATGCTCATCGCCGGCCAAACCTCCTTCCACCACCTTTGCCTTTTGAATTCTTGTTCTTGATTTTGAGGGCACGGTAATTGGCATGCGCTTGTTCATTCACTTTTCGCGGTTTTCCTGTCGCTTTCTTGCTGTCGCGGTCTTTCGCTGTCGCCTTGCTGCCTGTCGATTTTGTGTTCGATGTTGTGTTCTCGTTGTCCTCTCCAAGATCCAGCTCCACGCCGTCCACCATGCCGTCAACCTGTTGCGTCTCCGCTACCACTTCGGTCTCACTTTCGTTGTGGTCATCGTATGCATCCGCCTTCTGTGCCTGGTTGACAACGGGCCTCATCTTTGTTCGTCTCGTTTGCCGCTTCAATCCCTTTTTCTTCCACGGTTTCCGTGCTCTCGCTTCCTCATCAAGCCCTGAGCTCACATCGCTCGACTCTTCCGCTTGATCTGGGCCAAGTGGCATGTCCGTGGCCTGGCTGTCCTGCACAAGCAGCTTAGGCGGTGCCTTCTCGGGTTTGCTATCCTCATCTTCATTCTCCATTTCTCGTAGCACGTCCATCTCATCATCCATGCGCTCTTCTTCCTGCTTTTTCAAACCTTGTATAATGCTGCTGAGGCTCCTGACGAGGCCTCGCTTGCGGAAAAGTGGCTGCTTCGATGCCGCATCAGGATTCTCTTCGTCTATTGAAGCCATTGGAAAGCTCCGCCGCAGAAACGAAGGCGTCGCATACTTTCGCTTGAGCGCGCTACATGTACCGATGTCACCATCGTCTCGTTTCCGTTTGCCTGGAGTGCCCACGAAAGCATCGAGAAAATGTCGCTTGCCAGAGGATTGTGGTGTACGAGAGACCTTACGCCCCGGAGGACCTGATGCTTGCTTGCTCGGAGTGCCAATTACAATGGCGTCTGTACCTAGTGGTGCTATCACATCTCTTTCGGTAGGAGTATCTACAATATCGAATAAACCGAGTACCTGACCATCTTTTTGGGGTGTGGGTCCCAACGCGGCTTTGATGAAAGCTGGCGTCGCTTCAATTTCCTGCACAGGTGAAGGTGCAGGAGGCTGGAGGGGTATTTGTCTCGACTTCGACGGTGTCTTTCGTGGTGTTGCAGAGGACTTCGGGCCTGCACCTTCAACGACCTTTGGCGCTGGCTGTCGCGTGGTCCGTTTCGGGGTCTCCGCAGGCCGTGGTAGAATGGGCTTCTCCTTACGACGCCCAGTCAAGACTTCCCACCGCTTGTACTTTGCAGCTATCTCAGCATTTCCTCTAACGTCAGCACGTCCTGGTTTGTGTCCATGTTCGTCCTTGAAGGCATATTCCCACTTCTTGATCTCCGCTCGTATTGCGTCGACATCGTTCTCCTTGTCGTCTGTAGGCATATTGTGTAGGACTGTGACGACAGAGTTCGTGCCGACGTTATTCTGACAAGGGCACTGCGCGGAAAGCGCGTTCGTGTGCTAGCGTGATCGCGCGTGCACGTGGCAAGCGGGGCTCACATTTCCTGCCCGCTACCAATATCGTCTTTCTCTTGGTTGACATATTCCTTCCTACAACTCGATAGTTAGATGTCGCGCATCTGAGGTATCGATTGGTAGCAAATCTTCGAGCAAG
This sequence comes from Passalora sequoiae, assembly GCA_013248845.1. Taxonomy (NCBI): domain Eukaryota; kingdom Fungi; phylum Ascomycota; class Dothideomycetes; order Mycosphaerellales; family Mycosphaerellaceae; genus Passalora; species Passalora sequoiae. The sequence goes on along the minus strand of WSQC01000011.1, from coordinate 574,205 downwards.
CAAATCTTAAACGACGCTGGTATTGTGTCCATGTATGCCGCGCTATCACGAAGCAGTTGTGCTTAGGAGATCCACCCTCCGAAATGCCGACATGTCGCGATTTGACCCAACGATTCCGCGCTGATGACCAAGATCAACGGCAAGGAACGAATACCTGATCGGTTTCTACGTAGCGATGTACACGTAATTCGATCCGAATCTCGTCCGTCATACCACGCGACAGCGTCACCCTGAAAACACCTGCTTGATATCACTTTTTCCTCTGAAGCCCAAAAATGGCCGACCCATGGCGGTACCAACATCCAGACCCACTCGAAGGCTACAAAGGCCTCGAACCACTCTCGGAGTAACTTCAATTCGCATCCGCGACAACAACATGAGCTGAACATGATCGCAGAGAACGGAACGAAGATGGCAAATCATTCAAAAATCCCCCACCAACCACACTCAGCACTGCCTACGACCGATTCGTAGATCCAATCGACAACGGCCACCGAGGCGGCTTCGACATCCACATCTACTTCCTCCAAACCAGCGAGCAGGAAACCACATACGCTCGAAAGCTCCACGAGCGTGTACGACGAGAAGTAACACTCCTCCATGCTGCAACCCATACTGCTTCCCGCTCACACAGCTCCAGTTCCCCGAACTCCGCATTTACACCTTCTGGGAGAAACCCATAGGTCCTCATCCCGTGGGCATGTTTGAAGTAAACGTTTTTACGCCTCATCAATTCGGCGCATTCGTGTCTTGGCTGGTAATCAACCGCGGACCGTTGAGTGCGCTGGTTCACCCGAACACAGGCTCACATGAACGGGATCATACACAGCGGGCGACGTGGCTAGGTCAGCCATACCCGCTGCAGACGAGTATGCTGAGGTATCTTGATGATCGTATTAGGGCGGAAGCTGCGAAGAAGGCGCAGGATCAGACTAATGGCGATGCTAAAGTATAATGGTCCATATAATGCATTTATGATGTACTTCTTGATATCGTTCACGGTATTACTTCTTCATATTGCCAGCTCTATCTCCTGATCTTCGTCGTTCAGTGGGTATCATTTCCTTCTTCCCCAGCCATCGTCACCCATAACGCCGTACCAACGGAAGGTAGCAAGACTCTTCTGGAAATGCGAACACAGGTGATGCCTCGCCCCGATGCAAAGCGCAGAGACTTGCCGTTGTGCACATCATCTGCGATAGGTCGTATAAGTCCCTCCTTTTACTCCACTCCCATACTGTGGTATACATCCTGCGATCGCCGCCATGAGCAAAACATAAGCTACTCCACATATCGCCCATTCCCTCGCAGGCATTAAGTACCGAATCCTCGTCGTAGCAGCGACAAGGCACGATCCACAAGCTATCAATGTTGTGACCACCAAGCGTCCCGTCAATGTAGGTATCAAAGCGAAGAGCAGAAGTGGAAGCATTAATGCTACCGGTAAGCATGTCAAAGCGGCGTGTGTCGTCGAACCATATGGTTCTTGGACTGGTTGTCGGGGCTGAGGTAGGATCGGTTGACCAGGTAGTATGAGATCGTGTTCACTCTGAAGAAAGCGAGTCTCGATTTCGTGAACTGGACTCTTCTGCTTCAACCATTCCTGGTACGCGGCTATCTGATCATGTTCTGCTGGTCGCGAGCCTTTGGTCATTGTAGCGAAGGATGACATAGCGCGATTGTATTGCTCTGTCTTGAGGAAGATTCTTCCGAGTAGTGCTGTGCGCTGGTGGTGGATGTCGCTGCCACTGAAGGAGTCTCCGCGTCTGGAAGCAGGTGGCCTCTTCTCATCGCCTGGCGGTGAGCACGATTGCGCAATAATCTCGTCGAGCTGACGAAGATGTTCTTCCATCTCTGAGAGCTCATCCTGGAGGTGCAGCAGGATGCGATGATTGAGGTACTCAAACTTGCGATACATAGGTACGATAGGTGATGTTACTTCTGATAGCTCGACCGCTAGTTGTTCATACCCAGCCAATGTTCTTTGACCTAGGTCGGGTGCATCTGGAGCTATCGGTATATTTGGCACTTGCGCGACATGGCCATTGACAGCTTGTGGCGGGATTGGATGCACTGGCGATGGTGAATATCGATACTGTTGCATAGCCATGTAATGGGCTTGCGACTGTGCTTGCGCAAACGCACGTTGTGCGGATTCCGCCGAGCCATGTGACGAAACAGAGTGCGAACGATGTTGGCCACAGACAGGATCAATCATGTGCGGGCCTTGTTGTGATGCTACTAGATGATACCGCGCCGCATCTTCTTGGCGCTGCTTGACCTCGTTCCGTTTCGATCTCGAAGAGCTTGAAGAGCTTGAAGATCCAGCAGACGATCGTCTTCCCTCACCATGACTGGTATTAGAACGAGTTTTCGTGTCTGCATCTTCTTCATGCTCATCAAGGTCATTCTTCATCTTGGAAAGTTTCCTTGGACGAGGACTGGTCGCCGCTGGTGAATTGCTATCGCTCCGGACGGCGATCTGACGTTTCGTGGACGCCGCACACTGGCTGTCATACCTGCGACGAAGCTCTGCTACACTTCCATTCAGGCTGGAGTGGCGTGTGGCTATTGGAGAAGGGAGTGTGGATTGAGATGAAGGAGTATCTGGCTGCTGACTAGACCCAGCATCAGAAGGCTCATATTGCGACGAAGACGAAGAGTATATTGATTGGCTGTCATGGCCGTCATCGGTCGAAGCGGTCTCCATGTAGTCGAACACGTTGGGCGAACTTGGCTTTTTGGCGTGAGGCTCGCTTCCGGACTCCGTCGGAGATCGAGGCACAATACGCTTTACCCCTTCGTCACTGCGACGATCGTAAGACCTTTGTGTGATCGTAGTATTGCTACTGCTACCAGAGGACTTGGTCAAGCTCGATAGCACCGAAAGCATAGAGGGATTGACTTTGAACCCACTTTCGGAGCGTCTATGCACACCGGCAGCTCTATGTCTCACGGGTCGCCGATAGCCGATTGAGACGTCGTCTCGATGCTTTGGCTTGCGCGGACTGCTTTGCTCACGTCGCTTGCGAGCATCTGTACCGCTCGTGGATGGTCGCGAGGTCGGCCTGGACTCGCTCGTCTCTAATATGCGGCTTAGCTTCGGAAAGAAGCCCCCAATCACACTTTCTGTGTTGCGTCTGCTGTGAGTGCTTGACGATGCGCTTGAGCCGTCGATGGAACGCTTCGAACGTCGTCTGCGTCGCGGAGGTTTGTCTTGCTCAACATCGATCCACTCTATACCAGCCTGCTTGCCGGCTCCTTCGGCCGCGGAACTCTCGGTCTTGCTGCGTCTTCTGGACGCCAGGGTAGGTCTACTATTAGACGTGTTTGCTCCGTCGTGCTCCGGCTGTGAGACAATGAGTTTTGGAGGTACACGCGTGAAGACTTGTCCTGAGCTGTCTGTCTACCGAATTCGCAGCAGGTGACATCAGCCTTGGAGTATATGCAGTGCACGCAAGGCAAGGAGATGAGCTGGTCGAATTGTGGGGTGTATATGTACTTACCATTGCCATCTCTGACAGACAAGGATGGCCTCTATAGACTGAGTCAGTGTATTTGAAAGCGGCCTGGACGAGTAAGGTCACTCTCGACACTCATCGTATTGGTAATGCAAGTGCCCAGAAGTGGAGGATGAAACAGAAGACGGCCGATGTTTGCGCGCAGCATGGTCCGACGACGGCAAATAGAAAGAAGTGGTAGCCAGCCCACGGACAGAAATAGGAGAGATGGTGTCTCACGCTGCAGCCCAGGATGATTATGTACTACTCCTGGGTTGAAGCAGATAGGCTCTCGTTCAGGGGCCGTTAGAGAAACAGGCTTGACCAGGGAGTGCCAAAGACGTTGCAGTATCCGCAGGAATGCGCTGGCGGGCGGACCGCGCTGCTGCAGACGACATGCAGCAGCATCTTTGCATGCACGAGTGCCTTCACGATGGCGTCGTCGGCGAATAATTCCGAAGTGTGGACATATTAGGTATCTGATAGCAGAGAAGAAGGTGTCAAGGACGACGGTATCGAGAGGCGCATGGCACATTCCAGTGCAAATCGGAGGTGGAAGATTGCATCTTCTGATTCGCCACGACCGAAGATCTGCGATAATCACGTGCGATTGTGTTCCTCAGACATCGCTTAGCCGCTTCGGTGGAGCCACTTCCGAGCCCGATCTCTTCCATAGACTGCATCTGAGCATCGCATGTGATAGCTGCCGTGTGAGCAGCCATCTTACATCCGCCATCATGGCAAAGCGCGTGGTGCAAGGCGATCAGATCGTCAAACTCATAGTCGGTGCAGGGCAGGCATCTCCATCGCCCCCTGTAGGTCCTGCCTTGGGTTCCAAAGGTGTCAAATCGATGGACTTTTGCAAGGTCAGCAGTGTCAGACATTTCCTTGTAGCAATGTCTAAGAAAATGCTTAGGAATTCAATGCGCGTACTGCAAACTACGTGCCTGGTACCCCCATTCCAGCTCGCGTGACAGTCCGTCCAGATCGCTCCTTCCACTTCGAACTTCGAACTCCACCGACAGCGTCACTCCTTTTGAGCGCAGCAGGAGTGCAACCCACGAAAAACAAGCTCAAGGGAGCAGGCAACACCGGAGGCCCAAAGTCACGGGCAGGTCTGGCGGCTGCGGGCAAGGCGTCGTTCGCAGGTGGTGCGGCGCCAGGCAATGCCATGGTGGGTGCAGTGGGACAAATAAGCCTGAAGCACGTGTACGAGATCGCGAAGATCAAACAAAGCGAGACGAGGTTGAGTGGGACCAGCTTGGAGGCAATGGTCAAGAGTGTGGTGGCGCAGGCAGGAAGCATGGGCGTTGTGATCGTGCCCTGAGTACGAAGCAAAAGAGGCAGGAGCTATGGAGTAAGTGAACGAGCCCGGCATCCCGTTGAGGCACCGCGAATGCGGTAAGCATGTTCTAAGACCGGAGGCCATGGTTTAACGGTCATGGAGAGCGACGTGCAGTCAAGCTTAAAGACAACATGCTGATGCCGGGCCGACTGAGAAGATGTGTACAAATTTGAGCTTGCACGCGCTACAACAGTGGATACGATGTACAGAACATGCGGTGGGTGGGAAGGCGGTTTAGAAGCGCAAAGATATCCCCCGAAGCGGATGAATACAATGTAACAATAGAGCCACTCACAACTTGGCACATACACCATCTCCAATCAAGGTTAGCATCGCCTCACCTGCGAGCTACATATGCCCTCAACCCAATCAGTGACCAATTCAAAGCACACAAGCTAGTCCAACGTCAACCGACAAGATCACGATCCCAAAGCTTCTCCGAGAACGAGTGGCAGAGGCTTCAGCGCGCACGCGAACGAGCCATGCACTCTAGTATCGAACCGCACCGTCGATAATAAGATCAACAGAAGCTCCACCAAAGATATACCCACAAACCTCAAAAAATGTCTTGTCACAAGCACCGAGTTTGAATGGATCACAATCTGACTGGTCATGTGTTCCTGGATTATTACCTAACACTCTAAGCTGCCGAGCCCACTCCAAGTTCTTTCGCAATCACTTTCCGAACTCAGCGCCGCCACGACAATGACCGTGGCGGTTTCACACAGGATCAAAACCAGCACGGCATCCGATAGATTCAGAGGTAATAATTTCGCAACGTCCACGACATATAAAGGCCGGTGAAAATGCTCCCTACTTCGCTTCCTACTACTTATTATAAGCTTTACCTTTCTACTACCCTCTCCGCCGTACAGAGCGCCAGGTGGAAGGTGCATCTATGATAGCACTATTGTCTTTTCGACGCCCATCCAGTGTTGACTACTTATGGCTCCATTCGCAAGGAGTTCAAGTCACGTAATATTGCAATCCAGAACCCTTTGGTGGTAATGCAGTCGGACCTCTCTCCAGGAAAGACATGGAACACTCGGATGCTGCCATGCATTCACACCACGTAGCTCAATTTACGACAATGTTCTCAAGCTGAGATGTAGCATACGGACTTGATCGGCGGCATGGCCGAATAGTTCAATGTGATAGGAGCCCTTAACATATTCAGCGAATCTCGTACGCCCGACTCTCCCTGTCTGGCAGACATTGGAGGTTACGTTCACTCTATGAAAGGATCAAGTCGTGAAGTTTTTGTTTCGCATGTGATTATGCATTACAATATGTACAAATCGGCTGGCTGGTGACTATTCGCAGCCATCAGGTCATGACCCATCCATTTCTTCCATCAAGAGCAGCCACGCTCAAAGACCAAAGCTTTAAGTCTCTTATGCCAGCACTTTGCTGCCTTCGCATCTTACTCGGGCGAAGATCATCTCTATGCCAATTCTATGCACTTCTATGCACATGCTTCGCCGCTCCACCTTCCATATGCCCTCAGCGACCGAGTCGCTATAAACAGATAACACAAGCACAAAAAGCGAAGGTAGGGTATCTCGCCAATACGTCTCTGAGTTTGCTGTTCGCTGGAACAAATGCTGTAGCTCAGAGGAATGATTCGCAAAACGCCGGGTCAATCGCTTCAGGAAGTCCAAATTCGTTGCCAAGTTCTTGTTGTTGATAGAAGCGCTGATATGCCGTCAAATTGAACAAAACACCGTCCCATGCAGTTCATCAAAATCATCAAGGCTCGCCAGGGCTGTATCGGCCAGCTTAGGTACGATCGAAAACCGAGCGAGGCAAAGCACTCTAGTCATGGGAGGCCTATGCTTTCGAGTACTCGTTGTCGGAAGATGATGCTAATGTGTCGCCTTCCCATGAATCGTGGTCCGAGATCGGTGATCGCATGCCAGTGGAGGGCTCGCGGCTGCTGCTCGAAAAGCTAGAAGATGAGCCGATCGTCCATTCGTCACTGTCGCCGTGCAACGCGAGTTCATACTCGTCCATATCGTTCAGGCCGTACGCGTATGACTCTTTTTCCTCACCATACTCGATGTAGTCGTAATCCCATCTGAACATCTTTCCAGGTTGTAACCTCGGTAAGAAACTACCCTTGGCGGTGAAGTATGCAATTGCTGCAATTGTGCTTCCTCCGACGAGATCCACAGCGTAATGATGGCTAAGGTACATCGTCGCGTACCACATCCAGAGGGTGTATAAGATGAAAAGTGGTCGTAGTTTGGGGAAGGTGTGCGACATAAAGAGGGCCTCGATCGTAGCGTTCGCAGAGTGCAGGGATGGGAAAGCACCAAACACCAGTGGCGAGGCCGTGAACGTTGAGGTGTAGAGGTCAATGCCGAAGAGTTTGTCAATCGCTGCGAGACCGGCAGGTGAACCAGGCATTGAGTAATTTGCTGGTGCAAGTCCATACATGTTCTCATACCACGGTGCACTGCACGGGAAGAGGATCTGAATTATGACACCAGTCATGTTCATGTAGCCGAAAGCCCTGGCGAAGGTTGGTGCAGTTCCTGGAGGACCGAAGATGAACATCAAGCCTGTGCATACGAAAGGTGCGCCAAAGTGCGTGATGCCGTACGGTAACCATGCGAGCACATCAAGCACTGCGTTCTTGTGTGCTGAGAGGATGTTGCTGAGATTCGCACCGTAGAGTATGTTTTCCAATGCTGGGAGAACGCGCACCCAGATGCCCGGTCGGTATTGTGGTGGTATGAACTGGCATGCATAGAAGAGGACGAGCCAACCCGCAATGGGCAGGAAGGGCAAGAAGAATTGCCTGGTTATGGGGATCACCAAGCTCGTCATGAGCAGCGTAGCGATAACGGTCTTTTGCAGCGGGCCGGGACTCTCGATCATGCATAAGCTGAAAATGCCTACTACGGCGAGGAAGAGATATTGTGCATCGTAATAGCTCCAGTGATGCGTTCGGAGGGCACGGATGGTGTCTGCAGGATTGACGGAGGTTTCGAGGGAGGCGATCGACGAGGTGGGCGTCTGTCTCGAGCGTATCTTGGACCTCGTCGACCGGAAGCGGCGTCGTATGCGATGCGGTACGTAGATGGGCAGGCTCGGTAGGGAGAACGATATCCGCGGCATATTGAAGGAGAATCTTGTCTGACCGTCGCCGTTGAGTGAGGAATATAATGCCCGCATGGTGTCGACGGGTGTGTAGCGCGTGTGGAGGGTGAAGAGGGAGCGCTGACAGCTGAGAGTTGTGGGCAGTGCCGGTGGCTATGAAGTATGATGTGTTGCACGACTAGCGCTTGCACTGCCTGCCGGTGGGATGTCGCACAGCGTGGTTGTCGAGGGCAGCAATGCGACAGCAGACCTGGCAGAGGCAGAGTGCAGAGTGTAAGAGGCAAATGCGCTCGCGTGACAGTGGATGAGGGCTGTCCTTGTAAAAGCTGCTGCACAGAGTTTTGCTCGCGTCCAATTCGAGGTCGTACCAAATCTCCAGGTCGTTCAGCCGTTGCGAAGAAACTAGAGAGCCCACTGGCCGTTCAAATTGCGTCCGAGCGTCGACGATCGCCTAGTAAGATGAAGCGGGAGCGGGCGAAGATTGATGCTGATGCCACCGTGCTCGAAACAATATCGTAACTGGATATTGATGGGTCGATTAAGCAATTCTTCACCAGCCTTCACGGCAGATCGTTGTAGCAGTTGTTCGAGGAATGTTGGAACTGGGCAGCATTTCTGGTAGACGGAAACATCAAGACGTCGGATTCCTCAGGGAACGAATGTGCATGTCATTGTTCTGCCACATGCACATGCGCCGGACGCGCTATATGAAATCAGGCGCTGTCATTCTGTCACCACATCCATGCTTTTGACTCACGCCCGCGAAACTCGGCACAGCCGGAGCTGCTAAGAGCCGCCTCTTCTGCACGCAGGATGTGAAGGGCGTTTTTTCTGCAGCACATGATTGGATCTCTACGCTGACAACGAAATGCGAGCCACTTCCGCACCTGGGCAGTCAAGACCGCTGGTCGTAGCGGCGGAAAGGAATCAGCGTAACCCTCTCTGCCCATGCGCCATGATCTCACCGCGGCGCGAGCGAGCCATACTATGCATGCAGGTGTATCTAATCGTGTGTTGGCCTTGGCGTACTCATCGAGATCCGACAGCACAACATCAGCACCTCCCATTAATTCCATTGTTTTCCACTCCACTTCTCATCACTCTACACATTGCAATCTCGCGTTATGAATGAGAGTCGCACAGTACTACAGCGTGGTTGCACATTCGGCTCCGGTACCGCAAATCGCAATGGCCATGCAAATGGGCATGATTCGCTTGGCTGCACAACAGCGAACCGGAGCTCCTGAAATCCCGGACACCCGTGGCATTGAGCTGATTTTCGTCCGAAGCCATCCGAGCTCCCTCGCGCCTGATGCTCTTCCGGACGAACCACCATAGCTTCTTCACCTCTTTGACCCTCCTCTCAGCCCACTAACCTTGGACTCCGGTGAGCGAAGCAGCTGACTCTCGCCTGTGACCTTGACCTTGGCCTTGCATATGACTGCCTTCTCCGGGGAGCAATACCCGCCATGTGTCCCACAGCCACAAACAGCCCTCAAGCTCATCCATGCAGGACTTGGCATTTGTCGCGAGCAAAACATGAAAGCAGAAACATGGCAGTGCATCCGAAACATACTGACCCTCTGTTATAGACTCGAAAATTGGCATCGCAAGCACTTGACCTTGCTCTTCTGAGAGCCCTCTGTGCAGCTTGGAATCAGACAAGCTGTACGCCGGCGACTGCAGGAAGCGAACATTGTGCCTGCAGATCTATAGTGTGCTGACATGTGATCGCTCAGCAACCTAATGGTAAGCTTACATCTGCACGTACCTCGTCGATATGACGGTGTGAGGCTTTCTCGCGAGCAGCATGCCACAGTACCTCGAAGTATACATCTGTTATCCTACTGTGGTGGAGATACGCCAAGCCGGAAATAATGCGAGTGCCCATGTTAGCTTGATGTCACGAATTCTTCCGTATGAACACAGGCAGTCAAAATGGATAATCTTTGGCATGTTATAGAGAGTGATGGCTTCCCTGTAACAGAACGTAGGTGGGCCATTGACAGTCCATTGTATTATTATGCGGTCGAGATACAGCCACCAACCTGTTCTGATGAAGGTTTCTGAAAGACTGGATAATGAGCATCGCAAGTGTTAGAGAATCTCGCGACCCTGTTCTGCTGAGCCTCCGACCTGCTCAAGGGACTGGTGGGACTTCCCGTCGGATATATTGTTGTACATCCTAGCCGCAATGCATCATGTATCTGTAGAGAGGGTCGGCCTTGCCGGCCTGGACGAAGTCGTGTCCTACCAAGATTTTGAAGCATTTCTAAACCAACGGAAAGCATGAATCGAAGTTTACTGGTATACACATATACACGACAAAGCTGCATGAGCGCGCTACAGATCAAGCCCAGGTCCCTACAATCTGCCGTACATCTTGAGGGACCCTGTTTAGAGCTCAGAACATCTTGGACGACGGGCAATGCTGGGGCAAGAGTAGGTATGCTTGCTGACAATTTCGAGCCCGAATATTTTTCTGGGTTTATTTCGCTCTGTCGCACAAGTCCTGCGCATCCCTACGAAATATCATCGCTGTCTTTGCTGCCATTCTGGCTGACATGTCAAGCACCAAGTAGATTCACTGTCCGCCTCAGACGTACGCAGCGAGGGATTCGTACACACCCCTGCCGAAAGCTGATGACAAAGGACGCCACGACGGCCTCGAGTGATGGCCCCGCGGAATCTTCTATCGAGCTCGTATTCGCAATGCATGATATCCGTTGTCTAGGATTGTGTTGAAGTCGCTGTGGTCTTATTACCAGCGGTGTGAAAGAATATGCAATTCATTGCCAATCGTGCAGTAACGTGAATGCAGCGCTGTCATGTGCCTTGTTCCTTTCGAAAAATCAAGCCTGGAGTCCAATGAGCAGTTGCAGCGGCTACTCCATACTGCAAAGGTTATATGTTTGCCGTGCAACGTTACAGGGATCATTCCAGTTGGTACAAAAGTAGGGGTCGGCATCGGCTCGCCACGTGCTCGCATGTTCTGAGCAACAGTTGTGTCAGCTTTGCTGTAGGCGGTGGTCATTGCCTCCCTTTCCTTTACACGTAGGTATGCTGTGGCTAACTGTACATCTAGCAGCGCGATGCAAGCTGTCATCGCCGCTGCAGTGCTATGGAGCACCTCTCCCATTTCTAGTAACGCCTCTCTTCGCGTGACGATATGTCGCGCCTGAGAAAATGCTGCCTACGGATCCTTTCTCCAGAACGCCGCGCTTCGAATGCCGGTGATGCATCTTTTTCTCCATCCCATGAGCCACCCAGTCCATTACATAATCAACTCCAATGCGCCGTCCAGTTGTTGTACTCCGAATGCTTAGGCAATCCTTCCTCCCGTTACCTCGAAGCTGTAAAGTCGTGTCATGTTGACGCTAAAGCATCTCTCATATCGCTGCGCCGCCGGATGGTGACTCTCGGAGCTCTGGTTCCGGTTTGAGCCCTACACACAGATCTCTGATAATCTCGAAGCTCAGCCAGCTACTAGCCATACTAGGAGCGACTTTGAGCAAGTTGGGCACAATACCCTTGTAGAGTCCAGCGACGCCTTCTTGCATCACGATTGTCTTCAATGCATCGAAGATCGACTTGTATTGATATCCCATGCCAGACATCGTATTGATCTGGAAGCGACGCCGCAGTACATCACTGGTCACGTTGTTAGTATCCGCTAGCTCATCGTTCCGCTTCCTTGGAAAACTCACAATGGGTAGGTGATGGTCTGAGCGACTGCGCCGGAGATAGCTCCTGCTCCCAGCTTGCCGATCGATCCAGGAGACTGCTCGCCTGCAGGAGTGAAGTATTGCCGTACGCTCTCGTATACCATGAAGTTCAGCCCAACGTAAGGCGCGACACCTGCGACGGTGGGTATTATGCCGCGGTAGAGGGCACCAACTCCACCCTCATTCTTGTACATTGATGCTAGTGTCGCAAACATGCCTGGTAACTTCTTTTCCGCTTCTGCTTTCGAGAGTGCTTCGAAAGAAGCCGATTGAATCGACAGGCGAGTGCGGACGATGTCGAGAGGATAGGTGACTGTCACTGAAGTGATACCCGCGACAGCACCACAGCATAGTCGCCTGATCGGTGTAAGCGGCTCGCCTGGCTGAGGCTCAAAGAACTATTTGCGTCAGCACTGCGATATCTTGGACGCGAAATCGTGACCTACAGGCTTGTACAGGTTGTAACTGCCGAACTGCACGGCGCTGTACGGGACGATGCGAATGCAATTTACGCCATTGCCAGCCATCATGCCTCTGAAGCCTTCTTCGCGCCATATCTTCGCCAACGCCTTCGGTATGCTCATCTTGTACTCAGTGCGGCCTGTCGATTGCACCTGAAGCAGAATCTTTAAACGTTCCAGCGGTGATACCACTGTTCGCGACACTGCGCCAGCGACTCCTCCGGCTAAGAATGATGCTACAACTGCTTGCGAAATCCATGATCTGAGAGCGTAGAATTGTACTGGAGGCTCTGGTGTAGTCTTATCTGGGGATGAATCCATATCCTCAGGTATAGCAGTAGTGGACGCTTTGATGGAATCCGGAGAAGGGGGAGGTGTCGACATCGGCGGTTCGCTGGAGCTCATAGAATCTTGCGGAAGGTTAGTATTACACTCATTGGAGCTATTGTCGCGTGCTGCGACAAGTGGTTAGCTGGTGATATCGTGATATGGTATGAGTGACAGCTGGTTCGGCAAATGACCTGGACTTACCACAGAAGAAGTGGATCCCATGCTTCCTCCTTAGGCCGCCTGCCAAGTTCCGTGCGTGCCCTTTCCTCCTGCCTTCCCGATTCACGACACCGTCCCTGACACTGTCTTATAACTCACACACGTTGCCGCTCTGCTCTGCCCTGCCGTGCTGCTTCACCGCCGCATTGCCTCACTGCGATACGAATCTGCTGACGCTATTAGTCTCACGTACCTGTTGGCGATCTTGAGGCCACAGGCACTCGCGTGGTCGTGGTGTTGTTTGTCGGAGGTGACAAGGGAGACGCGCTCGTGTGAGGATAATATAGACTAAAAAGTGAAAGCAAAGTGTTGTTGGCGCGGCTCACAATGTTGGCGCATCGCGAAGTCACGAGACCAGGCGCCGCCGACGATAGTACAATGGTTGTCTACTATGTATACAGCTTGCCTCCAGCACATGCTTATCTCCTCATTGACACGAGCACCATCAAGCTGCTTAATCATGACACACCTTGCACCTTCCAGAGCTTTACAGCAGCATCCGCACCAGCACTGACGACCGTATCATCTTGGGTCCAGCTAATACCTCCAACACCTTCCTTGTGGGCATTGTACGCCTTTACACGCTTGCCAGGATCCGCTAAGCTCCACACGAAGACATTCGTGTCGAGTGCACCACTGACAGCCTTTTTGCTGTCGGGAGACCACGCTATACATGTCACACGGGCTGTATGTGCTGACCAGCGGTTCGTCTCGAGGACCCATGAGCCCGAGGCATTGCTGTAAGCGAATATCTTTCCATTTGATAGGCCAACAGCCAAGTGTGAGCCATCAGGAGAGAAAGCCAGGGCAGATATCGGTGAAGTCGCATCTTTCAGTGTAGTCATGTCATCGAAGGAGGCTGGCGACGCTGCTTTAAAAATGCGCACTGTCTTGTCATCGGCACCTATAGCGACAGTCTCACCGCTTGCCGCGATGCAGGTCGGTGGCGATGGGGTCTTTTGGTTCGATATCTGACTACCTTCGGCGTAGGTCGTGATGCCTGCTGATGTAGCGACGACAGTATGTTCCTTGCCATTGACGGTTGCAACAGCTACACCCTTGGGCTGCCCATCCGTCTTGATAGCATTTCCAGTGAACGAGCGCTGCGAGTCATCGATTGTGCGGAGGCTATCGTCCCAGCCAACGCTATATATGCGACCTTCACTGGGCGCTGCTGCAACGCCCGCAACGTAGTTAGAATGCATTTCGCCGTCGATCAGATCCGCCGAGCCAGAGCCAAGATCCCAAGCTCGTACACGACCTTCGTAGCTCCCAGAATACAAGGTCTTTGCGCCGTCCGATGAGGTCATGGAGGTAATGCGACCCTGATGACCTCGTACGACCTTGACTGGCTTATCGTTTCCTTCTTGCAGATAGTTCAGATTCCCTTCGAGATCCAGTGATATCACGAGCCCGTCGCTCCTGCCGCTCGGCCAGGTAACACCGACTTGCTGATCCTGGATCGAGACGCTATCTCCCCCAAATCGCCAGTTTTGTGTCACCTTCCCAACCTCAGCATCCCAGATCTTGACCGTCTGGTCACCACTGCATGTGACCAGCTTCTTGCTGTCCTTAGACCAGCTCACGCCGAAAATGCTGCCCTTGTGCTCTCCCTCGCCAATTTGCTTTTGTGCCTCGCCGGTCTTACCATCATACAGCCATATCTTGCGATCGCTACCAACTGTCACCAAGCTGTTGCCATCTGGCGAGAACTGCGTGCCATAGATAAACTTGTCGTGCTTCCCTCTCACGCTCGTGTTGAATTTGAAAGGTGCGCCGTGGAAGAAGCACATCTGCGTGTCATCACTGCCAGTTGCCGCTCGCAATGGTCTCTGCTGTCGTATGCTCACACAATTGATCTGCTGGCTGTGTCCACTGATTTCGCCTACGCTATTGCCCGAATCCGCAGTAATGCAGTGACCGAAACGTTCTTTGCCATCACCCACTGCTATGATCCTCTGACTATCGCCGTCCCAAGCAATATCGTTGATCCGGCCTGCTATGATGTGGTATTCGCCCTTGGTGTTCTCGGCGCCGATGCTATCCCACACTCGAACACTGCCGGAAACATCGCCAGATGCTACATAGAAGCCGGAAGGCGAGAAGCGTGCAACGGTCGTCTGGGCAGTGTGTTGAGTGTATTGCTGAGATACAGCAGGATTGTCTATCGATCTCACAAAGACGGACTTGTTCGAGGCATAGGCAATGCGTTCACCTTTGGAATCGCTAGAGAGTGGAGTAGCTTGCCCTCTGGTTGTAGTTGGAGAAGCGGCCCAGATGGCCTCTGCAAGAAACTTGTTGTCAGTACATGGTAGTGGCCAGGAAGTCCGCGGTTCTCATACCGCTCGATATGGACATTGTTACGTGGCACTCTTTGAGATTGTGAGCTGTTTGTTTATCAATCTACTGAGCACTTTCGGGAGCTTCACATGCGGGCACGCAGGCACCATTGATGTGAGTTTCACGCTGCCCCACGATGACGAACATATCCTTGGCCATCTCCTTCTGTCAAACTTGATTGAGCAGCATCACCTTCGTCTCATGCTACCTCGATCCAAATTGAGGATATTGCGAGGTACATCATTATACGAGCGGTACAACAGAAAGCCGCGAAATACTATGTACTGCGCAGTAACGGCAGCTGCATTATGTGCCATGTCTCGATGCATGTGGCAGACACACAGACATACGGAGCAGTGGGCCCTAGGTTGTGATCGGCCACGCATTTGAAACAGCAGACATAGATAATAGTTCAAATACATCACGTTGCTATGATACCATGCACGACACCAACAGTCCCGACAGGATGCCATCAGCGGCTGCCCTAGGTCCACGCCTCGAAGATGACTTGCTAAGAACGCCACGCTACATCTATTCAGATACCAATGTGTCTCGGCGCGCGGAGGCTTTGCCAAAGAAAAAAAGGCATTGTGTCCTGCAGAAGCATTTCTGCGGAGGAGCACTCGAATGATCGCCAGCACCATAAGTCGGTCACTGCTTGGAAGGCACATAGACCCAGCTGCCCCAGAGCATACCACCAGCAGCGCTCGACCTCACGAGAATACGAAACCCCATTGTCGATCTGGCCCTTAACGGAAATAGCACTGAAGCAGATCCAGCCAAGTATATAGCTAACGTGAGGACATTGTATATGTCCACGTAGCGTCACAAGTGCGAAGGTGAGTCTGACTTTACTCGTTGGCATTGACTGGAATTATGACGAGGCAACATTCTCTATGGCCCATTGTGGGGTGGCTCATGCTCGTAACAGCATATGTCCCACTACCTCCCTCAGCGAATGCGTTCTATCAACCGCCAATAGATTTCGTGTCCTCCAAGCCTGGCACCGTCCTCCGATCACGAATGATACCTGGACCGCTGGGCGTCAATGCCATGATCGTACGGGCACACCAGCTGTTATACAGATCCACCCTCCGGGTTATGCCAACCCGTGGATGCTGGCAGCGTGCCTCCCGATTGTGACAGTCCTCGAATCTTTGAGCAAGTTAAATGCTGATCGGACCTCTCTCGCAGAAGCTTTCGCTACGGTACCTCATTTCGAGACTCTTCAAGCATGTGATCAGCGGATCTAGACAGTTGACCAGGCCGCACGAATGTTGGGCCTCTCCACTCCTTTGTGTCTGTCAATAGTTGCGAAAGGCAGGCAAGGCCTAGTGACGCCCGCAGAGATTCGAGATGTTGCTCAACAAGCTCCAACAGCCTAGATGTTCGAGTGAATGCTTGGTTGTGTTATGAGCAGCACCTGCACGTGAAGAGTCGCACAACCACCTCGAAAACTCTTCACATTGCCTTATACACGATCATGGCAATTTTTTCCTCTATCCCGTCAAGTTGATCACCTCGACGACACTCGTGCAAACAGAGCTTATGGCGCACCGGTTCATAATTACCGCGGGCTTTATCGTTTTCGATGACCACCTCAACCGCTCCTGCTGTAACATGATACTGAACGGAGATATGGACGACTACATGGATCTCGGAGACTCGACTCTAACTAGTTACCATGATATATGGCCCGACCTCCTGGATTCGGAACGTCTTGAACTAATTGTCTACATTAACAACGCCAGCCGCTTTGGCCTCACCGAGCTTGACTTCAAGCGCGTCAATCATCTGCTTTCAGCCCTCATTTCATTACTGCACGGAGCGAGGGAGGAGCTTCGGCTCGTGACGGTAAGTTGAGGTGGATGAACAGACGGCAAACCGCGGCCGCCCGGATGGCAGTGCACAGCCTGAGACATGATGGTGCAACCCGATCTGTCCGCACTGCACCAAAGACTTTCTAATACGTTATCACATAGGGAATGTACAGCTAATGTGATCTTAGGTGAAATTCTTCTTTCAAGGTCGGCACATCCCATCGGAAGTGCTCAGAAGCGTATTGTATCCTCTAACGAAAACACCCACAGCAATAAAGCTCGCTGTCGAAGGACTGGACCCTCCTACCCAGCAGTATTTGATCGATACTATGGGTTCTGACGATGAGATTGTGCGCCAGGACACGATCGGACAATGGAGAGCTGTGAACGAAGTCTTTTCAGAGGAACCCGGCTGGGAGGCTAAGCGTGGCGTTGCAGGCACTGAATTGGTGATCAATGGTGGGCAAAGTATCCTTGATAGCTCTACAGACAAATTGATCGTGTCTGCTATGGAGAAAGTGTGGTGCTGAAAAAGGAATTCTTGAGGCGGGAGGATGATGTAACAAAAATCGGGTCGCTGTCGCAAGGTGGACAAGCATGTTCGTTTGTCCATGAAATCTTCGTAGGAGAGCATTATACATAGTGCAATAAGCTATACAAAACTTTATTAGTGATAGCGGTGATATATGGTTTCAGTTGACAGGTCCTTCCTGATTGCTAGGTTTGGTGCCGTGGCTGTGTGTCATCCTCGTCACATCTGGTCGTGCTCGCGCCTTTGCGCAACACTGTTACTTGGCATGCCATCATTGACAGATGCAGTTGTGTTGATGCCGATCGTTGTAGCTTTGCTCACTCCTTTGCCGCCAGCCTCGCTTCCAGCTCATCAATTTTTGCCTGTAGGCCTGCCTCTCTCTTCGCCATCTCATTGCGAAAGTTCTCATTTTCCGCTTGCAAATGTGCGCGGTCCTGTGTACTGACATATAGGTCCGGATAGTTTGCTTGCTGGTCCATCTTGGCGCCCTCATCATTCGAGGCTGAATGAAAACGTTCGCGTACATGATTGCTGACCTTTCCAGTTTCGTGTGATGGCTCAGCCCACCTCATGGTTCGATACTACGCAAGTTGTCAGCTGTGCTCAAACTAGCCTGCGTCCAGCTGCATGCTGTGAAGCCACGAAAGGAGCCATCGCGACAATGAGCGTGGGCCTGATTGGTTGAAGTGATCTTTCTACCGCTAAGCGAAAGTGTGACTAAGCTGGGAGTGGGAGATGCTGTGTGAACATAATCTTAAGCAGAAAGAGAGAATGGACTCAGTGTCAGGCTTTCTGTGGCATACACTGTACCAAGCCTCAGCTCCTGGTGTTCTGAGAGAGACGATCAAAGAGGTTGTGCCGAAGAGAAAGAACACATGCATGAGAGCCGGAAAGTGCTCAGTGGGAGCTCATACGTGCCTCATCAGGTCATTCATCTGATCGAAGCCAGCTAAACGCCATGTCATGCTTGAGTAGTTGCTCAGCCCATCACACCTTACCCCTACCAAACTGTAAAGGAGCACACGCCATATCTTTCATGCGCCTGAGCATATTGTGATTCTCCTTGTGCCTGTTGCCGCACACGACGTTCGCCGACGCCTGATTCGTGTGCGTGATATCATGCTTCTCATTCCTAGCAGTATCGCTTCGACTCCTGGTCGCGGACCGGTTCGTGCTTGCGGGACTTCTGCGCATGGCAAAGTCTCGAGTCTTGGGAGCTACAGCCTCAGGAGAAGTGGAATGATCAATCCCACCCAGTCCTGAGTCCGCACGCTTTACATGGCGTGTGGTCTCACCCGCTGTAACTCCCGCGTACCTCTAGTCGATATTGTGCTCGCGCTTCAGCTTTTCTAGATTCTCCTGGCGTTCGGCGAGATCTGCTTGGCTCTTTGCCATCTTCTCTGGCTGTAGACACAGTCAGAATCAAGACACCACGCGACACCGTTGAGCGCATTCCACGACATGCATACCTGATGATAGAGGACGACAAGATATCGGTTCTGGAAGTTGAAACCGTTCAACTTGTCGCAGGCCGACTTCGCATCCATGACATCTTCGTAGACGACAAACGCAGTGCCCTTGGTATTGGTCGCGATACCCTGGCGGATCTGCCGTATGGGACCGAACTTGCCGAACAGGTCGAAGAGCTCTTCGGTCGAGACGTTGTAGCTGAGGTTCTTGACGAAGAGAGCGCTGTTCACGGACATTAGTTAATGTGGTTTTCGATGGTTATAGTGCAAGGTGTGTGATATGCTGTCAAGCGAGTGTTCGGTTTGCGGCGGATCTGATGTCTCGGGAGCGTTCACTTACCGATTCACTTCGGGCGCAAGTTTATTCCGGCTCATTCTTCGAGGTCTTTGCGAGGTGAACGTGTGAGGTATGTCGTGTCGCAGCTGATACTGGGCTGCGCGTTATCACGATAACGTGATCGATTGTCTTTAGCGGAGACATCCGAAAGGCTAACGCAGCGGATTCATGTCTCAGCGCTCAGGGTGTTCGGTACGTATGCAGGGTTTCCGCATTCGGCGCAGATCAGAACCGTTGAGATAGTGCGTCCGCCAGGCAGCCAGACCCAATCGATATCGGCGGGGAATGTCCTGAGCCAGCATGTGCCACGAGCTTCGACAGCGAGGGAAGTCTACACACAGTAGGAATGCGACGACACGTGCATCGCACAAGCAATACAATCGCTCTCGTTATACATTGACAATAGACTGCGCCATTTCTGTGCAAAATATTCCTTCTTGTGCGAGTGTATCCAAGAAATTGTGTGCCGTGCCATCACTCAAAGCACAGCAGCAAGCACCCCTCCACCGAGACCGACTCACTTCACCGCGGAAGTCGTGCACCCTCCTTGCAATTGTCTGGATACCGCACAACTCATATGATTGCTGCGACTTCTTTTGGACTGTGTAGCGCTTTTTGGCGCACATGTTGCAAGAGTTGGAACAATTCAAGTAGTTGACACCGTGCTGGCACGCTCCAAGTCACCGCCCACCGCCGACAGCTTGCCCGCGGCCATCGCAGGCACTTCCGCGACCATGAATCCCTTCTTTCGCCAGGATGCGAACACCTCACTGCGTCCTTGCCGATCGCCTTCACCTCCACGACGTTTCGTTGAACCACTTTCGCCCACAAAACCAAAGCCAATCGAGCCCAATTTCAATTACCCAGCACTGAACAACCATGTCGACTTCGCAGCACGACCCGAGCAGTCTGCATATGCTGCAAGATCCAAGGTCAGAGACCGCAGCAGCAGTCATAAGAGCGGACACCGTCGCACACCTTCCACAATCGATGTGCTAGCCGAAGCAGCCACTGCTGTGAGCCCTTCATTCCACGAACCAGGAACTCCAGCGAGTTATGGCTACGCCAATACATACTCTATGCCGTCTGGTCACGGCTGGAGCGAACCTCCCCATAAAAGAGCACGGTCTGAGGCGTATCCCGCACCGATGCCCGGCCATTTCGCATCGCGGCCCGTCACGAGCTACGAGCATTCCAATGGATGGCACAGAAATCCGCTGCAACAGCAGTACAGTAGCAATGCATACCGCAGCTCTGCAGAGGAAGCTGAGTTGTTGCTTGGCTTGCGACAGGATGTGCGAACAAACGGGCATGGTGCACCAAGCACGACTCTACTGCCTTCATCCGCACCAGCTGCCAGTGCGAGCGGAGCACTACCACGGCCTCATTCAAACAGTTTCCCCCAGAGTAATCCTCGCGCTCGCCCGGTGGACAGTGGCACATACGGAGCGCTTCTCCCGCCATTTCAGCCGCAACATAACAACTATTCGAGACCAACGCTGCCGTCACCTCCGCAGAACACGAGCGAAACTGACTACAGTCCGTACACAGCTGTACGGGATGTCAAGTATCAAATGAGGATGTTGCCACTTGTTCCAAACGTGCTCCATGATCGAGACGATGTGGTCATGCACGATGCCCCACACCAGACACATACGCCTCCAGACGAACATCAGTCACGAGCGCAGAGCTCTGATGTGACCGCCAGTGAAGCTTCTGTGCCTGCTTCAAAACTTCGACGAGGGTGGCCGAAAGGCAAGCCGCGTGGTACTTCCGCACGGAAGACGACCGCTGATAAAGTAGCAAGCAAGCGAGCAGCTACTCGCAAGAAGACACCGGATGCTGCCAAAGCCAAGAGAAGCTTGGGCGAAGCAGGATCGGATACATGGAGTGCAAAGGGCCGCGTGGATCTGAACAGACGCAAGAGTTTCAGCGATAGGACCACTGGGCGAGCAGTCTTTGAACGTGCTCGTCAAACCCGTGCACAATCAGTTCCAGCGGAGACCCCCATGATCATACGTCGGGCGTCGCCTGCGAAAAAAGCAAAGGCTAAATCGAAGGCAATTCCGGAAACTGTGTGCGCAGGCTGCCAAACTGCTCGGGAAACTGCATACATCAATGCCGAGCTGGATGAGTGGATTTCATGCAATGGTTGCAAGAAGTGGTTCCACATCGACTGTGCTGGCTTTAAGAAAGCAGCAGAAGTGCGCGATGTGGACAAGTATTTCTGCAAGGCTTGCGAGCCAATGCATGGCAAGACCACTTATGTGCGAAAGAGCACGCGTGCACATACCTCGGTCGACTACGCCGAGCTACAGCGTGGCGTGCTCAAGACGAGCGAAGAGAGCCAGGAGCACCACTATATTCAACCGATAAAGGATGGGACATTTCAATTTGATACGGAGAGCTTTCCACGTATGCGTCCCGAACTGCTCACAAAAGACTTTCTCGAGAGGAGCAACACTTTTGTAGAACCGATTTGCATCCCAGCGGCATGGAATCCACGACCGTGGGTTGAGAAGGGGCAAACGAAGACGGATGCAGCAGCTACGGCGAATGACGAAAACAGCTATATGACGAATATGACGGCCGAGGAATATGAATACGACACGGTTCCGGACAACGGACAGGATAGGCTTGGCATGGTCATGCCACAGAATTTGACAGTACGACAGGTCTGCAATATGGTCGGCGCATACACTCCGATAGACGTTATTGATGTTAAGACGCAGAATGCAGGCGCAAAGTGGAACCTTGGTAGATGGGCTGACTACTACGAAGAACAAAGCGATGACAAGCCGATTCGGAACGTCATCTCTTTAGAGGTTTCCCAGACCAAGCTGGGACGTTTGCTAAAGCGACCACAAGTGGTTCGCGATATCGACTTGCAAGATGAGGTCTGGCCTCAGAAAGAGCTGGATCAGGGCAAGTGGCCAAAGGTTCAGTTTTACTGCTTGATGTCGGTCGCCGACAGTTACACCGACTTTCATATCGATTTTGGAGGCAGCAGTGTCTACTACCACATCTTGAAGGGTCGAAAAACTTTCTTCTTTATCCCACCCAAAGCGAAGCATTTGAAGGCTTACGAGGAGTGGAACGACAGCCCGCAGCAGAACTTCACTTTCCTTCCCAACGTGACGAAAGAATGCTATCGAGTCGATCTTTATGAGGGTGATACCATGCTGATTCCATCGGGCTGGATACATGCTGTCTGGACGCCCGAAACAAGTCTTGTCATTGGTGGCAATTTCTTAACTCGAATGTCGTTCAAGAACCAATTTAAGGTGGTTGAGATCGAGAAGGCGAACGAGACACCGCTGAAGTTCCGGTACCCATTCTTTCAGAGGATCATGTGGTATACTGCAATAATGTACATGCAACAAGACCCACTGCCGGAGGACGTGTCGCAGATGTTCTACGATGGCAAGAAATTCGAACGGGAAACACCAGTGTGGGCCGACTTCAATTGTGACATGGCGAATCACGATTCGCGAGCAGGAGCGAAGAATGCACGATATTACAGCCAGGCTGAGATCGAAGGTCTGCCCGAGCTCGTCAACTTCATCTTCCGTACTGTCATGCTGGTTCTGGGACGAGTGGAAGGCATCACAGCAGATCGGATGAAGCGCGTCAACGCTTCGATCCCCAAAGGGCACGGAGAGCCGCTCCAAGTCGCCAAGACTTTCGCGCTGTGGGTCGCGTGGAAGCGAGGAAACGAGGACCCTCCAGCATGGGCACACCCGGACGCTGTCCTCCCTAGCAGCAAGGAAGAAGGGCCTCCGAAGAAATTGTCGGTACGAGCATTGAAGGAGATGGAGCGCAAAGAAGCCATAGCCGCATGGCGAGTCGCTCCTGATCGGCAAAGTGCGCGCATCAAGGACGCGGCTGTGCCCGCCACTAAGATTGCGCCAACGAGGACCACAGTGGCAACCTCGACTCCTGAGCGCAAATCGAATTCAAGTCATCATCAACAACAACTTCATCAACAACCACAACCACAGCCATCCGAGTATACGTACACGCATCAACAAATGCTGCATAATGCGTCCGCCGTGCATCCGCCGATGGAATATGCGATGAATCCTTACCCCGGCGCGTACATTAGCACCCCAAAAACTTCTGTGCTCGGGCCCAAGCGCGTTGCTTGCGACGCTTGCCGAAAGCGGAGGATCAAATGCAAACATAAGGAATTGGTGCAGGAATTATCGCAACACGCTTCCTCACCCAACGCCAGTGGCACAAACGGCACTCACATCTCGCCTGGCGCTTACGGCATATCTCCAGAATTGCATAATTCCATCACTGTAACACCGCCTATATCACAGGTGCAGCCAAATTCTCATGCTGACCAGCTCGATGCCCAGGGTGCGAATGGTCAAAATGGTGTGCCACAACCGGGAACCAATGCGTACGTCAACGCAAACATTCCCATGACCATCAATGGGATAATGTTCGGCGATTCGCAAAAGCGCGGACGTAGCAAAGCATGTCAAGAATGCAGAAAGTCAAAGGTAGGTCGTATGTTCTAATGGCTGACGGGTCGCGGCTGACAGCTGTCATAGCGACGATGCATACATGATGACAACGGAAATGTTGATCCAGTCAAGGCTGCAGAGACACCAGTGCCTCGAGGCTCGAATGCTTCCAAGAAGCGGCCATTTGAAGCCGGCGACGAAGGTACTCCTGTTCAGCCAAAGAAGAAGCCTAAGACAGTACCTCACAATCCAGCATATCCTCCGCTAAGTACAGCGACTGTCAAGGATGAGTCTGCCACCAATGGCGTAGCCACCTATCCATCCGCTCCACCCAACGCTCAACATCAGTCGCCGCCAGCGCCAGAGGCCCACTGTTCGCAGCCATCGACTGTACCCAATGCATATTCCCATGCATCATCAACACCCGAGGCCCAACACGAACAGCATCCGTCGCCTGAACAGTCACACACAGATTCTACGGCTAGGGTGAAGCCAGAGACTGTTGCGCCACAAGTGCAACAGCAAGGTCAGCCGCCAATCGATCCGAATCTGTTTGCTTATTCTGGACCAACTTCTGAATCTTATGGCCACTCTAGCTACGGCTATCCGGTCACGGCCGAGGAACGACCCCAGCCTGTCCACTTGCCATCTTTGGAACAGATTGCTCTTGACGTGCTGAATATGCCTGATAGAGACGATGATCAGGATCAGCCATACGAAGCTCAGCAGAACCACGAGCACGATCCAAACTCTCACGTGTACCACGAGTCCGGTATGGTCTCGCTATCTAATGGCTTGCCTGCATCTGATCCCGTGAAGCCTGATGAGAGCGTCGACTCGGCTATTTCCTTGCCTGCATCGGACACATCGGAGCACAGCGATAATCCAGCGGGCGCCACCGAAAAGCATGAGCGGCAGCCATTATCGGACGATGGCATGGTCGATGCGAGTGCCGAGCAGACCGGGGCAGTACAACAGTCCACAATAGACTCACAAAACGCGCTCCGTGCCAGCAGTGAGCAATCATCGCCAGCAGCAAGCAAGAATAGCGTGATCAGTCTACCGCTGTATCAGCCACCTGTCCCTTTTTCACAATCGCCTGAGCAGTCGAAGCGATTGCCTAACTCCACCAGTGGTGTGACGAGCACTGCATCACCCAAGTCCAACAAGCGCAAGCGCGACCCTACTAGTCAATCTGGACCGAAGCGAGTCAAGGCTGGTGCAGACGCTAAAGCCGAGTACGCCGATAGCGTAGATTTGGCGAAGGCTCTACGGCAGGACGAGCACGGATTACGATGAGGAGCAAATTGAGGATCGCGCCTCACCTGGTCGAGTGTACATCTCGTGCACTGGAGGGTCCTTGAGCAGTTAAATGTTAAGAATATGGTTGACGGCTTGACGGCGGACTCTCCACTCGGCGTTGTTGACAAGGATGGTATCGTTTTTTTGGCATTGATGAGCGTGGCTGGCGCGCAAACAGTAGAGCAGGCGGATCCCGAGCTCATGTACAGTACGATCGATACCCAATCTCAGATGATGACCAAATACGATTTCAGTTGGATAGAAGAATCCTTTGTGTCATCTTTATGTGACGATCGATGGGTGTCTCAGAGCGATCTTGAGGTTCTGGCGCAAATCGATTATCTTTTTTGTCACGGGCAACAGTGATATCCGATGTTGGAAAGCTACGGGCCACATGGAACATTTCCAGTCGCACTCGCTGAATATGCGCTCGTGACGCCGAGATTGGGCATTCCGGTGTGCGCGCGTAGAGTGCTTAGGGGTTATGAGGGAGTCGCAAGAGACTATCTGGTAGCGGTAAGGTGATGATGGGCATGTATTATAATTCATGCTCGATGGATCTGGTCGCCTATGTCCCGAGACAAAAAAAGCATGTGATGGTGATGATGATAATGATGATGACTAGTCAGGACGGGGACGGAGGTTTTCGGAGTGTGAGTGATGGAGTGGAATGGGTAGAGAGTTGAGAGTGGGATGTGGGATGTGGGATGGATGAGTGTTTGATGTGGAAGAATGTGAAAAGAGTGGTAGTAGCGAACGAAAGAAGGAAAATACTATGTATGTGGAAAGTGCCGTTGAGGTTGGGGCTGGGAGGAGCTTTCTTCCCTCCTTTTCTGCTTTGCTGGCGGTACCGTACGATGAGGGTGTGTCAATCATTGAGGAGGGAGTGTAGTTATGCGTGTGCGGCACGGCTCTGGATGTGAGGATTTCGTGAGATTAGATTGGTGACTGCACAGATATGAGGGATGGGTGGGTTTGCCACGCACGGTGAGGCAGGTACTGGAAGCATGAGGCGGTTGTGAAATTCTGGGCATGAGTCGACGGCACTGTCATCACGATCGGATGGGTTGTGGTGAGTCGCTTGCTTGCGTCAATTTGTTGTTGCAATAGAGGATATGAGATCTGGAATGGAGATAGTCGAGCCATGATGTCTGTTCCAAAGGCGCTGCAACCTTGGCATGTGTTATGTGTGCATCTAGTCTATCAGTGGTTTGTCTTGAATGTGGAGTCCGACTGTCGATATCGTACTCAGTGACGCCAAGTTCTCAGCAGCCCTTAGAAAACGAGTTGGTGTCGAAGTCGTAGTGTGGCCCAGCACATGTACGCAATATTGCCCGAAGTCCTGCAATGTCGGCTTCGCGACGTAGGTTCATGGACGCTCATGGAGCTTCTTCTCAATAGCCCGTGGGTGACGGTGGCGCTGTGCCTGTGGGATACACACCTGTAGCTGTTGGCGCTGGTGGCGCGATGGACGGTGCGTAGGGAAAGTAAGGGCGTAAATCGTGGTTGCGGACTCCTTCGAATTGCTTCGCTTGTTTGTCTCTGTGTTGTTGCTCGGGCAGTGTCGGAAAGCCTGTTCCGGTGGGAAACGAAAATCCAGTGCCTGTGCCTGTAGCAGTTCCATAGGGAGGATAGTAGGGATATTGGCGTGCCCCAAGATCACGCTTTCCGTTGTAGTAGCCGGTTGGTGAAGGTGCTGTTGTACCGATCGTGGGTCCGACGTTGACACCAGTGCCTGTCCCTGTAGCAAATGTATGATTTCCGTAGATACCTGGTAGTTGTTAGGAAATGTCACGCCTGCCAGGACGATATACCGACCTCTCGTCGAGTTTGGCATTAACTGTGGAAATGGAGCGAGGTCTGGTGCCCTATGTCGAAGCCGTGTCCAGTCTTGTAGATCGAAGAACGGTAGTGCAAGGACAGTGCTGAACAGAAGGCAGAGCGACAGCATGCTGCTCATATTTGGTATCGTCATATCTGATTAGAACAGCCAGGAATTCAGGAGCAAAGGAGACTGTAAGGGAATGTAGAGCTGTTAAGAGAACGAATTGGATGACCAAGGCTAGCGATGCTTGGTCAATCAGTAAGTGCACAACGATCAGGAGATGCAAGATGATAGAAATGCGGAAAGAGAGGTCCACACGCCTCAATACATATACAGGTCGCCGGCATCTCCATCGTGCACAGCATCAAGGGAGCATACAGCGCAATCAGCTCGCAATCGATGCTCGTCCAAGACCATGGTACTGCCAGCCATGTGTCCTACTCGACGCACATGGCCTGACGGCTTGCCACATTAATGACGATGCTCATGCCCAATGACTATCGGGTCGTGGTTATCGCAGGCTGCTTAGTGTGCTGCTAGTATGTGGTGAAACACGAGGTTCAGGTACAGAGTTCCCAAAAGCTGGGATTATATGTTCGTGTGGCACTTCGTTATTGTCGGGATCATTAGGCGATATGGTTCGCTGCCGGAGAGAGAGTGATATGGTGTTGCAATCCATGTTATGTTACCTAGACGATATCGATAGCAGGCGGGCTGGACTTGCTCTCTGTCTCCAAGCAGATCCAGAGTGGAACAAACGGAGCCGTGCTGCGTCGTAGCTTGCTCCATCAGATGAAGCAGCTGGAGCAACGATAAGAGTATGTAAGCGGAGTGGTCCAAAAGAGAGTCCAGGCTCCTGCGCATCGGGATCTCGACTTGATCACTGCTCCTCACCACCTCATGTTCATCCGAACACGAGTCGTGGGTGCCGAAACTCTGAAACACGTGTACCGTGGCTGAAGACAATATGCTCTCCGGTGAAGCTGCGTGTGTCTGTTGTAAAGCGTCTCCTGAGCCATCTCACTCTCAGCACAGAAAACCCCGACTACGAGATCTGGTCTTTTCATAGGGATCAGACGTCGTACGGGAGCTCTGACGGGCACGAGAAGGAAACCCGTAGTCGTCTTCACATGTCAGCGAGTGGGAAAGCCAGTGCGTGTTCGCCACATTCTCTGACAGCTGTACATAGGCACCGGTGGGTCCTTGCTGCAAGAGATATGTGCAGCACAATCACAGCCCTCGGCTATTTCCCAAACAATCCACAAGCGCCACCTCGCCGCTACTAAGGTCGTGTAACCTCACCGAGGAGATCGCGCATCTCAAACCGGGGAGAATGCGAAGTATCCATCTGGTATAAGTTCCCGGTCCTGCCTCCCGAGCGTCGTGTGGCTTTGGCCGATGATGATCAGAGAAAGCTCAGAATGGTCAAAACAGCGGCGGCTCAGAGCTTCACGGCTGTTGACCTGCCAGAAAACGAAGAAGCTATTCTATCCAATGATGGTGGTTCTTTTTCCACCGCTTCGTGGTTGGGTAAAGCCGCATCACTTATCTAGCCTCGCAGCCGAGCTTTTCGTACGCGTGTGAGACGTGACCCGTGTACTCTTTGTGGCGTGCAGCTTGTCGTCGCAGTTCTCTTCTTGCTCAGGATCGTTGTACATCTGGTCGCGGAATGATGCTGAGGTTCGCATGACATGTTCCTCGTATGCGGGCCTGTACGTACTTGATCTTCCACGAACCAGTCGCATGTAGCAGAGTCCGAGATCGGTCACGGGAATTTCATGTCGTGCTAGTAGTATATCAGGAGCCAGGACTTCTGCTCGAAACATCGTCATTATGCTTAAGAATATACATCGATATCTAGCTTTCGTCAAGAGCCAATACATTTACAGATTCTAATAGAAGTGCTGCCGCAAAGCTTTTCTACTTCTTGCTGCTAAGACTTGCAACTTCGTCTCTGCTTCGACGCATGCTCGCACACTGGCGACGGGGTATTTCAAGTAGTGTTTCGTATATGCTTTAGAAGCCTTTAAAAGGGTCCATGCCATCCTCGTCAAAAACATAACCGGCTCGCCTTTTGTCAACCGTCGATTGACTCAAATTGCTTCCCCGTCTTGGCACACGCGGTGCGCCAATAACAGGTGGTGGCGCCGGAACGTACAGAACGCCATCTCTAACGTTCGGATCCACGAACGCCTCCATGCGAACAGTCCCGACGGCCTCGAAGAAGTTTGGTCGGTCAGGACTTGCGATCGAGTTTCCTCTGCTGACAGACTTCGCCGACACGCTTGGCCGATACGAGGAACCATTCGTGGACGATACTCCTCTGTGATGCGTTGATGCAGTCGATGAAGGTACCGCGCTTGACGAGAAACTGCGGAACCCGATCATCGGCTGGGCCAAGTGATGCTGCGGTCCCGTATTGCTCCGCTTGCGCTGATGTCGACCGGTAGTAATGTACAGACGTGGCACCGCCGGGAAGTCTGCGCTCTCACTTTGCCCACCAGCTGCACCTGACATTATTGCTGTTCCAAAGGCCCTTCCCGGCTGTGAGCGATCGTGCTGAAGGTGATCAGGACGTCTTCCATGAGCGAGCTTGATCGAGTCACGCACTTTCGATCGACCGAAAGAGGAAGCCCTGTGTCGCTTGATAGGAACACCATCGATCGAGTTACCGTTATGAGAAGGGATCGGGGGGACTGGTGGAATATCTGGTTTGGCAGCGCTTGGTTGAGGGATCTGGCCTGGCAGCTGACTTGATTGAGCCAGGAACGCCAGCGCTGTCATCCACAGGCCATGTCGCTCCTGCGTCATTGTAGTGAATTTCAAGGCTCGCTCTGGTGTCAAGATCAATATGGAGCGCTTCCACGCGGTGGAGAGCTCTGGATTCTTTGGCAGTGGTGTCAGGTCTTCCACTTCCAGCACCGACTGAATCGCCACTGGTGAAAAAGTTAGCCCAAACTCATCGACCGGGAACAGGGGATACTCACATTTGCGTCCCTTCTTGCCAAGCAATGCTGGACCAGACGTAGGCTGCTTGGTATCCCACATGATCGTGCGCTCATATGGAGATAGCCATACCCACCGTTTGTGGCGTGTACCGTGGCCTGTAGTCATATTGACAACACCGTTCTGATCCGCGACAGGGAATTCGGAGCTGTCTTCGCCAATACCAAAAGACTTCCTCTTGCGGATGTACTTCCACATCCACTCGCCGACCATGGTGCCCGCAATAGCATCCACGAGGTTGGTCTCCTCCGATGCGCGCGGAACACTGCTGTCGGCAGGCGATCTGGTGATATCAACAGAACCTTTGATGTAGTCGAACTCCGGGCTTCGCAGGTCCTCTTTTATTGGCGTCGGGAGCTCTGGAATGGGGAATCTCGTGGGCGTTGCTCTTTCAAACGCCGTCGAGGGAAGCGGCGTGCGATCCGGTGATCGCCTTCGTCGCCGATGTGTCTTTGTCGGCGATCCTCTGCCTGTACGATTCCTGATGACGGCCGCCGATTGCACCTTGCGTAGACTCACCTGCCTCGCATGTTGTGACCGTCCACTGCGGCCACCTCGGGAACTAAACACTTCATACGGAGTCGGACTGTGTGAGCCCTCACTATGCGTCTTCTTCGCCGGCAGACGAGAGCTCGATCGTAGTGGAATAGGGAAGGGGGGAGGGATCGGCGCACTGCATGCGCCTGGAGGTGCGCTCTTAGTGGTGGAAGCCATGCTACCGAAGCTGGGACTTCTCATGTGCGTGCGGACATCGGTCTTTCCCATTCTAGACGCGGGACGAGCATGTCTTAGCTGCGAGTTGGCGCGACTACTCGCCACCGAAGGTGCTGGAGCTGCGCCATACGAGTCGGCAGTATCTGGTCGTCGCTCTGGCGAGATTTCCTTGTCCTCAGGGACTGCCTTGGGAGGCTCAGACAGACCGAATCGTCCCGGCGGAGGCCGGCTGAGCTGATGCGCGGAACCTGCCAAGTCAGAGCCCTCGCAATCAGTACCATCGTCTTCGGAATCGCTGAGGCCTGACAACTGATCGGCGTCAGTGAAATACTGGTTATCAAATTTCGGTTGGCTGACACCGTATTGAGAAGATCTGTTCAGCGGCCCATTGCTTTGAAACGTCTCGCCCTGCGCTAAAGGCGGAGACAGCACAGGTCTTGGCAATGGAAGAGCCTTTAGGGGATGAGTTCGGAGGTCTTTGGAACTGTTATTCTTTGACATATCCGGGCTAGAGTCGACAGGAGATTGCAATGCCGGCGGCGATGTGGCTATAGAGCTGATCGGCGAGAATTTGGTGAATATCTTCGCAGTGCCTGCGCCGGGCGCACGATGTGGCCGTGGTGCTGGTGCTGGTACCGGCACCGGTGCCGCTTCCTGGAACGTAGGGCTAGGGAGCAGGCTTCCAGGCAACAAATGGGGAGGCAGTTTCACCGGTCGACGGTCGATCCTGATCTCTTCAGTCTGCACATCTGCATCCTTGCATGGCCATACAAGGTTGGCTTGTGCGGACGCGTTCTTCGTGCCCGGTGGTAACACATATGGCCGAGGTGAAGATGGCCGCGAGCTTGGTGGATGTATTGCAATGGATGGCACAAAAGCGGGTGGCGAGAGGCTATCACGCTTTGGAGTGTGGCTCTTCGGAGGTTGCGGTTCCACGAGGTCGGTCTGCGTTGACGCTGTGCTATATGCTGGTGCTACGGCAGTAGCCGCTTTCTCTTCCAGCCAGGTAACGCCATCGACAACGGGTGTCTGCGGCGGACTGATAGGTGAACCAGCTATTTGCAACCGACGATCTGGTGTCGACGCTTGCAGATCGGACTGTCGTTGTGTGCTTGTGCTTTGCACTTCATCCGAAGGTACGACGTGTTCAGTGACGTTGGTATGATCCTCGTCGGCGGTCGACTCTGTACGTTGTGGTGAAGGCGGAGGAGAAGGCTGGTAGCCCTTGTCAACATATACCACCTTTGCCGTCGACTCAGGCAATAGTATGACTTTCGGTGCAGGCATGGAAGCTTCATCCTGGTTTTGCAGTCTCGATAATGGTGGTAACGTCTCCACAGAATCTCCTGAACAATCTCGAATGGTGTTTTGTGCCCCAATTGTAATGCTCAGGATGCTCTTCGCTTTTGCATCGAGATCTCCTGTGACAGAATTTTGTCGTGATTCAACTGCTCGCTTGACGCGTTCGGGGTAGTCATCATCGTCCTCTCCTTGCTCGGATTCGTCATTATCGTACTCCTCTTCTTCGTCGATTCCCAGTTCGTCTGCTAGGTTGTTTCCGCCCCTACCATACAGATCTGGTGTCGCGGCAGTGGTTCGTGAGGTGATTGAGAAGCGTGTCTGCCGTTGCCGAAAACTGCTAATGCTGCTTAAATTACGTCTATGCTTGTTGGGCGATGCTGTACGAATGCTGGAAGTGTCACTGCCTTCGCCCAGGCCGCTGTCCTTGAATGTGGTTTCGTCTGTGGTATCGTCCTCGTGCGGCGCCTGCGTCTGTTGTAATGCCATCTCCTCGACGACCGCCCGCAGCCGACTCTCGGTGACATGTACTCTGCGCTCCAGTTGACGACGCTCATTGTCCCAGGCTTCCTTTTCGTTCTCCCAAATGCTTTGCGTTCGCACCGAGTCTTCGTCGTGTTGCCGTGTTTTCTTTTGCGCACTTTCCAGCTTGCTGCGCAAATCTTCAAGTGCCGCATTTGCATTGTCGCGTTCCTGTGCCAGAATCTCTACTGCATCGAATGTGCCCTTTTCCATTTGTTCCACCTGCTGCTTCGCTTTACGGACTTCTCTCGTGCTCTCCGAAAGCTGGCCATTGAGTGCCTCATTTTCGATCTTGGCAGTCGATAGAGTTGCTTCCAGGTTTTCAACCAAATGATTCTTTGAGTCAAGCTCCCGCCTGAGGTTCAGAATCTCCGACACCAAGGACGCATGTAAGGTTGGCGTAAATCGTCGTGGATCATATCGAGCATCTCGCGACCTTTCCTGGCCGTCCGTCGCGTCGGCAGGGAGAGGTGGTGTTACCGAGTGTTCTCTTGACGATCCGACGCGAGAAGATCGTTTTGATCGGATAATGGCTGGTGTCTCGTATGGTGTGTCGGCAGGTGAGGGAAGACCCACTCCTTTCGCACCCATAAAGGTGGAATATTCGCTGAAATAGTCGGCCATAATTATATTGTCTGCTGCATGGAACAGTTCGTGAAGTTGATGAATCAGTGCAGAGAGTGCGAATGTGCTGTGGTCGTCTAATACATCTACACACGACCAAGTGGGGAGTAAATTACTGCGCCTTGTGTGTGAGTGTGGACTTCAGTCGGATCGCAGCAGAAGTGAAGCGTGTCGCAGGCATACCTGAAGCATAATCGCGTGCATGACGGATTTCGATGTGTGAAGCACGAACGTGTGATCAGAGCAGAAGCATGGTTGCTCGAGCCCAACGGCGGTCGGTAAAGATATTATTTGAGTTGGGTGTAAGTAGGAACTGTGGCTGACGAGAGGAAGTGTGCACGGCTACGGGCAGCGACTCGAGCGCACGACGACCTCCAGGTGTATCCCTGAGACGCGTGAGAGTTAGCAGAAGCGGCAAGAGAGAGGTATTTGTCTTGAGACGGATTGACTTTGCTAGACTACGGACCCTTGCCAAAAAGCCAGTAGTGAAGAATAATACTAGCTGGAGGTAGTATGCACCCAAGCACCCGCCGCTTGGTTGCTCGTCGTCCCGTCCCTTGCCTTTCTTTCCCTTTCAACGACGATCTCCACGATCCATCAGGGCGCTAATGAAAGGTTGAGCAAAAGGACGCCCTGTGATGAGAGCGAATCGGGAAGAGCGAGATGGAGAATAAAGATGCTCTCATGAGACGTGATGAGAGAAGCAAGGTCATAGAGCAGCAGATTATTACTTGCAATGCTATGCGTAAGCGGACCCCCGCTAGTACACGACCCATGTTCAGTCACGGAAATGTGCATGCCGATGCTTGAGAGAGAGCGAGAGAAGGTGCAGATCTAGCACAAGTGGAGTCCCGCGCAGCAGAAGCCAGCTGTGCAGCAACGTGCTGGGGGGCACGGGCAGCTCGTGCTGTTCTCCTGGGCGACACCGTCGATGTTTGCCGAAATTATATTGTGTGCTCTGCTGCTGCAGTCTTCACACTCGCCCTGTACTAGTAGTGAGTGATGATAATCATTGATCGCTGATGCCGTGTCGCCCACTACATCTGGTCTCCGCACTCTCAGTGCGCCAGTGCCTTCAAAAGCTCTCTTCAGTCACTCCACGTCCACCCGGCGACAGACATGGCCATTGTGCGCTCTCTGCTACCGCGGTGCTGCGCTGCTGCGCTAGGAGGGGGGCACGGGGGCCTGCGATCATAGTGGGGATATTAAGCTCAGCCTATGAAACTGTAGGCGCCAAACCTTGAGCGTACCGAAGGAGCGCTTGCTGGCGGAACCGCATCCCTGGCATCTTGGTTGGAGAAGATCCGCCGCACAACGTGGGATCCGCAGCCCCGTCCCTGCAGTAGAGTCCAGTAGCACATCGACTGCCGCTCGCCCAGCTGCAGCTACACTACCCTCCTTCCACTACCGGTGCAGTAGCCATTTTGTTGCTGCACACTGCGAAGCGTTGAGCCACGAGAGACAGTCGATCTTGGGGAGAAAAGCTCGAGATGCAGGAGTTGCATGTCTCGAAACCATCCGTGACCATGCAGTGCGTTTCATGCAACACTGCCATGAACCCTCGGCCCTGGCCCAACGAATCCCACAATGCACGTGTACAAGCCATCTGGCAAGCTGCAGGACCACAGGTTCCTGACACACAGTAGTGCAGAGCAACCAAGAGGGGCTCTTAATGTGACCCTACAGTACATGATCGCCGTATCACCCAACGCGAATGATGAAGCTACAAGAGACGTGGTGGCCAATTAATCATCCTTGTTGCAATGACCGCATATAGTCAAGAGTGCCCTCAAAGCATTACCGGTAAGCGAAACGCGTCAAGCCCCAACGTCCACAATCGGTGTGATGTGGTCTTCAAGTCGTTTGTGCCCCGAGACGTTAAGCAGGCGACTTCCGCACTTGCTCGCCTCGAGGACGATCATCTGCGGTACCTGCAGCTTGCATGCATAGGTTACAACCCAATCTGGCAAAGCTCCTGGCTCGCAAACGATTTCCGTGCACTTCAGAAGTTCAGAGCGCCTCTTGGTCGGAGAAACCCACAATGCGCTGGTCTTCGATCTGATAGCACGATTGACTTTGTCCAGAACCGCACCGGCACAATTGATGGATTTCGATCTTATCACGAGGCGTCAAGTCTGCTTGGACGCTGCGCCGTGTGCGTGAGTGGTGAGAGTTCCCGTGCCATCCGCGATGACGCTCCCGGTTCTACAAAGCAAAGACCAGGCCATCTGCTTACTCAAGAATTCGCATACTCACCTCCATCGGCAGAACATCTCCAGCTTTTTCAACACCACAGCCTTGGCTATATCAGACGGCGATAAGCAGCAAAGAGCGCGCACGTCGTATGTGGAGCATGTGACTGCAGCAAGCTTCAGTAGCTCGCGGCATCCGAGGTGAGAAGTGCGGTACCTCCAAAACACTAACGCTGTGTTGTGTGCTCTGGCCCATGACCATGTGTTTTTGAATCATGGCAGTCTCTCCAATGCCACGGTAAGCATCAGATTGCAAGAGACATGCTACGTAAGATACATAGCCCAGCTAGAACTGCGGATCGAAGTAGGTCTCACTGTACTGGTATGGCACAGCGCTCGACTGCTGACGTTATTAATTCGACGTGGCTGCGAAGCAAGGACAAAAGACAAGCATACCTTGTCCGGGTATTGGATTGCGCAAACCGGATCTTCGAGTCGCAAGACAGCTGCAGCGTAGCGAGCAATACCCTGTTCATGACACTTGTTGAAACTGAAACTTAACATGCTTCCAACTCCTTGTTGGAGCAATACTCCATCAACAGTGTGGCGACAGCACGGCGACTGTAGCGGTCTTCCTTTCAGTATGACGTCGGCGTCGTCACTCAATACGAGCTGGCGCCACTATATGTACGTACAGCGTTCGCTCGCAGCACAGACTTCTCCGTGTACTTAGAACAGTACGAGAACCTTCGAGCTAAAGTATCGCACGTACCTAAGTCTTGCTGCAAATGGTAGATGCATGTCCGTCCGAAATCATCGCATTTCGTAGAACGACATCCTGGCTCGCCAAGCTCGAAACGTGGGGTCAGGGCGATCCTTGGGCATCGAGAAAATGCATTCGAGATTTTCGACGATTATTGGGGTGAATTCCTCATCATGCGTCACCTCCGATAACGCGTTGAATGTCTCGGACGTGACGATGTATGACATCTGAAGCCGCTACTTTCTGCGAGACTGTGTACCTGCACTCTGTAGCGTAGAGGATCGAAATCTTTGAGTTGGCCACCTCAGCATTTACTCGAAGATGCCTCAAGAGGATCTGGGTACGGAGGTTAAGAAGCTCTCGCTGAACAATGGCGAGATGGCACAGCACGAGAGCGCCGACCAGTTCGTTGAGTCATTGTCAGCGGCCCTACCGCCTACCAGGCAAAGGGCGCAGGATGTGTCAGTAGACGAGCTTATGAAAGAGATGAATCGTGTGCCTCTGTTCATGACCAGCCTAGACGAGACAGATGGACAAGGTGGGGAAAACGAGATGCTCGAAGCCATTAAGGCTCTAGCATTCGAAGGTACCAGAGCAGAGGTCGCAGAGAACTTCCGACAACAAGGCAATGAAGCCGCTCGCGCCAAGCTATGGCCAGACGCACGAGAATTCTATACCAAAGCCATCGGTACCTTACGCGGAACATTCAAAACAACGGACGCCGAAGAAGTAGCTGAACATAAAGTCGTCGAGATCGATGAAGAAGCAGAAGCCAAGAAAGAACGCGAGATCGAACAGGCGGCTCTCACCAACCGCGCGCTCTGCAACCTCGAGATGAGTATCACCACCCTCAATGAAAAGAACCACACACTGCACAATCCAACAACTAATCGTTTCACATAGAGAATTATGCATCTTGCAACCGCGACTGTGCCTCAGCCCTAAAACTCAATCCCCAAAACGTCAAAGCCTGGTATCGCGCCAGCCAAGCCTGCCTATCCCTGGACCAAATCCCCGAAGCCCTGGATGCCTGCAGCTCAGGCCTGCAATTTGACGCCAACAACGCTGCCCTCCAGGCGCTGCAACTCAAGATCTTAACGCGCAAGGATCATCTGCATCAGCTGGAAAAGTCTCGACGCGAACGCGAGACACGAGCTCGCGTCGAAGCCGCCACACTCAAAAAGGCGATGCAGGACCGTGGGATCAGGACCCGCGAGACCGACAGTCCGCCGGAGATGGAGGACGCCGCGGTCGTGTTGGAAGATAAGAGTGATAGTACGAGTGAGATGAGGTTTCCCGTCCTATTACTCTATCCCCTGCACGCTCAGACCGATTTGGTCAAATCCTTCAAAGAGACCGAGTGTCTGAATGATCATCTCGAGTACATTCTGCCCCTCCCGTGGGATGAGGCGGGACAGTATGCGAGGCTCGAGGATGTAGAGTGCTATATGGAGACTTGTGCCGGCGGACTGATCAAGGCAGGTAAAAAGCTTGCCTTGATCAAGCTCCTTGGGAGTGGGAAAGTCGAGGTTGTGGATGGACTGGTTCGTGTTTTTGTGGTGCCGAAGATTCGCGCGAGTGAGTGGATCGAGCAGTTCAAACAGCGAAGAGGAAAGAATTAGTGGGGCCAGCTTCTAGCGCGTGGCATACCGAAAGGTAATCTTTGTACAGATATCAGAAGGACTGGCCTAGATGGCTCCGTCCTACCTAGCTAGGTAGCGGAAGCAGAGTTTGGCGGAGAACGAGTAAGCACCATCGGTTCGCAGGAATTTATCGCTCATCTAGGCCTTATTTGCGCCGCAATATTGTCTTTTGTGTCGTGTCAACGTCGGGCTTGTCATCTAAGCTTTATTTATATACAGGTATACCACGTTCAGACCACGTTCCTCCACTGTTTCAATAATCCATGGGTATCATGGCAAGCCCTGCGTGCTGACTTTGATCGACACGAAATCTTTCGCTTCTAAGTTTCCAGTCCTGAGGTAGGCCGTCGCTTGCTGCTCAAATGCGGCACACACATACCGATCACTTTTATTGTTTATCAGCAGGATACACAATTCCTCCCTGCCGCCTCATATCCGTCGTCACTTTCATCACATTTCTGGATATCTCTTCCAGCTCAGTAAGAGCTTTAGTGTCCCGCTCATTGATGATGCGCGCGAACTCCATCGCCTCCTCTTCCATGTTCACGTTCGGCTTCTCCACAGTCTTATACGGTCCTGCCAATTCTTCCGTCTTCTTGC
Source organism: Passalora sequoiae (assembly GCA_013248845.1). NCBI lineage: Eukaryota > Fungi > Ascomycota > Dothideomycetes > Mycosphaerellales > Mycosphaerellaceae > Passalora > Passalora sequoiae. The sequence goes on along the minus strand of WSQC01000011.1, from coordinate 536,057 downwards.
TCACGGGATTGAAGTGCTTCACGGTACTGATATCGGTGGTGCTATTGATGGTGATGGTGCCTTTCTCGCCGTAGACCTCGCAGGCCGCGGCGGATTGGTATCCTTTCGAATTGTTGATCTGCACGCCAAAGCCATCGTAGTGCAGGATGCCGACGCCGCCTCCGTCGACGCCTGTGGCTGCAACGAAGGGTACGTAGGTCGTGGATTTGGGGGGACCGAAGAGAGCTACTGCTGCTGTTACGGGATATACGCCGACATCTACTAGGCTGCCGCCGGAGAAATCCAAGGAGAAAATGTTGGGTGTTTCGCCGGCGAGGACGTTGTTGTAGCGACTGCTGTATGAGGCATAAGTGAAGCTTGCGCCGTAGATCGGGCCAAGTCGCTTCTCCTCGTTCACGAGCTTTTTGAGCAGTTTGTAATTTGCTTCTTGTATGTGTCTGTATGCTTCGATCAAGAATACGCCTTGCTCTTTTGCTGTTCGAAAGAGGTCGTCCAGCTCTGCTACCGTGGATGTGGCGGGCTTCTCGAGGATGACATGCTTCTTCGCCTTGAGCATGAGCTTTGCCTGCTCATAATGGAGGCTGTTCGGGGAAGCGATGTACACGGCTTGCACGTCACTCTTGGCGAGGCTATCGAGATAGGTGTAAAATTCGTCGACATTGTACTTCTTGCCGAACTTCTCTGCTTGCTCTCGGCTTCGGGAGTACACTGCCTGCAGCTGCCATCCTCCCGCTTTTTGGGCAGCTTGAATCCAAGAGTCCGTGATCCAGTTGGTGCCGATAATGCCGTATGTGATGGTCATGATCATGTGAGTTGTATGGCAGATGCTCCAGTATCTTACGAGGCGCAATCAGCTGACGACCACATAGGATGCGATGCAATGCAATGCTGCGCTTCACGCTCTCGTCCCCACATTGAGCTTTCGAGAAACCCCACCAGCAACGGGGATACGCGGCCCGGATCCTGATCCCTGTCCGGTCGCTCTTGCTGTGTTGGAGGTTGACAGGTGCTCTTGCAGCTTCGGATTCTGCTCGGTCTTATGTTGGCGACATCCGCCATCCTCGCTCGGTGCAGCACAGTCGAGAGGATCGAGCCAGGACTCGACTGGAACAATGGCGCAGGATGATGAAGTGCTCTCGTAGCAGGAATACATCATCCGTACATGTATCTCTGGTTGATAGAGCTTGGCGACTTCAATGCGACACGGCATAAAGAGAGTGGCGCTAGAACGAGTTGAGCCCTGCAAGGGCGATGCACCTTTATGCATGGTACACGAATGCTTAGGAAGCTGCTTCGCTGTCACAAGTTTGCAGGCGCTGCTGTACCTGCAAATGCAGTCCCACTCCAGCTAAACGAAGTGCTTCTTGTGAAGTTCGATTGTGAACATCTGCGGAACTCGGGAGTGCTGATACCTACTTCAATGGTACGATACTCGTCGGTCGGAGAAGACAGGCCACAATCATGTTCATGACAAGCATATTCACCGGTGTGTATCTCTCACAATCAATCGTGTACCTGTAGCGAAGACGTGTCGGTGGAACCTGCAAACTGCACATTCATCGATGCTTTCCTCCAGCTGCCTGCATGTACATTAGAACATGGAGGCAACATACACGATGCACACCTGCTCAATATATGCCATACGCTGTCATACTTGGGCACAAACACAAGACATCTTCACCGGTACTTTGACACGGACGGTTGCGGTTATCAAATGGCATCAAAGCATTCATGGAAGGCCTCTCCATACTTGACTTAGCAATTCATTGAATATGCGCCTAGAAACAGCCTCTCCAGAGCCAGGAAAAGAGATCAAATCATGGGCATTCTGCAGTTCCTGGGCAAGGAAGCATTGTCACGCGGTGCCTGTTGAAGTTATGCTAATGGTCCGGTGTAGGCGCTCAGTTCAATGGCACAGACCCCGACCAAGAGAGAGATCCGCCTCCAGATCCAACACCGCCGGCCTTCCCACAACATAAACCACGTTCTAGCAGAATATGGAGCGAGGCCGAGCCGCCACCGCACTTTAGATCGTACTTTTCGAGAGTAACGAAGCCAACAGACATACTACCGGCACACCTGGAGGCGCTCAATATCAGGTACAAAGACAGCTATCCTCCAGATACCCTTATTCCACTGGCACCAGACGGTACATCCTATCTTCCTCCTTTGACAGTCGATCAATCCATGACTCCTGCTTCATATGCGGATGCAACCAGAATTGACGCGTCAAAAGCCGCTCGGCACAAGGCCTTTGACGAGTGCTTAGCAGAAGTATCTGTGGACAACGATACGGGCTACCGCATTATCAAGCGCAACACCAAATCAGGAGTCAAGCCACCACGACTTGCCAAGCTACGTAAGTTTTGGGAAGGTCTGGAGAGCATGTCGCAGTACTGGGATACAAGCCGAGACCACTATTACGAAGGTCTGCCACAGCATGCGCCTGCCCACGCCGATCCTGAAAAGGCACACAAGCGTCAACGCACAGATTCTAGTCAGCCCAGCCCTGCAGTCACGGTCCCAATCTACCACTCCGAGACGAAATTACAGGCGAGTTCAGATGGCACTGCATCGCAGGCTACGTCTTCAGCAGCGCCCGCGCACTATGAGGGCTTGCAGAAGGACTCCTCAGACAGCGAACGTCTTTCAAGATCGGCAAGCGCATCTCCAGAACCGCGGACATGTATGCGCTACAAAGGCTACCGAACGGCTTCAGGCAGAGACATGCCTGACCAATTTCGTGCAGACACAGTACGCGGACTCGTCGAGGGCGTCACCTATAACTTTGAGTGCAGAATCGAGGCGCCACGGGTGATGCCCATTGTGCAGATGGACAAGCTCAACATGCCAGTCAGGCAGACTGCTCAAGTGTTTCAGATCTCCAAAGCCCGAACCAAGAATCGGCATGCCAATGTTCGCGGGCCGGTGCTCACTATACAGGCCCGACCAGAAACTGACTTTGGCGCTTCCGGATTCAGCGATGATTACCATATTTGGCGAGCCAGATTGGACATTATGCGAGAACTGGGAGGTCTGTTGCAATGCGCACAGGAGCGATCTCGACAAGGAAAGACCGAGAGATCTCCAGGAGAGGGCGAGTGGTGGACCACAAAGCCGCGGTGGGGTGGCGGTCCAGGAGGTGAAACTGAGAATCAAATAGGCAACAGTGACAGCTCCACAAAAGATGTCTTGCAGATGGCTGAAGAGATGGTCAGTGCTGCGAGGGAGAGGACGAGAGTGAGAAAGAAGAAGACGCCGGCCATGCTGTGGAAGGAACTGAAGCCAGGAAGCAAGTCATGGGATCAGAAGACTGATTATGAGGCGATCGGCAAGGAGCCGGATTCACCCTATGATGAGGTAAGCCTGGCAGAGACTCAACGTATACTGTCCCGCTGATAACGACTACAGGTCTTCATGGTTTCTTCTTTAAACCACCACATTTCCATCCTCAAGCTCACAGTACACCAAGCATACTTGCAGTTCTTGCAAACAGACGTGTTGCCGGAGCCTCTGCCTGCCGAACAGGACTGGTGCGCACCACAACTTCGACGAACCCAGTGGTACGACCTCTTCGACGTCGAACAACGCCGACAGGCCTTTCGCGGATTATGGGGAGTCATGGCATATCTAACACGAGAGACCGGCAAGCCAGCACAAGCTGGCGCAGAAGATCCGCCAGAGCCCCAAGCGGCATAGATGGCGGTTCGACGCATGTCTTAGATGTTGGGACTATTCTTGATGCCTGGCATTGCTGGTCGAGCAAGACTATGCCTTACAAGTCCTCGAGCATAGTGAGATCTTCACGACAGGACCGAACCATCTCTATCGATGAGATGGATCAAACTGTACGATGTGAAACTGATATTCGTATGCATCAGCATGATCGCAACGCGTGTGTCTGGGCACGTACTACACAAATATGTCCACAAGATCTCAGTCGCCTGCGTTCACTCCAGTATATGGAACTCTACCTCCAGGTATGTCATGGATCTATAAAGCTCAAAAATCCGCGGGTCCGACCGCGGGCTCCCGTAGTTCGTCAATATATTAGGAAGTTGACACCTTCTCGGGACCGCAATCGCCATGTTCCAATATCGAAGCGGCGGATACGTGCATTCCGAGTCCTGGTCATCCCTCGATTGGCAAGATCTGGAGTCTGCCATCGAGCCCGCCGAAAGCACAGTAAATGGTCAAACTATGAGCCGTTGTAGCACCATTGAGCACGTAACTTTCACGAACGACGTCCAAATGCCACCGACTGCACCAATAGCAACTGTAGAAGTGGGGAACCACGATTCGTACCCTTCAGAGATCTCACGCCCGCGTGAGATCTGCATAAGCACATAATAAATCAACCCTGATACCTGGAGTCCGTACGTTGCGTTCAAGATGCTCTCGTACGGCATCATGTCATCACTATATGGTTATGCCTTGAGCCTAGAGCTCAAACTAGCGTCACTACCCTTGTGCCTCGGTGTAGCAAATCCAGCCACGCTGCCTCGTGGTGTCCCATAAGAACCAGGCACATCGCCACCACCACACCAACAAGCTCCCTCACCTTCTCGCTCGACATGAACTACGAGATCCATATTCCTGTCCTGGAAGAGATGTTCCACCCTATGCCTGACGTCCTCGATATCGGCTGAAGGATGTGCGATAATGTGAATGACGCCCTGCACTTTCTCACCAGCGGGCGGCGGGCCATGATCATGCCCATGACTATGTCCATGCGCATCAGTTCCAGCATCACCACTGTCATCGATCCAAAATCTCGGTACAGCGTAGCCAACTATTCCACGCATTTCGCCAAGCTCTTGGAGGGTATTCTTGATGTTGTATTCCAGTTCGTCGGGTATGACCAAGAGGAGTCGTTGTCCGGAAGAGACAACGAGGGGTACCGCCGCCGCAAAGATCAGGATGGCAATGATAATGGTTGCTATGGGATCCCAGCCAAACCAAGGTTTCCATAGTGTCATGCCTGTGCTGATGATGACTGCAAGAGAACCGCCGGCATCTGCTGCTACATGCAAGAAGATACCGTGCATGTTATCGTCATGATGATGATGGCTATGTGACGCGGTTTTGGACTCATGAACATGTTCATGCCCGTGAATACTGCCGTTGGTGTGTGCGTGTGTATGATCCGAATGCGAGTGGTCGCTGCCGTGCGGCTCGTGATGAGCATGGTTGTGGTTGTGGTTGTGGTCGTGGCTGTGGCTGTGGCTGTGGCTGTGAGCGTGCGGGTGTGAATGATCATGATTATGTCCATGTGAATGTCCGTGCGAATGTCCGTGGTCGTGACCAGCGTGCGCATGTCCAAAGGCGAAAAGTCCAACCATGTTCACCAGGAATCCAAGGATGGTGACGACAAGCAGTTCCTTTACATGATCTAGCTCCTTGCCCTCGGTCATGCTTTCCATAGCTTCCCAACAGAACTCGATGCTGACAAGCATCAGGAATATGCCATTACCGAAGCCAGCTAGAGTGTTGAGCTTCCCCCATCCGTAAGGCCGGTCTGGGCTTGTAGGCCACTTGGAGGCAACTGCAGCACCCAGACCTACGATCAGACCTAGACAGTCAAAGAACATGTGGACTGTGTCGCTAAGCAGCCCGAGCGAGCCGCTCAGATATCCGTAAATTCCCTGTACAATCATGTACGCAAAATTCAGACTGGCGCGTAGGTTAGCTTAGCTAGCTACAATCAGACGTTGCTGGGTGGCTTACCATGTGAAATATGCGATGCGCCGCGAGTCTTTCTCGCTCAATATACCATACATAAGTGAGCCGGGCTCGCACTTCTCTATCAGCTGCTTCGTAAACCAGGAATACTTCACTTCCGTAGTATGGTGATGTGTATGCGCATTGTGTGCGTGCTCATGAACATGTACATCGTGGTTCTTTTGCGCCGTCGTCGATGCAGTATCGTACAGAACGCCGAAATAAGACAGCCCTGCTAGGCCGCCGTTGAGTATGGTTCCAGGCCATAATGAAGGTGAAAACAAGAAAGCACAAGTTGCGACCGTAAAGCAGCCAAGTCCAAGACCAGCTTTGAGTGGACTGCGAAGAGCCGTAGGTTGAGCAAACAGCACAGTGGCGGCAGAAGATGCAAGCGATAGTGTACTGAAACACACAGCTGATAAGGTAATTGGCGGCGATGTCGAGAGGATGAAAGATGCCAACAAGGTGAAGATGGACGCAAGGACACCAGTCGCCAGAGTAATGTTGACATCACCGATGGACGATACAAGTGGTGAAGAAGCCGTAGCCTGCACCCACGGCGCTCTTGGCATGCTGGATGAGGATGAGGCAGATGCAAAGGTCGGTAGAGGTGGCTGAACCAAGATCAGTGAGCAAGCAAGCGCCAAATACCCAAGTAGAAGGTCGCTGAGGTGCGCTGTGTATGTTATATTCGTAAAGTCAAGCGCGATAGCGAGCATAATGACGAAGAGTGAGCATATCTTGGACATGAAGAGATGCTTCCAGCCGTGAAGAGATGGCTTGTGAGTCGTGTCAGGAGTTGTGAGGCCTGATGCTGTAGCTACGAGCAAGATCAGCCCCACTCGCATGCCACCCAGCTGTATTGAAGCATAGAATGGAAGTCCGATGCTGAGTGCTCTGAGAGGCATCTTGATCAATCCCAACGGCGAGAAAGAGGCACTGAAGCTTTGCGAAGCATCGAGCTTATCTTTCCGCCTGTCCAGCATCCTCTTCGGCGAGCGAAGTTTTGCTAGTATGCCGACCAACAGTAGAGTGCCGGAGGCCAATGTGCAAGCGTCGACGAACGCATTGCCTGTCTTCTCCAGTCTTGGTAAGAGACCCTCATCCGGGATTGATTTGTGCAGCGGCTGATAAGCAGACAGTGGTGGTAGTCCAGTCTCCCCAAAGCCAGTGCCGCTTGAGTACGCGACCGAGGCAAATATGTATGGCAGTGGTATCAACAAGCTCGTCAAAGCCTCTGGCAATGAGAACCATGATGCTGAAGCTGGCCTGATCTGGCCCTGATATATGCCTGCCGGTCGTCCTAGATCGGACACTCCCCTTGGTCTGCTCTTCATGGGTGATTGTGCATGGATGAACGCATGGCCATGCGAATGGTCGTGGTCGTGGTCGTGGTCGTGATCGTGATGTGTATGATGGTGGTGCTCCAAGTGTCCGTTGCCGAGTGAGGGAGCGTAGTGGTTGTATTGAAGGGCGTTTAGGTTCGCGTTGGAGTGGACGGCTTGGGCATTCTGTTGGTAGGCAGGGTATGGACCTGGGTCCTGCTCTTTCAAGGGTGAGGTGACAGGCGTGTTCTCTTGGCTCGTCTCTTGCAGCGCGTAGAGACTGCCCTTCGAGACAGGTGGGTGGACGGAAGTGCCATTGGGAGCAGGGAAGTAGCTCGAGGACGATGGCTCAGAATTTGGCGACAAGTAGTTGTTCGAGGAGAAAGATGGATTTTGATGATGTTCATGGCCGTGCCTTCCTGCAAACTCAGGCGGTGCATAGCTCGAGGCCATTCGATCGTGCCTGCTGCCACAACGTCCTGCTCCTACTGTCGCGTTATGCTAGCATCAGGGTGTCGCTTTCCCGCATTCGACTTTCTCCGTCAACTTCTCCCGCAACTGCGTATACGTGGCGACACAATAGATTAAAGGCTGTTTATTGGCGGAGTGTCCCGGAAGCTAGGAAAATGGCTATCTGGAGAGGGATCCTCGTCATTTGGCATTCACAGACCTCGATGTGATCAGAGTGCTTTGTCTCCTATTTGCGACACAGACACTCTCACTGTTTCACATGGGACATGAGCAAGGGTCTCATCCGCGGCGGATCGGGCCGAGGGTGTGGAGCCATCTAGGGCTGTGCCATGCTGCACAGCTGCAGACTGTCGAACTCTAGATCTGCGGACCAAGACGTTCAATGTTGGTCAATATTATACGACGATCGTGGTTGATGCGGATTCCACATCAGCCATGGCATGGACGGACTTAGCATGGACCGTGATGCTGTATGCTGCAGCGATCTGCTCAGTGGTGACATTCATCCTGATATGCACTCTGCCCAGCTCATATTCGCATCTTCACCCTCACGTCATGACAGAGCGCAAATTCGACGAACAGAGCAAAGCGAACGACAGAAAATCCGGTTATTCCTACTTCAAAAAGCATAAAGACAGTGACGGCAAGCTCAAAGTAGATGCCAGTGTTCAGATTGTGGTGCTTGGAGACATTGGCAGAAGTCCTCGCATGCAGTATCATGCCCTGAGCATAGCGAAACATGGTGGCAAAGTGGACTTGATTGGTTACATGGGAGCAGAAGTACATCCAGACATCGTGCAGAGTCGCCTCATTACCATCATTTCACTTCAGCCGTTCCCATCGCGTTTTCAAACCAAGAGTAAACTCATTTTCTTGTTCATAGCGCCGCTGAAAGTCATCTGGCAGGTCTGGGGACTCTACTACACCTTAGCATACCGGACAGATGCTTCGAAATGGATGCTAGTCCAGAATCCACCTTCTATACCGACATTGGCTATTTGCAATCTGGTGTGCTTTCTCCGGAACACGAGACTCGTGATCGATTGGCACAACTTTGGCTATTCCATCCTCGCTCTTCGACTCGGACCCAAGCATCCCTTGGTCAGAGTATCAGAATGGTATGAGGGTTTCGTGACTGCTCATGGCGTGCATACACACTTTGCCGTGACCGACGCGATGGCCAGAGTCCTTAAGCAGAAATGGGGCATCGAGCATGCGATTCCGCTGCATGATCGACCAGCCGAAATTTACCAGCCGTTATCGCTAGAGCAAAGAGCTGAAGTGCTCGCACGTTTGCCTGGAACATCAGGGCATGCGAAGGCCATCCTCAGCAGTAATTGTCGCCTTGTGGTATCGTCGACTTCGTGGACCCCGGACGAGGACTTTTCCATTCTCCTCGATGCGCTGGCCCAGTACTCCTCCCAAGTGGCGACGAATAAAAACCTACCCAATATCATCGCCGTAATCACTGGGAAGGGACCTCAACGAGACTACTACTTGCAGAAGATCGCAGATCTTACACGGACGCAGAAGTTGCAATACGTCATGGTCACTACCGCCTGGCTCAGTCCCGAAGACTATGCTGCGCTACTGGGTGCAGCCGATCTAGGTGTATCGCTTCACACATCCTCATCGGGTGTTGACCTGCCCATGAAAGTCGTCGACATGTTCGGCACTGGTCTTCCTGTAGCAGGGTGGAGCGCCTTCGAGGCGTGGCCAGAACTGGTGAAGGAAGGTGTGAATGGCAAGGGATTCGATAGTGCCGATAAGCTGATGCATATCCTGGTAGATCTGTTCGATGATGATGGCAGTGGGCTCATGGAGCTGGAAGAGCTTCGAAGAGGCGCCATGGGAGAAGTCCGCAAGCGGTGGGAAGACGAGTGGATGCCCGTGGCGGGCAAGTTGTTTCAGCTCCGTTGAGCCACTTTTGATCAACAATCGGGTCCCTGACCTTTCGAGACCTATGAACGCGCACGGCGCTGGCCTAGATCATGCTCTTGAGCCTGGAAGAAGACCGCTGCAGATCTCGATTAAGTCCCAGCTGTATTGGTAGAGTCGTGTCAGCATTTCCGTCGAGTGCCGGCTTGTACACTATATATAAAGCGCTCGACGGTCCTACAGTCCGACAAAATGCCGACTTGAGTACATATAGAGCGTTAGGTATACTCCCACGAGCCAACAAACTCCTATAGCCTGACAAACACCCAAGACCGACACATCTGCGATTCTAGACATATATGCAGGCCGAATACTCTTATGGGCTGCATCGACATACCGATCCACAACACTATGCAATACTGGCTCTCCATGCTTGCCGTTCTTACAGCTACGACTATAGCTGCCCCGCCACGCTCTCCTCAACCAGGTCCAATTCCGGAGCTAGAGCGTAGGATTGTACGACAATACACTCATAGCATAAGATGTTCTGTACGCAAACCTAATGAAATGCCTAGACGGGTAGTGGACCTACAGGGCCTTGTGGTGTCCTTTGCGTCCTAAATGGCGAGTCGGCTGTATGTTTGACTGATTGATGCTATGATAGATATAGATAACTGACGGAGTACTCTGTAGGATTATCACGAATGTACTTGCGGCAGTTACTACGAGTGTGATATCAAGAGGCGATGTGATCCGCTTCCTAAGGGAGTTAAACCAAAGAATCCTAAGTCAGGCACTCTTGCCAAGCGAGGCTGCAGTTGATCGCTGAGAAAAGTCAGCTGTAACACTGAAAAGGTCGATGCTGGCACCGGTGGTGGTGCGACAGAGAAATGATAAGCTCTGTAGGACTCCCGAGAGGAGGGAGCACTGGTTGACATAGCATGTTGAAAATCGAGAACATAGAGGCAGTGGGCTGTCCGAGAGGTCGTCCAATTCGATGAAATTCTGAAACTATTACTTCGTATCGCAAGATGCCATAGTCTGGCCTACATGTACGTCGGACGTCTATCAGATGAGCCCGGGGAAGTGCTTTAACCAGAATCGATTAGCTCAAGTCAATCGCGTACCTGCATTTACACTAAAGCGCGTCATCCTTGACGTCGGCTTTCGACTTTCATCACATGGTCGCGGGTTCGAGAGTCCTGCAGCGAATCGACAGAACAAGTCGATAATGCCAAAGCGTAAGGTTCCACATGAGGCTGTTGAAGAAGAGAACGAGTCGTTGCAACCACATGCAAAGCAGAGGTCCACAGCTACTCTCCACGTTGCCGATGGTGGTGCAACGTCTCCAGCAAATAAGCGTCGTACGAAAAGAGATACAATTCAGAGACTTGAGACGGCGGAGCAGGTAATAGAGGCGCCAAAAAGAGCAAGGAATACAAGAGTGGTCAAACTTGAGGCCGTAGAAGAGCAGGAAGCTGTCGAAGGACTCACTACATTACCTGCTAAGCGCAAAAGCAAGGCGAAGCAGGAAATCAAGCAGGAAGGGGACGTCGAGGATAAAGCAAACTTCGTCGAGAAGAAAGTGAAAAAGAAGCGAAAGACGAAGGAAGAAAAGGAGGCAGAGATGATTCCGCTAGCTCAAAGGACTGTAGGACACAAGTTGTTCATCGGAGCGCACGTCAGTGCTGCAGGAGGTGAGCAAGGTCGCGCTGTGCGTAGACTTAGTTTAGCTAATGGGTATGCAGGTGTACATAATGCAGTCACTAATAGTGTTCACATTGGCGCCAACGCATTCGCGCTATTCCTCAAGTCGCAACGCAAATGGTCGAATCCTCCGCTGGTGGATGAGCACTGTGTGTCCTTCCACAACAACTGTAAACAGCACTCTTATGATCAGATGCAGCATGTTGTACCTCACGGCTCCTATCTCGTGAACCTTGCGCATACTGACAAAGCACGCACCGATCAAGCCTACGAATCGTATCTGGATGATCTGCAACGGTGCGAACGACTTGGGATTCAGCTGTACAATATCCATCCTGGAAACACTGTCAATAACGATCGTGTAGAAGCGATAGCACACTTGGCGAAGAACATCAATCGTGCCCATGAAGAGACCACCAGTGTGATCACGCTTCTCGAGAATATGGCAGCTGGCGGAAACATTCTTGGCACATCTTTTGAGGACCTCCGCGACATTATTGCTCAAGTGAAGAACAAAAGTCGTATAGGCGTCTGCATAGACACATGTCACGCTTTTGCCGCTGGCTACGATTTACGTTCGCCTGCAGCCTTCAAGGCAACCTTTGACAAGTTTGACGATGTAGTAGGCTTTAGATACCTCCGAGCTCTGCACGTGAATGATTCCAAGGCTCCCCTGCAATCGCACCGAGACCTGCACGCGAACATTGGCACCGGCTTCCTCGGCTTGAGAGCATTTCACAATCTCGTGAACGATGCACGTTTTGAAGGAATACCGCTCGTGCTGGAAACACCTATCGAAGTCAGGACTGAAGATGGAGAGCCGGTGAAGGATGATAAAGGCAAAGAAAAGGAAGATAAGAGTATCTGGGCAAGGGAGATCAAGGTGCTCGAGAGCTTAGTCGGCATGGCGACGGACAGTGCGGAGTTTGTGGAGATGGAGAAGCAACTGGCCAGGAAGGGTGAGTCTGAACGGAAGAGGATCAACGAACAGGTTGAGAAGAGGAAGGACAAGGACAAGGTGAAAGCCGAAAAGAATGCCAAGCGTGGAAAGAAAAAGGACGAGAAGCCTGAGAAGGAGGAGAGCAACAGCAGTGAAGCGAGCGATCATGAGGATAATGCCTGAAGACGGCGTGTCCCGACGCACCGCGTCAGCTCAAAGTCTCAGCACAGACGATCCTCGACGCATAGCATGTACGGCTACTAGGAAACGTCGTGATACTCTAATGGTGCTGGGTCCGTGGTGGGGCGCTAGGCGTATAAGCATCGACAAGCTCATTGTTGATGAGCTTGATTGCTGATTTCGACAGCACATCCCTGTTTGGGACGAACATGAGCCGTATCACTGATTAGCGACTTAGTCATTGTCAAATGAAACCTCAAAACGCCGCGTAGGCTACTGAAGAAAGATAATTTCCGTTGGTGCCGATTGGGCATTGAGCAGATCTGGATCAACGAGCATGACGGCTCGCTGAGCATCATCGGCCACGGAGGCATCCAGCACTGGAGTTGGCATTGCTTGCTTGCAATTTTCATACGCCCTGAGTCGCCCGTCTGCATCCATGCACTGCTTGAGTTCACCACGCCACGATGATTACGACAACATTGGCGACGGCCTCCAGCTCCATAGCACGTATAATTGCATTTTCATCGACTGAGCCTCCCGGATGACAGAAACTTCAGACCGCTTCCCATGCCTATACTGTTGCAGGCGGTTGTTCAGGCGCGGACCTTACAGAGTGATATTAGCCTCTTGGATACAGAAGCAGGATTTCATACTCGAGAAAGAGTAGCATTTCGTAACAGGAGCCGCCGGGGTGGCAGACGAAGCGAATCGGCGGACGGATCCGAATGTGAGACGGTCTTATACCGGAGCGGCAGACTCTCGCCAAGTATTGAATAACGCCAAGTATGTTCAGCTTTTGTTACCATCCCGGAGCTAGCGTGCGGCCTTTACTGCTATCCGCTGTGGCGACATCGAAGACATTGTGCTTGGCTGACGACCGTTGACCGTTGAATGTCTTAGCTTCGCTACCTGTAGTGAAGGCAAGAACAGTACGGGCACTTCGGTAAGCTCGAAACTTGCCTATTATCCGTTATCACTGACACCGGTAAAAACACACAGGCTCTCATACGATTTGTACACCACCGAAAAAAAACCATGGCGCCAGCTAAGGAAACTTCCACTACCTTTCGCTCATCGACAATCTTTATTACCTTCGCTATCGGCTATGCCATCTTCACGGACACCTTCCTCTATGCCGCCATCGTGCCGGTTGCTCCAACTTCTTTGGAGAAGCAAGTCAGCGCAAACAAAATACAAGATTGGGTGGCAATCTTGCTTGCTGTCTTCGGATTTGGCTGCTTCATCATAGCAGGTAAGCTGCGATAATCATTGCTGTAACGACGCTACGCACTCACCTCTTCGTGCTTCCATGGCTTCAGGGGAGGGCTCGCGCGATATCGATACCTCAAATCAAGTCACAGTCTACGCTCGACGTAGGTGCGATACTCGCGCAGGAGACGAAGCATGGCGTTGAGGTAGTCCACTGCGCATGCACAGCATCAAAGTTTACCATTGTGGTCATGCTCGGCTACTGCCCTGTGCTTCACCGCGGAGTCTTTCTCGCGGTGGATCTGAGGTGACTTCTCGCGCTTGGGGTCCGGCGAATAACGTGCGCTATCCGTGCTGCACCGCCTTCCTTTATGCATATCATGATGTTCGCATATCGAGAGAGAGTGTGACTGACGCGCCATAGTACCATGGGGCTATTACACAGACCGTCATCACTCCCGCCGTACGCCATTCCTCGTGGGGCTCCTCGTTCTTCTCGTCGCCACAGCACTACTCTGGGCTGCACCATACATCAACCCAGGCGGACTGCCGCTACAGGTCATAGCACGTCTGGTGCAGGGCTTTGCCAGCACCATTGTATGGCTTACGGGCCTCGCTATTTTGGTCGATACTGTGGGAAAAGACTGCGTAGGAGGTACGTTTCATAGCAGGTGACATTCGATAGTCGCTGACCGACAGCAGAATACAGCGGCTACATGGGTATCGCACTCAATCTCGGGAACCTCCTCGGCCCTCTACTGGGCGGAACCATATTCGCCAAGAGCGGGTATCATGCAGTGTTCGGCCTCATCATGGGTGTCATCCTGCTTGATGTCTTGCTGCGCCTTATCATGAAAGAACAGGTCGTTTGCAACGACACTGCAAGCCTCACTACCACCACATCTCATGCAGAAATCTCTGCTTGGTCGCTGGAGGATAAGGCGTTGACACCAATGTCAATGGTTGACTCGCTACAGTCATCTACCGATCGCATTCTGCTTATCGAAACTGCACAAGCTGCCACAATCAAAGACCGACGTCCGCTTACAATACGGTTTCTGTGCTCAACGCGGTTCATGGTTGCCATCTGGGGCATCGTTGTTCTAGCCATGGTCTACACGAGTTTCGAGACGGTTCTGCCAATAACTGTCAACAAGATCTTCGGCTGGGGCTCCGAGGGAGGGGGTCTCATTTTCCTGCCAATTTCGCTACCAGCACTTTTAGGCCCATTGGCCGGCAAATTTACAGACCGCTATGGAGGTAAGTCGAGTGAGCGCCCTGGTAGCCGCGCAGCTCTACATACGAGCACCTAGCTGGAGAATCATCCAGACTAAATACATAGCTTGGATGCTAATACAACGACGGTAATGCTGCGTGCGCTGTGGGCGATGTTATGGCAATTCCAAAACGATCTGAGCTGACATGTTTCGCCTCCACAGGACGATGGGTTACTACATTCGCTTTCGTACTGATCTTTCCGGCCCTGGCCTGTCTCCGCTTTGTCAATCACAATAGCATGGACCAGAAGATCCTACTTTGCGTCCTTCTGGCCATCATCGGACTTTGCTTGACGCTCATGTTGGAGCCACTTTTTGCAGAAATCACATTCCGCGCGACACAGTTGGAGGAACTTGAAACTGGTGCGACTGACGGTACTGGACAAGGATACTACGCACACGCGTATGCACACTTTACTTGGGCTTGGTCTCTTGGTAACACTGTTGGACCGCTATTGAGTGGCATGGTTGCAGAGGCCGCTGGATGGGAGCATGCAATGCTGATTTTGGGGGTACTGTGTGGTGTCAGCGCTGTGCCGATGTCGTTGTGGATCGATGGATGGTTTCTGGACTGAACATTGTCGTAAAGAGCACACCGCGAGGACGAGTGAGCACACCACCATTGCATGAAGTACAGTGCTTGCGGGTCTTGCACTGTACAGATGGTGTGCTTATGCAAGGAGTAGACATGAGGCCCGGCGCAATCACAGTTCTGAAAAACATGGTGCGGCACATGTGGCGAGCGTTCCTGCCCCTCGTCGGGCTACCAAAAAGCGTGTATGGAAAGCAGGAACATGTGCATAAAAAGTCTGTGCATACCCCTGCAGGTTGAAGCTTCACATTCGCATTCGTGCCTGCCTGCTTCCAATTGAAGTCGCTTCGACTTCGACTTCAACAGAAGTTTCTCGAACACCTCACCAACCGCCAGCGCTAACGAAGGCATAATTATTGATATCCGGCACCTTCAGGGCAACATGGCAGCGACTTCGAACAATAGTCCACTCAGGTAGAGCGGGCTGCGCACCAGCATTGATGCTCTTGTCGTCAGGACCCCGAAAGACAACATCGGCGTCTCGAGAGTGCATTTCCTGTCCACCAACGAAGCTGACTCGAAGTACACATGGAGGAGCCTTGAGGCCTTTCATGCTGGAGTGCTGATCGCACAGCAACTCCGTCCGCAAGTACTGAGCTCTCGACAATCACGAACCAGATATGTAGCAAGACTTGAATCGATGCATTCTCTGGATTTGGTCAGCACTCATCCTCGGCCTCATCTTTACGGGACATGTAATCGGCCAGTGTAAGCCTGTGCTTCGGCTGCCGCGCTCTCGCTATAGAAGCATATGCCGATTCTTGGCATCTGCGGCAACATGGTCGTCGTCATCGAGCCTCCGCCTGTACTAGCTTGTAAAATATTCTGTTGTTCATGTTTACATCGGGGCATTCTTCCGGAAGTTGAACTTCTGTCCCGAAGGTTGGCGTGGACGGATGAACGAGCGTCAAGACTGAGTTGGGGGGTTGATCATTTGGAACGCACGCTAGGTCTGGCTTGACCAATTTGAAGGGCTTGTATTTCTCTACTCGCTTTCGCTGTCGCTTGGTGGCTTTGGAAGCAGATCGTAGATCACGGAATTCGTTGTCGAAAGGCCGACCGGCATTCTCGTATTGTGCGACTTCTTGACGTTCGAGACGGAGTTCGTGGTACGATTCGACCGGCCCACCGATCTCACAGAGTGAGCAACAGATGGAGTGAGAATAGTACCAGTCGTCATCAAGGCACGACTTCGTATGAGATTTTCTATCGATCTGTTCCGAGTCGCGAAAAGATAGAACACCTGACATTGATTCCTCGACATCGGACTCGTCCACGATTTCGTAGTCACTCCCTTCCGCATCGATGGTTGCTGTTGAGGAATGAAGCCAAGTGACGAGGCGTCGCAAGCCGAATATGTTCATGCTGGGCAGCTGCTAAGCGCAAATCGCTAGTCAAAGGATACTAACGGTAATAGAGTGAACGAAAGGCATCTATTCGAGATTCTTTACCTTTGGTGCTTTCTGTTAAGTACAGCAGAAGAGTCATGCGAGGCGTCCGCTGTGCGGTCGCCGAATGTAGCAAATCTCGGGACACCGCTTGAGAAGTAGATACCACACTCGTGGAACCTCTGCTCGGCACCAGAACTACAAGGACAGAGCTCCCAGATGGTTTCTACAACATTGTGACGGCGTGTGCTTCATTCAGCCAGCATGGCAAGTCTGCAAATGCGACTTTTGCTTCGGCAACAAGTCACGCCTCGCGCTTGTGGAAGAGCATGCACAGAAGTGTAGATGTGATAGTGTAGCGCTCTTCATGCTGTCAAATCATCGTGGCTAGTTTGGAGTTCCCGCTTCACGATAAGGCGACCTCGCGGTCGAGTGTCGTTGATGGCGCAGCCTGATGCGGATGAAGAGCTTGGCAGTCGCGGCATCTTTGCATCTACATTCTGCTGAAGGGTTCGTGCTGTGAGGCAGATCACTAGGTATTAGTCAGCCCCGTGTAATGAGCAAGGAAAAATGCTCGACTCAGCTCTCGGCAGTGTCACTGGGCGTCGTGGCACAAGGACCAAGGTATTGGCCGCTGCATGGACTGTATATCCGCCAGTCGCCGACAAGGGGCATCTCGGGTGATGCGATACCTGTCCCGATGACTTCTTGGTCTTCCTGAAGTGATGTGTTTTCGCTAGAAGACAGGGATATATCTTCGGAGGGCTTCTCGCAACCGACTACCAAAGCTGTTGTCGACAAGCGATTCCAAGTGCTTCGCTCCAGTCCGGCCAAGACTTTGCAAAGGGCCTCCAATGGTATTCTGAACTAGAAGAAGAATCTGTTTGCCGGCATCATAGACCTCATCAAAGCTCTTTCGGGTAGGACAAGTTTCTTCATCCGTAGTGACCTTCCGTCTTTAACAGCCTGGGCTCCTCGTAATGCGATCTCTGCGCAGTTCGGTCCGCATGCTGGTCCAAGAAATCTTGTGCTGAAAGGTGCATTTGATCAGACTCTCATGGAAAGAGAACAGCTAATGAGCTATGTAGGCGACTAAACAGGCCTGACCTATTTCGGAAGGGCTTGCAAGTGCTGGACAAGCATCAAAAACAAAATGCAGTTGACACTGCATTGTGCATAAAAGCATCGTCCTGTCGTGCAAAGCGCCTCTCTCTATCCCATCAAATGTCCCACCGCCAACCGGACTAAAACCCTCAAATGTAACACAACATTGAACGCTCCATCAACCCAGAGCAGCAGTAAACGCAGGGGATCCAAGCATCCACCCGACCCCGCAGATCTGAAACACGCTAGGACTTGTCATGCCGCTCATCAGCACATCGTCGCGCCGCGAACAAGATCAATGCAAGAGACTTCGTACGGCCGCCCGCCCGCCACCAGACGAGATCGCATCTTCCCGTTGGCTACGAGTGAGATGTGCATAGCACAATAGGCATTAGTAGTGCGATGCACGCAGGAGGTCGGGCGCGTCGGTGCTTACCTGCATAGACTTGTGTCTTGGCACAACCTTGCAGAGACATGTACGCGTCATGGCCGTTGAGACATCGCGTTGCATATGGCGTGCACTACTACCGCGCGGTACCTTGTCTGTTTGGATGGTGGGGAATTGGGGAATACTGGTCAGGCTATGTGCAAGTCATGTTCCGGTTGGAGGACATTTAGAACAAAGTAGGCATTGTGGAGGGAACACAGCGCGTGATATATGTATATATATATATGCGGTCAGCATTGATCGCTGTTGTTTCATCGGTATCGTATCGTCTATCGTCGTCCCAACCGTGATACAAGTTTCCCTATCCAAGAACGTTGCAGGAGAAAGGACACGCGCATCCCAATTCGACGAGAAGATGCAATTCCCATCGGCCCAAACTCCAAATATACCCTATCGCTCAGATGAATCGGATCGCATGCCCCAAAAAGAAAATCCCCCATCTCATCGTCCCTCCCAAGCATTCTCAATCCCCAACCAATACCGCTCCTGATTCCCCGTCCATCGTCCCTTCTGATCAACACTCTTCCGCCTCACCACATACTCACTCCTCTCGACCCGCTCCCCTTCATACTCCGGACTATTCCACGCAAACATGAGGTCGTTTTCGGGGAAAATGTAGCATTTCTTCGCGTCCGGAGGCAGGAGCTTGGGATCGTGGAGATCTTGCCGTACTTGTGCTCCGTAGGGTTCTGAGAACCAGAGGCTGAGGACTGATGCTATTCTCCAGAAGATCGAGGTGATGCAGAGGATGATGAAGGAGAGGAGGCGAGTTGGCGAGCGCTTGAGGGTTTGGAAGTTGGGTGCTACGATCACGGGTACGGAGTCCAGGACTATGGATCGTATGCTCAATGGTGTGTTGGTACGTCTTCGGTATGCGCGTAGTAATCTGCAGACTGAGGTTGCTGCATCGTCTCCGAAGAGGTGGACCAGCGTGTCCGGATATTCTTGCGACAGACGTGACCTCTCCTGGTTGTCATCGATCAAGGTGGGTAGAAGTCCGTCGATGTGCTTTGGCGACGACCTTGAGTGATGGAGTAGTAAGACTTTTGCTGCAGGGTATAACGATGCATAGCCTTGCACGTAGTATTCTACCTGGTCTCCACGTGCATGTGGCCAGAGTCCGAGTATGATAGTCTTCGGCGGGGTGGAGATCACGGAGAATGGTTCGCATGGCGGCGTGTTTGATCTTGACCTTGACGTGCGAGGTGACAGGGTTCCGCTGTTCTTTTCCTCAAAATCAAAGGACGTCTTCATCAGGACTCCTTCTTCGTCGGAGGAGTACTCCATATTTGGTGGGTGTAAAGTCGGAAAGGACTCGTTGCTTGAGTAGCAGGAAGACTGCCAACCAGGTCCTCTTGTCTGTTACCGCCAAGCGTAGTACAACGCTACGTTACGTGTAGAATGCAGACACCCCCAGCGCTAACTCAGAAGACTGTCCTGCAGCTTCGACGGCATATAAAGTCAAATGCGAACACCGCTGCCTTTTGGCAATGTAAGATCCTAGTAGAGCGCGTAGATCGTGTTGTTGGAATACGTCGGAGTCCCCTCACGGATGTAGCGTGCTGCGGGTCAGAAGCTACTACTTGATGGCCTACCGAGACATATAGTAGAATATCATGATGTATTTGAACTACAAGCGTCTCCTATTCTTCGTGTTTCTGGGTGCAGGTGCGCCACGCGTAAGTGGGCTGTCATATAGGTCAAAATAGATATATGAAAGAGATTTCTGGTCGGCGTAAGGGTCCGCAATGTCGATTCTCTTGTGGTAGACGACAGATTCTAACGGGGTCCCGCACTAGAAGTATTTGGAGTGTCGCTTCTTGCCCCATCTGGACTGTGTGCAGTCTTCGTGCGGCCAAGTGAGATCTTACCAGCCGTTGGTATGCGGACTGTGCGCAGACCATTGTGCCGGTGAGCAACGTGCCGATGGAGCTCCGTCGTGCGGTCGACTAGCGTTTGAGAAGCTGTCTGACAAAGGCTTGGATCCGGATTGGCCAGCACGACCAGCATCGGACAATGGATTAAGCCTTGTAGGATTGTGCTTAAAGTCTCGTAGCGCAGGACTACCGCTTCGGTGTGATGTCTTCCAATCTGCAACATCTGCTTACCTTCTTCCTTCAGCACCATCGCTGCGTCTGAAGTCACTCCATCTCGTGAGCTCTTCCAAATAGCCCTGATTGATTGTGAGATGACCGCTCGCCTACCGTGCTGGCGCATGGCAACCACAGGACAGACAACGATGATAATACGATCACCATCATGTCCCAGAGATGGGGCACTCCGATCTCCGACACTAGCGCCACGGTCGAAGCCGCGACAAGCCTCCACTCGCGCGGGACATCGCTGAGAGTCGGGCTTGGCACTCCGAGACTGCGATATCTGAACTTTATTAGGCACGTCAACTTTCAAGACATCAAATCCTGGTCATGTCGTACATATATACAGTGCAATATAGTTGTGGGCGGACTTGGTCGAATTCCTTGAGATTGCAAGCAGGTCTTCATCAAACAGGATCCAGCATCTTTTTCGTAAGGTGGAACAAGCACGACTCACCAGTCTGTCAGCCCCCCAGGCACAGATCGACGCCTCGCTAATGACACGTGCTGTGGGCCCCGCGGCTGTCAGTCATCAACCGTTCAGGCTTGCCTCTTGCATCGGAGGCGTTCATTGTCAATTTCCGTTGCGCAGGGAAACGCGGAAGAGCTGGACTCTTTCAGGAACTTGGTAAAAACATTTCAAAGGTCTCGTGCACACACATCTCAACTTCCGCGAAGAGATCACGGGATGATTCGTTGAAACGACTTCTTTCAACGGCGATGCGTACTCATGAGTCACTGACGAGCCGATCTTTAACGCCTTCGCTAAATGTCATCAACCCCTTCATTTGAGGCCTTCGTCAAATATGGACCGCACCAGTCCCCTTCTCCGTTTGCGCCTTCGAAAATTGTGCCAACATACCTAAGACACCTGCATTCACTGTCTGTCCAGCTCCTTCTTCGCGATCTGTATCGCTTTCAAGCTGGTCGGCGCCCGGTGCATCGGCAAAGTCTTGGAGATCGCTGTCTTGTGCCATGATCCTGCTCTCTGTCACGCCACGACTCTCCACGTTGCGCCTCGCGCTGTCTTCGTTCCTGCCGCTCAAGCCTCGTCGCGGTGTGGTGTGCGCCATGGCCCTAGGTGATCGAAGTACCGAAGCTGCCGGCCGCTGTCTTGTGTCAAGCAGAGCTGATTTCTTTCCAAACGCTACATTGCGTGCGAGTGGTGGCATAGGGCTCGGTTCCTCGGCTATCGCAGGCGAAATGACGGGCGGCCACGCTGGAGGTGGCTGCCAGCCCGAAGGTCGATGGGCGCCAGGACGCCGGTGATTGTAGTGGCTGTAATATTGTCTGAAGTTTTGCACCGACTGCTCCATTTTGTCGTCTTTGACACCATAGTAGTCGTCGCGCAAGCCATCTGGGTCGCCAAGTACTGCGACAGGATCTTCGGCATTGAGGTCTTTCTTGAAACCGAATACTGCGAAGTTGCACTGGTAACCAATGCCTTCTACGTGAACAGTTTGTTCTCGGAAGAAGTCCACAATCCGTTCGCAGCGGCTGTCGGCGTTTCGCCACAAAATCCAAGGGGCCACGATGAGACTCAGTATTTCCTCAATGAAGATAACAACCTTCATCTGGTACATGGTCGAGAACTCAGACCTGACCTCATTGCTATGCAATCGATTCTTCCAGTGCGTCGGCATATAGTGTGTGTACATGAGCACATCTTTGAGGTGCAATACAGGATCATGGACCTCGTCATCTTCTGGCAATGCACCGTGAGCAACGCTGAAGACGATACCCATGAGTGTTAGCCAAAAGACGGCAGTGCGGCCAGGTGTGACCTCGAAGCCTAGAAACAACTCAGGGTCGAAGAGCGTAGCCAATGCCAATACAGCAGCGACTGCGCCACTGATGAATGCTACGAAGCGGCACAGCTGATCCATCTTATACTTTGGGAACTGCTTCAGATAGTCGTTTGCAAACGGATATGCTTGACGTAAACGATGCTGAAAAAGATGGTCAAGCTCATTGAACTCGCGAATCTTCCACTCGGCAAAAGGCGTGAACGTCCTGGCGCTTGCCCGTGACGGATTCTTGGTGAACTCAGTGTAGTAGCGGAAGAAGTAAAGGATACAGAATCTCAAGATGTTGAATGGTGCAATGATGATGCTGACGGCAGCCGCAAACCTCAGGCGTGTCCGCAGAGCCTCGACGAGCGCACCTCGATTCTTAACATCCAGACAGAAAGGCCTGATACTGCCTCGCTCATCGAAGATGAAATTGGTAAGACAGAAGTCGATGCACCACTCCAGAGATTTCGAGTAGAATTGTCGTGCGCCGACAAACGGCAGAGGCAGGGTAAAGTCGATAATGTCTTTGTTGTACAGCGCGACATAGTAATTCGCTTGGCGCATGAGGCGGTTTGCGATGCTTTCGGCACTCAGTCTCTGCTGCGACTGCCTGTAGTCGGTATGGTTCATAAGGTACTTCTTACCCTGCGCACTAGGCAGAGCGGTAGCAACATTTGCGTTCTGTACCCCCACGAGCCCGTTAACCACACGGATCCAGGACACCGTTTGAATGTCGTCGTCGCTAATGCCAAGCACGTGGTGGTAGAAGTCGTGCATTCGAAACAGTCGTCGGGTCTCGCGGGCGTATCTTAGAATCTGCGAGAGCCAGTAAATAACGAAGAAGAATAAGGCAGCATTCTTGATCCAAGATGCCTTAGACATGCATTTTGGAATCATGATCTCAGAGGTCGACTTGCTTGTTGGTATCCTAGAGTAGTCTATACAAGTTGTCAAGAACATGGCGAAGCTGAACACGAAGAGCTCCGTGAGCAGGCCGAAGATGCGAGACACCAAGATTGCCCAGACGCCGTGGTCGACATAGTACTGGTAGATTTCGAGTAGAAAGGTATCCAGGTTGCTGGCGTTAGTGTACAACCACATAGCCTGCACCCGGGGATCTGGCTTTCCAGGCTCTAGCGCCTCTGCAGTCGCCCGTGAGGGCTTCGAGCTTGGCCGCGCAGAGCGAGTTGCATGCGACATGTGTAGTCTCTGCTGTTCCTGGATGGCCTTCCATTGCGCGTCTGCATTTACTGCTCTTGTCTCCGCTTTCTGTGCAGCAGCCGGTCTACTAGCTCCGCGTCTGCCGGGTTCCAGCAGCAGCGACTCTGGCACATCCTCGTCCTCTTCCGTCTTTTTCTGTGCTCCGGCATCGTGAGCCCTCGCCCGAGAGTGCTTGGCAACTGGAGATGCCATCATCTCGGGACTTTGACCAGGATCTGTTGGTGTCTGGCCTGTCCCAGGATCGTAAAGAAATGCGTCGGGATCATCGTCATCGTCATGGAATCGATCGGTATTCGAAGAAGGATACCGTTGTGCCTCGACGTCCCTGTAGTCTGCTGCTGCTTTCTGTCGCCTGCCTTCATAGACTGAGACATCACCTTCGGCGACTGGTAGGAAGCGAGACAATATTCGTGATGACATGACATTGTCCATGGCGGTTGCGAAAAGGCAAGCGAGCGCCGATGGTATCGACGCTCGGAGTGGTTGCTGTTACCGCGAGCAGATGTGCGAAGCTATGCAAGACCTAGCCATATCCTCTGGGCGGTCGTGGCAAGAGTGCAGTCATGAGTCCATACTTGCTAATAGGTAAATATTGATGAGAAATGATATTGTTCAATAGCAGATCGAGGAATGTGGTTGGAACCTGGAGTGCAGGTGTACCTATCCATCATGCGGTATGAGCATGTGAACGTGGGTCAGCTTTGGGAGCATGACGCCAGCACGCGCCTGCCGCTCTAGGGGGCTTGGCACGCTGGGGCCCATCGGAACAATAGCCGAAACAACATGCGACTTACATAGTTGACAGCAGGTAGCTCCTACGTGTGCACAGTTCTGCACTGCGCAGACACGGAACACCATATTTTCTCTCAACGATTCTTCTCGCAGGTTGTGTGCAAGTAGAGACGCTCTCAGGTTGACTTGGTCTCAGTGTATTGACAGGTCCATAGATCCATAAACCATAGAACGCGGCACACATGAACAGCGTCATCAGTGCCAACAGTCACGACCGATTATATTGATGATGCACGATAACGAACGGCACAATATACACTGCCCTGAATACGAATTCACCCACTACCTGCGTCTTGTACATGCCAATAACGAAGCTACCCTATCATACTTCAGCAAGACCACTCAGCGAAAGTCAACCTGTAATCCAGTCCGACGATCATATAGCTCCGGGTTCGGGCCATTACGAGGCTTCTTGCGTTCGCGTGGAGCAGCCATACGATCTGGGAGTCCAGTTCTGTTCGAGTAGTGGACGTAGAGATGTCCTTCATAGTCCTGCCGGCCGATCGATGCTCCCATGTATACAGTAATGTGTGGGTCAGTCGTCAAGATACGCTGGCCACCGCGGCTGCGCGTCCTTGTAGTGCGGTGATCCACGTGCCTGAATCAGGTCAATGCCTTGCTGCGATCACTGGCTCATCGCCTGTTTTCAGAATACGCAATTGTTATACTGACCTGATATAGACGACCGCCAGTCCCGTGAATCGGCACGCTTCCCGACACACATCCTCGATACCTTCCATGCGTCCGGCCGTCCTTGTTGGAGTGGTGCACAACCATATGATCTGACATATCTAGTGAGCACTGATTCATGATGGCGATGATTATGTACCAGCACGACTGGTCCCAATTCAGCTTACCAAAGGGTCTGCTGCAGTGGCACCGCCTGTCTGTCTATGCACAGTCGGCATGTTTAGAGTACAGTCCTGGATGGCAAAATGAACAGATGCCGGATCTTTTCAATGTGTGCGAGTGGAGCGTTGCAAGACTAGGATTGAGCACGATAGGATGACGAGTTACCTTATATGTTCACGGACGTCCATGGAGATGGAGTGTAGTTACTGTGCCACTTCAATGCATGGACGCGCCAGCTTGAAACTACAATATTATTTTTGGCGAGTTTCGACTAATACAGTCCGAGATATCCCAGCCAGCGACTAATCGTAGGACGGTACAGATTCTTGCAGAATCGTACTGCATACATGTACCTGGCGGTAGCATCAAGGTTGGCTCCAGTACCTGGCAGGCTCTATCTCTTGCTCGAGCCCTTACAAAATGCTGTAACAGGCCTAGTGCAGATTCTTAGACACGCTGACACTGCGACCAACTTATTTTACAACATCGTTACCACATGCGACTGTTGACGATCGATCGTAGGTGGTCTAATCCCATCGCAAGAGCTCAATGGACGCTTGAGCTCAATGGAAGACAGTGCATGACGGCACTTTCCGAATGCTTCACTAAGCGCCTGCCTCAGACATTAGCTGTCCAGAGTCGCGCGCCTAACAGGCAGGTCGGATTTGCAAACGTGCACTTTGAGGTTCAGCAAAATCTCAGCAAGAAAGCATGCGGCACGGTTCCCAGATACTGCATGTGGTGCGCCCTGACATTTGAGCGCGAAATTGACCTACAAGCACCCAAACGACTGCGTCACCTTTCAGCGAACATGTCGGATCAGATAGATAGCACGCCCTTGTCGCCACAGGACTCAATTGACGAGAGCGATGCAGATACTGAGCATGGTGGAAATGGCTTTATCCTTGCCGGAGCGCCTTTCGGACTAGAAAAGATATATGACTACAATGCCGGTGGCCATCATCCAGTGCATCTTGGCGACCTTCTTGGTCCCAACGGACGATACAAAGTCATGCACAAACTTGGCAATGGGGGCTTCGCCAACGTATGGTTATGTCGAGATCTCGAAAGCGAGATCACTAGATATGTGGCTTTGAAAGTCCTGATGGCCGAGGCATCTGGTGAAGACTGCGCGGAACTGCGGGTTGCGACGTTAATAGAGGCCAATTCGCCGTATGCTGCTGCACTGGCCAACATTTGTCGGCCTCTGGCCGATTTCCGTCTGACAGGACCAAACGGCTCGCATCTTTGCATTGTATATCCCGTTCTTGGACCAAGAGTCTCTCGAGTCCTGACTGGCGCCGAGGACCCCGACAACACACTTAGAGATGTGGCATACCGGTCAACGACTGCAATGGCTTTGCTACATAGTCAGGGAATATGCCATGGAGGTATGTGTTACCATCAATAACAGCATCGAGCCACAACGTGCTGATACTCGACAGACTTCACGACTTCAAACATATTGCTGCGTACGACTGGACTCGATGGCCTCCCGGAACAGAAACTGATAGAAGCACTCGGCGAGCCGGTTTGCATACCCGTCACTACCGAATCAGGAGCTACGTTGATTGACTTGTCTGCACCTAAGTACCTCGTGCGCCCGGTCAACTTCAATATGGTTGACGTCCGCTTTTTTACAGGACAAGCCTGTCTGATCGACTTCGGAGAGTCTTTCGAGGTTACGAATGCACCGAGAGAACTTGGTATCCCGCAATCGTACCGCTCCCCTGAGCTCATTTTGGACGGAGCGGTCGGTATCGGATGTGACTTATGGGCTCTTGGCTGTACCTTGTTCGAAATCCGCACAGGCAGGAAGCTATTTGCCACCTTTGATGACGACGATGACGACTACCTCTTTTCCATGGTTCTGATGCTTGGACCGTTGCCAGAGCCCTGGTGGACAACATGGAAAGCAAGACGGGACTGCTTCGAAGATGAGCCGGACGCTCAAGGCCGAGCAGTGAAGGGTCAAAAGTGTGCAGGTGCGATCGAGGGCTCCTATGAACCCCGCTCGATCAAGGAGGCACTTTCTCATGGTTTAGAGTACGATGGTGAGCTGCTATCGGATTCCATCACGCGACCAATCTCGACTTGGGAGCTCGAGGTCTTTGCGGACTTGCTCAGTCGATTGCTCAAGTATGAGCCAAGCCAACGTATTTCGGCGGCAGCAGCCCTCGAGCACGAATGGTTCCGGTACAACGTATCAACGTAGCTGCCATATTTCTCACCCTGTGCTAGATTTCTCGTGCTTACTGTGCCATGCCACATCGACCTCGACTACACTGGCACGCTATACTTCCATCCTACCAGCGCAAGCCACGTATAGCTCTGTGTTGTCCTTACTGACCGCCACCGCAGTTTGATGCTTCAACGTCTCCTCGTCACCATAACCGCCGGCGAAGAGTGCCTATTTGCCAGTCACATCAATGCGACAGGGCATATCCGCGTGCGCTGAGATTTGCGAATTACCTTGCTGGTCCAAGTCGAAGTCATCATTTGGCGCGTCCAGCGGAACACATTCATTGCGTGTAACGACTTGCACGTTCCCAGCTTCACTACCATCTTCGTTATTCTTCACTCGGCAGAAAGTCTTTCGTGCCGAATTCGTGAAGTGCGAGATCGGACAGCGAAACGTCCGGAGGGTTGTGAGAAGCAGATGACCATTGACACGAACGGCGATGTTCTCGAAGAAGCTAGACTCGCCGAAGGTGTACACTGTCCTGTTCCGTAGCAGCGCCATAGCCGTGACGTGACTTAAAAGGACGATGGTGATGGTTCCGCAGCAGCTGATAGAACAGAGTACCACTGAGCTATACACATCCATGCCGCTTCCCAGCCCGATGACACACTGGCAAGCAATCAGATCCTGCGGGGTCCAGAGGTTATCGTTGCGAGTCTGGTCTGTATAACGTTCGGGCTGAACGACGAGTAGCACATCCAAGAGGTGTTCTAAATTGCCTCATGTCCAATCTATCATTATGACTGGAGGTCGTGGAGAAGGTGTTGTCGGAAAGCCCCGCTGCTTCGTGCTGTGGTGTAAAGGTGAAGGTACTCCCAGAATTTCCGCCGTGTCTTGCCTTCTGTGGATCATGGGCCGTGGTGCTAAGTGGACTGTCTCGTTATCAGATGCGTATGCTTTGCCATCCTCACACTCGACCGTAGGTGAGCGTTGCCTGCTAATATCAGAACTTGTACTTGAATTTGGATGGATCGGAAGCGATCGCATTGCCGGAGTCGTCGTGACAGCAGCTGCTCGAATTCAGGCGATCGGACTGATAATCAAGCTAAGAAGACCGGCAGCTCGTGTGAATGTGTGTCATGTAGCCAAATGTCCGCGGTGAGGACATAGTGATCAGCAAGCACTAAGGTGCACCAGAAGAATATTGTGTTACGTCCCGGAATCCTCAAGATACGTACGAGGCAGGCGGACCGTCAATGGCGCGGCCAGAACGCCCAAGGCACACAATTGTAAGGCACCATACCCGTCTATGTGAATAGCGCCTGTAAATGTATCAACTAAATCGCAAGGGGCGGGGTCGAATTACTACTGACCATTGACATATGCAGCTGCGAGAACGATACAGGGCAAAGCGGCCATAGCAGGGAAATCAAAACAGCTGCCAGACACGCATTTCGAAGCCATTCAAGATGATTAACGAAGATACAAGCTGCTATCAATACATAGTGTCTGGTACAGCACTATAAAGACCTTGCCTTGCTCAAGCAGCACAATCTAAAGTGAGGTCCATGTTGACGTACAATACACGAGATCCAGGGCAACACTGCCCACCGACTGGCCAGGCGCAGACAGCCTGCATCGCAGATGCTGAAGTGTTACCGGTCCTGTGTCGGCGTATCAATATGGATTTAGCGAGGTCAGGCAAGAGTGCTGGCATAACGAATACCAACGTGACAGACGAATGCGACCAGAGTGATGAATTGCCAGGCACTGAGTGGCATGTTTCATCTGTGGACAACGTCGACCCTTCACCAGCTGGGCTGCGTCTGAAATTGAGGCCAGGTTTGCTTCATGACGGGAAGTGATCACCCGATACATTATCACATTAGTTCTTGATAAGGATGATGCTCCAGTATTGTTAGTTTCTGTCACAGGGCGAACTGCATGATGACTAGGCGGCACTGCATGTGAAAATATGCTACTGCTTATTGGGTTGTTTACAGAAGACCAGTCAAGACAGCTGCACTGTACCTTAGGATCGTCCATGCCGGGGCTTGAGGATACTGATCTGGAGGCGAGGCCTGGCGTGCCCGGACGTGCGGCAGACGTTTTCAGCAGTGTTTTGTACCGATGAATGACAATCTCGTACGCCAAAGTAGAATGGCGACCGTATCAGCGAATGTATTATCGAAGTCTTCTAGGTGCCTGAACGGAGCGACGTTCGGAGTTCGATGTGGAGAGACACGACCAATAATTGCCGCCAAGAGCCCGGGCCGCTTCCACCGTGGTGATCTCATGCCGACGCGGATGTCAACTTTTGTCGTTGCTCGGCGCCAGCATGCGCGACTATGATAATGTCGTCGACAAAAGGATTATTCAAAGCGCGATCGATTGCTTGTAATCAGCGAGGACAAGCGCCACGCGACAGCATCGGCGCGAAACAAGGTGCATTTTGCTTCTGGCTCTGTGGGCGACGACGACCTTCAACCTTGACAGGATCGCGTTTTCTGCTATTTATCAATCATGGCGTGCTAAGAACACTGCATTGATGTTTTTCCAACGAACAGCGGGAATACGCAAGGGACCACGGCGTAGGCAGCGACCGGCGATATGGCTGTCACCAACGATTCGGATACCAGTCAAATTCGAGATTGGCGGTCAATCATCACACTGATCATATTCGTAATTACCAGTAAGTCTACATGATCTATCCGGTCATGGCTGCTGATTCAATTTTCTCCTCTTGCAGATATCGTCGTGCTCTTCCCTTTTCGCATCCCGCTGTATGTACCTTGGGCGCTCTGGAGACGCTTCTTGAATTTAGCTGGCACTTTCAGGATCATCTCAGTCAAACGGAGCTCGGAAAGAGAATTGAACGATAATGTTTCGACATTCGCAGGACTTCCATGGAAAAAGTTCATGTTCCCAATGGATTTCGTCACTGCGCCCTTGATCGCCGACCTCTTTCTGCTTGCCATATTAGCCATTGGAAGACAAGAGGTGCATGACGGCACAGTCGGAGCGAACAACATCTCGCCGATCGACATCATGGTATTCTTCTTGACCCTCGCATACATCGCAATCTCGATTGATGCTTCCGGGCTAATCCGGTATCTGGCGTTCGTTGTATTGAAAAAGGCTGGCAAGAACGGGCATTTGTTGTACTTTTACCTGTACACATTCTTTTTCTGTCTGACAGCATTCGTTGGCAACGACCCGGTTGTGTTGTCAGGTACAGCATTCCTGGCATATATGACAAGGGTGTCGAGCAATATTCAGCATCCGCGGGCCTGGATATATGCGCAGTTTTCGGTGGCAAATATTGGGTCTGCCATCCTAGTGTCGTCTAACCCTACGAATCTGGTACTTTCCGGCGCCTTCGAGATCAAATTCATCCACTATACGGCCAATGTAATTGTGCCGGTGGTAGTGACTGCAATTGTCCTGTTCCCATTTCTGCTCTGGGTTGTGTTCCCTCACGAATCTTTGGTACCAAAGTCCATAAAGCTCCATGAGCTGCCCGAAGAGGCGAGGAGGCGAGCACCCGTCAACCCGAATATCCCAAACGCACGTGGAGATGCCGGCTTGGACGAACATATCAATGATGAACAAGCCAGGATATCATCGCTCGAGGAAATCATGAATCCCTTCCTCGATAAAGGCGGCGCATGGTGTGGGGCACTTATCATGGCGGCCACTTTGATTACAATCTTGGCAATCAATGCCTCTAGCGCCAACGGGAGTGAGCACCCAGTCTTCTGGATCACTTTGCCTGCAGCATTCGTGATGTTTTGCTTCGATTTGACTCTTGGATGGCTGAAACGTCACGAGACTCGCGAGACTGCGCGAAAGGGCCGAGAGGACATCGCCCGTGCTCGAGCAGAACGTGCTGAGGAACATACTCTTCGCCCTGGTTCACCAAAGAAGGCTAGTGCCACAGCGGCAACACGGTCGAGTGAGGAGCATCCAAGCATAGATGGACAAAGACCTGGCGAATACAGTATGCATACATTCAATGTGAACGAGAAGTCCTATCCAGCTGATCAGTGTGGATCTGGCACCGATGTCACGCCGATCAAGGCACATACCGACAATGCAATGCCCTGGCGAAAACAGGAGTCTGACGATAAGAACGCTCGCTCGCCAGTACGTGTGCCAAGGACTGCTCAGACACTTATGGCAGACACTTACCAATGGCTTCAAGAGACCTTTCCCACAGTCATGACGGTGCTTACTCATCTGCCTTTCAAACTTGTACCTTTTGCGCTGTCCATGTTTGTCTTGGTCCAGGCACTAGTCACAAAAGGCTGGGTAGCCGTCTTCGCTCATGGCTGGGATCACTGGGTCGACAAGACAGGCACTGTCGGTGCTGTCGGAGGAATGGCATTCCTCGCTGTCATCCTCTGCAATTTTGCGGGCACAAATATTGGCACTACGATCCTGCTCTGTCGCGTCGTACAGGCTTGGGTTGACATCCATCGAAACAATGGAACAGCTATCAGTCAACGCACATTCTGGGCGACAGTATACAGCATGGCAATTGGCGTCAATTACGGCGCTTTCAGCACTGCCTTTAGCGCTTCTCTTGCTGGCTTGCTATGGCGGGACATACTGTCGCGTAAGCACATTCATGTCCGCAGCTTGGACTTTGCTCGCATCAACCTGCCGATCATTGCGATCACGATGGCGGTAGGCTCCGCCGTCCTGATCGGCGAGGTCTACATCACACGTAGTGCGTCGCCGTACGATACAGGATGAAATTTGTGAGCGGATCTCATGTTACTTGGGAAAGATGTGCTGGCGTCATTGTGGTCGCCGGCTGGCAAAGCAGTGCTCGGTTGGCTCAAGGTTTTGCCTCGGGTTGCAACGTCCACACACTAGGTCGTCTCAACATCAATCCGTGAGCCTACAATGAGCAGCCACAGCCCCACTGTTGATACCAGCGGTGCCGAAGATCAAAATTACTTGCATTATCCACCACGATAGCTTCATGATACATCACCGCCGACAGCCAGACGATATAGCCACCCCAAACAGCAGTCCGGTGCTGAAACAAGGCGTCAGTGGCCAGATACGACACGAGGACGCCTTGCAAGTCTCGACATCTCGTGTTTGTCCACAAGCAAGGTGGCCTAATTTGCAGACGGTGTACATCCATCAAACCATTGTGGCACGGGGCTACGAAGTCTGGATAGTGGTTGCTTGGGCTTGAGCATGAGCGACATCGACAGCCCAAGATGCTCGCCCACCGTGCAAGAGTGGCTTACTTGTCCACATTCTTCCAGAGTCGTCTGGATATATTGCGGGCTCCCAGTCTTGATAGAGAATCGCCTTAAGACTGCATTTGCGCTTCACTCTGGCGACCAAGTAAGCGAGCGATCATGATTGTATTGATACACTTCGATACTTTGTTCTGGATGATCGGTTGCGCATAAGTTCACACCACATCTTCCAGCTTGGGCAGCTGTACCACAATACTTCGAGTCGTTTCGTCGTTGGAATCTACGGATATGCAAGCTAATGTTCGCCTTGCCAAGCTTAGACTTCCGAAATGACTTCGACCGCCCTTCGAGTCATGTGCCCAACAGCTGGGATGGCCAACCAGCCGTTATTGCGACATCCTCCACGAGCTTCGAGTGCACTTCGCGGGGAAACATCTAGGACACATACCATAATCATTAGGTGCACGCTAGGCACACAATATATGTCTGAAGATGTGCGCAGCGGCATTTCGCCCGGAATCCTCGTCAGTCTGATCGACAGGCATAGGCAGCTGCATCCTTGTGCAACTAGAGTTGTTAGTCTCGACCGTCAGCATCATTGGTCAATTTGACCTCGTCACACAACCACAAATTGTGATACCGTGCCTGGCTTTATCAATCACCTCAAACGAACTGTCCTGCGCACGTCACACTGACCACCAAGCGAACAGCACATTCGATGTAGCTGATGTCCAATGACGTACACTGAACGCAGCAGTACTAGAACTCAGCTTCACTTGAAAAGCAAGCAGCACTCCCGTAGCTATCTGCAAGGCACTGTTCGATGTCTTCGAGGATACCAAATGCCTAGCGGCGGCCGCTCGGTTTCTGTTCGAGACAGTGACAGGGAGGACCACAGCACTCCCACTTATCGCAGTGCCATCCGACGTTGATCGCTTACAATGATGCCTGCTCCCATAGCTCTATCCCTGGTGGGAGTGCTGGTGCTGGAGTGCGCAGCCACCAGCACCCACGAAGTCAGCACATTCAATAGGACGGCTTACGATGCTCTGCCATCGTGCGGCCGGCACTGCGTGGACACATCGACTTCGGCGAACGAGTGCAACGCATCGGAAGTTTCCTGCTTTTGCTTGGACGACAATGTTATAGCGGTATTCGAAGCCTGTCTTGGGGCCAGCTGCAAGCTTCCAGTAGATGTGATAGCAGCACATCGATATCAAGCAGAGACGTGTGACTATCCCTTTCGAAGCAAGCAGTCACTGCACCGAGGAGTCACCTGGGCTTTATTCAGTGTGGCGACGCTATTCATGATGTCCCGCATCCTCTCACGCCTACCGTTGCTGCACGGGACGGGAGTCGGGTGGGATGACCATATTGTTCTCATCTCATACACTATGGTCCTGGTTGTCGATGTTGCTACAGAAGCGACAATACACTACGGCTCTGGGCTGGACGCATATCGATTGACCGTACACGACATCATATACTACTTCAAGGTGCGCAGACTCTGCAGTAGATGACTTCTTGTGCTAACCAAGTGTCAGTGGACGTACGTCAGCGAGATTCTATACAATACAGTGATCATGACTACCAAGATAGCTATCGTGCTGCTCTATCTCCGTACGTAATTTGTTTCAGCTCAAAAGAAGCTTCTGAAGCTGACGAAATTAGGTATCTGGTCGGTCGACCGTATCACGAAAGCCTTCAGAATAGCGAGCTGGACGACTATCGGCGTTTTGATACTCACTATGGTAGTGTTCGACTTCGGGCTCATTTTCCAGGTACGCCAAAGTCAGTGCCTTGTCATCGATATTTTGTGCTGACAGCACTTATGTAGTGCGTGCCAGTGTCATCCCTGTGGGGCTCTATTACAGGCGAGCAGGGCCGATGCCTCGATCTATCAGCTCTGACCTATACCTTTGGAGCCCTCAGCGTGTGCTTCGATGTGATGACCTTCTTCCTTCCGATTCACAGTCTCCTCAAGCTGAAAATCGCTTGGCAACGCAAGGTCGGGGTCTGTTTTGTGTTCCTAATCGGCTTCCTAGTCACGACTTGCACCATCGTACGCTTGAAATATCTGGTCCGCTTTAACTCGAAGCTGAATCCGACCTGGGATTATCTACCTATCAGTATGTGGAGCATCACCGAGATCAACTTGAGCATTGTTTGCTGCTGTATGCCAGCCTCTGCTGGTCTCGCACAAAGGTGCTATCGTTGGTATCACGGAGAGCCACTCACGACTAGAACCAGCCACGTCGCCAAGCAGAAAATGCTCAGCAGCCTTACCCCGAAAACGTCAGTATCAGCAAACTCCCGCCAGTATGGCAAACACTATGACGATGGAAAATACTATCATTCTGCCACAGATCTTGAGGGCGGCACACAAATTGAGTCTCCGACAGATGTCAGCGGGGCAGACACAACGGAATTCGAGCTAGCGCTAGCACAGGGTGAAGTCGATGGCCGATTCAAAGTTGAGAGTGAGGCAAGAACCGTACATGAGTCACAGGACCACAGATCGATTCGAGCTCCAAGAGCAGTGATGGATAACGACGACTTATCGAGCACATCGTCGCCAGTGAGCATTGCCAAGCCGGAATCTGCCTTGGTGCACCAGCATCGTTCAGCGGGACAGCAGAATACAGTTGAGATCAGTCACAACCCGCCAACGACACCTTCGGAGACCAAGTTCGTATATCGCGATGAGCGTGATGTGGTCCATCATGTTACACTCAAGGATGTGCCGCAAGAGAGGTATGCCATGCCTGGTGTCTCATCGCGGAACGCAGGAGCTCATCGTTGTATGTACAACCTCGAAGAAGTACACGTTGACAGTGGCGGAGATGGGCAGGCTACAAGAGGCTCGAGACTGGACGATCTAAATCAGGATGACCGATGAAGTGATGGCACACAACGATGAAAATACAAAAGGTCGATATGTACAGTAGCACAAATGTATCAGTATTTGTCTCGATCATTTCTGGATACGAGAATCTCAGCCGTGTCTCCTCATTGGCACTCTGTTCAGTCATTGCTAGCACTTTCACCCTATACCTCATCCACGACCTGCTGCATATGCTTCGCGCTAGCCAAAATGAGATACCTGCTAGTAATTGAATGCAACAACCACGGCCCCCATCTCGTCAGCGGCAAGACCACGCCCGTATCCTTCCTGACCCAATGCACGGTCTCACTGACTAGTACAGACCCTTCGCCACGTGGTCTCCAACTAATGACCTTGAGTCCTGAAAGCGACTCCAAATGCTTCGGTGGCAACATCGCGAATTCGATCCGCAGATCGGTCCGCTTCACAACTTGATAAATCCCACAGACTACATCGCCTTCGTGGAATTTCAGGCTATCGATGTACTCTTTGGTGAAGGTTCTCCTCTGGTCCGGGCCCATGCTGAACCAGAAAATGAGGGCTTGGGGCGTGCGGGAGAAAATTAGCATATTTTGTTTTACGACTTCGGTGAAGAGGCGTTCGTGCTTGGGGCTTAGTGTGCAGGCGAAGTTGGGCATGTGTTTGACGACTTTGTCATGGGTCGAGTTGTATTGTTTGTAGTTTTCGATGAAGTCTGGGGGGAAAGAGCTGATTTCGCCGCATTCTTGCGAGGCGTAGCGGGAGGAGGCCGAGGGGTATGTGTGGGTGATTGTGCGGCCTAGGTAGTAGTGGTAGGCGAGTGGGAAGAGGACTGCTGCGGTAACTGTTCCGAAGCTTCCAAATAATAGTAGGCGTTGGTTGCGGTCTGCTGGGAGTTTATCTTGTAGGAACTTGGTGAGCGCGTTGAGGCGCGGTTGGAGCTGATATTGTAGTTGCTCCATGGTGAAGTCGTTGTGGGACCATAGAATCGTACGCCTCGCAACGGTTAATGGCGAGGACTGAACAGGTCAGCTATGAGGTACTTTCATACACGGGTAGCCGAGGGTCCTTCTTCGGTTGGAGACCTTGTAACCGGAAAAGCGCGCTAGAACTTAAATTAGATTAGCGGCATTGTGCTTCTTTCACATGTCGCTTACTCCCGTGAGACAATGCTCTTCTGCTCACTTCTCGATGTCTAGTGCGTGAGCGCCACCCTTCGACTTCATGCGAGACATTGCTGTGACCGATAAGAATGGCAGGTCGGGAAAATTCGCAGTCAGCCGATCTCACTGACGTCGAACAACTTGTCTGGGAAGCCTCTTTGTCTGGACAGAATGATAAGCTTGACGATGAAGCCGATATGCCCAGTAGATGTCGTATGGTCACCCTTGACGAGCAAGCCACTTGGGTAACATGCGCCGTTCGAGGACTGTTGGACATTTGCTCACGCGGTGAGGAGGGCGCGTCCCGTGCTGCGGCTCGGAGAAAGTCGGAATGACCACTCTTCAGTCCACTCTCGTCCAAATGCGCTCTGCATTGACGTTGTGTGCCTCAGGTGTACGCCTTGACGATACTTCTCTGAAATGGGGAAGATACATATAAGCACCACCTGCGCAGATGATGAGATAGTAGTGCATGCACTCGAATTTTCGAACTTGAAGGATCCGAATGCTGTGGCCCGTCCCGCCAGGTTGTGTCACTCTACTAGGCATCCATCGCTACTTCACATGATGTGACCCAACGGCAAACCACCAGACACGATCATGTCGAGATCATCAATTTTTCATCTGAACGATGACATTCTGCTCATCATCTGCGATGTGCTTCGAACGAGAACATATCATGTACCAGATGGAACATTGCGACACCACGACCCTACGCCATTAGAAGGCCTAGCAGCTTTCTCGTCGACATGCAGACGGCTACGAGACCTGACTATGCCTGCTCTGTTCCGCAACGTCAAACTCGGACGAGGTCACTGGACCTGGGATACAGTCCGCTCAGCTTTAGAACATCCACCGCCGACCCAGCACATTCAGCATTTCACGATCGACATATATGTGCACCATCGCAACACAGCAAGCCCTCAAATTGACGAACCGCTCGCTGTAGAACTCGCTAGACTCCTGCAGAGGCTTTCAAAACTGCATGCGCTCTCAGTGACCGTTCCTGAGCATACTGTTCCCTTGCTGCAGACGACGTTTGAGGCTGAAAACGTGAAGTTACCAGGCGTGAGAACGCTGGCCTTGGGCGCTTACATGAACTGGCTCGTACCAATGTGCCCTAATCTTGAGAAGCTAAGCATTGCTATGTCGGGAAGACATGACCCGCAAGATTTCACCGACTCCGTATCAGCAGCTCCGAAGTTGAGCTTTTTCGAGGCCAAAGCAGAGTGGAGTGTCGCAAGTCTCAAAGCTGTCAACCAAGCTGCGCCTAAACTCCAAGGTCTGGCTATCCAGATTACCACTGCAGGTCTTCAGGGTGCGGAAGGGTTCCTAGATATGGTGCCTGTCATCGGAGCATGGCCAGATTTGAGGTTCCTTGTAGTGCCATCAATCGCGGAATTGAGAATACCGGGCCATAAACCAGGACCGAGGTGCGGTAATGCGTACTGGGGACCACAAGGACAGGCACTCAAAGCACGGTTGCTCGAGAACAGGCAGCAGGTGTGCCAGAGCACTGCCATGGTAGTGTTTGCGGCCTGCTCGAGGTTGGAAGAGTTCTGGATCACGGACTGGCTGAAGTACACTGTTACTAGAGCAACAGATGGAAGTGTCGCGGCAGTACATGGGAGTCAGGAGCGAAGGCTGAAGCCGATGGAAGCTGTTGGCTAAGCTTGGCAATCATGCTCCATTGTAGCACTTTGAGCATCTGTTGATCACTTGATCCCGCTGGTGATATGCTCCATGCCCTAAAGGGCAAGTACTGGACTGTGCCGCGACCAATCTGCTGTCATCCACGGCATTCGCTGCCCATCGAACCATGCTTTGTCTCCTAGCACGAGTTGATAAAGCGCCTGTGGCAACAAGAGCCAATATCTTCTCCAAGCTTCCGACATCGTCCTCTCGTTAGGTGCTCAATGTCCTCGGTGAGTAACGATGCTTTGTACTACTACTATCTCAAGCTCACAAAGCAATCTACCCACAATGGCTTACTCGCTTGCGACGTTTTTGTTTCCAATAAGGAACAGCACGCTATGCTACAAAGCACATGTGCACAGCGGCTTTTTAGGCACAGCAGTCTCTGTCTGGGCTGGTGAAATTTGATCATCATCAAAGAGAGGGTCGTCTTGTGTAAGTCAGTACTCGACAGGCCTGCTACAATCTTCACATTTGTTCACGACGTTCCAGCACACGCCCACATCAAGCACTTACAATCCAAACACCACCAAGAGCACAAGTTGAGTCACCACAAAAACCAGGAGAAAAGTCAACATGGCTGACATTCCACAGCAAGCGCTTCAGGGAGCGCAACAGGGCAGGACCTTCCTCAAATACTTCCCAGCCGAGATCCGCACCCGGATCTACGAAGATGATTTCAGCGAAGTCCACATGACCACGTACGATGATCACTTGCCCCAGCTCTACCTTGTCAACAGACAGATCCAGCATGAGGCAACCGCGATGTATAAGCAGACGCCTGTCACCTCGGTTTGCAACAGCAGCTGGGAATGCGTGACAACCATGGAAAGCATGTCACTGGCACAACGCAGGCGCGTTATCCACATCAAGATCGACTTTGCAAGCCGCGAGCACAAGCCAGTGGAGCGCCAGGATGGCACACTGATGCCTGCCTTGCGGGACTACGACGACGCTGCAACGCCGACTCGGGGATACAATTGGATATTCCGGGTATTGCCCTTCATGCGAGCCGTCAATCATGGCTAGTATCATCAGACCGGATGGCAGCAAGGAGTACACGGACAAGCCACGTGAGCGCTGGTTTGAGCTCAATCCAAGGTACAAGTGGTGCGGGTGGGACCATCGCCACGACTCGAGAGTTTGTCGATGTATCGTGAGCTTTGTGAGCAAGCCGTGACTGAGTGTAAGTGCGGCGAGGAAGAAGAGGAGGAACAGGGATCGTCTGCCGATCACACCTAGGCGTTCCGGCGTTAGGAGGACATCGTGTGTACCAATCAATATTCATTAGAAAATTGCGAAGACTTTGTCACCAATATCGTTTCCACTTTTTACGATATTTGATCAAATAAGTATCTTAGCGTGTCATCTCCATTCGTATTCTCATATCGGCGGCCATCGACCGAGAGCGTGCCTCGTGCTGGAAGGCAGATACATGTACCTGTACGGCGTCGTCGATGATTCTGACGTTATCGTGTTGTTGCCTTCTTGAAGATTGTTCCTTCCTTGGCTCTTCACAAACAACAAGCTTTGCGGAAGCTGCTGGCTCCAGCTGCTTCCAACCGTGGAAGGTACTACGGGAATGACAACGGCTGGCACCCGGCGAAGTCCGAGTCAGCTTGTTCTACACCATGTGGACTCTTTCATGGTGAATTCATTGCCGCATATACGGAATACATGTCTTCGTACAATTACAGATAAATTGTTGTATGGCATATACAGAAGATACCGGCATTTGTGCATAAACAATTCGTTTTTGAACGCTAGCCATGAGTGTGCAGGGACTCGTGGGTGAGGGCGGTAGTGTGATTCGCCGAGCTGGACCTTGATCCACGGCAAGCTTCTGCGCTCGAGCTTTGGAAGCTGGATGAAGTGGAGTTCTTTGGGACGTCAAATCACAGCACACTTCCGAGCCAATGCGAACGTTCTTGTTGTTGTCGTCAAGTTTTGCTTTGCCATTGCATTCCCTCTGATCTCTTCCAGCAAAAGAACTCACTTGGCTCGACCTCGAACGGCGTCGTGAAAGTGAAGAAGAGCGGCCACAATGAGGTTCGTCCACACCTCCACTACGACGCTCGGCGGCGGGGCAAGCTGCAGGAATGCACTTTTCTCGCCTACGCTGGGAGCTAATTTCTTTCGTTCGACAGGTTCGGCCAGCAGCTACGAAGCTCCTTGATCAAGGACTGGTACTACTACTACATCGCATACGATGACCTGAAGAAGAGCCTGCGCACCGATTTCGAACACATCCCCGCCATCGCACAGGGCCACAAGAAAAAGCAGCCATGGAGCGAGGAGGACGAGCAGCGATTCGTGAATCAGCTCGAGCAGGAACTTGACAAAGTATTCACCTTCCAGAAGGTCAAGAGCCAGGAGATCATACGCCGGATCAAGGCCAGTGAGAAGGAGGTTAATGAGGTCATAGCACGATCAGAAGCTGCACAAGTTGCGGGTAATGATCAAGCTCAAGCGGATGCACCGTCCGAAGAGGAGTTCTTGTTGCTGGAGGAGGACCTGAGCGATATCATCGCAGATGTGCACGATTTGGCAAAGTTCACACAGTTGAATTACACCGGCTTCCAGAAGATCATCAAGAAGCACGACAAGGCCACCAAGTGGCACCTTAGGCCCGTCTTTGCTGCACGACTTAATGCTCGGCCATTCTTCAGAGATGATTACGATGAGACTGTGGTCAATCTGTCGAAGCTCTATGATCAAGTGCGCACGCGTGGCAATCCCGTCAAAGGTGATTCTGGTGCTGGTGGTAAGCAGCAGAACTTTGTGCGTCAGACGACCAAGTACTGGGTGCATCCGGACAACATTACCGAGCTGAAACTCATTATCCTTAAGCATCTTCCTGTCCTCGTCTTCAACCCAAGCAAAGAATTCGAGAAGAAAGATTCTGCCATCTCGTCGATTTATTACGACAATCCGGGAACATGGGAACTGTACGAAGGTCGTCTGAAGAAGACGGAAGGAGCTGAAGCTATTCGATTGAGATGGTATGGCGGGATGGATGTGGACACAATCTTTGTGGAGCGCAAGACACACAGAGAAGATTGGACGGGCGAGAAGTCGGTCAAAGCACGTTTCTCTACGAAAGAGAAGAACATCAATGCATACCTTAAAGGCGACATGACCACGGAGCAGATCTTTGAGAAGGCACGAAGAGAGGGTAAAAAGAGCGAGCAAGAGATCAATGACCTCGAACAGCTCGCGAAAGAGATCCAATTCCGTGTCATCGACCGCAAGCTCGTGCCTGTGTGTCGCTCTTTCTACAATCGGACTGCTTTTCAGCTGCCAGGAGATGCTCGTGTGCGTGTCTCACTTGATACTGAGCTGACGATGGTCCGCGAAGATAACCTCGATGGACGTCAAAGAGCGGGCAAGAACTGGAGACGAATGGATATTGGCATCGATTATCCCTTCAGCCAGCTACCACCCGAGGATGTCGAACGCTTCCCGTATGGTGTGCTTGAGGTCAAGTTGCAAACTGCTGCCGGTCAGGAGCCGCCAGAGTGGATTCGCGAGCTGACAGCATCACATCTCGTGGAAGCTATCCCCAAATTTTCCAAATTCATCCATGGCTGCGCGACGCTCTTTCCGAGCCGCATCGACTTACTGCCTTTCTGGTTCCCGCAAATGGACGTCGACATCCGAAAGCCTGTCAGCCACAAGTTCGGCATCACACGGCCCGGACACAGCACAGATGCCAGTACGAGTACCGCCTTGGACGACGATACGGAAGACGAACTGGAACCCGAAGACGATGAGGATGACAAGATCGTGGAAAGAGGAGACCACGATGACGAGAACGTGAGACGGCTACGAGCAGCGCGAGACGCCCTAGAACAGCACGAAGAGGATCGCAATCTGCACCACGCTAACGGTGCGTCAAATGGCAACATCATGGACGAGGAAGAACGGATGGCACATAAGCCGATTGTTTCGATTGAGGATGACTACCCACTCTATGATTCCGACGACGAAGAAGAGGCATTACATCAAGCCAAACAGAGAGGCGCTTGGGCATATCGATGGCAGCTCGTCAAGCGGTATGCGGACTTTGCAGGTGATAAGCTGCTATATGCTTTGTCATATGCAACGCCCTTCCCCAAACCCACGGAAATTCCCAACAGAGAGAGCAGTCTGGGCATACCTCGTGGCGCGGGAGTGTACGAGAAGCGATTCAAGGCGCCGAAGGGAAAGAAGATCCATGTACCGGTGAGGGTGGAGCCCAAGGTCAGCTTTGCGGCGGAGAGGACGTTTTTGGCTTGGGTGAGTCTTGACCACACTGACGTGTGCCATGCAGTGACTGTCTGAAGACGCTAACATTATCGTCTAGCTCGAGTTCTCGATCATCCTAGGCTCTATAGCTGCAACGCTCCTCAATTTCGGCGACCGGATCTCGATGGGTGCGGCTATTGCTTTTACTGTTGTGGCTTGTGTGGCGCTTTTCTATAGTATGGGCATCTTCTTGTGGCGTGTGGATAGGATCCGACAGCGCAAGGCCGTGTCGTATCATGATAAGTGGGGTCCGACGTTTTTGTGCGTTGGACTTGTGGCGTGTGTGGGTGTAGCTATTGGGTTTCGGTTTGCGAAGGGTGGGGAGGGAGATTTGAGGGGGAAGCATCCGGGTGGGAGGAGACCTTGATGAGGGTGATGAGGTCAGGGTGGGTGGATGGTCGTGGTGTGGTGAGGTGCATGATGCGAAGCGTTCTCGAGATGGGGGATGAAGAGAGGCTAGGCTGTAGATAGGTTGGCTGTGTAGATTTTGTACAGTATGGTCATATGTTCAAGCGATGCGATGCTCGGTGTCCTGAATGTCGCTCTTGAATGGTCATATATGTATAATACCATCGAGAACAAATGGGCGCCGTAAGACATACGAGGCACAGCCTCTCCCTTTCCAGCGGTGAAGAGAAACTTTCATTACCGCCGCCCGAAGTCAGGATGATTCGCGACTCAAGACGCGGATCGCGAAGGGTCTTATACGTCATTGAGGACGCGAGACAGCCACGTTACACGTGCGCGCCAAGAGAATGTGGTCTGCATGTTCATCAACGCTGCTGTCTCGTCATATTCAAGCACAGAACATTCCCGAGTCTATTGGTTCTTGTAGCGATACTGCTCTCTCTACTAGTATACATGTACTATAGCTTGTGCTACGTCTACAGCAATAGGATAAATTGGGCCGCCAGATGGAAAGTGCATAGGACACGTTGTGTGAGATCTAGTTTTAATTATTAATGAAGCCAGCTGGACACCACTCTTACTTACTCTGACCTTTTGTGATGATACAATGAGTTTCACCATCGCTTCTCCCAATGCATCTCCCTTTGGTACGCCTGCCGACGAACGTCCCCGACCGAAGCGCACGACTTCTCGAATTCATCCTCCTGTAGCACCTTCTCCCGGTGGCTACCAACAAGGCGCACCAACTTCTACTCCTTCAGCCCCGGCCGGCTATTTCCCACCCCAGCACTCTTCGCAACCCCAAGCGAATATGAGCTACGGTCAGTATGGCCAGCAGCCTGTCATGCAAGGTCAATATCAACAACACGACGGCACACAAGATGTCACGCAGCAGATGGGTCAGATGGGTCTCGGAGGAGCAGGAGCAGCACCAAATCCAGCACGGAAAAAGAAGGACAGACATGCATTCCATCAGATAGAGCAACCCGTCGGTGGTCAGGCATATGGCAGTGCACCGGCAGGCCAGTCTATGAACGGACAGCCTCAGGCGCAACCAGGAGCAGATTCGAATGCAGCTCCGTGGCAGCAAACAACACAGCCATGGCAATCGCAGACGCTACCGCAACCTGGACTGCAACAGTTCCAGCAACCACAACACGCTGCAGGACTACAGCCGGCAGCGGGAAGGCCAGTGGACATTCAACAGCAAGGCACGCAAGCGCCTGGCGCACCGCGAGTCAATCCAGATCAAATACCAAGCGTACCCTTGAGTCGAGATATGCCGGCGGAATACTACAAGACACATATATACCCGACCATGGAGAACCGCTTGCCGCCTCCTGCTGTCACTCCTTTTGTATCGTTCGATCAGGGCAACGCTTCGCCAAGGCACGCGAGACTGACATTGAACTGCATTCCGAATTCACAAGAACAGCTTTCAACGACTGGACTCCCCCTGGGTCTCGTGCTACAGCCTCTGGCTAAGCAGATGGAAGGAGAGAATCCGTTACCCGTGTTGGACTTCGGAGATGCTGGCCCACCACGATGCAGAAGATGTCGAGCTTACGTAAACCCTTTCATGGTCTTCCAAAACGGAGGCAACCGCATGATGTGCAACCTGTGTGGGCATCCAAATGAAGTGGACCCTGCCTACTTTGCGCCTACAGATCCATCTGGTGTACGGGTCGATAGACAAGACAGGCCTGAGCTTCTGCTTGGTAGTTGTGAATTCCTGGTGCCCAAAGAGTATTGGTCGAGAGAACCTGTTGGGCAGCGTTATTTGTTCCTGATCGATGTCAGTGCGGAGAGCTGCAACCGGGGCTTCCTCAAAGCGATGGCCGATGGCTTACTCACAGCTCTTTATGGTGACGATCTTGACATGCCGGCGAAGAACGAGGACGGTGAAGGAGAAGCGACAGGCGGCGTATTACCCAAGCTGAGCAAAGTGCCGCCTGGAGCCAAGGTTGGCTTTGCAACTTTCGATCGGGAGGTGCACTTCTACAATGTTGATGCGGGACTGTCGGGGCCACAAGAACTAGTAATGTCCGACCTCGAAGAGCCATTTGTGCCAATCTCCAACCAGCATCTTTTTGTCGATGCGACTGAGTGCAGGACTAACATCATCACTCTGCTTCAACGGCTGCCCATAATGTTCGAGCG
Source organism: Passalora sequoiae (assembly GCA_013248845.1). Classification (NCBI taxonomy): domain Eukaryota; kingdom Fungi; phylum Ascomycota; class Dothideomycetes; order Mycosphaerellales; family Mycosphaerellaceae; genus Passalora; species Passalora sequoiae. Next base: position 491,080 of record WSQC01000011.1, on the reverse strand, counting down.
TGTAAAGCATGCAGAACCCGCGCTCCTGCCTTCATTGCAAGCTGCACTTGCGGCACTGAATGATACGGGAGGCAAGGTCATATGCAGTCTCGCAAGCCTGCCAACATATGGTCCTGGACGCTTAACAATTCGAGATAAAGGCATGCAAACAGCTAGCAATGACCATCCAGAACAGGAAAAGGTACTGCTTCGGACAGAGAACGCAAACTACAAGAAGCTACAAGCAGATTTTCTCAAAGCAGGCGTTGGTGTTGATATGTTCCTTAATGCACCCGGTGGTGGGTATCTCGACATCGCGACTGTTGGTATCATTGCCGAGAAGACCGGCGGCGACATTTTCTACTACCCGAACTGGTCCTGGCCGCGCGATACGCTGAAGCTTGCCAAAGAGCTCAGCCATGCTGTGCAGCGGGACCAAGGCTATCAGACGTTGATGAAAGTGCGATGTAGTAACGGGTTGCAAATTTCGCACTATAGCGGCAACTTCACACAGCATACCTTCGGTGCAGATCTCGAAATGGGCACAATCACCGAGGACAGTGCCATTTCTGTTACATTCAGCTACGACGGCAAGCTGGAAACACGGAACGATGCTCACTTCCAGAGCGCTCTTCTATACACGACGACGTCTGGTCAGCGACGTGTACGATGCACAAACATGGTATCGACTGTCACAGAGCAAGCACGGGACAGCTTACGCTTTGTCGACCAAGACGCAGTTCTGGCAGTACTTGCGAAAGAGTCCGCTTCTAAGGTCCCAGATCGATCGCTTGCTGATGTGCGTCAAGCGTTACAGGATAAGACTATCGACATATTGGCTGGCTATAGGAAGCACCACTCTGAATCACATCCACCGGGCAAGTTGGTCATGCCTGAGAACCTCAAGGAATTCGCGATGTATGTGCTCGGTCTCGTCAAGTCTCGCGCATTCAAAGGCGGAAAGGAGCCAAGCGATCGCCGCGTGCACGAGCTGAGACTGGTCCGCGGTATGGGCGTTGGCGAGCTCAGCTTGTACCTCTACCCGAGGATCATTGCTATACACAATCTTGATCCTTCGGAAGGCTTTGCTGACGAGAATGGCCACCTAAAAATGCCGCAAGGCGTGCGAGCGAGCTTCTCGAATCTCGAAGACGGTGGCGCATATCTTGTGGACAACGGACAGATGCTAATACTATGGATGCATCATCAGGTAAACCCTAATCTGCTGGAAGACCTATTTGGCGAGGGTATCGATGCGCTGGAGAAGCTCGACCCGAATCTAAATGCTTTACCCGTACTAGAGACGCTGCTGAATGCACAAGTCCGCAATATTATGCTTGCGCTCGAGCAAAGAGCGGGTACAGGCAGAGGCTCGAAGGGACTGTCCATACAGCTTGCAAGGCAGGGTCTCGATGGATCGGAATTCGAGTTCGCGCGATTGCTGTATGAGGACCGCAATGGTGAAGCCAGCTCTTATGTAGACTGGTTAGTCATGCTGCATCGCGGTGTCAATATGGAGGTCAGTCGTCAAATCGTGCTCTGAATACTCTAGCATGAACGCTAACACATCCTGCAGCTCTCTGGCCAGCGATCCAAAGGCTCGTCTGATGGCAAAGGTTTTAGCGAAACTGTCACGACCATCGCCAATAACGTACCGTTCTGGGGTTAAAGATAGATCTATGTGCAGCAAGATCCAATAAATGGACTTCCACTCTAGCATATTTAGTCGTACCTCACTCGCGCCGTGTGCTAGCCCCGAATGTATGAATGTAAGGGAGAGGCAAGTGCTCATACGTGTTGAGCTTTCAGTCCCATGCTAGTCGATCGCTCACGCGCCAGATCGAGTCCTGATGTGAGATTTTGCCTGACGAACTGAATACAACATCTGTGTCTCACTCTCCACTCGCACCCGCCTTCACGCCGCTTACGTGTTGTAGTCGCCTCTCAACATACGTGAGAGCCATATGACTGCCAGTACTGGAACCTTATGATATCGTGAATATGCGCGCGACTTTTACCACGACGACGACGACGACGACAACGCAGACGAAGAATTCGGGATCTTTTCTAGGGACCTGCACCCCTGCATCGACGGTCGAGTGACGGCTGTGAAAGTTGGGGCAGCAGAGATGGACAACTCGCATGGCTGCTTGGTCCGAGAGTTGATAATAGCTTGACATGTGTGAATCCTATGGTATGCGTAGTATGTTGTGCTTGATGTTTCGTGGCTTTGGAAAGCAGATGTCAGAGATAGGTCTGAAGGGGTGTAGCGATTATGACGGATTCTTTGAAGAGGGATGAAGTCCGGTAAGTGCTTCCATAGCGGGCTGAGACTGGATCTTGATTCGAATTGAGTGTGCCTGCATCTGCGGCTGATGGCGAAATTGACGATCCGACTATTCCATGCTGCCCTGTGACCTTTAGATATGCGTATCGAGCCTAACTCAGACCATGCACGCCACTTGCTAGAAGAAACTCGACACGTGCTTCCCTTCTAGAGGCGTGAGATTCATTAACATGAAGAAAACTCCCTGTTGTGTTCTTTGACCATAGGTATCTCGAGCGCGCGATTTTCAGTGTCGAGATAAAGCTGTTCACAATAACGCGCATCGTTGGACATGCTCTCCGGCAGGACGCTCAAGTTGTGACTTGAAAGTGAGGATGGATCAGCTTCGACCCTTCTGCATCATTGGTATGATAGGGAGCAAAATGCATTGTCGTCTGCAACAAATGTTCTCAGAAGCAGCTTTTTCGATACACGGCAAGAAAGACGACTAATTCTCATGTGGCATTCCCGCGTGAGTATCACTGATCACTGTCGTCAACACGTGTTGGATTAACTTGTTGAACGCGTTGCGCAAGATGTTCAGCAGAGATTATCCTACGCATCCAGCAATCCCGAATGATGTCTGCCATTCCGATGCCGCATAGATCGGGAAATTGCCTCAATCTGTACAGTGTCATGACCTGAGGAGAGCACACTTCACTGTATGGAATCCGCTTAGTGAGGATCTCATATATGCTGGAACCCGCCGCAAAAATATCGTCTGAGGGGTTCGCGGTAATGCCTGGGTAGAATCTGGTACCTCCAGTGCCGGACGGTCTCGCTCCGTCGATAGATGAGCAGGCAAAATCAGCGATCTTTAATGTAAGATCGCGGTCGAGTAGCATGTTCGCGGGAGTAAAATCCATGTGGATTATAGATGCTGAGTGCAGCATCTGCAGTCCTTGTGTCAAGGCTAGAATCCAGGCTATCTGTTGGTCGTGCGTGATTCGGGTGTCTGCCTGCAGATAGTCTCGCAGGGTGCCGGTTTCCATGAATTCAAGTGAGATTGTATCAGCGTCGGGGTCAAAGTCTAGAAATTTTAGGAACCTTTCGTGAAGTCCAAACTGTTGGGCCAGTCTTTTGTAGACATGTACCTCCCGTCTGATATCTTCCTGAGCAGACTGATCTTGCCAGGCACGCTTCTCCGCGTAGCCTCCCGGCATCAGCCAGACCTCTCCTGTGGCGCCTCCGCCAAGGTTCCGCTCTCTCTGAGACATGTGAAAGCAGTACTATTAGTTGCTCGGGATAACGAGAGCATCTGCATGCGCACCCTCGAATATTTGTGCACGCCAGAGGTCGCCACATAGCAGAAGTTCCGAATACTTCAACACGGAAGTCGTCGACTGACAGGACATGCACCCGAATAACACTTACAACCCGGACACAGTGTACTAACACCAAAACGCGCTCCCGAACGGAGGTTCGATCCTTTGCTAGTGAAGCCTCTCATGAAGCATTAACGCTGCGCGATGATTCTTCTCATAAGGGTAGGTAAGCAAAAGGGTTAGCCCTCAATAAAGGACGTGGTAATCTGGCAAAAGATCTGATGGGTGCCCCATCACGTAATTGCATCGGCCGGGAATCGAACCCGGGGCTAGCCGAATCCAATCTAGCGCTTTCTAGCGACTTTGGCAACGGCTAATTTTACCACTAAACCACCAATGCTTCAAATGAGAACTCGAAGCTCTTATTCGATGGCGGGGACGGATGTCAGACCATCTATATACTGTTACTTCTATTGCATGCGAGAAAGCTACTGCGAAGTTTCATGCCTTTACTAGTGCAAATGACGAAGCTGGACCTGACATTGAATGCTATAGCCTATACATGTATGTTTTCCAAAGATCGTACCGTGATGTGTGAATGCTTCTATTGCCAAGCATTCACTTTCTGCCTCAGGCACACATGGTAGCAAGTCTATCCGCCTCAGCACGATACTTTCAGCCACGAACACGCTTTCACAGGAATACGATATTGGGTGAAGATGGCTACATCAAAGAGCTTGCGCGCATTCCAGCGCACATTCGACCAGACATTCCGCGCATACAACGCCGCACAGCGAATAAGCAGCAGATCAGCCATTCGCGCTTTCAGCATACCTACGAGTCGACCACACTATCAGTCACCAAGAATAGCGCAACAGACGTATCGTCACAACTCATCAGATTCGGAATCAGCATCACAGTACCGACCCTTGATCGAGCGTCCGGCAGCACAAGCGAATGAAACCGTGGAGAAAGACACGACCCAAGCCGACGAGATCGCGATGCGCAAAGCACTTTCGCCAGCGTATCAACTATGGTTCACCTGCAAAAAGTGCCTCGAACGATCAGGGCATACGATCTCCAAGCAGGCATATCACTTCGGAACCTGCGTGATAAAATGTCCCAAATGTGAAACCCAACATCTGATGAGTGATCATTTGGGCATATTTGATGACAAGAAGATGACCTTGGAGGAGATTGCAAAGAAGCATGGAGAGAAGTTGAGGAAGGGACGACTTGGTGCTGATGGAGATATTGAGTTCTATGATGATGCGGCCACTGCGCAGGTCACTTTGTGAAGAGGAGGATGGAGCTCTGCTCCGTGTTCTGAGCAGCGCGGTCTTGTGCATACACAATCCATTGTCCAGTAACACGACATAACTACTGGCGCGGCGACCAGAGGTGCTTGCAGCAGCAAATGCTCCTGCGATGTTTGTCCGCGTGACGCGGCATACAAAACTTTGCAGGATCGATGCCTACGAAACTCTTCGCCCACGCCGTCCGCTGGACCTTCCTTCCGCTCAGCCACGGTACCACAGCTCGTTCTCTTGCCGAAGACGTAAGCAGTACATACCAGCTATCGGCAATACCCAGCTCCGTATCATTTGCAGCTCGTCCGAGCTTCATTCAGCTCACTTTATCTTCAACGCTTCCAGTAGCTGCTCCTTCTTGCCATCTCCAACATGTGCTACCACATCCTTCATTGCCTCTACCTCGACCACGCCGTAGCCGTGCGTGAACGTCCATTCTTCTTCGGACTCAAGCCTCAATTGGAAGGCTGCCCAGTTGAGTGACTTCAGCTCGTTGACATGTTCATGCACCGAGTTGGCAGGACCAGAAAAGACCAGCACACCAGGATAGCCAGGTTTGGTGATGCCAGATACACCTGCAGGTGGAGCGAGACACTGTTTGCGCTTGTTCGTATTGAGCAGGTGATGGAGCCAGACGATGATGGTTGCTTTAGCATCGTCTGCAGTCGTGTCGCCCCCATCTACTTTCTCGATTGTAGTAGCGTTGGCTCCGGCAGATTCGACCAATTCATTGAAGGAGGAGATTACAGAGTCCAGCACTTCTTCGCCTACATAGCAGTCCTTGAGTCTGCGCTGGACGCGATCGCGAACATCACACTTACTAACGCTTGCAGATACGACATCTGGTACAGCGTTATCAAGGTAGCCATCCGGAAGTCGAAGCTTCAATTGAGCATTTCCTAGACTGTAGCTCACTTCGCGTCCCCTGGCCGAGTATTCAACCTGGCCTGGGTACATAGACTCCAGCAGCTGGACCTCGATGCAAATTCGCTCATCCTGTTCAGGTGTCATGAAGCCTTGTTTTAGCGGCGTCACGATCCAGAGCGTGCACCGAGATAGATAGCGTGCAGTATCCGCGCTGCCAACGACACACCCGCCTCAATGACGTCATACGAGCTCAAGTATCAAACCCTTGTACTTTGTACACGGGAGAGATAGAACAAGCATGCTTCGTGCTGATGTATTTGCTGTAAGCCTGCAATAAATGCGCTCGACACCCGAGAATGAGACCAATATTGTACGTGCGTCACCTGTACACAAATCGTGGCCAGCCGACAGCCCGTCAACGCACGGTCAGTTCTCGCGCTAGAACTACGTTCCTATTATCGGTGGGTTGAAAAGGCTCCGCCACGTGTATGGAAAGCTACCTTTCTGCTTATACTGCAATTTGTTGGTCTAGTCCTTCCACGTAATCGTCTTCAGCCTGACCCATTCCCTTAGTCCTTCTTCGCCATTAAAGCGCCCGAAGCCGCTCTTTTTGGCACCCCCGTGCGGTAGGCTCGTCTCGTCATGCACACTCATCGAGTTGATGTGCACCGCACCAGTCTCGATCCGCTTGGCTATGCGGAATCCTCTTTGCAGATTCTCGGTAAACACAGCAGATGCGAGACCGTAATCCGTGTCGTTGGCAATCTTGATCGCCTCCTCATCATCTTCAACGATGAACAGCGATACAGTAGGTCCGAAGGATTCAGTGTAGTATAAGTCCATGCCGTTCTTGACTCCCTCTAGGATGACCGGTCTCATGGCTGTTGCAAGGTCACGCTTGTCGCTGATATCCCCGTAGATTGCTTTGGCACCCTTGTCTACGGCGTCCTTCAATAGCTGGGCGTTCTTCGAGACTGGTGCTTTGTCGATCAGAACCAGGCCATTCTTGTCCGGAAAGACTTGGTCAATAGTGGCAGACATCACTTGTCGGAACTTGTCTACCACTTTAGCATTGACAAGAATGCGTTCGGTGGCCATACAGATCTGGCCAGAGTAAAGGAATGCTCCAAGAGTGCATTGGAGTGCAGCGAGCTCAAGGTCAGCGTCTTCACACACAATGGCTGGTGCCTTGCCTCCAAGCTCCTGTACAGAGGCTTAGCCACGTGAACCATTTCTGAGCTAGGATATCACTTACCATAAGCACTGGCTTCAAATGCTTGCCAGCGAGTCCAGCGACGATGGAGCCCACTGCAGTACTTCCCGTAAAATTGATCTTCCTCACTGTAGGCGAAGCAATCAGAGTCTCTACGATCTTTGCCCCGTCCTTTGCATCATGTATGATCGTGTTGAGGCATCCTGCAGGCAGCCCAACCTTGTGAAAGATGTCTACGAGCGTCCAATAGCAGCCAGGAGCCCGTTCAGGACATTTCACCACGACTGTGTTGCCCATAGCTAGTGCTCCTAGAAATGATCTAAGACCCAAGATGCACGGAGCATTCCATGGTGCAATGCTCACGACCACGCCGTATGGCTCGCGAATGACCATAGCACTTCGGCCTTCAGCAAGGACGCTGGGAACCTGTCCCTGTACACTGGCCGATGCAATGAGACCGGCACAGCTCTTTAACGATTCCAAGGCATCATTGAAATCGAAGTCAAAGTATGGTTCTGTCGATCCGGTCTCCGTGCGGCAGAAATGCCACAGATCGTCTTTCCGGCGCAAGAACTCTGCGGCAGCACGGAGGAAGAGGTCTCTGCGGAAACCTGGCTTGGTCTGACTCCAGGCAGGGAATGCCTTCTCTGCTGCCGCAATGGCAGCGGTCGCATCGTCCACGGAAGCTGCAGAGGACCTGTAGAGTACCTTATCTGTTATGGGCGAAACAATGTCGAATGTCTTGGCAGTCTGGACCTGCTCTCCAGCTCGCCATAACGGGATTGTCCAGTCTGCGCTTCCTCGAAAGCTGCCTTCAACGGCAGCTGTGATGTCCGTACCATTCGTCTCAGCCATGTTGATGCTTCGCGTCACGCTTTCAATGTGGAGGGCGCTTCAGCGAGTTCACTGTTCAGGCTTCATTGCGCCCCACCTTCTTTGCAGCCATCTTTCTACACCGCAGCTCTATACACTGTACCAGATCGGGTACCGATAGCAACTCCCACTCCATTGACTTGCGGGGTTGACTGTTGCCCTGGAGAGAGTGGTAGTTGGAGCGAAAGCTTGTTGTTTAGTAGTGAGTTCGCTTCAACCTCGGATGAAAGGGAAATCGCTGGTCGTCAAGTGGAGTGCACGATCCGTGCACTCGAGGCGACATCCCAATAATGCTGCATTGTTCGCTATCTTTCGCATCAAACAGCATATCGCTATCTCTTATCAGACTGGAGATGCCGCAGGGTGTTTAGAAGGAGAAGAGCATGAGAGGAGAAAGTGATGCGGCTAGAAACCGTTTTGAGCTGGCTGCTTCCCTCCTTCTCACCCGTACGTACCCGTTATACTTGCAGAGCATCAGTACATTAGTAGGCCACTCGTTGTTGCACATACGCTGCTGAGATTTTCCGTTTTTGCCCATAGCCGGCCGTTCGGGTAGCACGCCTTGAGAGCCGGGACCGAACAACCTCACTACTCACTCGGTCATCACATGCTGCTACGATGCCACGTCCCAAGGTGAAGCCTCAGGACCGACAACGATCCGCACGCGCTTGCCTCCCGTGCAAAGCGTCCAAGATTCGCTGCGATGCCGTCACGCCATGTGGACCATGTCTGAAGCGTGAGCGAGTCTCTGCCTGTGTCTACCTCGAATCTTCTCGGAAGAGGCAGAAAACACAGCATGCAACCGAGACCTCTCCATTTCCGACACCAAGTATCGAAGATGCATCTCCGCAATTCGAGCCTAGCCCGGTCTATGAGGACGGTCAGGGACATGTACCACCGACTGCACCCGTGGCACCCATGCATCGAACTGCGGATATGCCGTCGGCAGCTGCCACCGTGGCAACTACACCCAGTCCGGAGCCCGGCAAGGCTTCCCATCGGCTGACACAGAGTCGGATGCTGCTGAGTTCCAAGGGAGAGAAACTGTACGTCGGTGAGAATGCATCCTTGTCGTTCCTCCAGTTCCTGCGACAGATCTTGAAGAAGTACATGGGTCCTTCTGCTTTCACAGAGAATCAGTTCAGGGATAACATGCTGGAAGTCGAGATGGCGCGGGACGAAAGTCCACCAGATTCGTCAAGACAGAGTAGAGGCGAGAAGCTTACTCTTGTTCAGCTGTATCGTGAAGCATCAAGCGGAATATTGGACATGTTCACTGTCGACGAGATACATGGCTTCCTGGATCGGCACGATGCGCTGAGTCCTAGCATAACTTTCGGTCAGGATGATAAGAGCTCTAGAGCTGAGCAGGCCTCGTTGAACATGATGCTTGCCATTGGAAGCCAGTGTCGAGGTCAAAGCCCTTTTGATTCGTATAACGCGGCCCGCCACTTCACATCAGCGCAGAAGTATGCCTTTGAAGGCTATCTTTGTGATCCCACTCTCGACATGGTCCGAGTATTCCTGCTGATGGCATTCTACATGCTTGGTGCATGCCACCGTAATGCGGCATTCATGTACCTTGGCATTGCCTCGAAAGCAGCTTGTGCACTAGGACTGCACAGAAGAGAGCCCAGCAAAGCCATGTCACCTAAGGATTACATCATGAGATGGCGAACGTGGAAGAGTCTTCTGATATTAGACACCATCGTATCGTCGATTCTCGGGCGTCCTGGCGGCTTGCCGTCCTTGAGACCTAACCAAGAAGACAGCATATACGATGGCAACGAGGCCGTCAGCAACACGGACAAGCCACGATGGCTATCCTCGCAGGCCGTATTCACAATCTGCTCTCACATCATCGAGCTCGAACAGCAGATTGGAAACGGCAAGATCGTCGACGGCGGTACCGCCGAAGCGTTCTTATCGCGGTTGAGAAAATGGAACGACACCCTGCCTCAAGAGCTCCGGCACTTTGCTAGTCTCAGGGATACACAGCTTGCGCCGGCGGACCGCGAGCTTTTCATTGGCTCCGTCCACGTGGCATGCACGTATTACTTCACTATTATACTCGTAACCAGGCCATTTCTGATATCACATTTGATAACACAGCTTCGTCGACAAAGGGTATGTGATGGCACGCCAATCACGAGTAAGACCGAACCATCACATGTCTCGGATCTTGCACAAGCATGTCTGGACGCTGCCATGTACATGGCCAAAACGGGCCACATGGCAATAACCTCGATGTTGCTTTCGAATAACATGTGCTTGCTCAAAGCATGGATGTTCGCTTCTGGCTTACTCCTTGGCTTCGCCATGTTCGCACAACCGGAACCGGTGCTTGATATCGAAGAAGCGTTTCAAAACGCCATCGCTGTTCTGGAACGTCTTGCGCAGTACAGTCCACAGGCAAGGCACTACTTTGAGATCCTGACCACGTTCTCCGATGCCATACATAATCGCAGAGAACAACTTGGCCGAGAACGACGAAAGAAGAGCGATCGCTTTGTCAGCCAAATCTTCACAGCGTCGTTCCATGATCCAAATCAGAATTCACAACCTTTACCTACCCCATCCACAGGCTGTTCGAACGTGGACCCTGCTCTAGATCAAAGTAGTGCAGGAGGTCTCGACGGCATCAACAATTTCGACTTCGACTTCAACAACTCGTCATACGATCTATCTTCGTTCTCTGATTCAGGCGGAACTTGGACGGACATGCCATTGATGTCGGACAACCTTTACATAGACTGGGAGTCATTGTTGCCGGTCATGGATAGCTAAACAATGTGCGGCACGATATACAGCGTCGAGATGACGATGCCGTTTCAGCTCAACATAACTTCATCTTGAATCAGTGTCAATTTTGTCCTATTAGCTGCAAACATGCCACTCCTGATACGAAGGTGAGTGAACAACCTTTTGCAGGTCGTTACGATCTATCTCATTACTGGAACAGTTTACGCTAAATTGCCAGCAGATCACAAGATGTTATTGTCTGACATCATCACAGCTCAGTGTACGCCATTGGTCACGCCATTAGTGCCGTTCGTCAGCGGCCACGACTCAGGCCATTTGCTCCTGATGTCCTCCCTCATGTCGTAGCTGTTCATCTCGGTAATGGTAAGTTTGCCCTCCTCGCTCTTTACATCATATCTGGGGTTATCAACATTGTCCGAAAACCCGATACGTTCATGGATGTTCTCACGCGCTCTCGCAGATGCAGCCTGGACCTTGGTCGCTCTCGGATGTCGGACCCGCTCGTATAGCTTCAACGCCTCTGGTACACTGCCTGCCCAGAAATCCTTGCTGAAGACGAGTCCGAGTGCAGCAGAATCCTCGATGGCCATGCAGGCTCCTTGACTCTGATCGGGCATCATCGGATGGGCTGCGTCACCCATGATACATGCGACACCCTTTTGCCAGTGTGAGTACGGCTCGTGTACCCATAACCGCCAGGGCCGAATCTCCTTGCCGATCGAGAGATGGTTGTAGACTTGCTTGTCAAGATCTGGGTATGGTGAGAGGAGCTCTTCTGTGGACGAGCTGGCATCCCACTTCTGCTCGCTGAAGTCGCCCTTTTCTCTAGGGAAAAAGCAGTAGTATGAAAGCAGACTGCCGCCATTGCAAGGCGAGAGCACGATCTTGTTGAAGGTGTGATGACCGCCCCAGTACTCGATGGCGCTGTCTTTGCCATAATCTGGGAAGCCGAGTCTCACTGCCTCCTCGGTCGTGACGTTGGCGTGCAGGCAGCTTGAATCTGCAGGTCGCTTGTCGACTACGATGCCAATGAGCTTCCGTACTTGGGAGCCAATTCCATCTGCGCCAATTATCGCTTCGTGTTGCGCTTTGGAGCCATCTTGGAAAGTGATGAGGCCAGAATCAGTAGCAATGTCAAGTGCTTTGTGGTTGACAATAAGCTTGACAGGCGTGCCTTCGCCTTCCTCTTGAAGGGCACAGTCCATGAGCATTTTATGCATGTCTTGTCTGTGGAACATATAGTAACTAAAAACGGTCAGTTAGCGCTGTGGTAACGTCAATTCCATGGAAATGCTTACGGCTGGCCCCATTTCTTCTCATAGTCATTAAGGTCAACCACACTAACAGGCTCTCCAGACTCCCAGTCGCGATTGATCAGTTGCCGAAGATACACTCCGTCACCCTTCTCAATGTCGACTTTCCATTCGTGCAGCCACTTCATGCCGTTCGCCGCGCATGATATAGAAGCACCGACCTCGCCAGCAAAGTCGGCTCGTTCGTAGATGGTGACTTTGTGGCCTGCTCTCCTCAAAGCGATCGAGGCTGCGAGTCCACCGATACCACCACCCACTACAGCAATGTCGAGTGACTTCCAGTTCGCTCCAGGTTGAGGCATCTTCGTGTTTCCAATGTTGGTGATGCTATAATATTCTGAGCTGTTTTCGGATCGAGTGAGATTTTCTGGGGTGTCTCTACTGCATATAGGTACGTCTTTCGACGATACCTAATATGCATTTTCGCTATCATCCCTAGAGCACGAGTTTGACGAAACATTGTCTGCCTATCGAAAGGAAGGCCCGCCTACATCTTGCCGAAGGAGAGTGTCTCGGTCCGGTACCATCAGGTAGTCACCGCGTGCTCACGTGGCAGCCAAGGTGCATGTGCATTCGCCCCGATCGAGGACAGCCGCACACCCGATCCCTGACTTGTTAGCCACGAATGGCCGAACCGATACCAGTGCGGAGTCGGTACCTCCGAACCTCATGGTTGGACAACGAATCCGACGAATCCGATCTTGCTTTGAAATGCTTACCTTTATAGCGTTGATGTTTGTCAGACTTGTTGTTTGACCATTGCAATTCTCAGCGCTGCTATTAGAACTTGGCTTCCACTCCAGCGAAATATTGGACGTCGATCTGGGATCAAGCACAATGGCGGCGAATGACGTGACCACCAATGGCACCAAATCTAAGACAGGCCTGGGAAAAGAGTATACCGAACATGTCATCAAGTCCATTGGACCGAACGCAGACCCAAGATTCAGAGAAGTGATGAGCTCTCTCATCAGGCATGTTCATGACTTCGCCAGAGAAGTGGACCTTACTTTCGATGAGTGGTTGGTAAGCGGACAGATCATTCCAACTTCAAGAACGAGCAATTGTGATTAATGGCCTGGTCAGATGGGCGTAAACCTCATAAACTGGGCGGGTCAGATGAGTACCGATCGTAGGAATGAAGGTCAATTGTTATGCGATGTCATCGGACTAGAGTCGTAAGTTGCAATCGATCGCCACTGCAAGACAGATCAGATATGCTGACCATAGAACAAAAGCCTGGTCGACGACATCACAGTCAGAAAAGCTGCCGAGGAAGGAAATGCTGCCACAGCCTCCGCCATTCTTGGTCCTTTCTGGCGCGAGCCTCCTCCTCGAGAGTACGGCAGTACAATGACCTTCAACACCCCCAAAGACGCTCAAGTCGCATACATACACGGCACGGTCACAGATGCCAAGACTGGCGAGCCCATTCCAAATGCATCTGTCGATGTATGGCAAGCGTCCACCAATGGTTTGTACGAGCAACAGGACCCCGACCAAGTCGAGCACAACCTCAGAGGTATGTGGAAGACCAACGACAAGGGACAGTATGCATTCTACTCGATCCGTCCTACGCCTTACCCTGTACCCAACGATGGTCCGGCGGGTAAGGTCTTGGGCATGATGGATCGTCATCCGTACAGGCCGGCACACATTCACTACATCGTCACTCATGAGGGACACAAGCCGATCACGACACAGATCTTTGATTCGTAAGTTGCCGCATGCTTTTAGATGAAGATTTGTTGCTGATTTATGCAATAGTGAATCGAAGTATCTCGACAACGACACCGTATTTGCTGTCAAGGACGATCTTGTCGTCAACTTCGTGCCACGAAAGGGTGACCCACAAGCAGAGTGGGAGTTGCAGTATGATATTGCATTGGCCAGGGAGGATGAGAAGGGCGCTGGAAGTGCGCCAATCGTTACTTCTGCCGCAGTCTCTTCTTGAAGTATTTGACGACTTTTTGCCACGATTTTCGAGTCCATATGCCTTTCTTTCATTAAATCTACGTCATCTTCTGTCGCGGAACGGGTTCCGTCTATTTTGAGAGCGGAGCACTATCGTCCTTGAACGCACCCAACTTCAACAACTTCTTGGCATTCTCTCGACCGATGTCGAGTACATCCTGCTCACTTGCTAACTCATGATCAATGCTATCGTACCAAGTGCACGCATCCTCAAAGTTCTCAAAAGGATAGTCGATGGAGAAAAGGATCCTTGACACACCAATCTCCTCTATACAGTACTTCAATGTCGGGGTCGAGAAGTGTCCGCTGGTTGTAATCCAGATGTTCTGCTGGAAGTAATCCCGGATGGTCTTCTTGCAGTCCAAACCGAGGGGCTTCTTGATATCCTCGAACCAGTGATTGATACGCCACAGGTCGAAGGGGATGTGCTCGCCCAGATGACCGATGATGACCTTAAGCTTTGGGAATCTGTCAAAGACGCCATTCGTTACCATTCCAAGTAGGTGTAAGCTGACGCCTTGCGCGAAGCTCAGAGGAGGTCCCAGAAGCCATTTACGAGGGGCCCACAGCTTCTCGTAGAACACACCGGTCGGATTTCGAGGATGAAGATAGAATGGCACGTCAAGTTCTTCGACGGTCTGCCAGAACACATCCCATTCTGGACCATCGTAGAAGATCATCGAGCTTCCAGACTCGTCGTTACGTTGCGTATCATTCACCAGAGCACCCTTGAAGCCGTAGTCCTTGACACACCTTCTCAGCTCCTTAGCAGCTGTCTGAGGATCGTGCATGGAAAGTGTACTGTTGGACATGCATGAGCTAACTCCATTTGGCAACATTATGTACTAGACTTACGCAAACCCGCCGAGTCGGTCCTCATGACCCTTGATAGCGCCAGCTAGATAATCGTTGACCTCCGTAGCGAGCTCGTCCGCCTTCGACTGCTGCCATACGTCTTGCACGCCAGGGGCCGTGTACGAGAGGACCTTGTAGCCAACACCGTGCTCGTCCATCTTCTGGATGCGTAGTTGATTGATGTCGTTGATCTCCTTGGCATGTTTTGCAGGGTTCACGGCAAAGAACGATGCCCACCATTCTGTGGTCTCTGCATTTCGTGGAAGGGCAAATGCTTCCTCCAATGCTACTTTGCCCAGCATGATGGCAAGGGTTCAAGAATCTGGATGTGTTTGATCGCCGATGTGGTCAGACTGTCCTTCTGGCGTGAATCCTTGGCTGACTGCGTCAACGCTCAGCTCCCACAGCTCGCCTGATGCAGAGTCTGGTGATCGATCCAGCGCTTAGACGTGATGCAGATGGTATGAGTCAAGAACGTGCATTCGATGTAGTAGCATGCGGGTGTCTTATCAAGCAACGACAGGGCCTTTTGTATTATTACGGCACGGCGACTGCTCACAGGAACGGCTGCTACCCCAGTCATACTCCGCGTATGGGGGAATTCGCTTGGACGCAAACCTGGAGCATGATCTGGGCTTGGAACCACCCATCCGCATCTTGCTCATTGTCAGCCTATGTCCCGGATATGCTGCATGGTTGCGAAGCGAGCGGGCAGATGTTTGTGTAGGACGCATCGGGTCTCGGCAGAGCGCGAAGAATCCGACGGTATTATCGGCTGCGTTCTGCTCGAGATCTCGGATAATGCACCCTGTCTCTGAGAAGGGTGAACCTGCGATGCCAAGGACATCTCATCGGTGTTCTTGCCGTGCTGTCTTCAAGTTTGGATTGAAGGATACTTACGAAAGATTCGACGAGGGCACGGTGATAACAATTGTGATTAATAGTCATCACTTTCAAAGGCTGCAGGAGTAATAGTGTCCTCATGTTACCAAATCGAAGGTCCACGACTCATATCCGGCAAAAACATATTCGAGCGAAATTTCGACGCCCAGCGGCACCAACCGATAGGGCGATGAAAAGCACTTGGCAGACAATATGATGTTGATAATGGTTGAAATATTGTATTGCAGAGATCTATCTCGTTTCCATCACCCCTGCACCTCCCACATTCACTACCAAATGACTCCTGCGCAAACCATCAAAATGCGGCATGGGGTATAGTCGCAACAAGCAAGACCTCCTTGTCATAACGCCCGCCTCTGTCCTATTCATATCCAGCTTCGTATGCTGATCTAGAAAGCGAAGTATCCCTTCTGAAGAGTACGGCCGACACTGCTTTGCGATCGCGACTGCGAATTCTTCTTCGAACCATCCACGGAAGCCGAACGAGATGGTGCTGGAGTGTTTTCTGATGATGTGGCAGGAGTGTTCTTGGCTGACGTGCTTCTTGCACTGTTGCGTGGCTCGTGGAGCGAGGCGAAGAATTTCTTCAGGCTGTCGTGGGAGTGTGCGCCTGGGAAGTCGTTGATGGAGGAAAACATGCTTTGGTTTGGGTGAGGCATTTTGTTGTTGATTGGAAGTTTTTAAAGCAGTTGGTTGTAGTAGAGTGTTCTTGGTGCCAAATATTGTGAGTATTTGTTGATATAAGCTTGAAGCTGGTGATGTTGTGTTGCTGAAGAAGATTGTTTGTTATGCTGATGAGAAGTTGTGAACAGCGACGGTTGCATGTATCTATATACTGTTCGCCATCCGAGGAACTTATGCTGTTCAGCAACAACCCGAGGATGTCATATCCAACAACCGAAGGCAGTCGAATTTCGCAGCGTTGGGCAGCCCAACAGGGCTGCAGCGGCCGTATACGGCATGCCATTCTGCATGGTTTCCGACATAGATGAGCAAACGGCCGTAATTACGTGCCGTAATTTACGTATACGTAACGTAATATTACTTACGCCGTTACGTATTACATATTACGTTACGTTTACGTAGGAAAACCATTACGTAGATTTTATTACTTAAAAAGTAACGTAATTATATTACTTATTACGTAAGTAATTACGTACGTAATGAAAATATTATATATATTAGGAATATTATATAATATAGAAATTATATAGCTAGAAGTATTACGTTACTTAGAAGTAATACTTAAAGTAAAAGTAACGTAATTACTATTACGATTACGTTACGATTACGTAGGAATTTCATTACGTCAACGGTTTTACGGTTACGTTACGTAGCTAATATTTCATTACGTTATTACGCAGTTACGTTACGTTTGCGTATTACGGCCGTTTGCACATCTATGGTTTCCGAGAACGAAAATGTGTTGCCTGAACGCCACTTACGACTATAGAAGCCAGCTGCCAGGCACGAGGATACTGACCAACGACAAGTGGTTGACGAGTATTGGCGCCAAACTCTGTAGGTCGCTTGACGCCGTCTGCCTCCCGAAGCCACCCTTCGTGCCTCGGCTCACGCAGAATCCCAATCCCAACGACGACCATGATTCGCCAATGCCTTTGATGAGGCTCAAGATCAAGCCGGTCGGGAATAACTCGATCATGCTCGCCACCCTTTTCGCATGGAATCTGCGTGCGTAAAATTAGTGACCCTGCTGGGCGTCGCCGCAAGCCATCGTTCTCGGCAAGGACTTTAGTGCAGGCACCAGAATTTTTATCTGGTGTCCAGGGTTTCGCATATCCGAGGTTACGGGCCCAAAGAGGCAACTCGACTGTTTGTTGAGGCTCCTTTTGATATGAGTGTACTCGTTTACCGCGCGCCTCTTTCGATCATGGGTCGCAACAACGTCAGCGCTGGAGATTTGGTTTCAATGATTGTTTGCAGACCTCGATGATGCCAGAGCGGGCATACTGAGTATCCAGCTCTGCCAAAAGCCTCAACTCTTTTGATGTCGGATTGCTCAAAGACAGCAAAACATTCTGCAGGAGAATGTCTCACATCAGGCTGTGAAAACTTAGGAAGGGTCAAAAGCTGTCTCGTGTGCGCATGGCATTGCAAAGCAACAAATCATGTGGTCTGATTTTGGCTCCTCCTAAGAAGATATGTGGTTACCGACATTGAAGAGGACCGAGAGACGTTACGAATTGGCCTGGTTGCACAACTTCATACGATGAGATAAAGAATCTGGGAGTCTTGATTTACTCAAGCAGTGGTTCACCCTGTTATTACGGGCTGATAGCAGACATCAGGTGGCATGGCCGTATTCAGTGGTTTTGTGCCTGTGTTGCTCATATCCGGACACAGGTGGACGCTGTTGGTAGACCAACGGTTACGTTGTATCACCATGTTGAAGACCAAGAGAAGGAGGTTGGGGTTGACGGAACATGACGGGAGCTGGAGCCCTCGGAGCCGAGGGAGGCCCGGCACTTTCGTGCCAAGCCACAACCAAAACCTTGTCTTGTCAACGAACATGTCCGCTCACGACAGCCACTGACATCAACGGCCGTACGATATCGACTGTGCCTATGATGTCGCAACCAAATCTAAGAGGCTCTTTTCCTCCGCTATAGCAGTGGCTATGATGCAGAGTCAATTGTCCGACAAGATCGCGGTTCGGTCTCTGGGTCCATGCAAAAGACAGAAGAGCATGTTTCGTGAAGCCGGTACGCAAGTGCAGAGAAGGCCGTTAGTGCGCTCAGCACATGGTAAGGCGAACGTTTCGAAGACAGCACACGGTCTGCAGTGATGAGCATCTACGTTGTGCAGATGATCTGGCAGCCATGTTGTAGGTTCCGACGAGCATACCAGAGGTTGATCGTTTACATGAGGCCATACTGGGGAGAGAAGATGCCATCGGGACCGTATGGCCGTTTTCTTCTTCGCAACTGCTGTAGCAAAAGTTTCTCCTATTGTGATTCTCTTCTGTCGTGGTGTTCTGCTGATCGAGTACAGATAGGACATGTCGGCGGTAGGCCTTATTTGCCTAGGCATATGACGTGACTCCATTTCCTCCATTTACAGACCGGCAGTCGCGAAAGTTGTCAAGCATGCGAGCAGGTGAATCCCAACCGAAGTGGGCACAATGGACATTTGGTCGCACACAAAAGCTTCGAGAGTCTCAAAATGTTGAGTCGAAGCAAGGTGAAGCAGAAGGCTTGAGATGAAGTCGCGCAATAAGAGCCGTTTGTGCTGCAGCTCCTGACGCCATGAGGAAAGCAGAAATGTCCAGCAAGTAACCAATCTCTTCGCCTTCAATTTCAGGCCAGGGCTTCCAACATACGCAACCTGACTGTATGACTCAAAGCTGTTGACCTTTAGGGTTGGTATCACGGCGTTCGCAAAGGCCAATGCGATCATGTATACACTGACTAAGCTGACTCTCATCCCGGCTACTCTTGCTCAGTCTTACTGCACGATGCTGTCACCAGCGCACGATTCCCCACAATCTCCGTGAAACCCCCGAGCACGGATCGCAGAGCCTCAAGCCGTAGAAAGTCTATTGTGGCCAAGCACAGAAACCTCTCTCCAGTTATCGTCTACCGCACGGCAAGACGGCAAGCCTGGCGCTGATCAGGAACGTAAAGCAGGGCAAACCAATGGCGGTTGTGCTTCAGAGCAAGTGGCAGGGTAGCTGCAGGATGAACTGTTCCTGACGTAGAGCATTTCGAGAATACCCGTAAGAAGCACGTCAACATGTTGACGAGCGGAGAACACTTGAGACACAACCCGGTCCTGCCATCTGCGCTTTGGAGATTTTCTTGCTCCAGCATTGTCGACTCCTAGAGCTTGCAAGATGGCTCGACATTCACTCACGGCACTCGCTGGCTTCATTGCTATTGCCGCTGCTCAGATCTACCCCGACTGGGTGAAAAATGGCGAGATCTGGACTGACACTGTCAAATATGGTCCCGAGATAGAGCTCCAGCATTTGTACTATGACCAGTTTCCAACGGGTAAGCTGCTAGGTGTCTGATGGCAATCAACATCTAACATTCTGTAGGCATTGCAGTATCTCGCGAAGGTCGAAAATTCAGCAACTATCCACCAGGCCTAGACAGCAATAATACAAACAATGGAAGCAATGGCAAGTACACGATCGCCGAACTCTTGAGCAATAACACCGAGGCGCCCTGGCCAAGCCGCCAGATCAACAGCCCTCCTGGCGGTGCAATCAATTACACTACATACCCTCCCTCGGGAGCCAATTATCAGCAATACCTCATTGGTTGTCAGTCAGTCATCGTGGATGCAAAGAATCGCGCCTGGCTGCTCGACACTGGCCGCGCACAGACACCAAACGGCACTTTAGTTCCAGCTTCGTACGGCGGCACCAAGCTCGTCGGTGTGGATGTCGCGTCTGGTAACGTCTTCCAAACGATTGTCTTTCCAACCACAGTAACCTACGCCGATTCCTACTTCAATGATGTACGCGTAGACACTGTTCGTGGGTACGCATACATTACAGACAGCTCGAAAGAAGGTCGCAATGGCATTGTCATTGCGAACCTCAATACTGGCGAGTCGTGGCGACATCTAGATGGCAATCCTGCAGTTCATCCGGAGAAACAGAATGTTCAATACGTGTGGGGTATGCCAGTGTATGGCTACACCACAGGAAAGCCATTCGCGTACGTTGCTTTCGGCGCTGATGGTATCGCGCTCTCTGCCGACTCCGAGACGCTGTTTTGGAAGGTTGTTGGTGGTCGATACATTTACAGTATACCTACTGCGCGTCTTCGAGACAACAGCGCGAACAGTGAGATCTTGGCTCAGAACGCGATCAACAACAATGGACAAAGCGGTATTACCGATGGTATGGAGACGGACACTAATAACTTCATCTATCACGGAAATATGGAGCAGAACTCGATCGGGTTCTTCAACCCGCAGAATGGCACGGATCAGATCTTCATCAGAGATGCTAGGCTCAATTGGATCGATACTATGTCGGTTGGGTTCGATGGATACCTGTACTTCACGAACAATCAGCTGATGTTCGGAAGTGGAACGTACCCGGGTATTGACAGGAGGCAGAAACCGTTCTCATTATGGAGGGTCAAGCTTCCTGAGGGTGGCACGAAGACTGGACTGTCTGGCAACAGTACATCAGCCAACGCCACTTCGTACAGATACTAGGTCGAAGAATACTGACAGAAATATTATGTAACAGTAAATTCATGAAGAGCAAATTGTGTCGTTCTGTTATCCAGTATTTGTACTGTGTGACAAACCCCTCATCTCCCCTAAGCCGGGCGCATTTCCTCGCTTCATAGAGAAGGACCTAGGCGCCGCACTCGGAAATACTTTATGCTCACTGCCCTCCTCGGACGAGGATTCATCGTACATCCATCACTACAAGTTCGTGATCATATCTGCACAGCTCCAATTCGCCACCAATGCCGTATACTCATCTCAAACACAAGACTTCATCAACCTCGACTGTAGAAGCGTAAGGCTTCTGCCCACAAGTACGCATTTGGTGACTGTGCCTGACCCACATCCGTCATCCTTCGCGTCCGATATGAGCTCCAGGCACAAGCGTCGTAGTGGCCTCCACAGCCCGTATTGAGGGCCAGAACAAAAGCTCGTCTGTGTGGCAGAAGCCGAGCCACACGTCAAGCGCGATTCAGAGAAAGCATGAAGATTCGAAGTGAAGTGAGTGCTTTTCAGAAGTCTCATTAATATCGACATCAGATTTCTAGATACTTGTGTTGATACATAAAGTCCTGGAGATATTCACTTGGAAACATGCTAGAGCGCTCTTAGACATCACTCCGTTGCATCGGGACACCAACATTGCATCAGGTTGCCTGCGGCCGCACCTTTACAGCCACGCGATGACCAACATACTGGCTTTCCACTCCAGCGGCAATATCCGCAGCGATGAAGTCAACGCAGTCCTCCAACGGCGCAAAGTACTTCTGCACCTGCACCATGATGTTCAGAAACGTTCCCACGAGCGGTACCCACTGCAATGTCTTCGACCAAGCTGGTGGGACGTCGACTCCTGCAATGAGATTCTGCGCATCGAAGCCCGCTGTAGGCGAGTAGTTCACCATCTGGGAACGAGGATCCATCTGGTTGGCGCAAAACAATGACCAGGCAAGCTGATCAGTCGGAACATGGCGTATGAGCTCATAGTTCTGCTTGTGGATGGTGAAGAGGGGCAAATAGTCAATCATCATCTTTTCATCCTTTGGAGCATCCAGAATCCCGAATCCACTTAGTAACCAGATTCGGAGCGGCTTCTGCCCTTGGCGCGTTCGCTGCTCGCTGATTTCGAGAGCTGCTTTCAAGATTGCTGCGAAGATCGCTGGGAGCTCGCCTGATTGTCCGAACATGGGTGCAAGGCCTGCAGCGTTGATGACGGCGTCGCAGTTGTGGGAAGAAATGGCATTTTTGATGCTGCTAGTGTCGGTCCCTGAGCCGCTCAGTACGCCTGTGGCGAGGAATTTCGCGTCCTTGGAGAGCTTTGCTGGATTCCGAACGTACACGATGACTTGATGACCGTGTGCAACGAGGCTGGGAAGGAGGCGTGAACCGACGTTGCCTGTGGCACCAGTGAGGAGGACCCGCATATTGAGTGGTTCTGTAACTCCAAGTCTAGAATATTGGATGCCTGCGGTGCTTCGCCGTGCGTGATGCTTGTTTATGACTTGCTCGGTGCATATGGCAGACGTTCTGTGCCAAGCTTATGTCTGTGTTGAACATGACAGGCATTTATCATGTCAGTGGCTAACATGAAGTCACCTACGATTGACAGCTGCCTGATCATATTTCCACAACGTTCGGCCGATTGACTTGTTGTCTTTGTCAGATGATAGCTCAGCCGGCGAGCCTTTCAGAGCTTTGCTTCAGCTCTATGGAGCTCGCTGAAGGCATTTTGCTTATCAAGTATATCGAGGTCGAGCAGAGCTCAGTAAGAAATATAGTATGGTAGTGCGGAGAGACTTTCGTCCATCGGCACAACCCAGCTCCGGAGCTTTGACGTCATTATCTTTAGAACCTCGAGCTTTCATGTCATGTGAAAGACCGCGAGCACCTAGCTACAATTTACGACATAACACATGATATAGGCATTCACACAGCCGTGGAAGAGTCAACAAGCTTGGAAGATACGTTAGAAGAGATTATCAAAGTCCCTAGGGACTGGAGTATATGGACGTCCGGACTTTTACATGCGGCCCACGTCACTTTCTTGCTAATGACAGGTTGATCTCCATATTGATAACACCGGCACTCTTTCTTCGTCAATGCATCAAAACTCCTCTCTTCATGACTTCAACCATTTCATGAGTATGCCCTATTCAGCTCTTACTGGCGGGTATATCCATACTTGCTGTCTAATCGAGCACTCTTGGAGAGCGATGATGGATAAGCCCGTGCCAGTTTCACGGATTTGCAATGAGGACCCTGCGAGCAGGCAATGTGTCTGCTGAACGTAGACTGGACCCAACGGAGATAGTCTGAGACATCTGCGAAGGGTTGTCTATGCAGCTGTCCATCATGGCGCCACAGCAGCTGGGCAAAATTGCAATGGCAGCACGAAGTGGCAGCATCTTTTCAAAGGCAAGAACATCTCGTGGACCACAATATGGCCTCAGTCGAGTGTCCACGAACAGTCTCATGTCTCTAATCCTTGCAATTGCTTTCGAAACGTCTCGGACCGCTTGCTCGACGATCGAGAGCTTCCATCTGATCCGTTACCACGTCCTCGGCTGGAGTTGCGCAGATACTCTTGAAGTTGCCTCTCGACCTTTAGCCTTTCTGCGGCAGTATAAGCTGCAAGCGGGTCGTCCTTGTCGTCCTGGATGTCCTGCGTTGCCTCCTTCGGTCCCGGATCTCTTTCTGGCTCTGTGTCCGATCCTTTCGCGGACTTCGCAAGCAACAGGTTTGACGTATCTTCAGACTTGTCCTTCCTGCTTGGACTATTGTTCACCTCGGACAATGACCGCTCGCTACGCCATACTTCGACCACATCTCTCGCCTCCAGCGCTCGCACTACTTTATGTATGACCCGATGATGTTGCGAACAGATGGCGTAGGAGTATGCTGTCGCCAGCACTTCGACCAAGTTATCACCCGTCAGCTGTGTTTTGCTGGCCGCCTTCAAGATCTTCCCCACAGCCGCTTGTAGATACATCTCGGGAACCATTCGCCGACACGGAGATTGATCATCTGCTTTGCCTCTGCAAAGAATCCACGTCTGACCTTGCGACGACAGAGGGTTCAAGTCGAATCCAAGTCGTCCAAGTAGATCGGTGTATGCACTGAGCATCGAGCCAGACAGCTGGAAATCATTCATGGCTCGGTAGATGATGTCTCTGTTCAGCACACTGTTTGAGGTCGATCTGCTGCTGCGACTACTGGCTAGAGGCATTCTCAACTCGTCTCCTTGATTTACGCAGTAGAAAGGCGTGAACTTACCTGACGATATCGATGTTTTGGAGGCATTCTGCCTCGCGGCAAGCCCTAGCGCCAGTTTCCTGGAGCTACAATTCGAAAACGGTAGTGGATGTACTCTCGGTTCTTCCATTGGCAAAGCCATAGTAGCTGAGAATACGAGTGAAGGAAGCACCTTCTGTCGAATCATTTATACAATGCGGGCCCAGACGAGTAGATGAAATCTCGCACATTGAACCAGGGATCATCCTGAAGAGAGTAGCAAGAAGTCCCCGCTGCCATATACATGCCCAACGCTGCACAGTACCGCATACAGCGCAGGCTGCGTCCTTCACTCACCTGACCCATCTGCCAAACACGGTGCAGATGTCGATGAAAGTGGCTAGAGTCGCTAATACCGAGATCGACGAGAAGGGCCTGCCAAAGTGGCATAGCCTGCGCACGGGCTCACAAAGAGCATGGGTAGGCGTCCTTCGGCTGAGGGTCGCCGCTTTACACTTTCCGTATCACACTCGGTCTGTGTTCGGCGCCCAGACACGCATGTGCCCAAGACTTGACTACGAGGTGATGGCAAGGTTCCTTTTGTGGAGAGCAGGTGATGTGGTTGCTTTAACATTGGAGCAATTCGCTCAAATCAGGCATAACCCTGCCTATAGCAGCACAATTCGGACCCTCCGCTTTTCCCCCGTCTTCTGATACCATACGTGAGGAAAGAAGATTCTCTCGTGGGAGTGTTGTCCGTTCATCGCACAGCACGAGATTCTCAAAAAAATTACTCTAAAGGCAGCATCAAGATTCATTGCGACATGGTCTCGTACAAGTTGCGGGTCTCGCGAGAAAGCATGAATGCTATGCCTGCCGGTACTTCGACCGCTCAATACTCTTTGTGAAGAGAAGCTCCGTGTAGGCGAAACTCCAGGAAGCCATGCCTCGATACCAGGTCTGTTGCGAATAAGCAGATGACGAGATCTTCGCTCCAGGGTATGATCCTGCACCATACTCTGCAGTACTTAGCGATCGGCTCGTGGGAACTCTCTCCGTACGAGCATACATTCGATTGCAATCTACGCAAGAAAAATCTGTAGCAGTTAATCGCGACGTCTGGAGTCACGCATGCGACGTAGCCTCTAGTTGTGTCGACACGTTGCATTGTTGCCCTGGTTGTGTTTTTATGCTTGGAAAATGCTCGCTTGGAAACACCACACTACCACAATTAGACTTTGTTAGGCGCCGCTGTCACAGCTGTCGCTCATCCTTATGAAGCAAAAATTCGTATACACCCTGCATGCGCGCAGACCTCACAGGATCCCTAAAGACGCGCTCTCGAGTCGCGAGAAGACAAGGAGCTACCTCGACTCATGGACGTGTTATCTCCTCGATCAGGTGACTCGGAATTGGGTACAGGCACGTCGTCGCTAAGGCACTCGGCAAGCCTTCGGACGAATGAGGCAGTGCATGAGCTGATCTGCATATCAGAGCCCAGCTGGGCCGGTACCTGCCTAGACCTGGCACGTTTGTGTCCATACATATCACGAACGAAGCTCTCCGACACAGCGGATACTCTGGAACGATAGCTGCTGCAAGTTGTTCTTATGAGCGAGCGAACAGGAACCGTCCTTCGTGCATGTTAGTCGCAGCGCATTGACTAGCTATGTGTGGGCCAGATTCAGTGTAATGCAGCCTGCTACTTCGCTGTACTTCCTGTGCAAACATGTACGACGGCCACAGCTTTTGAATCCATCACTACGTCGGGACGATCTGACGACGCACTCCTCGGAAGAGCTCTGTTGACGGACGATCATAAGGATGAATTGGCCGCAGTTCACGATTTTGCTAACACTGTATACTAGTCATACAGCTTCCTTGCCTCCTCTTACGTGCATTGCAGGGCAATATATCGTGAAGGCATCGATTATGAGGTGGTGGCCATGCAGATCCTTCTATTTGAGGGTTTTCTATAATATCCGCGATGAACATCGACGTCAGACGAGCTAGTATGCGGCCGATCCAGAATGGGACATACATTGCGAATGTACGATCACTCTCTGCGCTGATGTTGCGAATCCCTTGTTTTGCGCGCCCCGAATCTGATGAGCCGCTCAATGAGACGCTGTTCTCCTGTGACCAGCGAAGTATGTCGGTCGTATGTGTTTCCGGCATTGGGCTCTGTAGCTCCCTTTAGTACCCAGCGCTCACGATATCCCCCTGTATTCAATGCACAGAGGTGGAAAAACACCTTCCTCAGTACCTCGATGGAACCCCGGATAGGTTTAGCGCCGGGGTCGTTCCTGCTCTGCTATCTCTTCCATACGTAAGCACTAGACTGCAGGATTAGTGTTACGATGGGTGACCACGTAGGCATACGCTGTGTTGTATTGCTTACATTTTTGCGTGATATCCAAGTCGGTTGCTTATTGACGAAATGGTGGTCGAGGGTATGGTTGAGTGACTTGATTGAAGGTGTTTTCACGGCGTATGGCTCGACTGATGCTTGTTTGTTCGATGTTGCGCCAGCAGCAGTCGTGCTCTCTCGCTCACAGCATAGCATCTAACCCAACTTTCGGTGTTGATAGGGTTGATTATTGCGAACATCATGTACCCAGCATGAGCCACTTAGGATGTTGAGCCTAACAGCCAGTGTTCGGAACGTGCCAGGTCAGGAGTGAGATAACACTCATCGTTACATACACTACTGCTCGATATTCCATTTGGTGCGCATCGTTGTATTTTTGCGGTCGGTATAGAGCGCTGACCACGTGATTGCCAGAAGCACGATGGGCAAAGCACCGAAGACTATCGCCCTACTCAGCCACGTAATCGTAGTCTTCCTCCTCGCATTTCCAAACAGACTACGATGCTCGGCAACACTATTCGTCTTCGGAAAATCCCCGCTCGGCCTGTCCTTCCCCAAGAACTGGCACAACGGCTCCCATCCCTCCTTCACTTCATACACAAGCAACCTATCTCTCGGCTCAGTGATCCTCTGCACCATCGCCTTATGCTCGCGATACACTCTCAAGCCGTGCGACTCGGGATTTCCGCACCAAAAGTGCTGATAGAACGGGGTGAGGAATCTGGCTCGTGCTCTCCATTGCCGATCAACATGTGTGAGGAACCTGTGCGACCAGGTGGAGTGTTCGTACCATAATGTATCTAGGAAACTGCGGAGCCACCTCTCTTCGTCCGCGCGGACAGTGAGTATGATCTTCGCGTCAGGGTATGCTTTGATCAGATCCTCTGCCATGCAGCCGACGAACTCGCCGGAGATGGCAGTGTGGTCCGCGAAAAGGGATTCGAATTGTTCGATTTGCGGCTGTCGTCCGGTATGGGTGAGTTTGTTGTGCAGAAGCTGGCCACAGAATTCAGTCTGGTGGTTTCGAAGCATTGTGCGGGTGTTCCAGATGTCACCGTAGCCTAGGATTTTCATTGCTTCCAGCATCGAGGTGGTGCCTGTTCTGGATAAGCCGACGATAATGACTTCTAGTGGATTTTGACGGGGACCGCAGAAGATAGGTGCTCCATCTGTGAACAGGTTGCGATCTCTGTTGTTTGCCGGCGTCTTCTGCGTTCCTGCCATTACGTGACACTTTCGTTGATTTCGATGACACGCGTGCCATGATGAGCGAAACACCAATGTCGAGACATCAGTTCTGACGCTCGCTTTTCGCCGTGCGATCGCTTACTCTCAGCCGCAAAAAGGTATCATGAACTCATATCACAGCAGGAATCTGCAGGACGACAAAAGTGTCCGGACGTCGCTCGCTCGGCACCTGAATGCCGAGAGGCCGCCAGGAGCCGGCACTGGCAGACAAGGTTCGTGAATGACAAACGCCTACAAGGTCAATGCTTACCACGAGCCAGGAAAGCTTCCGGTGAAGGGAAATGAGGTCGCGGAAATCTTGGAACAAAATGTCTTCACTCAGACCACTACCGAACCACACCATCGCCGAAGCCCTACATGGCGAATCAGAACAGCTCTTGCCACGCGGACGCTACCGGCTGACCAAACTCAATCTCGAACACTTGTCGCAGCTACCAATGATGGCTAATTGCTTTTACCTTAAGCAGATGCCTCCCGATTCACTCACATCCAGTCGCTCTATACGTGTCAACACGCACGTGCTGCGCATGCTCGAGATTCTACCGAACACAGGTACGTGTGCCTCGCGTACACTAGAACCGAACTTCTACAGCTCTTATCTAAACGAGCTACACTATCCTAGAAGATCCTGGGCTCAAGCAAAAGCTCACCGCTCGGCTTACTACTCACGAACCCGCTATCTCGACGGTGTATCAACCTGCCCCTCAACCATGTCTCACTTGCAAAGCCCTTCAATGTTTTGCCCTCGTATGGTGAGCACTTATTCCTGAATAACATCGTGCTGGGCTCCACCTCAAACGTGCCCTCGTCGTCAAAGACGCAGACGTCGCCATCCATACCTACCGCCAATTGTCCCTTCCTATTTTCAAGGCCAACCTGTTTCGCCGTGTTGAGACAACACCACTTCACTACGTTGTGGAGAGTGTCTTCCACATTAAGGTTCCGCGCCATGGCCTCAGTCCACAAAATACTGAGTCCAAGGCCGACGGAAGATATGCCGCCCCAGGCCGTGAAGAAATCGCCCACATTCGCTGGTGCACAGCAGCTTGCAGCTTTACTCTCCTTGATTGCGCCAGGCACGTGCTCTGGTAACAGCTTGAGATTTGGCGTACAGGGCGAATGATCGCTCACCACAGTTTTGATCACACTGTCCGAAGGCAACAGCATCTCATTCCACAATCCGTCCTGGTTGGAAGCAGATCTTATGGGTGGACAACACTTGTGTCTCGTGTCCCCATCGCCAATTTTTTCCGCCGCAAGACTAAGATAATGAAAGCAAGTCTCGGCTGTGATGTTCACGCCCTTTTCCCTCGCGGCTCTGAGCATAGGGATCGCTTCTACCGCAGACAGATGCACGATATGCAGTGGCAGTCGCGGCGCCAGGTACGCCAAGCTTAGGACCTCAAGGATCGCATATACCTCGAAAGACGCGGGTCGCGAGTCCAGGAAAGTCTGGTATTTGTCTAGCGGTCCGGTAGGTTCGAGCGGCGGTAAGGACCACTGCACATCGTCGCCAACAGAAGCAGACACGGGCGGTATCATTTCCGCATGAAACATGACCGTTGTCGGCTCATCCGCAAGTTCTTGAAAGACTTGTCTGATATCCATGGACGTCACAGCCGGGAACTCTTCCACACCGCTATCGATCAGGAAGCCTTTGAAGCCGCGGACTCCTGCTC
This sequence comes from Passalora sequoiae, assembly GCA_013248845.1. Lineage (NCBI taxonomy): Eukaryota > Fungi > Ascomycota > Dothideomycetes > Mycosphaerellales > Mycosphaerellaceae > Passalora > Passalora sequoiae. The sequence continues at coordinate 461,696 of WSQC01000011.1, read as the reverse complement.
GGACCAAAGGCTTCAGCTCCTTGGTGTTTCCAGGCACGATGCCGCCGTAGAAGCCCGTGTCAACCCAGCATTTGCCTTGTGCTGCTGCAACCTTCTCTCTCAGTCCTTGCATGGTTGTTGTCGGCGGTATGGCATTTAGAGGCATGTCTATGACTGTGGTGACTCCTCCAAACGCCGCCGCTTGTGTGCCCGTCCAGAACCCTTCCCATTCTGTTCTTCCCGGCTCATTGAGGTGAACGTGCGCATCGACTAAGCCGGGTAGAAGGACACGCGGGCTATAATCTTTGTATGGAGTGCCCCGAGGGAAGGAGGATTGTGGGAGCACGGAATCGAAGATGGACGATATCTTGCCGGTTGTGGTTGATATGACGATGGTTGCTGAAGTGAGCCTGTTCTCGATCATAGCTCTCGAGGATGCCAGAACTGTGATCTGCGATGCGTCCACACCGGATATGGTGGGCGAGCCTGTGACATTGTGTGGTGTAGTGGTTCCCGTTGCGAATGGTGCCATGTTGGTGGTCTACTGTTGTACTCTATGGTTGATCCTAAGGCTTTCCGTGCTTGCTGTTGATAGAATGCTGTGTGTGCTTTGTGAGCTGGAAGAGCAGCGGCGTGACAATTGGAGCTACGAGAGCATGTGATAGAACGCGAGATATGCTTCAGAATGGTGTGAATGGGTATAGACAGCTCAGACGTGTTTGAGGGATGTGATAGCTTGATAATGGGGAAGTGCTTTAGAAGGTATACCCCAGCTGGGGCATGCAGATTGACCACGCAATGGGAGGTGCACACTCGACCTGCGAGACATAAGATGGCGCGCCATGATGGAACAAAGGGTGTATCCTCGGGCCTGCATTGTCCGGCTAAACGAGCTGGGGAGGTCGCGGCAGCGTGTGATGCGAGGCCTGGAGGGATATATTACTCGATTGTATCGATTTGGGGCCTTATCAGTGGCCGGTCAGTGGTGCATGAAAGTCGTTGAGTAGTGAGCGAAGTTCAAGATAAGCGGGCGAGATAACGTGTCGACCGTTCGGGAATCCGGCAGGGTTCCGAGTCTCCTCTCTCCAAGCCAGACGCGTCAACTGCATCAGATAGGCACGTCCGTTGCCATCTGCCTGGACTACATATCCCGGTGTTTTCCTCTTCTCTGTGACCGCAACGACTCGTTTTGCTCTCGTCACGCACAACGTTGTGCTGCATTATCGGTTCCGGCGTTCCGCATAGCCAGAAGCTCAACAAAGCGGCGGCCGCCAAAGTCAATAGATTCGGATCGAGTAATGATTACTCGATAGGAAACCGGCCCAAGAGGAAGCTGTTCAAGATCGAAGAGCTAGCCATGTAGCTCGCCAAACGATGCATCGCGCTCTCGCCGTCGGCCATCGGAACAGCCAGCTGAGCTTTCGCTTGTTGAGGTCCAGATGTCCATTGAGGATTTCGTCATCGCCGAGCTATGGAGGATGCTGCTGCCGCAACGGCCTCGTGTTTTGCAGAAGTACCGCTAACATTGTAGTCGGCATGGCCAACGACATGGCACTGCAAAGGATCAACGGATGAAGCTCCGGCGGAGATGGCCGTCGATTCACTGTTAGATCGAGCTCCTTCAAGAAGGATGTTGTCGCTCCTGCTTCGGAAGCCGAAAATTCGTCGCTCAATACGAATGGCATTTCGACAGACTGCCTGGTTCTAGAAAAAGGGAGATGTATGCGAGTTTTGCTTGGTGAAAAACAGAAAGTGGCGTGCTGCCAGCCGCAACAATGAGCTCATTTGGAGACACGCTCTTGCGTGCTTCGCGCGGTATGCGCCGAAAATAGCACGCCACCGATCATACCCCGACGCCAGTTTACTGCAACGAGGCTTCGTCGATATGCATCGCTGTGTCGCAGCACGGTCTCACAACAACACAATGCCGAGCGCAAGCATCATAGAGCAGGGTCAAAGACAGGGGATCTTTTTGGGTTCAATCGCAAGCTACAGATCTTACTTATTGCCAAAGCTGCTTCTCGAATGTCTTACAATAACATTATAAGTCTTATGAAGCATGCTGTCCCGCCGAGCACAACGTGAGCTCTCTGCCGTGAATACGGTGACAGCTCCGTATCTAACACTAGATGCGATTCCAGTCATCCTGGACCTCGACGGTTGCTCAATGTAGACCTATGATCTTCGAGGTGCCATGACCTGGCACTTCGTGCTGGCCATGCCTGGAGGAGCAGTGAGGTGAAACCAGAAATTACAACACGTGTAACGCGCTTGTACGCGTGGTCAGGAACTATCAGGGACACGACACACTCATGTCCCATCTGCGGTAGCCGTCGTGGCGGCTCGTCTGTCTGGGGCGACCCTCGTGCACAACATTAGGCTTACATTTGCCAAGACAAGGTTATGCCAATGTCACGCCTGCTGCGTCTCCTTCACGAGCCATTAGCACGCTAGGCAAACGAATGTGTTCACGTGTCCACACGTACTGTTGCACAGCTCATGCGCCCTGTAGTCCTTTGACTCTCGCCTCAAGCCTTTCTACACGGGTGTCCCGACTCGAAAAGTCCTTTTGGCTGAGTCGCCTCAGCGGGATGAATGCGGCCTGTTGGATCATATGCCTCTCTTCAATGCGACACTGCCGAGCACCGAGAAGGACGCAAAGAGGTTTACACGTGGCTGCATGCAGATGTTGTAATACATGGCGAAGAAGACGAATGGGCTGCCGAGTGTGAAGGGTTGTATGCTTGATTGCGGTTGGTACAGTGACAGTGCGACAACACTCGTTCCTGCTGCAGTCGGTGAGCGATATGCATATGTTTGCATATATCGATTGATGATGCACAGAATATCTGTATGTCTTGCCGATCCTTCCGAATCTGTGTATAGAGGTCAATGCTCTCTCTCATCCCTGTCGCGAACGCCGAGTCCCTTCTTTTCTCCACGACGCACTCCTCCTTGCTCCTTCTCAAAACATCACCAACCCATCAGCCTGCACCTTCACCATCACACGAAGTGATGCACACGGGTACGAAACATCATCGATCATGTTATCTGCTCTGTGGGACATAGTGACATATTTTCACCGAATCGGATCATCCGAGTACCTGCAGCTGTGTAGGGTACGAGCTCGCCCTGCCAGGCATGGCAACGATGGCAGCACAAGCACCAGAGCGAGAATGCTGTGGCGCACTCAACAAGATCTCTACCACGGCCGGCAGCATTTCATCACTCGCCCATGCCGCCGTTCCGTGCGATCGAGTACATATCGTCAACGCAATCTGGCCCAATCCCTTGGTTCACAGGGCAAACATCTGCGAGACATGCCTTTCAAAGACCGTTGAAGTGTAGGCTTATGTTTCGACGATGCTCGATTTATCTAGTGTCTGATCACTTCTATACACACGGCCCGAGCATTTCCGCTGCAGTGTGCACGTTGTGGTGCATCGCACTTTAGTATTACGATGCTCGTGCACTTGCCATATGTTCGACAGGCCAAGCACTAATCCTGCATATCTCATTACTCTCCCTCCCTCCAGCCGTCCATATATTAACAAATGATCCTGGACTTGTTCTCTTTCCAACGACTATGCAGGTACGGTCTTTTGCATTGCATATTCTCGCGACGGTGCTGCTTTTGGACCTCGCATCGACTTCTCCTTTACTCACTCACGAGGTTGAAAACATTGCGTCCGTCTCATCGCGGCATGACCGACGTAAGCAGCGTCGACAATCATCCAACAGCCAAATTGTAGTCACAGGCATTGCCAATGCTGGTGTCCTACCGAGGCTGGAGCTCAGTGCAATGCAAAAAGATGTTGATCTGTGGAATATATATATTCTTGGCCTGCAGCGCTTTTACGCCACCGAGGAATCGGATAAACTATCATACTATCAGATCAGTGGTTAGTATCATGAGGGAACCTCGAGCCATGAAGCTACTGACATTCCTTAGGCATACACGGGAGACCTTTCGTCCCATGGGACGGGGTAGCTGGCGCTGACGGTGTCACGGCCCCGGGATACTGTGCGCACGTATCTAATATTTTCTTGACTTGGCATCGACCTTACTTGGCACTGTTTGAGCAAATACTGTACGAGCACGTCTTGGATGCCGTAGACACATTTCCTGCTGGTGAAGTCCGCGACCGATATGCCAATGCCGCTCAGCGGTGGCGAATGCCGGTAGATTCACAATATCCTCCATCGTACCCTCAGGTATCGCTAATAAGACGATAGTACTGGGACTGGGCCGCCGTGCCTGTCAATGGTCAGAGCGTCTATCCAGAAGTTCTCGTGACGCCTACCATCAATGTCACACTACCAAATGGTACAGCCATAGTCTCGAACCCATTGTTCTCGTACAAATTCCACGCCAATTCGGAACAGGCTCGACTGCGCGACTTCTTCTGGGATCCAGTGAGTCTCTCTCAAGTTATTTACGACGAGCCTGCTGACAGAAGTGCAGTGGAGGCATTGGAACGAAACGAAGCGCTACCCTACGACACCATTGACACAGAACTCTGCTAGCCAAGGAAACCTGATTGGGCCTATACTTGACAATACCAGAAACAGCTTGATGAACCGTTTGTACAACCAGTTCACATACTACGACAACTTTACTTTGTTCTCTACCGAAGCATGGATCAACGAGTATAGCTCGAACGCTGATAGCGCTGAGTCCATTCACGATGTCATTCATAACCTCGTTGGCCAGAGTGGTACCCTTACCGACTTGGACTTCTCCGCATTCGATCCAGTTTTCTGGCTGCATCACACCATGATGGACAGGGTCATGGCCATCTGGCAGGAGCTGCATCCCGACACATATGTTGAGCCTAAGATAGCCACGACTGGGTCATTTACCATTCCTATGGGTATGGTCGCAGATAAAGACACTCGTAAGCATATCAATGGAGCAACGTCGCTGGCTGCTAATCACTTTCAGCACTTGCACCTTTCCGTAAGAACACCAATGGTGATTTGTATACCTCGACAGATGTCAGATCGACGACTACGTTCGGCTACACTTACCCCGAATTGGCCAACAATGCCACCACGGCAGCAGTGAGGGCTGTGGTAAATACTCTCTATGGCAGTAATTTTGTTGCTGGAGGGCCGGTCAGGCGTGTCAAAGCAATCTCGGAGCCTGCACCCAAAGAACTGGTCGAGGACACTCCAGGCGAAGTGGTCGATGGCCAGTATCGCAATTACGTGGCCAATGTGATTACTGGAAAGTTCGCTATCACGGGCTCATACTCTGTCTACATTTTTCTTGGCAAGGTGGGCGAGGAGAACGCTTGCAAGTGGCAGCTTTCGCCGAACCTCGTAGGATCCCACGCTGTCTTTGCAAGCTTGACTCATGCTGGTCTTGATAGTACGGCTGCCGGCATGCCTCCCGTCAAGGTTTCTGGGACAGTGCCACTCACAGATGGCCTTTTGAACAAAGTGTCGGCTGGAGATTTAAAGAGCATGGATTCTGCAACGGTTCAAGCATATCTGAAGAAGAACTTAGGGTGGCGAGTGGCAAAGGTGTGTTCCAATGACACCACGCTGACAGACTAGCTTCGCTGACACGTTTCGCAGATGGATGGCACCATCCTCAAGACCGCTGATGTTCCTGGTCTTGAGGTTACCGTTGTCAGCGCGCAAGTCGTTCCCGCCACTGCTGAGGACAAATTCCCGTCTTGGGGTGAATTCGAAGAGCTCCCAGACGTGACCAAAGGCAAGCCAGGAGGCCGCTGAAGTAAAGTGCGTCAGAGTATCAGTGACTGACTGGTAACGAGATCGTGACTGATGACCATGATACGGCGCAACATCAACAGGATTATTAATGAGGTATAGAGACGGATTGTCCTTCCGGCCGGAAGGGTACTCCTCTTCCTGCGAGAATAATACTTTTCAGGGAGGAGCTGGGCCGAAAGACATTGAAAGGCGGGTCTCATAGACAGATGTCTACAACGGCTGCTTCAGTAACATATTTCTCTTGACTGTCAACAGCCTCCTTTAGATACGGAGAATGACGTTTCTGATTGTGTTTCGAGGAGCAATACGCGCTTGAGTGGGCTACCGGGCCACAGCGTTGCGACAAATGCACACGAATGGCCACGGTTGAGAACCAACGACTTTGCCCTGCAGAATGTAGGCTTGAAATTCGGTCAAAGTATGACTCATCACAGGGACAAGAGGGACCAGAGCAATATGGCCGGTAGCAGAAGCTCCGAAAACCGGCTTGCATTTCACTTCTTTAAGCGACTGGAATTGTACGTTCGCGGGAATATATTCGCCATTCTTGCACGAGGTAGAAGGAGGCTTGCTCATTTATCTGCAAGCTGACCAATGCACCATCGCTTCCGAAGTGTACTTCCAGCGCGTCTTGTGTCAGCTGTAGGTGTCAGGAGTGTAATCGCCCGCATCGACGTTGAGACGAGGTATGAATGACTTGCATGCAAATACAAGCACTATATATGACTCGTCGCGCATCAATAGTTCTTCTAAAGAATGCACGCATGACCGGCCCTAATTCTCATTGCAGAACTGCTACATAGCGATTTTACCTAATCTAATCTGGCTATGCGGAGACTTACTTTCTTGCGGAGGCTACTTTCTGCCGAAGTGTATGTGGAGAACGAGGATGAATGACGATGGGCCTGCATTCATTCCAGCAGCAAAGCAGTGCAGTGCAGTGCAGTGCAGTGCAGTGCAGCACTACGGCTGTTATTACTTTTATTGATTCAATCACGTACCGGTACTGCTGGCCCCGCCCTGACCGGGTCAATACATCATAAATCGTGCGTGTGGCATGTCGTGCATGCGTAGCTGTGCATGTGCATGTAAGTGCGCTTGCAAAGCACAAAGCAGTAGTGCATTATTGTAGAGTTTGGCACGATGTACTCTCGCCGCGTGTTCGCATGCCGGGCGGGGAGGATATGATTCGTCTGGAAGGATTCGTGGTTGCAGTAGCAGGATCTTGAGCTAGTGAAAGTCTGTTGGTCCTTTGTTGGCTGGTTTGGGCCAGGTTGGGAACCGTTTTTGGCTTGTGCTGATGGCGATTGTGTGGATGGTGCATTATTGATGCGTGAGGTACGGTCTTGCTGGGAGGGCGTATTGTACCGTGGGTTGCTTTCTATGGCGTGGGATCCGATGGAGAGGTTTTGAGGTAGTGCGTTTGTGGATGCGATGGGGTGGCTGATGTTTTTTCTTGCTGTGGAATGTGGAATGTGTTTACTCTTTTTCGATGCTGGTAGGGAAGTGACTGGATGAGGATACCTACTTGATGGTTTGTGGGAAGTGACTGGAATTGCTATAGTGCTTAAGACGTCATCTATTACCTTCTGGACATTCTCTGGCCGGCTCGCGAGTGGCGACGAGTGGTATTGAGCATAGAACACACTCTGCTTCTAGGATTTCGATGGTCCGATGATCTCCATGATGCTGGTCTTTACTTCACTTGCTATCGCACTATGTGCAACATTGTCGTCGGCCGCCACCTCAACATGTTCGTATGGACCAGCAACAATGTACATGGTACTGTCAGGATATGGACCGGCGCAGCAATTCTGCCATCAGGATCATCCACCTCCGCCAGCAGAGACGATCACATCTTGCTCGGCCAACAACGCTACATCACCCACTATGCCTGGCAGGAAGCGGGACGATCGAACGATGAACATCCCCGGCAGTTACAACGGCCATTCAGCACCATCGATGCATCAACCCGACCTCAGTTACCTATACCAACAGTTCTTGAATGAAGACAACGCCACGCAAGCCGCCTTCTGCTCCTGTATCACAACACCAGCCGCGCCTGTTACAGTCACAGCCAGCTGCAGTGAAGACGAGTACTGCGGGCCAGACGGCACCTGCAAGACCTTACGAGACTGCGCCAACCCAGCCACTTGCGATGGAGACTCCTTCTGTGGCCAGGGAGCCACTGGCGACAACCTCTTCTGTCACCAAGATACAGACAACTCTACTATGGGATATTGTATGAATGATGGGCCGCCTGGGCGAGGTTGTCCTAGTCCATACGAGGATTGCGAGAGCAATCAGGATTGTGGTGGTGGGTCCAGAGTGTGTATATACTCTTGTTGTAGGGCAGAGCCGTTCTGCGTGGATTTGCAGGACTATATGGGTGATGTCCAGGCGGCTAGCTCGAAGTTGATCAGGAGGCGCCGGGCTGCGGTGCTAAACCCAGCATGAAGCGGCTGATATCCTGGGTCGTCTTGCTCATAAGATGAGTATTCGATTATGATATGAGTCGCCATTTCGCAGGTCGTTACGGAGCTCAGCACGATCACGAAGCATACTCGCCTGCCGTGGTCACTCATGGGCGCGATGGGAGTACATACATGCGGCTTATGACGCGTCCATGTCCCGCTTCATGGCTGGGATAGACTCGTTGCCATTGCTCGAAATGCAGCGAGCAGAGCACTGCCGACAGGACTCACGCTACGGAGACGTCCTCGGGAGACATTGCGTCTCGCCCATCAGCATCCGAGTAGCATGAACGCGGAACCAAGACGAATTGGACTCGATCGTCGAGCAAAGCTTCATGATGCCATCAGGCTTGACGCAACATATTTGCAAGGATGGCACGGACCGCAGTGCACGCGCGACCGTTGGTGAGACTTATCGTGCCGCACGTGTCTGCGAAAGCTCACACCTCACTCGCGAGATTCAGCACTTCGCCCTGCTGATCAACGCCAGTCGACACTCGATCCTCTCCGCACTGCTGCCAAAACCACCTCATGATGGCACAACAACACCAATCCCAGCCACGGTGCAAACTTCTGGATCTCCCTGCCGAGCTACGCAACCGCATCTACGAGTTCGCCCTCTGCTCGAGAAAAATAAGACTTATCGCACCGCACACTCTCATCCAGCCTGGCCTCCTCAGAACCTGCAAGAAAATCAAAGCTGAAGCATCCTCAATATACTACAAAGGCAACCTCTTCTACATCGAGGTCAACCACTTCAAAATCCACATCCTCAAGGCCTTTCTTCACGGACAAGCCGCTAGATTCCGTCCGCTCACGTGGTGTGCGTGCGTCGACCGAGGGAATTTGCACACGAACAAGTGGAGCAACTTGGTGGCGTGGGTGAAGGCTGCTTACGATGGTAGAGTTCCGGCGTTGACGTGTGGGAAGGCGGGCGGTGGCTCGAATGTGGAGCGCGCTATTGCGAGGACGTTTGAGATTGCGGCGAGGCTGCATAAGGCTCGTGTGGCGTGGTCGACGGTCGAGGAAGTTTTGCTTATACATAGGGAGTCGACGCAGGAAGTGGTTGGATGGGTGTGATGCTGGAGGCATCAATTATGGAGTTAATGGAACTAATCGAGGTAGTGGTGGCTCGTCGCGAACGGTGCAGGTATGTGTATGTAATCTTCCGAGGCTCTTGTCCTCGAGCGCTGCTGCGCTTGGTGACATGACTTGGCTGAGCGTTGGCACAAGCTGCACTTGTATACAAGCTTGCTTTCGTTCATCATTATGAGAATATGACACCACTATCGAAGAGCCAGATCCATCACACGCATGCGAAGGTATTCGTATAGCACGAAGGTACGTAGACCAGCCATCGCCAGCACGACGAAGAAAGTAACGATGGAAAGTCGCGAATCCTATCGCATGGCCTCAACCGGATGTGTGAAATCAGCACTTCACTGTACCCCAACTTCAAGCACTAATTGAGAGACTCTGCTAATCACACTGCCTTCACGCTCGTACATGTTCATACGCCAGACCGGCGACGACTTGTCTGACGCGCCTTCAGATGCAGTCGTTGTCCGTTATACTGGGAACAAATCCCACTCTTCGGCATCTAGCTTCGAGACTAGTTTTGTCCTCATTTCCCTTCGAAAGGGTCGGGAGGAGGACGTGAAGCTTGAGGAGAAAGTATTTACAGTAGATATCAAAGGATCCGGCGACAATAGCTGAAAATGGAAGTGCTCAGAGATTTTGCATGCGACTAAAACCCGAAAACATCGCAAGGCCTTCAGAGGTTGATGATCAAATTGACGGCGACTGTAAGCATCTATATGTCACGGTACAGGCAGTCGCAATGGTCAAGGAGCTCGAAAGTAAGTTGAACTGGTCGCGGATTATGAGGGCAATGGAGATCTACAACGATGCCACTGAGGACTGGTGACCATGCGAGCGCGGACAAGTCAAGCTATGCAGCAAAGCCATAGCTAAAAATAGCGATCCTAGGATGCGTACACTTCCAGCTATCCATGATTCTCCAATCTGCTTAGTATCTTTTCCCAAAAGCCGCAAGCTTGATCTCAATCACTGCCGCTCGTGCTGACTAGATTGACCGAAAGGTGAGGCCCGTCAATACTGTTGCAGCAGGTCAATTGCCATTGGGCCAAGCTTAATTGTCAAGGCAATTGAGTTTCTTGGTCCATATGTTGAGGTGACATTTGTGAGACGATTCATCATACTTCTGATTGTCCTGGTACAACATGATAGGTCAGCTGTGCTCCGAATCTGCGCCCAGATTTGCGAATATGGGTATGTTAGACTCTTACTATAATGACGTAGCATGGGCCTCCATCATACGACCCGGCCATTTTACAACTGTCGACAATTCCGTGTCCACGCTTGTTGAGCCCCGGGGCCGCTAGGGAGATAGCTGCAAGTAGTGGCAGGAGTACTATTGAGGAATGCATGCTGTTGATGATAGTGGCTCAAGTCCAGGTCTTGCTTGCTCCTTCCTTTGCGTTCCGGCAATTTTCACTGTCGAGGGATGATCGGAAGGCACGGCAAGAAGGAAAGGAGCTGATGGCTCAAGTATAAGTAAGCATAAGCGAGTCAGTCGTATTGCTCGTAGAATAGTGCAGACTATGACACGTCAGTCTGTGATATAGTAAGACAACTTCTGAACGTTACCTTTCCCTCGATGGCCATAGCGACGTCAGCGTACCACCTAAGGACCGAGATATCTTTCCAGAAGTACCAGCCCCCATTCGCAGTCATGAAGGCAGGGGGTAACAGCGCTAGCATGTCTGATATGAGCACACAATTTTAGGCTGCTTTGGAATCCGAAACAGTATCGAGCTTCAACCTTGACACGCTTGATGGATGAACAACGGCTGATCTGGACAGTTCAATGGTGCCACCACTTTGAGCTGCCGCGCAACGGCCTCGATTTGCCTCCTTTGGCTCTTCTACGGCAAAAGCAACGCGAGCTCTCAAACGCGAGATCCAGGAAACGCAATTTCCTGTGATGATCGGCTTCTTGCGGTATCGTGAAATAGGCGCATTCATTTGATTGACGTCGACTGTCGATTACAGGTAGCTGAAGTCGTCGCCATGTGCAGAAGCTGTCAAACTCATTGATCGTGTACATGCTGTAGTCAAGCAGTTGTGGTTCTCGGTAAGCAGCACTACTCCTTCTTAGAGCCGCAGCAGCTTACTTTTTATAGAATTTCATGCCTCTGCTCGCGATTTAGCCTCTAATGGACGATCTTGCGGTTTGTCACGTGGGCGCTATGGCAGGAGTTTTAACCGCAGGCCCGCAAGCGCCCGAACAGAGCCTAAGACTGGACATTTATAAAATCAGTGGATTGGCAAACATGCTGATCTTAGTCGTCCTTGTCGGCATGTGCGCGAAGCTTGTTGCCGCTGGCAGAAATGATCTCAACCGCAACCCTGTGCCCAATACCATCTCTACCACCAATCCACCTCTTTCGCTTGCCTACCTTCTCTATAGCGTGCGCATCCACACCAAAGGCCTCCTCATCAACGTCAGCATTCAATTTTGCATGCATTGTCAAGACTGGTCGTCTTTTCTCGTCTTGCTGCCACGTTGCATGTAGCTTCAGTCGTTCTGCATCCTTGACTCCAGCAGGATGCACTCCAGCAATAAGCGCCGCGACAGCACCAAGATAATTGATCCACCACAATGTCCAAGGAGACTCGACAAGGTTCTCCAGACTGTTTTTGAACGGCCCATCGCTGGGCGGGATACCGCCTCCCCATCTGGCACAAAGCAATAGAGCAATCAAGATTCGTGCTTCGTGAGTAATACCGTGAACGCCTGCAAGCACTCCCGAAGTTGTTGTTCGTAGCGCAGCAGATGGCTGGATGTCTTTTGAGTGGCTGCCATGGTAGTAGATCAGGTTCGCGAAAGCTTCAAGAAGTTCTGGCACAAAAGTACTTTTGTAGTCGTCAATAAGGCCGCTGGTAGGTGTGTCAGGAAGTGCAGACTGCAGAAGTTGTACTAGTTCGGCAGATGAGGTCGGACCAGCGACAGGCTGGGTGGCGACGACCAGCGGAACCTGTGCCTTGATCTCTTCCGATAGTGATGAGAAGAGATAACCTTCTCGGACGCCGCCCTGACAAAAGCGAACCTCTCTGACTTGTGGTAGTGCATCAGCGAGTACATTGACAAGAAGTGCTACTGCTGGAACTTGGCCAGCTCGTCGTTCAGAGATGCGGAAGAGGTCACTTTCGCCACCTGACTCTAATGATTTCGCTGCTGTAGCTTTGACTTGATCTGTGCTCAAGAACTCGTGTCGGCTTACCTTGAAGCCGTTGATGACTGGTATCGGATATGGTTGGACACGATGCTGGCTCATCAGCACATAGCCCCAGCCCCTGAAACCGCCACCAGACAAATACAAAGTGAAGCCGCCGCGCTGAGACGCAGCTTTTTCTAGTTCTGGTGGGACCTTGAGCGAGGCATATGCGTTTTCGACTGCCGATCTGATCTCATCCTTCAGCTGGGCAGTAGTACCATTTCGATCAGCTTCTGCCAGTCGTCTCGACATGGCTGCAGCGCCGTATGGCATACTAACAGCACCTGACTCGGGCATTTTAACTCCAGTACCATCACTTCGCTTGACGATCCAGCTCAGCTGAGTGCTGCCGCCACCTAGATCCATGACAAGACCGCTAAGTTCTGGCAGTGAGCTTGCAACACCCATCGCACCTACCCGACCTTCTTCTTCCTTGGGTAGCATGGTGACATCCCAACCTACCTTTTGTTTGATCTGGGCTCGAAAGTCTTCTGAGTTGACAGCAGTCCTAGTAGCTTCCGTAGCAAGCACGGTGATGTGCTGATCGGGCACACCAAAGTCTTGGCAAGTTCGCTTAAACTGTTTAAAGGATGAAATGACAGCTTTGATGGTATCGCCGTCGATGGGCACTCGCGCGCCACTGTCCGAATATTGCGCATCGTATAGTGATATTCCCGCTCGATGTTGGTACAACGTCGGCATTATGCGCTCAGTAGGAGGCTGTAAGCTGGAAATGGAGAAGCGAATGCCATTGCTTCCCATGTCCACCAAGCCTCGCAAGCAATGCGCATCGTGTCGATTGGGTATCGTCATGATGTACAAATGCAAAGGTTAGATACGATTGCTTCTTCTTGTGGGCATAAGAAAGACGAAGCTGTGTTGGAACATCGTACAGTGCCATAGAATTTCTTGGCCCGCGAATGCGCATCATGATGATTGTGGTCACTGGCATGGGAGAAGCCGTGCGCTAGCTAAGGGCTGCATTTGGAGACGACAACCACGCCTGCCAAGGATCATGATTCTATATTTAGGGAATGAGGCTGGTCCTAAACCACAGATCTGCCGATACTGAACCGTGCGGAGACGGACCTGGAATGATTAGCACATGTGACCCGATAATTCATACTGGACTTTCCTACAGCATCAACACGTAACAGACACGATGTTCCAAGAGTTGGAGGATCAGATCACACTCCTCCGCAAGCAAGTAGCTGCCACCGAATCGCAGCTCGCAAGCCTTAGAGCACAACTTGCGCAAGCAGAATCTCGCGCCGAGACTGCACGCCAGCTTGAACAAGCCTATCAAGGTGGATTTCCTGCTGAATGGATAGGTGAGACACTGTCTGCGCTGACAGACGACCTGCATGGTTATGATGGCGCGGCGAACACTCCAGGTGATCTAGCGCGAGATATCAGACACGATACGGGCATCGAGAAAGAGTTCGTGACCCCAGAACCAGTCGTCAGTTCGAGATGGCCACTGGCAGGAGAGGAGTACAAGCGATATGGGCGTCAGATGATCATGAATGAGGTGGGATTGCATGGACAATTACGACTGAAGAATTCCAAGGTCTTGATCGTTGGATGTGGTGGTCTGGGTTGTCCAGCTGCTGCATACCTTGCTGGTGCTGGCGTGGGCACGCTTGGCTTAATGGACGGCGATATCGTCGAAGTGTCAAATCTGCATCGACAAGTGGCACATTCCACGAGACGCGTAGGTCGGACTAAGGTGGACAGTGCATATGAGTATCTGCACGGGTACGCGGATATAAGCAATATGTTTTGATGCAAAAGGTAGGCTGATCTGGACATGGTAGGTTGAATCCGCTCGTGAAGTACGAACGACACGCTTTCCACCTTTCACCGTCGGTCGCACTCCACATCTTCTCGGCTTACGACCTGATTCTTGACTGTACTGATCATCCCACTTCGCGATACCTCATCTCAGATGCTTGCGTCCTAGCAGGCAAGCCTCTTGTTTCAGCTTCGGCACTGAAGACTGAAGGTCAGCTCATCGTCCTCAATAACCCACCACGCTTACCAGGAGACTTGTCTGGTGGTCCATGCTATCGCTGCGTCTTTCCGAAACCTCCACCAGCTGACAGTGTTCTCTCCTGCGGAGAAGGTGGAGTTCTTGGGCCGGTCGTCGGCGTGATGGGTGTGCTGCAAGCTCTCGAAGCCATGAAGCTCATCACTGCAGGCCTGCAGCGTCGTGTTTCAACCGCCAACGCAGATGTTCTCGAACCTCCAAAAGCTCAGATGCTCATTTTCTCGGCCTATTCTACACCACAATTTAGATCTGTGCGAATGCGAAGTCGACATGCTGGATGTGCTGCATGCTCTTCGCAAGCTAGCATAACATCAGACCAGCTCACGGATGGTAGCATGGATTATGCAGCGTTCTGCGGTATCACGAATCCTATCAGCCTCCTGCCACCGCAGTCGCGAGTCACTGCGAGTGAGTTCGCGCGACTTCCTCGCGACGGCAGTAACGTACTGCTGGACGTCCGCGATGAAACGCAATATTCCATGTGCGCACTCAGAGGCAGTATCAATGTCCCGTGGCAAGGCAATGCCGATCGGTGGCTGGAGCGAGCACTGCAAACTGGAGTCCTGATGCCAGACACCGTCGGGAGGCAGCCCGATGTGTACGTTGTCTGCAGATTCGGCAACGACTCGCAAATGGCTGCGAAGGCTGTACAAGATTTGCTAGCCGGACTGACAGGTGGAGCCAGTGGCGCACAGGTGAACATCAAGGACATCAAAGGTGGTTTCCGTGCTTGGCGGGAAGAGGTCGATGGCGAGTGGCCGGACTACTGAAATCCGCAGTGCGCCTTTTATCTTCGACAGGCTGCCATCATAAGCATGCTATTTGATGACCACTTTTGAAGGGACTAGAGAACTCTGTTCGATTATTTTTCCTCAGTTCACTTACCACGGAATTTGCATCGGAAGCTAATGCCGATTGGTGGGCCCAAATCAATGGTTCAGATGACTGCAATTATCTGAAGCAGACTTTGGCACAGCTCGGGCTTCTCCGATCGCTCTCGGAGGCCCCGGTCATGATCACTATACATCTCGCGACAAACAAAGATCATTGCTTCTGTGAGGTCAACAAGTGCGGAGCAGAGAAGGCCGCTCTTCGAACGACAGAACAGTCAGCATTCTCAACAAAGCCGCTGTCTGTGTGCAGCTGCCAAGCACACTTGAAGATCCAACACCGGCAATGCTCGCTGAGCTCGAAATACATCATGATCATGAAGACCTGTCCAGAGAGGCGAGCAGAAAGTTTGTTTCACACGAAATGGTAGCATTTCTGGCGCATGAATGGCATGGTTTCAATACGTTGCCCTGGTGGCGATATAGGTGTTCTACTATCGAGAAATTGGAAAGAATACTAGAGAGGCTGCTCACGAGTATAGCAAACTAGTATGGCAATCTCAACCTCGAAGTACTGAGACTGAAGATGACGAGACCATTTATGGAGAAGGCGAATAAGGAGCTTGTTGAAATGTAGAGCACGATCGAGAGACCTCACCACTGTAGTATGATTTAGTTGGTCTTTTTAGTCCATACAACGACAACTGTAGCAGATGTGTGTTTCCAAGCCTATTTCGCATCCATCCGCATGTGTTTTAGGTAACTCGCGTGATTAAGCCAATGAGTGGCCTTCTGATGAAAATCAACATCTCTACATCTCTCTCTATGGCAAAGAGCCCAAATGCAGCCAGCACCTCGATCGGCAAAAAGCCTGTACGGCCGCCTCGTCGCGTCGGGCAAAGTGTGTTAGTGTGTTTTCGAGGACTTACTACTACTGTGTTTGTCTGTTCAAGAGACTTCCTAGCTTACTTAGCATGGTTGTTGCGAAAACCTGGAGAATTGATCTCATATGGTTTCGGTTTTGCGAATTTTTCTATTTATGATTTGTCCAGTTAGCTACTACTGCTGCTGCTAGTACAATGCAAGTTTAGAAGTAGGTTGTACATTGTATCGGCGTACGTACGACTACTACTCCGAAATATACTCTTATACTCTGCTATATACCTAGCTCTCGATAACATCTTTTGCCGCAGTGGTATGATTTCTATAACATATTGCAGTGGCAAAACGATGTTCGCTAATACGTAACACGTTCCGCATCTCCTTGACCGATGTATATAACCACCTGTATGTAGATAGACATCCATATTCTCTAACGATTGTCCTAACTCTGCTCGGATCGAGAGAGAGATCCTCGGAACCTCGAATGCAAGCCGCCGCACAACTTTAGAAAAGTTTTTACCCCGCGCGCCAAAAGCAAAATTAATGATACAGATGCGGAAACATCACAATCGTGATCTCCCAACGCGGGATCGAACCGCGGGCCTCAAGATGCCTTGATAATCCATTACAGTCTTGCGCTCTTCCAGCTGAGCTATTGAGAGTGTAGAAGCTTATGCCTCTAATAGCTGATTGGTGGATTGGTGTAACAAAATTTGTGTATATGAAGAGCTGCATTGACGGGGCCAACGATGCTCCGAACAGGCACAATCACTTGACAAGCGAAAGGATTTACGGGCTTGCGTCGTCGGTTTTTCTGGAACTTGACTGCAAAGGGCCGATGAGAGGAAGAGTGACTGTCAGATATGCGACGATTTGAAATGGAACTAACATGCATTTTCATCAACCATATCATTCGCGGACACATACATCTGTGCAAGACTATAAACCGCATCATATCCTATCCTCCTCATCAATCGAATGCCTCGCCCCACCACGACCCTTATACTTCGTCTCCTCAATCAAATTCAACTCATCCTCCCTCGAGTCCAAGCCCCTCCACGTGAACCAGAATCCCACACCTCCCAAAAACGCCAGAATGGCCACAAGCGCATAATTCCATACAAGAAGAGGGTCTTCGGCCAAAGGTACCAGCGCCTGGGCAATAGCTGCACTGATCGCCGTCTGGAAGAGATTCACACCCATGACAAGACCTCGCATGTTTTCCGGAGCCTTACTGAATGCATACTCCAGCGAGGTGATGGATGCAAAAATCTCCGAGAAAGCAACCAAGCAATACGGTACCGTTTGAACCCAGACATTGATGGGTGCCTCGCATCCAGTCCCAGTACTGACCTCAGAGTCAGGACATGGGGACTTCTTGTAGATGTAGTGCTGTATGACCGTTGCGGAGATCATAGCCGCGCTAGCGATAAAGAAGCCCCAGGTGATTCGTTTGATGGGTGTGAAGTTCCAGCCTGCTTTACGGATGGCGGGGTAGACGAAAAAGTCGAAGATTGGGATGAAGATGACCAAGGTGAGTGGGTTGAGATTGTTGATTAGGTCGTTGGGTACGCCGTTCAGTTGCATTGTTGCGGCCATGGAAGTCAAATTATTGACCATTTGGTTGTATGCGAGCCAGTAGAGTGGCAGCCAGGTGAAGACTTTGCAGGCGTTGAGACCTCGAGCCACCTGATCGATCCAGTTGTCGTCAACACTTCGTAGCCAGGCTGGTGCGGCGTCTCCCAGTCGCGATGGCTTAATCTTCTCCCAAAAGTCGTCGCGATGGAAGTTGCGGTATGTCTGGATGGGATTCGAGGACCAGCAGCCTTTGCTTGCCAGTTTGAGTGCCTTGAGTGCCTTGGACAGAACAGACTCAGTCGGCGGCGCGAGCTTGTAGAACTTCTTGCAGCCGAACAGTACGACAGGCGCAACGAAGAACATGAACGTTGGCAGGGCGTAGGCCAGCCAGAAGCCGATGTAACGCTCGGCGTAGACCATGCCAATGCTGCCTACCAGAGAGCCAGCGTTGATCATCATGTAAAAGTACAGGAAAACTCGTGAGTATGTGACTTGTGGATCGACAATGACTCTTTCACCAGTCTTTTCGATCGTGATGATACGTGGTCGAGTCTCTGGAATCTGTTCGGCGAGAAGTGGCGAGATGTTAGACTTGAACCCTCCGGTACCAATGCCCATGATGAGCAGACCGATGGCGAAGCAGGCGAGGGCACCGTCCGGGTTGTCCATGACACTTGGGATAGATGAGACGACCAAAATCGTATGTCCAATGATAGCAGCGAGGATGGACCATTGGATCGTAGTGTATCGTCCGAGATAGGTATCAGCTATGTAGCCACCGACGAGAGGCATGATGTATGCCCAGAACTGGTTGAAAGTCTGTACACAATGTCAGTGTCTTGTCCTCAGCTATTGCTCTATTACCATCCCACTCACAGTCAGTCCGGTAGAAGCTCTCTGACCCTGGCCCAGTCCACCTGGTTGCACGCACGAGTCGCTGTCCCAGCCCGGGGCGTTGAAGCAGGTGGGGTTATCCTGGATATTTCCAGTGCGCGAACCGAATGGCCTCGGCTGTTGAATGAAGTTGACGAACACAGCCGTCGTTCCGTAGTACGAGAAGCGCTCACAGAATTCTACAAAGGTTACAGTGAAAGCGGTCCAAGGGATCTTGCCGGATACTCTGCGCAGCGATTTCATCTCCTCCATGGTTGGTTCGTCGCCACTGCGGTGGACATTGCTGATGACAGAAGAGACACCCTTCTCGCTTTCGCCATAGTGTGCACTCTTCTCATCCTTGAGCATGCTGGGTCGGCGGGCCTCTGCCATCATGGCCAGGTCTTGATCGAGATTGGCGCTCATCTTTGACAATGCTAAGAGAGTGGTCGAAGACTGCGGAAACGCAGTGATGTTATGACTTCAGGCAGAACAAAGACTGCCGAGTACAAAGGTAGCTAAAAAGGGCAGCGCATATCGCGGCGGCCACATGGCATTGGCGATAGATATACAGTATGACAAGATACAAAGGATCAGCGACCAGGATGCGACAAGGAAGAATGCCCGCTTGGCAGATAGTGCTTCCAGCACGTGGTTGGCACGCGGACGTTATCGCCTCGGGAATTCGTTGGTGGGCATGGTGGTTGGAATGCAGCGATGCTGTTGATGACTGGTCAGCTTTTACACGAACGCCTCAATGCCACGGTGGCATGATTGCCAGTGTTACGCGCGGCCAAGACGGGGGGCGGCGCTGCAAATGGAAGGTCTAAAGAAGGCGTCTGCGATAGCAGGTGTCCACCAAGACGCGGGAGCCGCATGAGTTGATGGCGAGAAGAATGCCCAGCTATTGGCATAGGCTTGGCTTGACCCAGAGAAAGCGATGAGGTGGAACCGCATCTTAATTGCGTGCTTTTCATGTCTCTGCTCAAAGATCGCAATGTGAAAGTCCTTCGTATATCAGCGTATATGTAAGTGACGCTGACGATGGAATATATATGTAGAAGATGAAGATGAAGTTGAATTGAAGCTGCGGTAGGATCAATGCATCTGCAACGTCAGCACGGGCATTAGAACTAGCTCTCTTGGCACACGCTCCGTCTCTACTAGTACTCCACATGCTGCGTATTTGTTATCTTCGCTTTCTCTACAGCACTGTCGTATCCATGACACCAATACAACCTCAAGCACCTTCGCTACACCACAAGGTGGGCGCATGCTCACGACCAAGGCGAAGGATCGTGCATTGAGTGCATTGACGCTCTTGTCCTAGTCTACAGACCTTCCAGAAATGTTCTACCGGTGCACGTCTTGGATATGGATAACGCATCGACGAGCATAATCCAGACAAAATCAAATTCTTGGTTGGTCGTGTTACAGACTCAAGCAGTCGAAGCGATTTGCCTATAGAGATCAATATCAGAACTATCGTCTCCAAGCCGTATCACTTGACAGCCGATGCATCTTCCTGTAGCTGTTATGACATACATGTAGGCAATGACTACAATGGCATTCCAGATTTCAGTTGATGAAGCAAATGAAGATATGTGATTATCGATCAGCCGTGCTTGTATTTTGTGCTTCAAATTACATAACACAGCGTCATCTGTCTTCGAAATAGATGTATAGACGTTATCTCCCTTTGTGGTCAAGTCTTGCACAACGGCGGGCAATTGACAGACTTTAGCTGACTAATCGCACTGCCAAGTGAAACACATCCTGACAGCGGAACTTCGTTCCCGAGTTCGGTCCGGGGTGGGGTGTTCCACTGACACTCACGCAATATGAAGACTGATGTCCCGCCCCTCCAATGACTTCATTCAATATCCAATGCAGCTGCCTTCTCTCTGCGAGTCGGCTCACGGATGTCAGTCTCTCCATCCCCTCCTAGTCTCTCACAAGGTCAAGTAATCTGGATTTGTCAGTCTCTCTTAGGTCTGTTCCTTTAAAAAGAAGAAGTCTCGCGTATACCGACCTGAGAACCAACTAAGATACACCGAGCAGCACCTACAATACCCGACCATGAAGGAAGCCATCGTTGAAGTCGGTCCGAAGGTGACCATCAAGGACGTCGAGATCCCGAAGCCTGGACCTCACCAAGTCGTCACCAAGATTGAATACAGTGGCAGTAACCCGAAGGATTGGTGAGTCCGTACAATGCACTCTACGAGCTGAAGCATTGTGCCTGATGAGCATCGTAGGAAAGTACCCGAATGGCTTCCGGACAACCCTGCATGCAATCAGGGCGACGACATCAGTGGCGTAGTACATGAAGTGGGAGAAGGCGTGACAGAGTTCAAAAAGGGCGATCGCGTCGCAGCATTCCACGAGATGCTCAAGCCCGGTGGCAGCTACGCCGAGTACGGCCTCAGTTGGGATCATACTACATTCTTCCTGCCAGAGAATACCAGCTTCGAAGGTACTTCCCGAACTCTAGCCACAGCGTTCCGAACCACCGCTAACACCACCATCCAGCCGGCGCTGCCATCCCTCTAGCAGCCCTAACTGCCGCAGTCGGCCTATTCGGCAGCGGCAACCTCAACCTCCCCGCCCAACCCTGGTCACCAGCACAAGAACCCATCCCCCTCGTGGTCTATGGCGGTTCGTCCGCTGTAGGCTCCTACGCCCTCCAATTCGCCTCCCGCGCCAATATCCACCCTCTCATCGTCGTCGCCGGCCGCGCCCAATCTCACGTAGAACAATTCATCGACCGCAGCAAAGGCGACACAATCATAGACTACCGCTCCGGCAACGAAGCCGTATCGCAAGGGATCAGAGACGCATTGAAGGGCGCAAAGTTACACTATGCCTACGACGCCGTCTCGGAGAAGGGGTCCTACCAGAATATCTGTAAAGTGCTGGAGCCAGGCGGTAGGATCACGTTAGTGCTGCCCGGCGCAGACTTCTCTGATATCCCGGACCATGTGGTCAAGACGATTACGAGGGTTGGGGAGGTGCATAATGTGAAGAAAGATCTGGGGTATGTGATTTGCAGGTACATCACGCGAGGGCTGGAGGAGGGATGGTTTAAGCCCCAGCCGCAGGAGGTTGTGCCGGGAGGATTGGATGGGATTCAGGGAGCATTGCAGAAGCTGAAGAGTGGGGAGGCGAGTGCGGTGAAATATGTTTTTAAGATTTCGGATACGAAGGGTCTGTAGAGACGGAGAGGGAGGTGATGTATGCATGTGTGCGTGCATGCATCTATCATGGTGACATCTGAGCATCCGGTTCGATGCGATGCACGAGCTCATCATGTATGCTCCTATATCCCTCACCGTCACAGTCACTGTCACCCTCCCCGCTTCCCTCAATCCCCGCACCTTCCCCAAACCCATCCCTCATCACCCTCAGATTCCACGCCAACATCTCCGCCTATAAACCAACATCCGCCACCCCTACATCCGCGCAATTCTCCGCCGACCGTAGATCTAGGACCTCGCACGATTCCAGCTGGTAAATCGTACTCCCCGCCCTAGGGAGGCTGACGCATGGGAATTGGAGGGAATTGCGTAAGGCCATGATGAGGCGTTTTTGGGTGTGCGCGACGCGGGGGAGTTGTAGGTTTTGTCGGTGGGGAGGCGAGGATGATTACTCGAAGGACTTGAACTCGAGCTGGATTTTGCACTTATATGAACGATAGGGTTTGCAGAGCTGGTGCCGTGGTATTTGAGGTGTTTGCTGCGGCGGTTGACGTTATGGCGATGAGTTCTAGGGGGTCGGTGGTGCCTTCTTTGATTGTGATATTTGGCGATTGAAAGGATAGAGGTGGTGTGAGATCCAGTGTTAGTGTTGTTGGTCGCGAAATGGCTGCTTTTATTTCGTGCTTTGGTAGGGCGTGCCGTGAGCTCGTTGTCATTGTCTCTCGATCGAGGCTCGGCGCGGGTGGCGAAGTGGTTGCGTTGTTGACCTTTGGTGTAGGCGTGATCTCGATGCGATCTGGCTCTGCTGTGGTGGTATCGCCATCTGGGACAGATGATGTCGGGGACGGATCGAGTTGTGTAGTTCCTTGTGTAGCCTCCAGCGTAGGCAGGGCAACAGTCGATGCAGATCCGATGGCCTCCGAGGTATGCGAGTCCGCTACTCCCATAACCGAGCTGGTCTCTGACTTCGAGTGATCAAACTCATAGTATGGTGGACGAGCATGAGGATGCCTGTACTGCCACTCATCTCCAGTGAAGCGAACGTCTGGTGGTGGTGGTGGTGGACTCGAGTGATGGAACAATAGGCCAACCAGAAAAGCGCAAACTATGAGCACGAAGGCGAAGTGAACGCAAAAGTTGCGCCGTCGGAAGGTGCCTCCCATGATTGTGGTATGTCGTGGCGGATGCTGGTGTGTTCGAGGCGAGGCGTTGGTCGCAGCCGGTGGAAGAAGAATTCCGAAGGTCTTTTGCGGACTGGCTCACTCCACGACATGAGGAATCATAGTCGTAGCTTTGAGAAGAGCTTCCAAGGAAGATGGATCCAGAAGTGTGGGCGGACTTGATGTGAGCTTGGGTCGAAGTGAGAGCATGTGTAGGGCTTGCTCAGTTGAGGCTTCCAACGCCCACAGGACTTGATGCATTCACTTTGAGTAGCAGTCGACTGCGGTAATCAAGACATTGCGAACCACACCGATGGCCCTGTGAAGTGCTTGGTACTACTTTATCTTTTCCGGCAATCGACATGTTTGCGTGCATGGCCACGAGATGGGTCGACTTCAGCAAATTCTCCATTATGGCATGTCAATGAATGTGAGGGCAGATTGTACAACTTGGCTATATTCGGCAAATTTTGTTTGCTGCTGTACTACAGCTCCGCCACGATTACGACCAGATACCGTACAATCAAATGTAACAACCCATGTCAGAGCAGGATTCTGCGGTCCATGGTCTTGTTCATCATCAGTCACGAAATAGGGCAGTGACGTTCAACGTAACATATCGAAATATTCCTTCCCATGCGCCATGCCTACTTCATGCTGTGTAAGTCCTCATAAGCGGCCCTCATCCAATTGCTCCACTCAACAGCCAAGTGCTTCCTATGCATCTCCCTCACCTCCTCACCAACAGCAGCAGGCATCCAAGCTCCAAACAGCACCTCGATCCCCTTACCCTCAATCTCACCTAGGTCTCGAAACTGATGGCACGCATGCCCCATTACCGTCCCACTCCTCAAACTTCCAGAACCCGACAACACAACAGGATACTTCTCCCTATCCACATTCGTCACGCACTCATGCGGCTTCTCCGTGAACTGCAATGTGAAGAACGAAGGATGGTCGCCCACAGTCTCCAAGATGGGACCATGAGTGCTGATGTAGTGCTCTGGATGGCCGGCTAAATTTATCGTACGGTCTTCGGCGTGTGACTTGAACCAGGTAAGGAAGTCCTG
The DNA here is from genome assembly GCA_013248845.1 of Passalora sequoiae. Taxonomy (NCBI): domain Eukaryota; kingdom Fungi; phylum Ascomycota; class Dothideomycetes; order Mycosphaerellales; family Mycosphaerellaceae; genus Passalora; species Passalora sequoiae. Next base: position 437,560 of record WSQC01000011.1, on the reverse strand, counting down.
CACAGAAAGACCACGGACTCGGATTGTCATGTTAGCGGGCTCGAATTTGCCATTGCTTTTGCGGATCACGTCTTCCCAGTATTGATCGGCGCGTTCGATGTCATCGACGAGGAGACTCATTATGGCTTCGCTGCCGAGACGAGCTTTGAGGAGTGCTAGGGCGCGTTTCGCGAAGAACAGCTCGTGTTCTTGGGTTGTGCCTAGTGTTTTTGGACCTGAGACGATTTGAAGATCGAAAGGGGCCATTGTGCAGGTGGAGGTGGAATGATGCTCGATGATGCTGTGGCCAAGGGTGCCGGTGGCTCTGATTACCGTGATATACTTTTGGTCACCATCTGACTGCGTTCGATATATATGCCCAGAGGGCTATCTCCGGGACTGTGTAGCCCTAATGGAGTCCTTATTCCCGGGGGCAATATTTGGCAACCATGTGGGTGGCGCATCCTTCTGCACTACACTGAAATGCGAAGAAGTCACTGGAGCAATACACAATGCTGCTGTATGGAAAAAGCTCCCGCCGTAAGTGACACGAAGTCTGAAATGGTGTCCGCCACGCAAGACATGCCGATCGTCCGAGCAGTCGAAGGTCAGGTCCAGACACATACGGCCTCACAGGATCGGACTCATTCGATTGAGTAGATCATCGAATGAGGTACGGTGCATGTTTGTTGTAAGGTCTTACCTCTACGTGACGACTCTCCAGAAGTGTATATGCAGGTGTCGATCCGTAGCTCGAAATAACCCCACCCTCCCACTTGACCTCAACCAATCTCATCCTCGCATCCACCTTCCGAAGTATTGCAACTTTGTGGTATTCTTGGCTGCGACCTTGACGTCCAATATCCTTGCATGAACCCCCAACATGCCTCTCAGCCTGATGGAGCTCGACTCAGTAGAGATCCTGGTCATCATCGACAACGAGCTCGACCCGATCTCGCAATGTCCAAACCCAGCAGTGCAGCAGACAGGAGATCTTAAAGACATAGCTATGGCTGGTAAGCCACCGTCTGAGCCTCGCGCTGGCGCTATGAGCGAGTTTCGAATGGATGAGATATGTTGCAGCGCCCACGGTCTCTCGCTCATGATCACTGGCATAAAGGGTGATCAGCGACGCACGATTCTCTTCGACACTGGTCCCGAAGAAGCTGCCTTCGAGAGGAATGCTAAGCGTCTGAAAGCAGACCTAGGCAGAATTGAGACTATACAGCTCTCCCACTGGCATAGAGATCACTCTGGAGGAATGCTCAAAGTGCTGCGCATGGTGAACGAAGCACGCATCAAGGACGAATCTCAACTGCCACCGATCAATGTAGACCTTCATCCCAAAAGACCGATGTACAGCGGTATTCATATTCCAGATGTCCCACCGTTCTCCATGGAAGCCGACCCAACATTCGAAGAGATCGAGGACCTCGGTGGCAAGGTCGTGAAGAGTGATCAGCCACACGCAGTGCTTGATGACATGCTCATAGTGTCCGGAGAGATACCTCGAGTGACAGCGTATGAAAAAGGCTTAAAGTATGGCGCTCGCCTGCATAGTCTAGAAGAAGGCTGGGTGGAAGACTCGACGATGCGCGACGAGAGGCTTCTCATGTGCAAGGTGAAAGGTAAGACTGCGCACGTTCTATGGATGCCGTCGTCCTGCTCACTCTCGCGCAGGAAAGGGCATCGTCATGTTCACAGGATGCAGTCATGCCGGCGTTGTCAACGCCTCGAAACACGCTGTTGAGCTCGGGGGAGGCGCACCATTGTATGCCGTTATGGGTGGCTACCACTTGGCCGATGGCGAGCCTGAGCTCGTCCGAGATACGGTCGCAGACTTGAAGGCTCTCAACGTCCAGGTGCTACTTGCGGGACACTGTACTGGATGGCGAGCCAAGTTTGCTATTCAGAGCGAGATGCCTGACCGACTGGTGCCATCTTTTGTGGGCTCGAAGTTCGTGTTATAGATATTGTGACAGCATCAGAACCCAGTAATTGCCATTGTGCTTCTGTTATCTGCACTATCATTCATCATCGCTCTCCCACTCAGAATCGCCATCATCATACTCTTCATCATTCCATGCGCCTGGTGTGGGTGCAAACCTGCCCACGAATGCTCCATCGGCAAAGATCAAGGTCTCGGATGGTGTCGGTTCTCCGTAAAGATATGGCGGGAAAAAATGACTACGATCCACCAGGGAGACCGATAGCTTGATGTCAGTGTTGTTGACAGCATTGGCGGCTTTTGATATGACGCTGCGAGAGACGTCATTAATGCGACCGCTCCTTAGAAGACTCGTCATCGAGTCGAAGTAGGATACTCTCAGATCTGTCAGGCTTTTAGGTAAGGAACAAGATGGAGCACGCAAGAAAGGTATGCTTTGCAGTGCATTGCCGGGCCGTGGGATTGCGCTGCTCTCCCTCCTGAAGGGCGACATTCCTTGATATGTGAGGGTCCGGAGATTTGGTGGTGACCGCGATGTCATGATGGAACGCTCGAACTCGGGACATTGTCCAATGAGTGTGACGTCCTCGAGTGCCCGAAAGTCTGCAAAGCCGCCCTCCACAAAGTCGTTCGGTTTCGCGAATCTCATCAGTTGATAATGCTGGTGATATGTGGGTGTGGTGACATAGGTAAGCTTCTTCAAGGTACCTTTCTGCTGAGCTATTGCTTCTGTCGCTTTTCCAGGCACTCGCTGAAACAAATGATTTGCTGCGGCCTCGACGTCGTCAGCAAAATGCCGGATATTGTGACAGTTTTCGCCAAGATAGAGCTCTTGGAGTGCACTTGGTAACCGTAGTATTGCGTGTAGACCACCATGAGTTATATTACACTCTTCCAATTCTAGATGTGTGAGTGGCGTCTCCGTGTCTAGCGGCTTTTGAGCATGCTCGAGCACATCATCGAGGATGTTCACGCAGGACATCTTCAAGTACTTCAAACTTGGCAACAGGAAGATATTGACACTTCTCTGGTCCAATGTCCAATATGGCGATTGAACACCATTCATGTGCAAGGTCAGCCTCTGTAATTTCTGTAGTGGCAGTTTGGAGAGATCTGAAATATTCGTCGGACATGCTGCTTGTTGGAACGGCGCAAACAGTTCGTCTGTCATTTCGGTCCACTCTTCCTCATCCTCGAAATCATTTTCATTGCATCGTGGACTCTCGAACATCACTTCTTTGATGCTCAGAGCTGCGCCTAGTAATGCAGATATCGCTGGAAAGTTCTGATGGTCGCCATCGCACGGTAAGTCGAGATAACGAATGGCGGCCGCTCGCGCTGATCGAGCAGACACGGCAGTGATTATTTTGTCAACCTCCGGCCCTCTACGTAGCAATAAGTGCCGATAAAGTACAGGTTCCGTAAGGTCCTGAATGCGGCGACATGTTCGTGATAGTTTTCGCAAAGCCTTGATACTGTCAACATGCTCGATGATGTGCGCGATCAGCTCATTCGGCAAGTCCATCAGTCGAAACTCGAGCCTCGCATTCCTCGCAGCCATCTTCTCCACTGCTTTGATCATCAAGAACTTGAGTCTCATATTGTGGTGATGATGATATCAAATCAAGATAAGCGTTGGTCCAGTGCTAGGGAGGGGGGCGGGGGGGCCGGGCTCTCAAAGTCCGAGGGGTCCTGGAAGTCGGAACTTGGACGCAACTGGAGACTTCTGCAGAGACAAGATGCCGACATGGGAACAGGTATGGTCATTGAGCGGTCAGTGGAAGTTGGCGACAGCTTTCAATATTGTCACTGGCTGTCGCCGACTGTCGCGCTCGTCAAATGCACGTCCATATTGTTAAGCTTCGGATCTTTGTCACAGCCGGAGGCAGTTGGAAGCTGCTGATTCATGCATTCGATAAGCTGTCACGCTGTACCGCCACCGCTAGCTGCAGCTATTTTTCGGTATCAGAGACATGTATCCACTTAGAGATATGAAAATCATGACGCCTAACTTGCACTCCGCTCACTACCAGTGTCAGGTGTCCCAATCGACTCCTGCAAGTCTCTAACCCATTTTAATCGTCCCTCCGCAAATATCTCCGCCGTAGCCGGCATCTGACTCCCTCCCTCTAATAGCAAAGTCCTCACAATAACCTTCTCAGGCATCGCGTCCTGATGATGGTATATATGACTTGTGCACGTCGGGCAGAAGAAACATCGCACATCCTTTCCTGAGGCACCTTTGTACGTATACACCTTCGGCTCGCCTTTTATGATGACGAGATCCTCTTTCGCGATGATCTGGTTACAGCTGTATGGACCTCCACCAAGCTTCTGGCATGTGCTGCAGTGACATAGAACGTGCTCAGCTGTGTCGAGCTTGGCTGTCCAGCGGAGCTCGCCGCAGTGGCACGAGCCGGAGCGTGCGCCTTCTTTGATTGATGGGTGTGGTGCTGCTGCGCCAAAGAGGACGCCGTCTCGGATATCGATAACTACGCTGTCCTCGACGAGAGGTTTTGCGTTGCGCGAGAATTCGGCGTGGACTTCGTCTTTGGTCAGGTAGTAATCGAGATCATCCTGGCTTGCGAACTCAAGAACAAAGCCGTGAGTAAGGCCTTTCGAGAATGGCTCCCAGCTGCGGTTCTTGCCCATGCGCATCGATTTCATGTATGGCTTGCCGTTTCGGAGGCATGTCTCTTTGAGCGCTGTGAAGGACGCGAAATGTTCTTCGAATTGCGTCCAGGTAATGTCAGGCCTATATTTGAAGAGTACGATGTGCGTGATGGTTTCTGTCATGTTGTCTGAATGTGCTCGTAGAAGTACACTCTTCCTGGTCCTTCGAAGTCGTGGCGTGGCTGCTACTTCTATGGTGGCAGTCTGCTAGGAAATACAGAAAATAATTGGCAGAAGACGACAAGGGAGACGACATTGTATCATATATGCCAATGCACTTCTGCTACTTACCTTGCATGCCCCGCGCAATACATGATCCAGCATCGATGAGAACGACGTTCACCGCATTCAGACGCGTTTCGCGGTCGGAGACGGTTTCCTCGATCCTGATTTCGTGTTTTGAGGCAAGACTTTCCGCAGTGGTGCATAAGGATCGGAGAATGCTTCTGTATAGAGCTCCGTGCCGGTCAAGGCGATGCACGAGCGATCTGTATCAGTGAGCGCAGTGGGAGAGGACGTGAGCGCATCTTATATGTGTCCAAGATACATGTAGAGAACATGAATGGCCTCGAAGCAGGAGAGAGATGTGCTTTTTTTTAGGTCATCGCGTGATTGGCTGTGGAAGCGAGATGCACTAGCACAACGATGACGATAAGATATCACGACGAAAGGAGGCTTTCATCACAACCTCAATCTCGAGAAAGACCAAACTTGACGATACAATAAATAAAACGAAAAGCGAAAGACGATGTGGCATAGGTACATATCGTTTTCATTGCATCAACATCGACAACATCAATATCACGCTTTTCTGACACCAACCATCAACTACAACCTAGCGAGACCAGTAATCTCGCGATTGACCTGATAGTCCGGCACACGCATGTCCAAAGCGCGTCCAGTGTAGCCAAGATCCTCAGCAGTGAGGACGGCTGCCTTCTCTCCAATGAGGAGGGCGGTGCTGTACGTGTTGCAGCCCACATTGTCTGGGCATATGGACAGATCGGCAACCTTGAGATTTTTGACGCCGTGCACATTGAGGCGCTCGTCGAGGACACCGTGCTTGACGATACTGTTGCCATTCTTCGGTGCCATGGAACAAGTGCCTATTTCAGAATGTTAGCGAGGTAAGTGTGTGACGACCGTGTCGAGATGCTTACCGAGAGAGTGCCAGGTGGTCTCGACGTGGCGCTTAACCCACTCCTCCACTGCGAGAAGGTCGTCTCTGCTGTATTGAAGATCCTCCTGGACGTGTTGCTGGTTGCTGTTGAGATACGACATCTCGGGTACCTTGCCTGCCTCCTTTGGGACAGTCCACGAGCCAACTTGGATGTTGGCGGTGATGTGATCGGGACCAGCGTAGGCGTTGGTAGTCTCGAGGTCCAAGTCCTTGCAGCGAGCTGGGGAGTCGTATGCGAAGAATGGATGCATGTTGATCACCTCACCTGCATAGGCGTCCATGCGACGAGCAGTCTCGCGTGACTTTATGTATCCCCAGACCATTGGAGCCATATCACGCCTGTCGTTCATGAAGCCAGCATCGAAGTCTGGAACTTCATATGGGTTCGGGCTGGTAATGTGAGTGAATCCACGTGAGAATGGATACTCCAAGAAGTGGAACATGCAGAAGAATTTGCCAGGTGGGATGTGCATGTGGTCGCCAAACCAGCCGGCAACAACAGCCCAATGCATGACCGGCTTGTCCGGCTTGTCCTTGAAGTAGCTGTCCCAGCCAGACAAGAATTCCGGGAACGGCCAAGACTTCATCATTTCCAATTCTTGCTCGGTTGGACGAGCCTTTACACCGGCTTCAATCGCATTGGTTGCGAGTGGACCAGTACCGTTGAGCTCCCATTGGGCGAAGACCTTCTCCTGTACTTCCTTGTTTCCTCGTGCGAACTCGTCGAACGACTCCGCCCATGGCTTAGCACGGTATAGGGAAAAGTACAAATAGTGATCCTGGAAATTCAAGCCGACACCTGGAAGATCCACAAGAGGCTTGACTCCAGCCTTACGAAGCTTCTGCGGGTCACCGATACCCGAGCGTTGTAGGATGAGAGGTGAACTCAGCGTACCACCGGAGACAATGATCTGTTTGCGAGCCTTGTAAACCCTGGAGTGGTTCTCATTCGGGGAGAGTGGCTTAGTTGGAACTGTCTTTACACCGACCGCCGTGTTCCCCTCGAGGATGACCTTGTCGACCTTGGTGTTACACAAGAGATGCAGGTTCTCATAGTGTTGGCGAGTGCTGTGAACGTATGCGTGTGCAGAATCCGATCGGCGGCCCGTATCGCGGTTGATCCACTTCAGCCAGTGCTCAGCTCCGTGGCCAGTGACAAGGTCCTGAAGATCGTCGGTGACTGGAATACCTTGAGACTCAGCCGCTCGAAGGAAGTCTTGCATGACCGGATAGGTGTAATTTCCGAAGGAGACCTTGATTGGGCCATCGAAGCCGTGAAGGTCACGGTTTTGACAGGCTCTCTGATATGTCTCATGCTTCTTCATAAGAGGGATGAGCTCCTTGGTGGTCCAACCCTTGGCTTGGAAGTCATCGTAGTCTGAAGCCGAGGCACGAGTGTACATCATGAAATTGATGGACGAACCACCACCCAGAACGTGAGCGCATGGTACGACGGCACGACGGCCACCAAGCCACTCCGATGGTCGAGAGTAATAGAACGAAGCAGTCTTGCTGTCCAATTTCATGTTCTTCGGGTAGATACCCGGACGAAATACCCACGGGTTGTTAAGGTTGCTTTCGCCGGCCTCGATCAGTAAGACCTGGAGCTTGTGGTCCAGATTCGCCAAACGGCCTGCCACTACGCAACTACAACCTTGTCAGTCACATCTATGCTCATGTCCGATGCGGATACTACCAACCCGCATGACCCACCACCACACACAATGATATCAACCTCGTCTGGAATCGTCATCTTGACTGGCTTTTCTCAGAGTTTGGTATCAAACAGATCTCGAGCGTTCGAAGGCAAGTCTTGGTGGTGAGAAAAGAGCAGTCCCAAGAGGGATAGAGATCGAAAATCTCAGGTCAGCGTGTCACAACAGGATATATCAACTCCGACGCCCCGCACCGTGTCAGGCCTTCGGGGAAGAGGAGCTTCGAAGTTCCAAGCCCAGTAGTGTATGGATCGTCGAAGGCTGGTTTGATGAGAAGGAAGCTGCATACGGCATGCTAGCTAACGCCACGACGAGCCAAGCGATAAATTGAAGCGGCGCGCAAGGGACTTTGCCCACCATGTCAAAGCATCGCTCTTTCTGGCTGTCCTCTTGACCAAAGCTGACATTGGAAAAGGGAGCAACGCAGCGTTGCGAAGAAGCCAAGCTTGTTGCGACGTCTTTTCGTGTCATCACCAGTCACGTACTGCTGCGCATTGGCCACGGCCAACATGGAGACAAGCCACAGCAAGCGACCCTCAAGCGGAGAACCCAGCATCATCCAGCATAATGCCGCTGCGATGCACTCGAACAGATCAACGCGAAGCGAATCGAGCAAGCTCCAATAGTCAAGTCTGGTCGTGCTGATGCAGTCCAAGCTTACAAGTCGCGTCGCGCTACCTTTCAGGTGACACATCCTCTCCTCACGGATGACTTCCTCATTATCGACTATCGGGTGTCGACTGACAAAATGATGGCTGCCGCTCGAGCTGAGTCGTCAGCCGAACTCGCTGCTGCAATGAATCAGCGATCCGCCGCAACCCGTGAAGTCGTTATAGGAATATCCTCGAACAGCAATAGCTGGCGGGCCATAATGTTCCGCTGGCGGCTGCCGAAAGTCTCCTCCTGCCTCCTCATCCTCTTGCGTGTCGCAGGAACGACCTTGAGCTCGTCCCTGCGTCTCCTTTACATTGTGGAGCCTGTGGAGAACTGCCCATGTGAAGATGTTGTTCTCACGTCCGCCGCTATACAGTAGCGCTGAACCTTCTCCACATTCAGGATGCGGTCCTTGTGGATGTCCTGCAGGCTCACTTGCGGGGAACCTTGAGAGATTGCAGGGATAAACCACCACCCATGGCATCTTGAAGACTTGAACCACTTTATAGCTGGCAAGTGGCTGATATCCTGGGCGATATTGATGGTTCGCAAACAGAGGACGCATCAGTGTGACAGAGCAGGCACGCTGCGGCCCATCACAGCAATATCACCCGAGACGGTCTGCCACAAAGGGAGGGCAACTCATCGCGAGACGATACATATTCCGGTTGCTGACGGAGACCAGCTGCAGCATCCCCCATTAGTTGCCGATGACGGAATTATGCCGGTTCGAAGAACAACGTCTGTGCCAAGGTCAGAGGGTCCCACATCGTCATGTCAACTCCCTGGGCTTCCAAGACCCTGACCAGTCTCACGACTCGCGTCTCCTGCAGGGTCAGATAGTCCACGTCCTCCCATGTGTCATGGTTGAACCGGCATCAGAGCAATGCTCGAGACGCTGCGCCTCCTAGCTGGAGACACTGCTCCTCCTGACGAAACCGCGACAGAAGTATCACCATACTCGAAGCGATATACGACAGGCGAACAGTAAACCACATGACACGTACCTCCCACAACGTCCGAATCCCCTCGAGCAGGGAGGGCATTGTGTGTAACAAAGAATACGTCTCCCATCTATGACACCAACGACCAGGTCCCAGTATGCGACTAGACGACTCCCATGCACTATATTGGCGTGATGACAATTGTATAATCCTCGGAGCAGTCGGATCGGAGTAGAAAAGCCCGTCTGCCTTTCTCGACGTAGCGAGTCGACGATGCTGGACTATTGGCTCCGCAACACCGGATTATCAATAATACCTCCTCCTCCTCGTCCGTGACCCTCCCGCATTCAGCCAGCGTATATCGAAGACGGATCCATAGCATAACACTTGACTCATTATTTTACCCATGATGATATTTAGATTGGAGAGTCTAACCTCATAACCCTGAGAGCTAACTTAGGTCTACACAGATGATAATGATGATGATGATGATCTGGGAGAATCGATTCAATCTACATTGCGGTCTGGCCTCATCATACCAGAAAACTCCCCGCAAAAGCATGAGCAGCTCCTTCTGCGACAAATGTATCAACAATAGTTTCCTCACTTTTTCCTACACGGTAACCATTTCTTCCAGGAAGTCGATCACCTCATACTTCATAAATGGTAAGCCCATCTTCCAAGTCGTCCTCGCCATAAAGGCCATGTATGACCTCTTCAAGTCGTTGTACATGTACCTCCTCAGGGATACAATCTGCCTCGTGATCTTTTTGTGGAGCATCGGCATCGCCGTCTTGCACTCCATTCCATTCTTCTGGCTCGTCGCTTCCATGTTGGCTATAGACATCGACTTCTGTGTCGCCATCAAAATCTCCGCCTCTGGAATCGAGGTGGCTATGTGGCGTTGGGTAAGCGAACGGTGTTGTCCCACGTACTCTGTTGCTGCTGCTTCGACTGGCGCCGAGACCGATGTCTTCTGCTGGGCTCCATCTCGGGGTGAAATTAACGCCTCGTCTTTCGAGCTCTGGCGATGCAGAGGTACGCTGGCGCTTCGAGACATATTCGGGCGAGTACTCGACAGTATGAGCAATGGGCTCGTGCTCGAAGGAGGCCACGCGTCTCTTGGTTGATTGGCTGACTGCGACGGCTGCTGACGAAGTCGTCTCTGGAAGCGACGAGGACCTTACGATTGACTTGCGAGTAGTGCTTGGGGAGGGCATCGGGACATCCGTTGCCACGGCGTCGAAACCATCCTCTTCGCTCGGAATACCCCACGGCGATTCATGTTGCTGCGCAAAAGACGATTGAGCACTGGCGGGATGGTCGAGGCGATCATTATAGGTCCAGCAGGCTTCGACCACATTCGTACTGATCTGTGCCGCGTGCGGTTCGCCATCCATATCCACCATTGGCATGTCTTTGAGAGCGGGCCATGACCAGCCAGTTGCTGACGTTTGTGTATACGCGTCGGCCGTTGTCAAGTAGAGTCGTCGTTCGCCATCGTTCACCTTCATGAATACACTGCACTCCAGAAACTCTGCAGTCCAGGTGCTGGGAGTTACCATCTCATTCTGGCTGAGGAAGCGCAGCCGTGTCGATTTCCGTACTTTACGCAAAGGTATGAATCGTTCAAGTAAGCCGTGATACCTGGTCTCTGTAGTCGTGACGCTCTTTTCGCCGTGTCGAAGAACACCTTCAAAGGCACTCTCGATAGTGCTGAAGATATGGCGCGCATCTGGTTGACGCAGTGCCACGTTGCGGACCAAGCCACGACTCGCCAGTCTTTGAAACACCGTGCCTGTGGGACCACATGCTTTGGGTGACAGCCATTCGTTCTGGGTCTCTTTCGCCCACGCTTCGATCGACTCCGTCGTCCATGCGCCACTGCTGGCGGCAGAAGCAAATGATGCTTTGGCTAAGTTCTGGTGTCCGCTCCACTCTTCTGAAGCCTGTGTAGCCGAACGAATTGAGTGGCGAGATGACTCGCTCGATGAGAACCATATTCCTGGAAGCTGTTGGCCGAAAGGAAGGATGACGACCTGCACATGCCACGGTCGCTGGGGTGAAGGTAGACTGGCGTTCTCGAGTGCACTGATACGAGCCTCAAGATTATTGATACGCGGATCCGTTGACAACTCTGCATGCGCAGCTAGTGTTGCTAGCACGAGGTTCTCTGTCTGGGCGGCTGCATTCTCATCTGACATGTCAGAGGCAAAAGATTCAGTCTCACGAAGAAGACTTCTGTTCCTGCTGGATGATCGTTCCTCGGCTTCATCCGTCTCCTGGCTAGTCTTCAGCCTTTCCTGTTCGTTGCGCCAGCTCTCCAACTCCACTACTCGGCTGTCGACGGCGTTCAGTCGTTCTTGAGTATCGTCGGCGTCCTGACCCCGGTCCTGTTCGACGCGCCAGTGTTCGAGGTCAAGTAAGCGACCTTCTTGAAGCTCAAAACGATCATGCAATTGGTCGCTTGGCATCTGCTGGAATGACACACTTTCAAGACTGCTGATGCGCCGGCCAAAGTCCTGGATGGTGTTGCACATCTCCTGGATTGACAGTGAAGGGCCATTAGATGTCAGCGGTAACCTTTCGGGATCACTGGTGTTTCTACCCTGGGCCTGGGCACGCCTGGAGGTCGTGTCCAGGGCCTGGAGGTCTGATGCACGAGCTGCGGTGCCGCGAGCAGGAGATTCATGTCGCCCAGCAGCCAGCATGGCACCACGAGAGTCCGGTGTACCACGAATGCTTGGCGTCGCCACCTCCGTGGCACTGTAGTCGTCGGTACGGTTGAGAGCCTGAGCAGCAGGAATATTGACAGGTGGCGCCATTGGCCTCTGCTGGTTCTGCTCCATTCGCGCTCTTAGCTCGCGTGAAGGGCTTGGCCGACGAACTGGCTCACTGGCCAGGCTCGGAGCGACTGTTGAAGGTATCTTCGACGTATCACCAGAGCATCCTCCATTGAAATTGTGTTGGTTTCTCGCGAAGCCATTCAAGGCGTTCCAGACTCTAGTATTGATGGATGGCGATTGTGATGGTGGCTGCGATGGATTTGTGATACCCAACCCAGTATTTGGCCTACAAGCGTTAGTAGTATCATTACCACTTGCATTCGTCGGCGTCGCGATCAGTTCACTCCAGGTGGGAGCTGGCTGTGCACCTGGCAAAGTGGCAGCATTGGCCTGAAGAGCACTGGGAAACACATTCAGTGGTGGCACCGTCTGTGGTCGGGGGGTGAACGGATTCACAATATTGTCGTGAAAGCAGGCATGATGACCGCAGAAACACCACGCTCTTTCGCAGTCTTGAACAGGGCCACTGCTATTGTTCAACCAAAATCGCCTACAACCACAAGTTGGCGCTTTCACTCCGGCGCCCAAGTCTCGAAAGCCACAACCACCGTTCGGCAACTCAACTACCCCGAAGCCGCCATAACAGCCCGCCATTGGCGGACTACCAATGGCTGTATGCAATCTAGCATGCCATCTCTATACAATGATCGAAAGGGGATGGAGGTCGTTCGCAGGCGGTCGCGACAGCTTCGGTCTTTGCACGCAAAACTACAAATGGTCTACGAGCTCAAGAAGCTATACATGGGCTGAAAGGAGGATCGATATGGTACGGGAGAGGTTTCGTAAAGACTCGAGGATTCGTCAGTGGTATGCGCGTCGGGTCAGGATGTGAGAAGTTGTGATAGGAACGCGCAAGAAAGTGTGGGAGTGAACAAAGAGTCAGCCTGCCCCACGCTAGGAGGTTGCTCTGGCCAGGGTCGTCGCTTAGTGTGAAGTCCAAGCTTTGAGATGAAAGTTGTGATTGGTACGGAACTGTCTCCTAGCCTCAATCCCACGGCGTTTAGTCGGGAGGCCGCATCTTGTGCTCCTTGACAACAGCTTCTGCTACAGCAACATACTTACCAGCATATGACACCATCACGCGACAGACACTTCAGCTTTGTTGTTAACTGAATGCTAGTCACGATGATAAGTATACTACTGTGCTACAGTGACTCGATCAAATGTATCACATGCTCGGAAATCTACCACACTTGAAAAGAGGAATCAAGCCAACACCGAAGACAATTGAAAGTAGGAGACGTAATGGTCCAGTATGATCACTTTACCACCCTCCAGCGATGACTCAGAGATTGGTATCGGCGCTCACGCTCTCGAGCTCTATCCAAAGAGCACACATTGACCCATGACATTGTGTGCGACCAAGAAGTCAATGTGGAAGCTCGGAATGCTACAATGTTGCTGCTTGACATCGTACTCGACGCCTTTAGTGGAAGACACCGTCCAAAGAGTATCTGCCAACGATAGCAAGCCGGCGTTGGTCCACATTAGCTGTCGAACATGCTGCAAAGATGTAACTCAATACAGTGATTTGTGCTTGAGCAACGATGCAACACGTTTGGGATGCTTCAGAATCCGCGGAGATCTTCGTAGCTTTCGACCAACACAAAATGTCCCGTGATGGGCAAGCACGAGCCTTCCGCACGCTGTTCGAGAAGACTTGAGATGGACCAGAACCACTTCGGCAATTGCTGCAATTCAAGGCGCACTCAAGAAGTTGCTCTCTATAGCGATGCCTGTCTCGAGCAATTGCGATGGCGCAGTACAAGCACAAGTAGAATGTGGATGCTGGCATGTCTCCCATGGCACAAGAGCTTACCAAGGAAAGAATCAAGGCGGCGATGAACATAATGAGTTTCAATGGTGAAAATCCTGGGACGTAGGTGTGATGTGTTTGGGTTGTTCAAGTCATCGTGGTGGATGTAGTGCATCATGATGCTATAGCTTTTCGTGCAGGGCCTCAGAAGTCTCGGACCGCCCGTACTGATCCATGCAGAAGCATAGATTTCGAGGTATGTGCCATGAATCAATTGAAACCGTGACTATTGGGAACGAGAGTGGCGCAAATTCCTAGCGTGGGCAAGGTCGGATTACAGTCCGACGACTTAATACATCGCAAGCCCGGGTGGGCCTTCATGTCAGAATCCGCGACGCGATGCCGCCGAAAGCGACTATGATGCTATGCCCGGAGTCATCACGGCGCGACGCTACTTGGCATCAACCCGCTGCATCGACCAACTATGCCAGTCATTGAAAACGCTACCATGGATCTTGCTCTGAGGATCCGTGCGCCATTCCGCCATCAATTCTACATACTTCTCGGCGACCTTCTTCCAGTTTTCTGCCTTCATCGAAACCAAAATCTTGGCCAAGAACTGGGCTGCCCGGCTGCATGCTGCGGCGTGAAGTTTCGAACCTCCATGGCGCATCTCGTCGTGAACGGCGGCGAGGAGCTTGAATCCGGATTTGCTGTTCTCTAGCTCAGGTAGCGTCTTCTGCTTTTTGCAGGTATCAAAATATTGCTCGAGGACGTTCATTGCTTTTTGGTGGGTTGGCGGGTTGGTGCTTTCTCGGATTAAAGTTACGAGAGGATGTATGAGGTCCAGTGCTAGGGGATTGGCGTATTGGCTCTTCACGTAGATGGTTAGCAAGTCGAGGACTCTATTCTTGAACTGTGTGATGTTCTCCTTGGCTTCTTCTTTGTCCTTCTTCTTGTTTGATGTCTGAGACTTGCTGCGTTCTCGGAAGACGGTGGCGAGTTGTGCATCGACGGCTTCCATTTGTTCATCGTCCATGTCGGAGCCATCGTCGTCTGAGTCTTCCATACCTGCATCGCCGAGCGCATCGGCGAGCTTCTTGTCAAAAATCGCTTCTTCGTCGTCATCTGCCTCTGCATCATCTTCGTCGCTACTGGAGTCGCTTCTATCATCGCTGTCGTTACCATTGACGACCTCGCCATTCACGATCTCAACATCTGAGGCGTCCTCTACATCGACCATGTCCTCATCGTTGGAGTCTTCTGCGCCGTCCTCAACATCGTCGTCCCGCTTGAACAACTCTTGCTGTCCAGCTAGCGACTCCTTCTGCGACAGGATATCGATCATGGATTGTAATGCTTCTGCAGTCACTTCGAGCGTGAACGCGCCAAAGACCTGCTCGGCCAGCTTTCGCTGGAGAGCTGACTGCTTAGACACAAAGCTCAGCAACAGTTCAACAAGCATTGTGGCTGAGTCGTCTCCACTGTCCTTAGGCGAGGTGTATACAGCGTTGATGTCCTCGAGTATACCGACCGCATCTGGTTCCTGCTTGTAGACTTGCAGCACTCCGAGCGTGAGCAGTAGCTGGAATGCGCGAGAAACGGTCGCAGCACTCCCTCCAGTGGCTTCGGCTTTTTTCGCCACATTCTTCAGGTTCTTGCGAGCCTTCTTGCACGCTGCTGCAGCATCCGAGCTCATTTCGTCCACAAGATCCTTCTTTGCCTCATACAGTGTTTCAGTGACCAGATCTGGAGCTAAAGTGGCTTGACTAAGCGGTAGGTCCGCGAGATGACCCAAGATGGATGTCAATCGGTCGCGGAGTAGTGAGCGACTCGCGGCTGACAATTCTGGTACGCACACAGCATCCGACGTCTTGTAAGCTAGATGAGTCAGGCTTCGGAGCAACTCAGTGAGCCATGCCGATAGTTGACCACCATCTGAATCAGCCGCCAATAGTAGAGACGGCTCGGCACGCCGAGTACGGACGATGCTCAGCAGAGTATCAGCCAACATTCTTCGTCTGTGTTCACTATCCTGCGCTCCTGGAGCTCGAAGAAGCGTCAACACTGTTGCCACAATGTCATCGATGCCGTCAGCATCTGCTGCGCCGAGCAGAGTCTCGAGAGTACTGCGCATGACTTTGTCGATGTTGGCAGGCAGAGCAGCAAGTAGCTTGCACACCATAGCGGCCGCGGCTTGAGGTTCGGTCTTGGCTCGGGCTACCATCTGGTTCAAAGGCGCTTTTGTAGCTTCGAATAGCAACCCTTTGTTGGCTCGCTGGTCAATAATGCACTTGACGATATGATTATCGATCACGTAGCCTAGGAATTCGATGGGCGCGCTGGCAATAGCTTGCTTGAAAATTTGGAGGCCTAAACTCTTCCGCTCGTCTGATGCAGATTTCGAGAACATGGCTGCACCAACACAGTCTTCCCAGAAGCTGCCGAACTTCTGTGCACTGCTCTGCTCATACATGTACCCAAGGATGACCTGCCACGCGAAATTCGGCGTAGACTGTCTGGCACCAGCCTGTTTTTTCTTGCGTGACACTGCGTCCGTTTCGACATGCTCCGCATCGGCTGCGCCTTTGAGCAGTATCTTAGTCAAAACCGGACGTTCTTGCGGGTGAAGTGGATTGCCATGGTGCCAAACGGATTTCGGTAACTTCAAATCTTCGAACGTCCTCTTGATCGTCAACCATATAGCCACACCTTCCGGTGTCTTCAAAAGATCCTTGCCCTGAAGCGATTCGAGCAGAGTTCGTGCTATGTCGTTGTTGATCTGGCTACCCTCCTGGCTGATCAAAAATGCATGCAGCATTGCGCCACATTCACTTCGTAGAAACTCCTTTTCCAAAGCAAGGTTTGCTATAGCGTCGAACAGAATCTTCGCATCTTCTGTAGATTGTTTGTTTGAGAGAACTCCAGACTGCAGCACGGCTTGGAAAGCTGATCGACGCCCAATAAGATAGTCTCTTCTCTCAGCTCCGCTCAACTTGGATTCGAGATTTGTCAGGGCAACGATCTTCTCAATGGTGTTGGTCACTGTCAGATGGCTAGAGACGAATCCCAATCGTAGCACTTCGATCAAAGCTATGGAAAAGCCTTGCCTGGATGCCTTGGCGGCACTGCACACACCCCTGATCAGTCGAGTCGTTGCGTAGTCCAGCTTCCCGGCTTGGTCTTCATTTTTGACAGACAGAGTTGTTAGGAGCTTCTTTGTTGCATTCAATCGTGTTTCTGGGATTTCATCTCGAAGGTCGTTGAAGATCTTGGCCAGCTCCTGTCGTCCTTCTCCATCTTCGAGCTTACGCTTTCGACTTGGGTGAACATTGTCGGGGCCGACGTCAATCGCATCTTCTTCACGCTCTCTCTTGTTCCCAACCATGCTGCGCGACATGATATCTGTAATCTGTATTCGCAGAGAGCGTGTTCGAAAAAAAAAAGATCGAGAATCTGTATACCTGAGCCCTGAGATAAGTTTTGAGCTAGAGCTGCTTGGGGGTTACCCAGTCGGTACCGGGGTCTGATAGCGATGAGACAATATATCCTCTTCTCTATTCCCCTTTCACGAAGCACTTCTGCCTCCATGTTACCCGCGTGGCGTCGTCTGTTGGATCTATACACGCCCTCACTCACTCGCCTCTAAATGTCTCTCAATTGAATCTACAGCTAGGTCACATTCCTCATTTCGCCGTTCGAGGAAAGGACCCCGCTCTCTCTTAAATGCCATTGCATCCCTTCCAGTCTTCCTACATGTACCCTACAAATGATAGCTGGCTGCAACATGACTTCCGAAGCGACAAAGATCACACTGATAGGCGCAGGGACAATCGGACTCTCCTTCGCAGCACTCCACCTAACCAAAGATCCGAACTGCCTCGTCACAATCTACGACACACGACCAGATCTCCGCGACTATGTCTCCCAACACCTCCCCAGCTACCTCATCGACACCGACATTGACTCCTGTACAAAACGCCTTTCCTTCGCCTCCAACCTCGAAGAAGCCGTCAAAACAGCCGCCATAATCCAAGAACAAGGCCCCGAAACGGCAGACTTCAAAACCAACCTCTGGCCCCAAGTAGAACACCACGCACCCGCAAACGCCCTACTCTGGTCCAGCACCTCCGGCATCCCAGCCAGCCTCCAATCCCAGCACATGAAAGACCCAACCCGCCTCATCATAGTCCACCCCTACAACCCACCGCACATAATGCCGCTCCTCGAAATCGTGCCTTCCCCCTCAACCTCCCCCACCGTAACAACGCTCACCCTCCAATTCTGGCGCGCCCTGAATCGCACCCCGATCCTCGTGCAGCAAGAATGCCGCGGCTTCGTCGCGAACCGCCTAGCCTTCGCCCTCTTCCGGGAAGCATGTTCCCTCGTGCACCAAAAGGTCGTGAGCGTCGAGGACCTGGACTCGATCGTCACCTCGTCCATGGGACCGAGGTGGTCTGTTGCAGGGCCGTTCAAGGCCTATCATGCGGGCGGCGGGGAGGGAGGGCTCCAGAGCTTTATGGATAAGATAGGAGGGACGGTGCAGGAGTGTTGGGAAGCCGGTGAGGAGGATGTGAAGAATGGTGAGATACGGGTCGGGAGGGAGTGGCAGGAGAGAGTGTGTAGGCAGGCAATGGAGGCTTATGGGGTTGTTGATGTAGCGGAGAGGGATAGGAAGACTAGGAAGGTACTGGACGCTGTAGAGGAATGAATCGACGCTAGCGAAACACTGCGATCACGCCCGTACGCGGTTTTACATGAGATCAAAGAATGATGGTATGAAATATCCAAAGCCGTTGCAACAAGAACAAGCAAGCTCGCCAGGTCGCTAACGCAAAGGCGGTACTCTTTGAAGACCGCACGAATGCCGTCGACCTGTAAGACATGCCCTGCGCCTTCCCGAACTAAATCGCAAATAAGCCCTTCCGACGAGCGAACCTCCTTGAAGCATCTTAAGCTGCCATCTCTAGATACACACCACGCGCTACGGTAGTACCACCCTCGAGGGCCACTCCCTCGTGTCCTATTGTCAAAGGATCAGCATGCAGGTGTTGCTCTGCTATCAATGCACAGTACTCCTGCCCCAAGTGTGGTTGCCACTGCCTAGACAGCCGCCTTTGGTGACAATTTTCCCCGCGATCATCATCGGACCAGTTCTACCGTGCATGTAAAAGGCAGTATAATGCTTATAATAGCATCTCAAGCTTCGAGCGAAATATGCTAAAGCGCCGAGGGCGTTACTTGAGTCAAGGTCAAATCTTCGAAGCTCATTTCCAGACAGTATCGGAACAAGAGCAAGATTCAATGGCAGCATGCGGGACATTCATCAACAATTACATGAAGAAACCAGGTACACAAATCCAAAGTTGTCTGCTTCCAAAAGTGACTGCCGATCTATGCTTCTCGTCGTGGATGTTGTGATAATAACGTACAAGTCTGGTATTCTGCTTCGCTCATCATGAATGTCAACAATCAGAACAAAGTGCATCACGAACATGATCCATCCTTTTCCGTTCGTCTATGTCTTCCAAAAGAACCCGCCACACTGCAGAAGTCGATCGCGCGGTCGGCAGCGATGCTGGCCAGCGTGGCCATTCGTAGTGCAATTCGTCATCTCCGATCGTCAAGGCGTTCCTTGGTGTATGGCGTCCAACAGCATTCATAGCTAGACCTTCAAAACCATGCGTGCCTGTATCCACGTCGGAGCCATGTCGATCTTGGCAACTCTACTTGCCATCGGCCTTCTTCTTCGCGTCTTCTTTCACACCCTGCGCAATGGTTAGTGCGGCTCACGTTGACGGTTTTGACGTTAACACCCACCTCTGCTTTCTGCTTGACCTGCTCTTTTGTCTCCTCACCCTGCTTCTTGGCCTCTTCAGCCTTTTGTTGTCCGAGCTTGGTGTAGTCATTCAGCTTATCCTTTCCGACCTGCTTGTAGTGTTCGGCATTGTTTTGGACCTCCTTCACGTAGTCGGCACCCTTCTTCTTGCCCTCTTCGTACTTGGGTCCAAGGAAGTCAGCAACAGTGTAGAAGAAGTCGCTAGCCTGCAACGAGACACATTAGTGATGCTCGCCAAATCGGATCATGTCCCGCGATAATAGGCACAGCAGAAGCAGGTGCGCGCTGCGTCTCTGCATGTCCATATGATTCAGAGATGATGTACGTACCACGCGAAGCTGGAAGCTGACCAGGGCGAAGATGGCAGTTCCTAGGCCTGCTCCACCTACAAGGATCAATATTAGCTGTGTGTCTTTGCGAGACAGTAGCTCCGCAGTCAACGACATGGTCGAGACAGCTGTCTGCATCGTGTCCTCGAAGCTTGCTCACCTTGCTTTCTGGAAACCTTGTTGTACTCGTCTGTCAGGTGTTAGCGTGTGATCGGACCCATGAGAAAATTGCACATACCTTGCCAGGTACCAGTGGCATATTCATATGGCCACCACGCGAGGTTCTTGCCAGATTCGATGATCTTGTTGGTGTCCTCCTTCACGATGGGGAAGTGGTGCTCGACCGTGCTCAGACCGGAGTCTGCAAGCTGATCCGCCTTCTGGACGTATGGCTTGGCATAGCTGTATGGAGTCTCAAAGTATGGCTCGACTGGCTTTCCAAATCTTTGATAGGCGCCATCTGCAATCTCGATCGACTTCTTGCCGTATGGATTGGACTTGACTGCCTCGATGGTGTCGTTGACGGCAGGGTAGGAAGTGAGATGGTGGACGAATTGGGACGAAGGCTTGTCACCGTTGGTGAGGGTCTCGGTGGTGGAGTGAGGCATCGTGGTGTTGCTCTGCTGCGAGGTAGTGTCAGGAGAGGTGTTTTTGGGTTTGGCCATGTCGACGGCAGACGACGACTCTGATATATACGTGGCTCGCTCTTTGTTGGCGTTGATGGTGAAGCTAGAGCTTATCTCCCTCTGAGACGTTGAAATGCAGCTTTCCAGGGTTCCGACACGGCGCGGACAGTGCACCGAGCCAGGCGGGACGGAAGGCGTTCAGAGTTGGAACGTGTGTGCAGCAGGTAGGATGCAAGACAATGTCTCTCCTGCTCGTTGTGATGGTGATGTCGGTGGCAGCTTCCACACCTGGGCAGGCTTTGGGAGAAGTGGGTTAAGGTTCTTGCGGGAAAGAGCTGACTTACTTCCAATTACTTCGCTATGGAAGGGACGATTGTGATTGTGGTAGTGACGACCCGGTCGCGACTTCCTCTGTTGACGAATGAAGTGGTGGGAGCTTCCCGCGTTGGACTGTGCGGATTTGTGTGGTATGCGAACGTGAGGGCTGCAGACAGGTAGGTGCTCTAGACGGGGTGCGAGATGGACTTTCAGGAGAGCAGGCGACCAAGGCAGATAACGTTGAGAGATGTGCATCCGTTCTTACCTCACCACTCACTCACTACTGTCTACGCCGGCCACAGATGCCTCTCGACGCTTTTGCGCTTGTTTGGGGCATGCGAACCTGGTACTTTGCATGTGAAAGCGAAGGTGGGCAGGTTTGCTGGGATCGTATCTGCAACCGGCGACGTCAGACTGGTCTGCCGCGAGCCGAACGTGCTCTGATTCGCTGGCTAACCGAACTCTCCGACGATGCGCCACACAACCATGATCCAACACCCCCCAGAGCTCGCCTTGGGAGCTGTCCTTTTTTATCTTACCCATCATCAGCGATCCCACTGACTTCCAATTACGTGCTCCATCACCAATGCTTCTGTTATCTTCCCCCGTTCACTCGTATCCCCGTATCAGACACTCCGCTGTCCGCCACCATGCATCTATCCATCTCGCCATGCACCTCCCAGGGTTCCGCTCAACGCTGTTGGTGCCCACCGTCACGTCACATGCACGCCAAGCCTCTCTCTCTGTCATAGCCTTTGGCATGTGCTAGGGAGCTGCACCGGCAGTGACGCCGAAAGTGTGGAGCACCTCTTCACGTCGCCGCATCTTTCGCGAACGCATGTGATTCTGTATTTCACTCATCAATCCGTCTCCTGCCTGTCACCCAAAATTGGCCACACCTCTTCGTGCCCCTCCCGTGGCCTGTGTGCCTGACTGCCGACGCTTGTATCGTACGATGCCGAAAGAACGCACGAGGAGAACATCCCACCGGAGACACGACATCTTGCTGTTCGGCTCGTGTTACTGATGGTGCAACAGAACATCGAGCATGTGCGTGCGTGATGCGCGGTGCTCGTGTCTCGTGAAACCAAGTCCACTTCAGTGTCATGCACGCCCTCGCTACAACCGAGCGCTCCCTATCCACCATCGAATGACGACGGCACGACGAGCTATGCAATGCGAGCAGCTTGCCTCAATCAACGCATTACAGTCGCTTACTAGCGTGCAGTAACTTGCCGTCTTGTCTTCTGGCGACGTGCAGAAGTACATCATAATGACCCTGGCAAAGCCCATTGAGATGGGCTCGGTTCCAGGACCAAACACCCACATCCCAGAACACACTGCAGAGGCGCCGCAGATTGTGGCGTCTGCTCTGCGGAGATACTCTGATCCTCAGTTGGACAGGCGCCAGTTCTCGTGGAACACCAATGCATAATAGCCTGCTTCGACTGTCGGCAGCGCTGCTATTTACAGTTGCGGCAACATTCTGCTCACATGAAAAGCTCTGTGCTAGTTCACCTCCAGCTCTCTTGCTCACATGTCGACGGCGGATATTTCGACGAAAACGCATGCGTCGACGCAGCTGCCGTCATCACAGCACGAGCACTCAGGTGTCGTCGTCTTGCCATACAGGGACACGACTTCCGTTCCCTCCCGACACGGAAAAGAGATGAGCCATGCTGCGCATTGTCCTCTTAAAAAGAGCATGTCCAGCCGCGCTGTGAGGCATGACCAAGAGTAATTACCTACTGATCGCTCGATTTCTCACGAGCTCAGCATGCTGTGGCCTGCAAAGGACCGCAGTCATAGCAATTATCGGAGTTGTCGCGATCTTGTGACAATGTGGCGTCAGGGAGCAAGCCGCGACAATGCTGGGCTAAACAACTATGCTTGCGACGAACAGATCTGGACCTAATGAACCTCGTCAAAATCCACAGAGGGTCGAAGGATCTCAACAGGTCCTTTAGCGGTCTCCAGACTGCCAGGGCATTATATGACTCGAGCAAACTAGCTGATTGAGCGCGTCCGTGGCAATCAGACATGCTTTATATTGCTGCGCCTTCTTGCTGTCTGCTAGCAGTAGTATGAGTGGCTACTATGTTCCATATTGCACCAAACGCGAGCCCCGGGAATGCATCAATCCGGTCGACGCAAGCGCAATCCAGACACGCTAAATCTAGCAATGCCGTAGCGCATCCGACATGATTGGTCTTGGCCTCGCAACCCACAGAATCGGAAATACAACCAGGCGGTGGAACAGCCAGCCAACCAATCACAAAGAGGATTCAAGATACAGCGCCAAACCTCTTCACTTCGTCTGTGCTTTTGACTCAAACTCCGCCGATGCATCGCCTGTGTGTGCGTGTCCTGGTTCCGGCTGTCGACCACATGTCATCTGCTGCTAAAGCCATTCCGATTGTGTTCTGCAGCGGGATTTGCACACCATGGGCTCTGGCCAGAGTAACTGGTGCTTCGCGCGTAGCTATATATGCCTGTCTCCACATCTGTCGAACTTTGACCAATGGCCTGCCTACAAGCGACGGACGTGTCTGGAAACCATACATGTGAGTTGCCGAAGATGCAAAGCATGACGAGCTTTCGAGACTGACCAGATAAATTTTCACGATTGCAAATTCGATGTTGTGCGAGTGTACTTCATTCTTGTATGCAACGTAAGATCAAACTTTCTCATATGCTCGCCACCACAATCCGATATTCGCCGCCACGAGTAAGTCAAGCATCTTCAGTCCTTCCGGCTCAATGATCAATTTGCCCAATTTGGCTTGTTTGCCTCCAAACCCACCACCAGCTCTTTCCTGCCCAAGAGTAAGATCCAACTTTCCATCTTCGTCGATTACGAATGTCGGCGTCTCACTCGCGTCCTCACTCGAATGTGACCGTCCATGAAATCGATGGAAATACGATGCGCGCTTGTCGGATAGCACAGTCGCGGCATTCTTTTGTGCTGTTGGCAGATTGAAGCGCAGCTCACTGACTACCGTGATCCCTGCACCGTGATTGCTGGGTAAAGTGTGTTTACACTTCAGGCTTCTGCCTGTTGCTCCGGTGGAAAATTCGCATTTGCCGTTCCAGGGACTGTGGAATGTGTAGCCCTTTCTTCTGTCGTATGATGGCGACGATGCGGACGTGCCCATATCGACGGAACCGTGCATCGTTCTCTTGATGGATATATCTTCGCCGGTTGATGAGCCGGTAGACCCGAAACGACCATGACCGTAGTTGTGCTCGCCGAACTTTGAGCCGGGCATATATAGTCGTCTTCGAAAGATTCCTTCTGGTGGCGGTTCGCTATCTGATGATGTAGAGGAAGCGATGCTCATTCTGGATGCCACCCGTTCGGGATCGATGAACTGTGCATATGAGGGGTTTGAGATATCAAGGTAGAGTGGTGCGCCGCCACGCTTGATGCGCTGAGCTGCAGTCGGGTTACGTAGTGAAGCTGAGCTGACTTCGTGTATTGGCGGATCGTGGATGGATGCGACGTCCCATTGCTCATTCGCAGCAGGGTCCCGCCTGATGACGGTAAGAGAACCGGGTTCGGGAAGCATAGCAGGATCCAGAGGCTCCGGGGCTGGCTCATATCGTCGTTCATACGGGTTCACGTCATCGGTACGTTCAGCATGCCGTAGGAGTCGAACATTGTCGGCATGTAGAGATGCTGGATAGGATCCATATTGGTCTGGAGGTGGCGACGGAAGTGGTCGCCGCGGTAGCACAGGGAGATCAGCATTGTGCTTGGGAACTGGAGGAGGTGTATCCTCGCTCGAGCCGACAGGCTTTCTCGCTATTCTGTTGTTGCCTAGCGATCGTTGCTGTACGGTCGCAATATCTTCGTCGACTGGATATGGAGGCGTCAGTGGGGCTCGAGGTCTTGGAGGCAATGCCGGCTTTCTCCTGATGCTGTCATGAGGGACTGGCAGAAGCTGCGACGCATCGGCGTTCACAGATGACGGTCGCCTTGGTGGCTCCTCGTAATCTTCGCGGCAGTTGACGTGAACATAGTATAAACAGCTTTGAACGTCCTCGGCTGTGACTACTTTCTCTCGCGGCTTTATCGGTGTCAGAAAGACGTCTCTGCTCCCGGGAACTCTTGCAATGTACAGAACTAGTGGCAATCGTGGGTAGTCTGTTGGTGCACTTGGATGAGGTGGGGGATTTGTCGCTATGTCTGTGACGTGTGATAATGAGGTGGCTTCTACGACGGTGTCCATATCGTAAGTCATGCCAGTCGTCCCGTTTTGTATACCTCTCAGAGGCGGAGTCGTCCGGATATGTCCAGACGCTGTGCATTTAAAGAATGTATCGATGGCGCTCCAGGCAGGCGCATTCGGGTGCTCATACGGCAGCGATTTCCATGTCTTCCGAGAGGTACAACCTTGAAGCGCCGTCGGAGCTGACAGACGATGAGAGCGTAAGCACAACGATACTTACTCACATACATGTATTGGTCGTCGTGTCTATGTGCCACGCAAACAAAAGGCAAAGCGCCAGGATTACGACTCCTTCGCCAGCAATGCTCGGTGGCTGTGCTAGATCAATAATGTCAGGGAAAACCGATGCCGGCTTTCACGGATGAATGATGACACTGCTGGCTATACGCGCTCGCCAGATGACAGTGGTAGAATGTTGTCCTCACACAGTGACTTGACGACCATGTCAACAGTGCGACTTGACGCGGTTGCCAGAGGTGAATGGGCTCGTCGTTCCAGGGTCACTGAGTTCGACATGGATCGGGAACGAGATAGCCGAGCCCCCACATGGTGCATTTCTCGATGTGCCAAGAGTTCGTTTCTTCTCCATCTCTAACTTCTTACCGCTAGAAAGCTGTGGACCTCACTCACCAGAGTACTGTCAATATCACTCTTTTGCACGGCATAATGGAAGACAAGGAGCAGAAAGAGCATGATCCGCTTGACGGACTCGAGGTATACATCATCAGATCTGCTTATTGCTGAAGCAAATCTAACACGGACCGTCACAGGAGCGCCTCCAAAGTCACGCCAAGGCTTTCGAATCTCTCCTTGCACTGACTCCAGCCCGTGAGCACTATGGTAGCCAGATTGACGACGGACTTGACCCGAGCGAACAGTGGAATCGAAAAAAGCAGACCAAGGAGCAGAAGAAAGCCGCAAAGAAGGCGAAGCTCGACCCTGCAAATCAGAAAAGCGCATTAGACGTGGTCAGGGAGCGCGAGAAGAAGCGCAAGCGCGAACTGGGTATCGAGGACGAAGATGCTAACGAGAAGGAGGAGACAGCCGAATCTGCAAAGCCGAACAAGAAGCAGAAGAAGGAATTGACCGCAGAGGAAGAAGAGGCGAAGAGGCAAGCGTATGTCGCGAAGCGCAAGGAAAAGCGAGAAAAGAACAGAGAAAAGAAGCAGCGGAAGGTTGAAAAGGCTGAGTCCAAGAGGGCGGCGAAACAAAACCGTGATTTGGCTGACGTGCATGCCGGTCAGCAAGCAGAGGCTGGCGCAGAGCCGGGTGAAGACGATGACAGTGACGCAGAACCCGCAGAAATTGACGCCGTAGAGCTAGGCAAGGTCGATTTCTCTGGTCTCGCGGGAGCTGACGACGATGAGGGCGATGACAACCAGGAAGAGGGAGAAGATGATGCTTCATCAGTACCGAGCAGTCCGGAAGTCGACAGTCCTGCTTTTGATGTCGCCACAAACCACTCTGAAGCATCTTCGTCATCCTCGATAGTGCCTCCTTCGACCGCGATCAAGCCCGGTAAAGTGACAAAGTCGCAACCCACTACAGCCAAGCCAGATCTCAAGCTTGACCTATCTGAGCAGTCAAAACCAGGGCAGAAACCGCTACCAAGCTCTTCTGATATCCCATCAGGCACTTCCTCACCGAAATTGCAACTTCCCAATATTGACCAAGCACAGCTACAGGAGCGTTTACGAGCGCGGATAGAGGCGCTTCGGGCGCAGCGCAAGGCGGATGATGGAGAGGGCAAGCCAGCGAGGAGTAGACAAGAACTTCTCGAGCAAAGACGGAAGAAAGAGGAACAGCGCAAGGCGCACAAGAAAGAGCTGAGACGGCAGGCGAAGGAGGAAGAAGCGCGAAAGCGAGAAGAACAACTTCGTGGATCTGGCAGTCCCTTGTCGACAGATATACTCAGCCGTGCTTCGCCACGACCTGCGGACAATACTTTTAGCTTCAGCAAGCTTGCCTTCGAGGATGGCACGGCAGCCGATGCATCGCTGACTGGGCTGCGAGAAGCGAAGAAGCGCAAAGGACCTCAAGATCCAAAGACTGCACTTTTGGCAGCGGAGAAGAAGCAGGCTCGTATCAATAGCTTCGATGAGGAGAAGAAGAAAGACATTGCTGAGAAGGATATGTGGCTGAATGCGAAAAAGCGCGCGCATGGTGAGCGCATACGAGATGATACAAGCCTGCTGAAGAAAGCGTTGAAGCGAAAGGAAAAACAGAAGGGCAAGTCTGAGCAGGAATGGAAGGAGAGGCAGGATGCTGTTGTAAAGGGCAAGGAGATCAAGCAGAAGAAGCGTGATGCAAATTTGCAAAAGAGGCGGGAAGAAAAAGGCAATAAAGGCGGGAAGAAGAAATCACCTGGTGGTAAAGGCGCAAGTAAAAAGAAGAGACCTGGATTTGAAGGGAGGTTTAAGGCTTGATCAGGGTCGAGGCATCAATATGTACAGATAACCTGTGCGTCTGCCATAGAGGCACGAAGCGTTCATGTGCAGCCCAAGACACCTTTCATTCAAGCTCGAAGTACGTTACATCGTCGGCCTTGAGGATCGACGTTTGATAGGAATCCACTTCAATGGTAAGGTGATGCTCCTATCATCTTCACATCGATGTGCAGTTACTTCGTCGACGTTGAGGAGATCCCACTGTGAGCAGAAGCTTTCTCGCCGTTGCACTCTTTACTCGACCGCACGCCTCCACATCATGAAGCTGCAGATCTTGCAGCTAGTACACACCTCACGGAACCACCAGCACAATTCGTACTAGAGTGCTTCACAAGTCGCAGACGCCGTCATCTGTCACAACATCGCTTGTCGGCATGCTTATAATTCATCTGCAACGGAGATTGGTAGAAAGTGCTCGGCGTTTCTCGCGCCTGCATTAGACTGTCCATGTGATATGTCTTTCGGTGAAGCAGCATCGGAAAGGGGTTGAGTACAGATGGCTGTGGACATTGTCAGCTTTGATTTTGACTATCGACATATACAAGGCTTATACTTCTGCTTGAATTCCTTGGAGACTCGCGCGAGACGAGGAGTTGCGCCGACAGTGGATTGGAGTAGACTTATGGCTTGCGCGACGACTGCGATAATGTCCGGTGCTTATGACTATGGGACAGTCCAAGTCGGGCGTTTTTTCTCTAGATCAGTCGCTCGTATGGCAGCTACACACAAGCTTCCATAACCGCGGCAAGCTACCCTCTCTACGCTGTCTTCAAACTACTGCTTGCCAGTATTCGTAAGGACGATGGTCTGTCAAGATTCCCAAAGCTTTCACGCCAAAGTCCCACGTCAAAGGACTGACGCACAGCCCTCCCACTACAAGCCTCAATTGGTATTGCTGGGCTCCTTGCTAATCTTACAGTAAGATTCGACAACATCGTCAGAACGGCTGTGAACATCACAAGATCACTTACTGAAGCGCCGATGATTGATCCATGGATCGAAATGTGCGACATTCGCAATAAGCATCAGACGCGTTTATAGAAACAGCGAGGTCTTATTCGCTCGTCACCTTCGGCGTTGACGAATAGATGTGTCAAGAGCTGCTCGCTAAGGGAGAGACTGTATATGCGCAGGAGTTCCAAGAAGGTTCGAAGCATGGAGGTGCAAGCACTACAGAGGCTACCACTTTGCGGGAAACTGTCCACTGTCGAGCCTGATGAAGATTCGCGCCTCGCCATGGGTAGCAAAGAGTCTTTCCAGCTGCTTCTCAACACCACCCCGAAAATGGACGTTTGTTTTGTCCAATGATCGTTTAGGACGCCTCGACTGCCGCCGCTCTGCGAAAGATGACCTTCCTGTCCGAACCTTTCTAACTTGATTTACAAGTCACTGTTGAGCCATCCGGACACGTATAGCTTTTATGGCAATTGCAATAAAAGATTTGCTGTTCAGAAAGATGTCAGTCGTCTTATTCATTGCACTGCTGGTCTGATCAGTCAAACATACGTTCCCTGCGCCGCCAGAGAGAACACAAGTGGCTTTGCAGGTTTTGCCCTATGGGTTTTCTTAGCTTCTCGTCGCGAACGTCTTTAGTGGTCACGGAATGGCCTTACAGGTTGTACACCAGGTTGTTTGCGAGCATTGCGCTTTACGTCGAGCATTCCTGCAGCTTGAGGCGCTGGTGCTGCTGGTGGTCCTGCTGCGGCGGCGGTCATAGTCGTAGCAGTCAGGAGAATGGCGAGGATTGAGAGACGGAACTGCATGGTGATGTGGATGGATATGTTGATGCTGAACTGTAGAGCGTGTTCGCCCTAGAAGGCTTTGGCACTGCAGGAGTGATATTCTTGAGTTGTTTGCCGGTGTATTGCATTTTGTTTATCGCTTTATCGTAGTAGGAGTCGGCATTCGACGGAAATGCTGACACGACGTTTTCATTCGTGTTCAAGCTATAATTGTGTCATAGGCAATATGATGCTTGCAAAATAGGCACCTCCCTTGACTCCTCGAACCAGGGCCCAGCTCTTTGAACTCGATCGAAAGGTACGTGCATTACTGATACAACATCTTTCCATTCTTTGGCTTGTATTGTCAGCATACGATTGTCGTTTCACTCACCAAACGAATCTTCTTCACTTGAGGTTCTCTTATACATGGTCGTGTACACTTTGCGGCGCAAAAAGTGGAAGCGTCGCAAATTGACGTGCTCAACCTCCATGGCACTCAAAACGGGCAGTGCTTCGAAAGTTGGGGCACGATTTTTGTCTGCGCGTGAAGTGGAAGAACTGATTGTTGAGACGTCGGGAAGCGTGGATGTATGAGAAAGAAAACATTTATTAAAGCACAATATGTGGACATCATGATGGTGGCATGCTGTCCCTCGGCTCATCTGCGGCCCGACAGTTGACATCGTGTGGTCGTCTCCCTCTTTCTTTGCTCGATCAACGACATCTCATGCCATGTCCGCTCAGTTCAGTACTGCAAAGCCGGCTTCAGTGTCCTCATCAACTTCCAAGAGCTCCACCTTTGTCAGTCTAGTGAGAAGATCCTGCAATGACTCGCCATCTTCCTTTGCGTCCAGATGACGACCGTCGGCGATACAACGACTAAGCGTTAACCTTTTTCAAGTCTGGACAGTGCCTAGCACAATCCAAGAGCTGGCGTGCATCGCCAATGTAGACATCGTCGATCCCGAGCGTCTGCAATTGTGGCATACGCATCTGCCTGAGGCTTTGGAACATTCCGGCGCCTTGCACTCAGTGCGACATGAAAGCTCTGCTATTGTCCCGAATGTGGATCTTTGTCAGACCTTTCGACCCTGCTGTTGCTAGAATAAAACCGAAAACCTCGTACATTGGCTTCTCAACCCTTTCAAACCCTGATGGGAAGTCGGACGACGTGGACAAAATCAAGCTCTTGAGGCCGCAGAGTATCAACGTGAGCAGCCGCGGCGTCAGACCGTGGCTGGTAAACGCATTAGGTCCGCCCAGAATTCTTAGCAGCTCCATTTATTCGAGATTGGTACGCACTAATGCTTCGAGAATGATCTCGACACTCTTGGGCCATGAGATGGATACGAAGCCCAGCTGATCCCATGAGGCGAAAGATTTGGGCGTCATGGGTCGCGAAGCCCCACCGCTCGCGCCGAATGTCATGATGCCGAGCCTTGTAAGGCTGTTGTGGCGACCGAGAAGCTTAAAAAGCTCCACGAGCTTGTGCGAGCTGGTCGACTGCGGTTCGCAAAATGGGCGGAAATTATCCTCCTCTCCACCACACCTACACATGATCTCGTATCCATGCAGCATCCACCACGACCACGGTTACCATCGCAGCTCGAGTGGCTCTACAGCATGTTCGGATTCACCGCCTCACTCTCATCACCCTCGTCAATTTTGTCGGTACCTCCGGACTGTTCTGCGCCATCTACGTCTTCTGACACCTCTAGAGTGCTATCAACGACGTCGAGGTAGAGTATGATGCCCTGTAGCTGCAGCCCGAAGACAGGGTGTTTTGCGATTTCAATTGCGAGGTGGAGACTTGAGGAATCGTAGAGTACGAAGGCATTGTATGTGAAGTGCTCTTCTCGGAAGGTGCGCAAGACCTTCGCCTCTACTTCGCGACAGACAAGACGGAGAGCGCAAAGATCTAGTGGCTCGACGTGCTCGGCGACGATTGCGAGGTGCTCTGCGGGTAAGTCTTGTCATGTTGCTTTATCCTCCATGACGGTCTGGCGAGACTGGGCGCTCGTGAAAAGGTGTGAGCAAACTGAGATGGAGAGTTCGAGAATCGTCGGCGTTGTCAGATGACATTTTCCGAGCTTAGGCTACAACGTCGCGGGACTTGGCACGAGGAGAAGTGAATGTGCGCACAAGCGATCGAAATGCTGAGTCACCAAGTCATTGGGAACATGAATATGCGCCAACGTCTGATGAGCGCAGAATGGGTTTGTTCATATTCTGTTGGGCAACAGTGCGTGATCGACTATGCACGAAACGCGCTCTTCCATGTCCTATACTCGACTCGAGTAGTTACATCCAACAGTATACAATCTCTGCCTACACCTTCAGTAGTATCTCCGGCTGCGTGGACCTTTCTCGCGTGTGCTCGTCAATTTAGACTTCCTCAACTTTGGTCAGCCGCTCCAGCAGATCCTCGAAACCCTCTCCGTCGGCCTTATCGCCAGTCCATGGACTGATCCAACAGGCCTTGATACCGATGTATTTCAACCTTGGGCACATACCTGCCAATTCCACAAGATTACTCAACGTCTAGAAGTGGATTCACATGCAATCGAGCTCCGCTCGTTGCCGTATCAGGCACCTCATTCGCTACATTCACTCCGTTGCCTGGGACATTAGACCGTGCCTTGCTCCTATATGAACGCCTTTGGCTCCTCTAAAAGATCAACAAGCGCTGCCTCCACCTCATTGCCCACGTCTTCAATACTTCGATCACCATCTACTTGCACAAGCTTCCCTGCCTTCTCGCAGGCATCGATAACTTCCTTCGTGTCCTCACGATACGTCCTCAAACGTTCTGAGATATTGGCTGCGCCCACTACATCGTCGGTGCGTGCTCTAACCTTGAGTCGATGCACGAGCGTGTCCTCTGCGCAATCCAGAACCACTACTCGCCGTATTGGCACGACCTGCGACTCGAATATCTGATATGGTTTCATAGCCCTGGGAAAGCCTATGGTCTTTCGTCAGCAGGATTTCATCATCATGACGTCCCGGCAAAACTCACCATCAAGAATGAAGACTTTCTTGCCTTCTGTTTCTGCCATCTCAGTGAGTTGCTTCTCTAGGATCGAGACCGTCATGCCGAACGGTCCTAGTCTGCCAGCTTTTATATTATCTTGCAGCAGCTTAGCCCAAGGACTGTCTTCGCGCTTGGACTCGTCGCGAAGCATGTCGCCAATGCTGATGTGCTTGATGTTGTACGTCTGAGCTAGGCGCTGACATTGTGTACCTTTTCCTGAGCCTGGACCGCCGAGGACGGAGATGACTGTGATGGTCATGAGATTGGTGGTCATGGTTGGTGCAATCCTTCGGGTGATGGTATTCTGTGATCGCATGGGTCAAGGGCCTGCGCAAGTGTGGTGACAGCTGTTGAGAACCTCACTGTGTCCCCGAGCTTCCGAGTCGCTGCTGTGAAGCGGGTAGGCGTGACTTTGGCGCATGTGAATATCCAAGTAACTTTCGATCACATGTCTACATTCAAGCGGCAGTGGCCCAATCGCCGACTACAAAAGCCCTCGACTTCTAGGGCAAAGCTGCATTCTACAACAACATCCTCAAGCAAGCTATCAGCACCGCATCCAGACACAATCAACACAGCAGAAGAACTCGAGACCTCCACAACAATCCAGAAGACTATCATCACCAGCAACAACATGAACAACAGCAACGATGTTCGCAACCAGATCAAAGGTGAGCCAATAGTCACACTAGTCACCGAGCGAGTCGCACACGCTGACGCAACAGACAATGCCCGAGTCCTTTATCCAGAAATCAAAGAATTTACCATTGTCACAATGACGAACGAAATGGCCGGCCCAGACACAATAGCTGCCATGCTGATGAAGGGTCCACCCGGCGAAGCCGTCCAGGCTGTGCTAGGCTCGCCTAAGGTAGCGTTGAAGGACGCGCTCGACTCTCTGCTTGTGGCTACATCGCGAGAGGTCCGAGCCGCGGAGAAGAAGAAAGCGTGGCAACGCGCCCTCGACGAGGGACCGAGTCGACGGTGCTGATTAGCGAAAATGGGTCTTGGAAGAGGATTTTGCAGTCCCCGTTGCATTGACGCACGATGTTGCGTGCTCTTGACTGGAGCTTAGACCGAGATTACCGGTGACGAGAGGCTTTATCTTCGAGTTCTAGCAGCATGGCGAGCAGGATGCAAGCTTCGGTTCGGATCAGCATGCTTGTTGCTGGGAACATAGGCGGATTGGACAATTGATAGACATCTACAAATCGGAAACCATGTCTATCCCGACATAGTCATGAATACATGAAGCTGCCCCTATTGTTGATCGACGTTACCTGTGGTGCGAAATCTACTCTCGTGGCTCAGTGACCCCTGAGCCAAATTCTGACGTTCACTTCCTCAGCGTGCCAAGCCGCTAGTACATTCGCAGGCAGATAGCACCAGTCGGTCGAAGTTGACACTATTTCTTCTTCGCTCCCCGCCAGCTGTAAGAACGTCGAGAACAAGCGCCTGAACTATGGTCTGCACACCGTACATTAAGAAGACCGCCAGCCGTCCTCGCCACTGAGGAGCTACTCGAACATGTCTTGTTCCGGCTGCCAACCCAGAATCTACTGCTCGCTCAGCGCGTGAGCAAGATATGGCGTGATGCGATCCAGAACTCCACGAAACTTCAACAAGCACCCTTCCTTGTGTCCATCGCCAGAGCACAAGCCGATTGTGGTACTCTACACAGATCATGACGAAGTCATCACATGCTCACTACTTCTGCAGGGTTGAAATTCGGGCCAGCATCTGTAATAGCGAGACGAGCAAGCTTGTCGAGACCGTCCTTCTCAAACCACTTACCCATTCGGCGGTAGCAAGTC
Source organism: Passalora sequoiae (assembly GCA_013248845.1). Taxonomy (NCBI): domain Eukaryota; kingdom Fungi; phylum Ascomycota; class Dothideomycetes; order Mycosphaerellales; family Mycosphaerellaceae; genus Passalora; species Passalora sequoiae. Next base: position 403,502 of record WSQC01000011.1, on the reverse strand, counting down.
CACGGGTGACATGGGGCGCGTGATGTATTGCTTCGACAGGCAGGCAAGCGCCGGAGCGGACGAGCCAGTCGCTGGCTTGATGGTCATGCTGCTATATCAGCCAGCTCTAACGTCGGTCATGGCATTTTGGAGCATCAGCTGCAACGGTAGAGGCGTGAATGATTGGAGTTACGTGCTCCCACTGACTAATGAGTATGGGGTCACTATCGGCGACGTCTACGACACATTCAAGTTCCGAAATGATCCAAAAGAAGGTTAGTCTCCCAGCATTTGGCTTCATGGTTGATCTCTCCGAGCCTGCGTGCATTTCCAGCCGCCCGAGGCTAGAGGACAATGAGCAGCTGGAACAGCTGGAACTCGAGCTGAGACTCTGGAGTGAGAGACAACGAGACGCACATAGGTAAAGAGAGCTGGGATTCGAAATGCCTCACAAATAGCATACGAGGTGCTTAATCGCTATATGTAATAGTAGAGTGACAAGTACCCCGAGGACTGCAGGGTCACGAATCTCTTGGCGCAGAAGCGCATCATAGAACTTGCAACATCCATTTCGGTTTGGCCTTTGCCCGTGAATGAGCTTGCTGTTTTGACACGAGCCAGAGGGCAGTGAATGCGGCGCACGGGACCCTGACGTTGAAATTCACCTGCAACGTGTGTTGCAGACTTCTTCATTGTATATGTCACTCGACACCTCCACCCCTTCTACGTATATCGCCCTCCACCCTTTTCGCAGCACAGCAAGCAGCCGCAGTACCAAAGACACGCGACAGACCACGCCATCATGTCCGATATCGCTGCCACAGCAACGCGCGATCAGATCATCGGTACGCACCATAAAATCTCAATCGCCGCATCTTCCACTGACGCGTTGATAGAGAATGCCCGATTCATCTACGAGGCCAAAGATGAGTTTATGATTGTGACCCGCGCATGGTCCATGCTTGGGCACCCCCGGATGAAGATAGCTTGCCTCACACGACGTGGATGCGTCCTTTTGCGAGGTGACCCTAGGGTCTCAATTTCAGATGCGCACGCCGAGTTGCTACGAGCGACTGAAGTGGCAGTCGGCAAGGAAATCGATAAGCAGAATAAGCGAGAGATCATGCGATGAAGTGCGCTTCTCGAGTCGGCGGTAAAAGGGTAGACTAAGTTTAAGGACACACTGCAGAGCACCCAACAACACATGAAATGAAAATGAATGCCGTCTGCTACGCATATCGACTCGCTGCGGGAACTTCAGGAAATGCTGATGCGGTGGGGAGGTCATCGAGAAGTTACACCGCATGCAGACTTTGCAGGAGGGCTTGGGAAGTGCTTAGAGGTCATGCTTGTGGATGTTCCAGCAGGTAGCATAGTAGACTCTTCGCTGTCCTAGCTGTATCCAATTGAAAAAATGTCATGCAGCTTTGCAAAAAGACCAGCTCGCGCAGCCAACCTCCCGATTCGAACCGACGACCTTCTATGATATTGGACACAAATGATTCAAAAGAAAGTGGCAAAAAACTAACACCTCGGAGGGGAAGGTGGTAGTCTTAAGGAACACTTTATGGAGCGACCTTTTCGATAATGCTCGTTTCGGTAAGATAAGTCCTGATCGATGGTGGCTTCGCAATCGGTGGAAGGCTTTTGAATTACTGATCGCTGGTGGCTTCGCAACCGGTGGAAGGCTTGAGAATTGAACTGTGAGTAAGGTTTAGCTATCAAGCCGCACTAACCAGTGACCCATACAGGTTTGGCCAATGCGACTTGACATCATATGATCATTTCTGGACTCTTATATAACTACACTTAGGAGTGCGTTGAGTTGCGGGTGAGGTGCTCTCGCGACAGTGGTGGAAGTTGCCGCTTTCGAGCCATTGTCAGTGTCTCGAGCATAACATGGATATCATTGAAGAATACGCGCACCATGACTGGCTCTTACAATTCCAATAATGACTCAACTCAGCGAAAGTGCCAAGTCGACACGCGCAGTCAGCTCTTGCGCCGCAGCAGTTGCCTGCACATAGCTTTCACATGTTTGCCAAGACTTTTGGGCAAAACCCTTGTCTACCACCGCGCGTTCCGCACCTGCAAACGCCAATCTTGTGACTGTTCCGAATCGCATAGGTCGAAGAATCTCGACGAAAAAGCCCCTTTACTTCATACCGCAAAATGTCGGCTTCGTCACAGAAGTACGTGCCGCCAGCACTTCGGCAGGGCCGCAGCTCCAAGACGACGACTGGTCTTGCTACTGTTCTGGTCAGCCAGATCCTGAGCTTGCTCCGGCAGTTGAACGAGAATCCTGGCTCGATCGCACGCAGTCTGTTATTCCGTCAGCTGCATGCATTGTTCAGCAATGATGGCCGCACACTGTTTGACTACTTCGCATTGTCCTTCTTACAGGTTGCAGGGGTTGCTGATGGCATCGTCGCGGAGTATGCACCTCGACTGAGGACACTTAGGTACTCCGCTGGCGTGCAGAAAAGTCGCGGCTGGTGGGCAGAGCAGACGAAGGTGCTCAAGCACGAACTCGACTGCGAGGACCGTGATGCTCTACTGCGTTTGGTCAGGGACTCAGACTATCGAGTCAAGCCTTTCAATGTCTACTACATCAATCTGAGATGGGCCGCATCAAAGGATGCTCAAGAGTCTAGGGTTTGCAAATTCCAAGTCCTCAGACATGCATGGTATGAGCTTGGCCTCATGAAGCTCCCTCAGCACGACCTTTGGAAGACGGGGCTGTTCAAGGAAGAAGTCAGACCGCGTACAATCACAAGCACTTTGCTTGGCGGTCCAGTACCGGAAGCACGAGACTTCTCCACCGCGATCTGTGGTATAATTGCGGGCATACAGGCAAGAATCGACCGCAATCCGAAGCTCATACTCCGAGGCCGTATCGATGGCGTGAGAATCGACTTCACTCCCAAAGCGACTGGCGTTACCAGTATCAAGACGAGATTGCGGACCATCTGTCACAGAGGCGGCCTGACTGCGGACACGAAATATGATCAGGAAGATCCTCTAGAAACATGCGAGTGGCTTCTCGGCGCTCTCGTGCACTGGAACACCACTGATTTCGCGGACATCCCTGGCGCATTGATGCCCAACCCGGAACTGATACCTGAGATCCAGGCGGACTCTCACACACTCCACGAGGGCAATTGTCTTAATTGGCTTGGTCTTGATCTGACGAGGTTCGATGTCCTTACACACACGAAAAAGAAGGAGGTGGTGGGATTCATCATGGAGAGGCTCCGGTCACACGTCCTTAAGGTCGCGACTTTCGATACTGAGCTGTCGCCAGGTGCAAAGCTCATCATCGCCAACCTAAAAGGCGACTCAGGAGACTATTACGGACAGCCTAATTATTGCTGGAAGTGGAGCTTAGCTCAAGGCACGGATTGGGAACAAGGCTTCACTGGTCAGCTGTGGCAGTGTTTCGACAGAGAGGGCCTCGCCTCGGAGGAATACGAAGACTTGCTGGAGCAGCAGCTTCACAGATTGCGCCGAAGAACAGAAAACACAGATATCCCGTCAGACGAAGGCGACTTCTTGCAACTGGAGAAGTATCCTGTACAAGACGACATCTGAGGAATATGGAAACTGGGGCGAATGACGCTTTTGTATTGGCCACAGAGGTGTTTTGGATGGAATCGCACTCTTGCGAGTGAGATCAGATCGGAGGCAGGCATCTCCAGGTAATTGTCATCGCTCGCCATCGCGCAGGTACAGGAACCGCTGGTACATGGTTTGCGTCATGCGTCTGAACTTCTTGCCCCAGATGATCATGGGTAGAGTTGTCATCTGGAAAGCAAATGATAGCACGCCAATTCCAATAAATGTTCCAGAAAGACCACTAGCATCGATCCAGTAGCCTAAAAAGCTGTCAGTCCTGGCTCATATCATACTGTATCGAGACATACTACAAGTGAAAGTGAAAATGCATGCCAGAGAATTGTTGATGACTGCCACGCCAACCATACCCTCGAGAACCATGTCAGGATATGCGTCCATGAGGTATGCCATGGACAAGTCCCCGGCACAACCAAAGCCAAATCCGGTCATAGCAAGACCAACGTAAGGACCAGGCCAGCTCCAGCCTTTGCCAGATCCAATCCCGAAGAGCATGAGGCCAGCAGGGTTAATGATAGCAGATGCGAACAACAGCCAGAGACGATCCTCAGCCTCTGAGATGCCATTACGTCCTGGACGCTTCGCCATCCATCGTACGAAAACATCAGAGAACCAGCCTCCGTAGACACAACCAATAGTAGCACCAATCAGGGTCGGAATGTTCATGATTGCTACTGCCTGGTTGGAGTAGTACCATGGAGCATCATAATAGTTGTCTTCCTCTACTGTAAGGTAGAAGGTAAGCCAGGCATCTTGCGCACCCCACTGCAGGCCAGAATATAGCACTGCTGGGAACAAGAAGACTCGCAGCGTGTAGAACAAACGCTGCAAATATTGCTTGAAGCCCAGGCCATACATATTCGGCGCAGGTGTTATGAGAGCGATCCGCTGCCAGTAAGTTCGCTGCGGGTCGACCGGAACAGCGATACTATCATTCGACTCTGTTGCGTGAGGTTGCATCTCCTGCTCGGAGAACTTCTTCTCCTGATCGAGCATTTGGACGTTCTGTCCTCCAGTGTGAGTACCAAGAATTGCTTCGCGGTGAAAGGCAGTCTCTTCAAGGCCAAACAGGAAGACGAGCAGGGTTCCACCTGAAACGATGACACTGGTCCAACCAACCCATCTCCAGCTGTCTATGGCGATGTAACCAGCGATGAGAGGTCCCAAGAACGTTCCAATGGAAGTGGCCAAGATATATAGACCAAGAACGGTACCCCGCTGGTGCTGAAAGAATAAGTCTGACAGTGATAGCTGTGCAAGAGCTTCCGCACAACTTTCAGACGCACCAACAAAAAGCTGGTTCCAGATCGAGTCCTGTCTGTTCTGTATGCGTGCGAACCAGATAGATCCTATAATCGAGAACAGGATGCAAATAAGATACTGAATGCGCCGACCGTAGAGCCACGGCATGGGGCTTGCAAGCAGTGTCCAATAACCTATAGCCAAGAACAAGACTCCAGCAGCAGTGTTCGCAACAGAATACGGGATACCAAGGTCATCCAGCATACCGTCGCCCGCGGCTCCCGCATCATTAGACACTGCAGCAGTGAGAGCAGTGATGAACAGGATCAGCGTTGCATGCCAGTATTTGCGCCACCGCGACCAGTTTAAAGGATCGTTCGGACTGGTGGTTGGTGGAGGCGTCAGTGTGATTTCCTGGTCAAGGAGTTCTCCAGTATTACTCGTCACGAACAGTTGCAGCGTGCCCGGCAGCATCTCGCCGTTGACTTCGGCCATGGTGTTTGCGCAAAGTGTACCACACTCTGGACAGAGATACGCGTCTGGGACGAGCTGAGGGGCTTTTGGGGGTACTACCAACGAATGTAACTCTCCGTCTCCGACGAAGCTCGATACCGGAGCGGGTGTTACTTGACCACGTCGACGACTCCGATGCCCAGTCGATAGATGTCTTCGCCACAGCCACGCATGATGTGTAAGAACGGAGGTAAGGTGTTGCGCTGAGCAAGATAGCGGACTGTTGAACGCGTATGAGATTTTTCTTCTTATCATTCAGTTATTGCCGATGCAGCCAATAGTCAGGTGGCGCTATGCTCCGAAGAGTATTCGTCGCCAGCACCTTCCTGTGTGCGGCTAGACGACCACAAGGGGATGCATGCTCCGAGCTCGCTTAAATGAGCTTGGCTCGCTTGGCACGTAGCACCTGCACTTTCGGACATCCCGCGTTATTGTAGATATGACGATCGCTGTGGAACCTCCTACTTTGTACATGTAGCTTTCCACTCATCTTCTCCTTCTCATCCTTTTCTTCTACACGTTGCCACCTGTAACTATTCACACAACCGCAGCATCGCACAACATCACTACGAGCCAGATCTATCTCGTCACACGCACAAAACGTATGTCAACTTGCCAGCTCAATATGGCCCACTTGTATCATATGACGAGTATATCGGACATGAAACCGATGGAACCATCTAATTGTTCCTCCAGCCTGGGCGAGAATACTGTCTCAGTCTCTCTCGGCGGAACGACCTCCGCGAGCGAGACGCCAGCCTCACGAACTGGCGGCCCAGGACTGGAGACCCTTAAGAAAAAGGTCATCGTGGTCGGTGCTGGCATCAGTGGCCTGAGATGTGCTGCAGTGCTGCAACGCCACGGCATCGAAGTCGTCGTGCTCGAAGGTCGCGATCGCATCGGCGGCCGCATTCACACGACGAGAACAGAGAAGGGAGTCCGCGATATTGGTCAGTGTCTGAATAACAAATGTAGCTGACACTGAGCTGCAGACCTGCGCGGGTCTGCTGAAGGCCGTAAAAGGCCTTCTCACCTCCAGGAAACCTCGTTTCCTTGTGCTAACTTAGATAATCAAGGTGCGGCCTGGCTTCACGAAACTTCTCAGAACAAACTTGTGAAACTCATTTCCAGACTCAAAATCGATTATTATTATGACGATGGTATGCCTCTGTACTATACCGAGCAGGGTCGTGCGGGTAGTCAGTTCAAAGCGAAGAAAGTCGCCGATGAATTTGCCGACCACTGCGAGTGGTTCTACGAGACGTACCCAAATGCGCCTGATCAGAGCGTCTCCGACTTCGTGAACAACTTTGTGCAGAACCATGAACTTATCACGCAGGACGAGCGCATGTGGGCTCCGCAAGCCGTCAAAGAGGTCGAACTGTGGGTAGGCACCGCTACAGAGCTTGCAAGCTCAAAGCACCTCTCGTACTTCGTCACTGAAAGGAATCTTTACATGAGAGGTGGCTATGATGGCATCGTGCTTTGGACGGCGGAATCCCTGCTCAAGAACGCGGGTACCATCCGCTTGAACCATGTTGTGGATCGTATCACATGGAGCGAAGACGGGTCCACATCCAGTAGTGTATCAGGTCATGATGAAAATGGCAAATGCTTCAACATCGAGGCAGATGCAATTGTCTCGACTCTGCCACTAGGCGTCCTACGCCATGAACTGGTCCAATTCGAACCCAAGCTCCCTGACGACACACTCACGGGACTTGCTAGCTTTAGCTACGGAGCTCTCGGCAAAATCTTCTTCGAGTTCCAAGACGTCTTCTGGTCCAAGGACAATGACCAATTCATGTTCTACCCGGCGCCACCAGCATTGGACGAGGATCTATACGGCACTTCGGCAAGCTCCGACAGCTCAACCGACGCAGATAACATCCTTAACTACGCCACGGTCACCATTAATCTTTGGATCATGACCGGCGCCAAAGAGCTCTGTGTCCAAGTCGCAGAGCCGCTCACTCAGCGCATCGAAGCCATGACCGACAAGAAAGCCATCTACAGATTCTTCGAACCTCTCTTCCGACTTCTGCGCACGGAACCATACAAGACGTTGCCACCACTACTCAACGTGGAGACGACGCATTGGACTCAGGATCCCTTCGCCGGCTTCGGTTCATATTCCGCAGACAAGGTTGGAGACGAGCCAGAGCGCTTGATGCATGCTTTGGAGACTCATAAGAACTCTCACCTGCAATTTGCCGGCGAGCACTGTACTATGGTAGCGAATGGGTGCGTGCATGGCGCGTTCGCCACAGGCGAGACGGCCGCGAAGAATTTATTGAGTACCTTTGGCGTGGAGTACGATGGTGGTGATATTGTTAGTATCAACTGAAGGCATGACCGGTCGGCGTTTATGGCAAGCGGTCCAGACGCATTACACTTGGATATGACGGAGGGTTTTGATACTATGTTTTTGCATTTATGCGGTGATTGATTCGCGCTAGTCAGACGTTTGCGTGGCGCCAGTGACAGTAGTAGAACACTGCTCCTCTGCAGTCTCCACGGCTTATATCGTTGATTGGACATCTTCTGCATTCTGCATCTTGCCTTGATTGGTTGACTATTCCTGCACACGTGTAGCACATTTGAGTGATTCTGGAGCACCATCCCCTGTTCAATCTCAATGCAAGTCACCTGCCGTGTTATAGACCTGCTTGGTCATACAACGGCCATTGAGCCTAAACCTCCCTCACTGCACAACTCCTTCTATGCCTGTCCTTCCTCGCGATCTTTATCTTAGAATCTCGTCGTCAGGATGCGACAAACTTGCGGATGCAGAATCTCTTCTGGTTGCTGGCGCGGTAGGCATGCTGAAGTAAATTTGCAAGAACGCTGGTATTGCCTTGCCTATTGCCCCGGGTAGCTGTGACAGAACGTCCGACATCTTCAAAATGTCACATCGCCCATCCAACGGATGAGGATGAAAAAGATCAAAAACGAGAAGTCGGATTCTCATACATAGGTACAGGCAGCGACATGGCGACGAAGGAATCCTTCACGGCATCCTTCAGCAGCGCTTTCCGCGCGCCTTTTGTCGTCAACGTCGACGTCAACGGCCAACTCCGTCAACAACGATCCCCTTTCGCAACCGCAATACAAATCATCCAACAACATCGCGCTCTCCGCACTTCATCAGCACGTGAAGTCAAAGCAGTCAAACCCGCTTCAAAATCGCTCTTTCCCTCTTACGGACGATCCAAGCGCCTCAGCGACACGACTAGAAGTTTAGAACTACTGTACTCCGCACCAGAACGCCAACCGAGGCGCAGATCCCCACGCGGCCTGTAACGAAGATCGACTTCATCTCTTAAGCTTCGCTTATGCATGATGCATCTGCTGTCATTCGCTTGTATCGCTAGTCTCAGGAATGAGCCGAACGAAGCTGCACGATATGGACCGCGGTCCTGCGCGGGCTGCAGGTGCAACACGAGTTACATCTTCGAAATGCGGGCAGTTGGGACTCTCATGCGCTCACCGTATCGATAGGAAAGAAGAGTATCGTGCTTGCTGTTGAGGGTTGTGAAGAAGAGAGAGGTGCTGCCTGACTTGGTTCATGACTGTAATAGGATACAACATCATCGTTGAGCTGGTATCGACACGACAGCAACATTATCGTTTCTCCAAGTATTTATCCAGATCCCGCAGACAGAAATCGGAGCTCTATTGTGAGTGGCGCACGGGAACCTACAGCACGGCGTTGGCCTCATTGAGGGAGGGAACTGACATACCGAGGACTTTCTGAGCCGTCCGCAAGGAATACATGTATACACGTCAACTCCAATTCATCTGAGATGAGGTCTTGGTTGACGCTTGGAGTTTTGGTTGTTGGCAGGCAGTCATGGCGTTAGAAGTGCTCCAAGCTGCACAACAGCTATCATTACTATCGCCATCCTTTGAGAATGGCGCCCCGGTTTTCAATACCAGCGAGCCAGTCACTGTATCGTGGAAGTCGCCATACCAATATACCAACGTTGAGATCTTTCAAGGGCCGGACAGCAATGGCGCATACGCAACCGACTACCTCATCGGTAAGTCCATCATGTATAGTCCGTTTCAATGCGCTGACAACGTCTGCAGCAAACGCAACACAAGACCAGAACACTGTTATCTGGGATGCAAGCGCGATATTGAACGATGACCTGAGCGTGCCCTTCTTCATCCGACTCCAAAAAGGCGACCTGCCCAATGACTGCTATGTGTGTATTACGGACACCACAAATTTCCGAGTCGTGGACCCGAATGCGGCAGTATCAGAGCCCGTGGCAAGTGCAAGTGCATCAGCTAGTCCGGCAGCAATAGGCACATCCACAGCTACTGCTGCACAAGCCGCCACAAGTACATCAGCCGGCTCCTCGAGCAGTGCTACGCCCACTACAAGCACAGAGGCAGCGACGTCAAGTACAGCGGAAGCATTATCAAGCTCGGCGGCTCCAGCAACCAGTTCTGCGTCAATGGCGTCGTCCTCGGCAGCAGCACAATCGAGTACTGTACCTGCAGCCGGCGCAGCAGCAGAATCGGCACCCGCTGCCAACACTGCCACGTCAAGCTTCAAAGAGTCCGGTACGCACGTGTCCAATACTGAGGCCCTCGCATTGGGATTGGGCATCGGCATTCCCCTTGGATTGGGTATGATTGGGATGATCATATTCCTTCTGTGGGATAGACGGCGCAAAAACAGAAAGTCCGTAAGTCCATTTTAGGGGCACACATGGTGCTGTCCCTGCAGCCTAAACTGATGCTGATTGATCTGTGTTCCAGAGCGCAACAGCAGTGGGACATGATGAACAACGAGGGGAAGTACTAGAGGTGCTGGCCCCACCGCCGCCCAGAACCATGACTGCGACACCCGTGTCCGAGTCTTCGACACCCGTAAATCGCTTTAGTATGGCGCCGAGTGAGGATCGGAAGAGCAAGCATAGTCGGAATACGATATCGACATATCATTCGAGGTTTGAGTTCGAAGACGATGACGGCAGGTTGAAAGAGCCGGTGTTTAGTCCATCGCAGCAAAACGGGTCTTAAAGCCCGAGTCTTGCATTCCTCCAACGACATTGTTGGTGGACGTCTGGTGTTCTCGTGTAGCGTTCAGCGTCATGTCCGTCATGCTCGATGAGGGAACGAAGAATCGTTACATCCACATCTTTCGTAATCATGGTTCATCACATCGTATCCATATTTTCAGCTTCGCTCCTACCGAACTCATGGTCTCATATATTCTCTGACATCCCAAACCAGAACTCTCTCATCCCATGCACAAGTAGAACACCATCCTTCTGCACCGAAGAGACACCAGTCCACACCCATCGCGAACTCAGTGTGTCTGTCCATCCGGCCCATTTCTCTGCCCACCCCTGCTCCTCCACCTCCATTGTCAACATTACTCCCATCTGTCCATACGCGGCAGGTCATATCATAAGATGCACTCAGGAGGACATCACTCAAATGAGGGCTCCAGCTGATCTTCCTGGTCGCGTATTCATGCCCTGCGAGAAGATTCACGGGTCCTGATGGGTTCCGCAGGTCGAATGTGCGGATTATGCCATCTACGCCTGCGGTCGCGAGAATAGAGTCTCGGTATTTATTCCAGTCGTGAGTCAGGCATTCTGTGGGACCGGGACTTTGCCGGACGACTCCTGGTACGGGTACTTTAGGAGGAGCGTGAATTGGGATCGCGAATTGGAGGTGGTATTGAGCGCTGGGTTTGGAGCGGAGGTCGAAAACGCGGAGGTGGGAGTCTCGTGAGACGCAGGTCACGATCTGGGGGTGGTGGGGACTGTATTGTGCTGAGTAGACGCAGGAGTGTACTGGCAGGGTCATCAGGCTCTCTTTTCGTTCTGGTGTCCATATCTTGACGCTCCCATCCCAGCTGCTGGACAGGAAGGTCTGTTTCTCGATCAAGTTCCAATGTACTGAGAAGACTTCTCTTGAATGTTCTTGCCAGCCGGCTACTGGGAAGTCTCCCACACCTATGTCAAAGAGTTTGATACTACCATCTCCTCCTGCTGTTAAGAGCTGATTCTCGTGCTGTTCAGACCAGGTCAGATCGAAGAGACAGTCTTGGGTCTCAAAGTACTTTTCGCATGCGATACCGTTTGCGGTGAGGTTCAGGATGTATAGACGGCCATTGCCGACTAGACCAAAGTTGGCACCAGCGCTGACTGCGAGTCGGCTGTCGAAGAAGGGGGAGTACTTGACGGCGTACGGGTTGAAGCCCGCGGTTCGGAATTCCAGCATCTTCGCTGCGGTGGTGGAAAGCGTTGCCCGGCGGGCTATATGTCCAGTCCAAGTCTTCTATACATTATACACAACATGAGAGAGTAAATGTAGTCATGTCAAGGACAAGACCCATGTCATGCTTGAGCACATGAATCCACCTCGGAGGGCCACCTACATATGCCATCATATTCTGGGCCGATGTGCTGAGTCAGCCACTTTGCGTGAGCAACATTCCTATCCTCCTTGTATGCTCTGCGATTTGTTACATCTCCAACCACAACAACGATGCCGCATCCAATATCGAGACCGTTATAGTACAGGTTCAATGGCTGTCGACGCCGTTTCCTCGTCCGCAGGGGGCGTCATCTACCTCATTCTGACACAGATTATCTCCCGAGGTGCAACCTTCATCCTCAATCAAGGTATACTTCGCTTCCTATCACCAGCACTTCTCGGCGTCTCAGTCCAACTAGAGCTCTACATCATCACAGTACACCACTTCGCGCGAGAGTGTCTGCGCGTAGCGACACAGAGGCGTCCCGAAGGAGGCATTCAGGCCGCCATCAATCTCAGCTACTTGTCGATATGTGGTGGACTCCCTGTGGCATTGTTGATTGGGCGATACTGGAGTCGACCTGATGTGCTTTATTTTGAAGAGGCATTGAGAATGTGTGGTGTTGCTGCGATTCTGGAACTGCTGAGTGAGCCGGCATTCGTGGCTGTTCAGCAGAACATGCTCTATGGCACTCGTGCAAAGGCTGAAGCATATGCTGTTGCGCTGAAGACTGTTTTTACCGCTGGTGCTGTGTTATGGAGCTACCAAAACGGTACAGACTCAGGTGCCTTGCCTTTCGCTATCGGAGAAACGGCATATTGCACAACCATGACCTTGACGTACCTTTGGAAAACCTTGCCAGTCGCAAGGAAACAAAGCTTCTCATTACTACCAAAGAAGATCAAGGAGAGGTGCGTCGGTCCACCTCAAGAGCGTAGAACAATATTTCTGATATTTCGTAGCTCATCGAAAGATTTCGTACTTTCCTTATTCCCCAAGTCCTTGCTCAATCTCAGCTTCTGGCTCTACTTTCAGGAAGGCGTGAAGTATTTTCTGAACAACTCAGATGTGCTCGCTAGCATTGCCGCTGTCTCACTGGAGGATCAAGGTAACTATGCCATCTCCACCAACTACGGTGGTCTTATTGCTCGCATGATCTTCCGACCTATCGAAGACAGCTCTCGAAATCTGTTCGCAAAGCTCTGTTCTTCAGAATCGAAAGATCAGATTACGACGAACACGTCTACAGATGAAAAGACCCCCGGAGACCCAAAAAACCAAAAGCCAACAGACAGCACGACCCAGGCCGCCACCATACTGCGCAACATCCTCCGCGTCTACAGTATCATAAGCACAATAGTGATCGCAGTCGGCCCTGCCGCAGCACCCCTGCTTTTGCGCTTGATAGCAGGCTCGCGGTGGTCCTCCTCCGGGGCTGGCGAAGTGCTGGGAACCTACTGCTATTCTATCCCACTGATGGCAATCAACGGAGTCAGCGAAGCTTTTGTTGCTGCTACTGCCACGCCTCGCGACTTGTTCAGGCAAAGCTTCGTTATGGGTGTCTGCTTCGCTGGCTTTACAGGAAGTGCCTACTTCTTCTTACAGGTCATGGCATTAGGGGCGAAGGGCCTGGTGTGGGCAAATTGTGTTAACATGGGGCTGCGGATTGTGTATAATCTGTGGTTTGTGAAGAGGTGGTTCCATGGCAGAATGGAGGACTTTGAGATCCGCGAGACGATGCCAAAGGGTATCGTAGTGGCGGCAATGCTGGTGATGCCGAGTCTGCTGTATCAAGCCGAAATCTATGGGTTGCTTGGTAAATATGGGCTTCTGGGAGATCTTGTGAGGGTCGGGATCGTCGGAGGTGGCTTCGCTGTGTTTGTGTAAGTGCGTCCTCACTATTGCCCACCGTGTAAAGCTGACATGGGCTACCCAGGCTTGTCACAGAGCGTCGCTTCTTCACCGAATGCTATAAGATGCTTCGGTCATGACGCGAGCAGATGAAGTTCGTGTGGGCCACGTCGCTAAGCCTTGTCGCGCACGAATTCGCCCTTCATGCAGCTTCCGTCTCAGGTTGTGTCAAGCGAATACCTTGCTCCATCGGTTTGTGCCCTGCGACCAAAGCTCGAGCGAGGTGATAGGAGGCTAAGTCAATAACATGCCATGCCACGGGCCCGTCTCCGCAGCTTGTTCTTCCAAAAGGACGTTCAATAGCAGATAATTGGGTTCCCGGGCCCGCCGGAGATAGGTGGTGATTGAAATCGGCAGAGCAGCATGTCGTTGAGATGTATGGAATTTGCTCAGGGGTCCACTCATCGCAGTGAACTTGATCACCGGGTTGAATTGCATTCCGAGGTTGTATTCAATATTTGAGTCAGCCTTTTTGTGCTTCTGTTTGATGGGGTTGCTGGTTGGGCGCAGGAACATTTTGCTGCGCAATGTGACCGAGCGCTTCATCACATTGAGCTACAGCATCAATACTATTTGCAGTCGAAATAGATCGCGAGGTGGTAGAGCAGCGAGAACTTTCTCGAGAAGCTCGTATGTAGAAAGGACTGCAATGGCAACTCTTGCCATGGTGGCGGAATTGCTGAATGTCAGTGTTCTGTCTTTGGATGTAAGCTCCCAGAATATTGTTGCACTGTCCGGTCAGGATGTTGAGTGCAGCCTCAAAGAAGCGTTCGCAAGGGTCTATAGTACGGCGCTTGTAACCCTGATCTTGTCGACCACGGTCGTCAAGGCGCTTCCGTTCTTCTACGATACTGTCTACTCGAAGCTCTTTCCGCAACTCGTAATCGGCTCATCGAACTCGTCACATCGCTGCAACAATGATTGTTCGTGACGTTCTGCGTCTAGCGATGAACTGCATCTATCGATGAGTCTATGGTCCATATCGACTCGTCTGCGGTCCAATCTCGCGTGTCTTGTCAACATACGAAATCCTCGAAATCCTGAATCACATCTCGCCTTTCGACCTCTTCAGCCTGGAGCAAGTATCGACCGCCTTCCACGATGTCATCAACAGGTCGCAGCACTTGCAGCGCTAGATGTTCATGCTGCCAGACGGCGTCCCGTGTATGCCTGAGCCTAGCAATACCGACTCTTTTTATTCAACCCACCTCGTGCTCACTCCGACATGCGCACTCATCATCCCAATTCTGTTCTGTAATAACCACTTCTATTCCGCCAAGGACTGCGCAATAAGCAGCATATCTTGTATGCCTACGCTCGAGGTCGCAACCCTCAAGTCAAAAAAGATCTTCAGCCTCGCCATGTGGGCGGTAGACTTGAAGATCAAACCAGAATCAGATTTTCGAAGAATGTATATAACGCGACGGCCGATAACCGCAGTCATACTGAGCTCAGGGCTGTATCGGCAGGAAGCCTCTCCAGCGTTGCTACAGTGTGCCATCGAGAAGGCGTGACCTTTGGTGGTCTTTGCGACCTTGTAATCAGTACGAGTCACAGATCAGAAGTTCAAGCTGGAGGAGACCGATTTCGACTTTCGCATTAGGCTCGGTGGTAACGGAGCCTCGCTGCCGAAACAGGCTATTGGTCGCTGCAAGGCATCGGGTGAAGGAAGATACGTGGAAGAACGCAGATTGTGCGAGTGTTTGCAGAGGACGCTACCCGAAGGGAGTCCTCCTTGACCGCAATTGCTCTGCTTCGAGCACTCGATGAATGGGCGCAAGCGAATGAATGGTTTCGTGGCTCACCGCGCGGAGCCATTTGGGCGACCCTAGAACACTCTCTGCCCTCAGAGACTAATTTTGGTGGATGGTACAGATGGTGGGTTACAATATGATGCCGTCGAAGCTCATCTTGCATTCAACGTGCCCCCAAAAAGCGCCTTGTGGGGCTCCATGCTCCGTCTTCGTGGTATCTTCGCTTTGGACCTAGTAACGCCTGCAAATGCTCACCATTGAAACGCCTAGTCGAAACGCCTGGCTGATAGTTCATCCAGACCAACGTCTCCGACAGTGCTTCCAGCCCGCTCAAACCAACACGCCAGGGTGCACAAATCCGGCAAGAACATCTTTACTTCTCCGTAGCAAGCACCATCTTCTCCCTCTCACTCCTTCTCGCCTTCTGTCCCTTCCTCGTGTGCTTCCTCTCGTTCTCTTCCCTCCTCTTGATGCTCTTCAACTCCTCACCCTTGATCTCGCCGGCCTTCTTCACCACTTTTGGCACATGTCTATGCCTCGCGATTCTCCGGATTTCGGGCATGTGCTTCCACTTCTCCTTCAATGCAGCATCATACTCAAGCTTTTGCCTCTCCCGCGCACTTTTGATCCCACTTCTGTCGCTGGCATTGGCGCGCCATATTCGAATGTTGCCATCATCGGAACCGGACAGTACGTAGGAAGAATCGCCTGTGAAGGTTGAAGAGAAGACACGCTGCATGCGCTTTGTATGGTAGATGTCTCTGCTGTGGCCAGACTTCTGAGGTGTCCACAGGCGGATTGTGCGATCGTAGGACGCTGAGACTAGTTCTTGGCCAGTCGGTGCAAACGCGACATCCATGACAGCTGAGACATGGTCTTTGAGTACGTTCAATGCACGCGTGAGGTTACGAGTGTCAAAGAGGTAGATGTTGTGGTCCTCATTCGCCAAGGCGAGATTGAACGGCTCGATCGGGTTCCAGGCGATGCTGTTGCTCGACATAGTGAGCACCGATCGATGTAGAGGTGAAGATGTCCGCAAGTCGTAGAGTACGAGTGACCGGTCGCTCGCACAAGAAGCCAGAAGAGATGTTTCGGATTGATTGAAGGCTAGTGCATTGATGGTGTCCATGCTTGTTGGCCAGGCAAGACTTTCTGAAGGCGTATTCGATGGTCGTTCCAGATCGTACAGATGAATCCCAGAAGAAGCTGCAGCCGCAAACACAGGCTCTTTGCGATGCATAGTGAGTGCGGTGAAGGCGTTCGAACCGAGCCATGTCGCGGTCGGTTTACTCCCGCTGATTGTGTTGTACGGATCGAAGAGCTTGACTGTCCTGTCGGTCCCACAGCTCAATAGCTTCCTGTCCTGCGTCCAGCACATACCCTTGACCATGTTCTCATGCGCCTGCGTCTGCCACACCTCATCTCGACTGGGCACATCCCACACTTTCAGCACTCCATCACCACTGCCGCTTGCTAAATTGTCCAGCGCATTTGGGTCTTTCGCAAGCTTATACACTCCATCGACATGGCCATTTCCCAGTTGTGCGACAAAGGGCGCGGCGAACATGCGCTCTGTCTTCGTTGCTACCAGTGCTCGTTGGTATTCCCTTGCCCGCTCGTATGGGTGAAGGGCGGGATCGAGGTTTCGGGGTTGACGCGCGACATCGCTGCCGGGAGTCTGAACGGAGCTCGATGAGCGCGTGAGAGCTTTGATTTTCTGTGGGGGAGTCAGTGTCTTGTGGTCGGACAAGTCTTAATGTTAGTCGCAACATACCATGATCGATCCATTGTCGACGCAGAAGTTGAAAATCGCGAGAAGATTTGGAGAGGCGATAAGATCGGCAACGCGGGCCGAAACTTAGTGAACCTTGCTGTCGGGACTCGCGTGTGCTTGAGATGCCTCCAGCTTCGACAAGAACATTTCGCTCGAAACATCATCGCTGCAACAATAACGCACATCGATACAACTTCTTGCGCGCCCCGAATCTCTCTCACCACAAATACAGCTTCTGAGTAGGAAGATATCTCCAAGATGGCTGTGGACGAGAATGCGAAGCGGTTAGAAGAGGCGAGGAAGCTGGCAAAGGATCAACCACAAAAGGCCGAACAGATCTACAAGGACATTCTATCAAAACCGCCCGGCTCAAACGAGCGAGCTGTGCGCGACTTTGAGAATGCGCTCACGGGACTAGGCGAGCTCTACAGAGATGGAAAGCGCACACAAGATCTAGCCAACCTCATTCACCAAACACGAGATGCTCTCACAGGCTTTGCCAGAGCAAAGATAGCTAAGCTGAGTATGTTCGGCCGCCTTATAATGTGCTCCCGCTCAGCGCTTACCTATTCACAGTCCGTCAGCTTCTCGACTATCTCGCCGCCATCCCAGACTCGGTGGACATCCAGATCTCCGTTACTAAGTCATGCATCGATTGGGCAGTCTCACAGCGACAAGGTTTCCTCCGACAGAGCCTGGAAGTCCGCCTCGTGAATCTCCACATGCAAAAGCAGGATTATTATGATTCGCTCACACTCATCAACAGCCTGCTGAAAGAGCTGAAACGTCTAGATGATAAGCTGGTGCTCGTCGAGGTACAGTTGTTGGAGAGCAGAGTGTACCATGCATTGGGCAACCTTCCGAAGGGTAGAGCAGCTCTGACTAGCGCGCGAACAAGTGCCGCGTCGGTATACACACCACCGTTGCTCCAAGCGAACCTAGACATGCAGTCTGGACAATTACATGCGGAGGATGGAGACTTCAACACCGCCTTCTCGTACTTCATCGAAGCTATGGAGGGCTATCACTCGCAAGACGAGCCCACAAAGGCCACATCAGCACTACAGTACATGCTTCTGTGCAAGATAATGCTCAACCTCAAGGACGACGTCGACGCACTCATGACTTCGAAGCACGCCATAAGATACGCTGGCAAAGGCCTCGACGCTATGAAGGCTGTGGCCCGAGCACACAACAACCGCAGCTTGGAGGAATATGAGCAGGCACTCCACGCATACCGCTACGAGCTGGGTAGCGATCGCTTCATCGCATCACATTTGCGTCGCCTCTACGACAGCATGCTGGAGCAGAATCTGATCAAGGTCATCGAACCGTTCTCACGCGTGGAGATTAGCCATGTCGCGCAAATGGTCGGTCTCGATCAGGCACAAGTTGAGCGTAAGCTCAGCCAGATGATTCTCGATCGTGTTATCGTCGGTGTGCTAGATCAAGGAAAGGGGGTGCTGGAGATCTTTGAGGAGAGCGAGCGAGACAAGGGCTATGATGCCGCGCTCGACACCATCGACAAGCTCGGCAGCGTGGTGGATGTGCTGTATTCGAACCAAGCGACGCTGCTGGAGTAGGTGGTGAGTACCGATAGATTGTGCATGTACGAAATCGGGCGTTGCTTGCTGTCATGTATAATAGCAACAGCACGATGCGGATAGACGACCGATCGAAGCAAGCAGATACGTTCGCTTATGCAACCAATGACAGTATTCTCAAACCGAGCTCTTTCGCTGCCTCTCTGCCGTTTCAGGACTAGCGTCACAACGGCGTCATCACAAAGTCCGATCGGCCGAACTCCAGAAGCTTTAGAGCGATCTCGCCAGAAGCGCATCATAAATGTTCCTATCAATTCTCTCGAGGCACACACACCTACATTACACAACATCCTCTTCACACCATCAACGACATCTCAAATCAAAATCTCAACCACCGCGAAGCACTGAGTAGTCGACACAATGTTCAAGAGAGTCCTCGCCACCGCTCCGGCGCAAGCCAGCGCCGCCGTCCGTCAAGCAGCAACATCCGCCGCCAGACCACAATTCGTATTGAGGGTAGCCGCCCCTGCGACACAACAATCGAGGCGTAGCTACCATGAAAAGGTCCTAGACCACTACAACAATCCCCGCAACGTCGGTTCGATGAAGAAAGACGCACAAGACGTTGGTACAGGTCTCGTCGGCGCACCTGCATGTGGTGATGTAATGAAGCTCCAAATCAAGGTCGGCAAGAATGAGGCAGGCGAAGACATGATTGACGAGGTGAAATTCAAGACTTTTGGATGCGGATCAGCGATTGCATCGTCGTCGTATTTGACTGAACTTGTGAGAGGTATGACACTGGAGCAAGCAGGAAAGATTAGAAACACAGAGATTGCGAAGGAGCTATGCTTGCCTCCAGTCAAGCTTCACTGCAGTATGCTGGCGGAGGACGCGATCAAGAGTGCGATCAGCAATTACTACACCAAGAACCCAAAGGCAAGAGCGACAGACCTTGGAGGTACTGGAGCGGCTATGCCGAAGATTGAGATTGACATGCAGGGCACAAACGACAACGTGCAGCCGTCGTTGTAGGAAGGATAGACAGTGCAGCCAGCGCCGCTGCCGATGACATCGCGTTCTTTGCAGATGATGGGAGGCAAAGACTGAGATTTCCTTAACGTTGTGATTTAGCGAGTTTGCACATACTGCGGCGTCGGTTTCTTCCTAGTAGTGGAACGTATGGGAGCCATGGGACAGTGTATGAGTGCTGGAGTGTCTCTTCTATTTGGTGACTGGGAATGAGGCAAAGACTGGAAGCCTGCAACCTCTCTAGCTGCTTTGTGTAGCCGTCAAAAGGAACCTTTGTTGTCACTGTCATGGTCTTACCATCCGTGTTCAGAGGGTAAATTGATGTGCACTCCTGCTTTTCGTCTCTGACCTCATTATACCGCCGCTGCCTAGCTTCATCTTCGAGCCCCTGTCACATTTAAGAGACAAATCCGTGTCCGTGTCCGTGTCCGCAGCTGCAACAAGGATGTTGAGGCGGGGGCTAAAAAGCGGCGATGTTTTGGTCCCGCTTTTCCCTTTTCGACAACGTCGACAATCCTTCTGCCATAGGACGCTGCCGTATCGTGTCCCTCACTTTAGGATCTCAATACGAGGCACGCGCAGGCGGTCAGAGCACAGTCACCCCACCGAGAATGTCTAGCCTGCTCTACCAGAGTGGTCTATCGCGTACCAGGATTGTTACTGGAGTCGGTTTACGGGATCAAGAGCAATATGTCATTGTCGGCCTTTCAGTCTCTCACCTAGAAGTTGACTCAGGCATCAAGGCTTCTCTGGCTATAGTGGACACTTATTCGGGCACAAAGCTTCATAGCAAGCCCGCTGCCCTTCGAAGATGACAAGCATCGACTTCTCCTGCCATTACAATGAAATCAATCGAAGACAGAAAGATAATCCCATGCTTGGGAGCAAATGCACCGAAAGTAGAACTGAATCGCTGTAACACTTCACATTGCTGTTGACCGAGGTCCCACGATCTGGCACCGTATTGTCTCAATCCTTGTTATAGCGATCACAAGGAAGCCTCGAGCCCGCCCTCGCCTCGTGTTTATGGCTGCTCTAGGGAAGATCTGTACCCTTTCCACCTTCGTACAATACCCGCAGACAATCGCAAACACCATCCGGTCCACCGAGGCTGCAGCATGCAGGTACTGGGACAACAGAGACAGTACCATCTCGCACTCGAAAAACAAAGATGAAACGCACAGATTGAGCATGTATTGGGTCGTAGCATTCCACACTGGTCCAATTATCCCGCGCGTCGGCGATGTTTTGCCAGGTGATGCCCTCTATGTTATTGACGGTGGCTACGTGTTTAGAGGTGTACATTCTGATGTGAGTCCGGGCGGCTGTGTGATCAGCATGCCACACAGCGTTGTCGAGAATGCGAGCGCTAGTCCGAAATATCCGTCGATATCCAGAACCATTCTCCAATCAGGATGTTGTTGGGTTTGAGGACCTCTAGCATATTGGTGGCTTCTTGCGACGAATTTCCTGCTCATCGTTCAGTACAAAGGTCGGTGGTGGTCTTAGTTCGGTACGCAGGTTGAGTCAAATGTCTGCGCTGCAAGTTCGATAGTCGGGTTGGGCCTGGAGTAGTCGGGAGGGTCGTAGCGGTGGTATCCAAACACCGCAGACGGTGTAGGATGAATCGGCGCACCATCAGCGACCTATACAGCGGATCAGTGTTACTTCCAAGAAGCACACCACCAAACGGCAGAGGCTACGAACATGACAGGGGCAGCGGCACTCTATCCAGAACCTCCCTACAGCTCATGCAGTATGTACGTACCAGAAATATGCGCTTTCGAAGTGGTTCCCATTGCTCGACGAGAGCACCCCACCCTCGAGCGACTCGGTAACAACAAAGAGCTTGGTCACAGGAAGATGCTAAAGAACGCCCTCGAGTAGCTCGTAGGTCTCAAGTACCGCAGCAGCCGCAGCGGCCTGATTGGTGCAAGTGATCGGCGACATCATATCGTTCATCACTGGGTGGCTTGTGGTCTATGATTACGCGCACTCCTTTGCGGTGTGTTGTTGTCGAAGGTGCAAGACGTATCGATTCTCAACGGACTTCTGGGCTCATCTGAAGCACGGACTTCACGCTAGTGCTTGGCACGATCACATGTTTACGGAAAGAGTTATGTATATGCGACCAAGATTGCCTACGTTGGAACGGAACTGCATGATGGCATCAAAGTCGAGTTATTGACGTATGTAGCGAGCTCTGTCATGTCGCTACATAATGTAAGCACAGGCTACACACTGACTTTTCAGTGCACCAGTCCAAGATGCCCTAGTAGTATGAAGATGCTTGAACCACAACTTGGAAGGAATTACAGCAAGTATCTGACTCGAATAATCGCTTATCATGAGTAATTAGACCCATCTCGATATTCGCGAAGATGCTCACGACCCGTTATATGAAGAACCAAGCACCTTAGATAACTACCTCTATTCATCCCCTAATAGAGTGTGCTGACATTGCTTGCTTCGAGACCCTCCGAGCTGTTCCCTCTCTTACAGCCTTTTGCTCCCGGTATGATCTCCGCAAGAGGCGGATTCTTGAGTCTGAGACTGGCTACACTTAGCCGCCGTACTAGATCATATTGACGGTCTCGATCCCGACCTTCTGGAGCGTCATCGATATCGCACTCCATGGTACTAGGGTGTTGTAAGAGATATTCGAAAGCTTGTCACTTCTGGATTAATTGATGATTCTCGGGTTAGAAGCGATCCGTGGTTGCTCATCCTCTGCATAATTGCTATCTGCTGTGCCAACAGGTTCGAGAAATAGTGCTTGATGCAGTTTCTCTGAGCACTCAATCGCCTCGCGCCATGTCTTACACACTCTGCCAGCGAAAACAAGTTCCTTTGTTGGAAGGCTGAGGAGAATGAACTCGAGCAGTTCTGCTGTGTCGAAGACTGCGCTTTGGGTCGTTATGGTGTCGGCTCTTTTTGCGGAACGTGTGCGCATGGCATGGCTTTTTGCCTTTGCATGCTTGGGTCGAGCCATGTCGTAGAGTACGCGTATTGTTCCGTGGTTTAAAGTTCTAGAGGAGAGAGATAAATCCGCGATTGAGAAGTTCAAGGAGTCATCACGGTGCCGTTTGAGCACAGACTTCATGCTCGTGGGAGCTTACCATGCAGCTGCTTGGTGAACGCAATCCAGCTACAATTCCTGCTCTTATTCCTTCTGCAAACACGGAACTACTAACAGATAAAAGAACTGTCAGACCAAAATGCCAAACCAAACTCAATCCATCAACTCAGCGATACATCGTCAACATAACTGCCATTCCAGATATTGGAGATCATGTTCTCAGAGTCTAAGAGGTGGTTATGCAAATTCGTAGCCACGAATTGTACGACAGAGGCCACTCGGTACGTCCATCCGGACACCACCAAGTTCGGCATTATGATGGATTACGAAAGAGAGTCAGTCTCAGTGCTCCTAACAAAAAGGAGATAATGTACACTAGTCGCATGAGCGCTTCTGTCGTATGAGGCCGCCAGCAAGAGCTTATGCACTGGTATGGGGAATACTATGCGACGGATTCAGTTACGGAGGCTTTCGAGTCCTTATTCCGCGCCTAGTTGATATCCTTGCCGGGTGTGAATAAGCCCGTAGTCGATGATTGCCAGTGTATAGTCCAGGCTTGCAGGCTACAAGCTGCTGCTCGCGTGGCTGGTTTGCTTTGGACTCTGGTTGGCGCGACCACTACTGTGACTTGAGTACATCAAGCACAGCACAGTATAGCTTGCCACCACTACTGAGCTGGGACACTATTTCGCTGCTACCACGACGATCGACGTAGCCTTTAGTTCAAGTCGTTCCTTTGGTAACTCGGCTGCACGCGTTGCCACTAAGTTCCTGCATAGCTCCCATCGCGCCTGTTACTCGAGAAGCCCTCAAGACTGTGGCTGCCTGTCAACAAGTCATGGTTCTGCCCGAGCTGCTTGAGCAGATCCTTAGCTAGTGCGGCAATATCCAGGACATTGGCCGTGCTTGTAAGCTATAAGCTCGTCGTGCCGCTACACCCCTCCTGGAGCCTTTTTGACTCAGATCATCTTTCTGTTAGCACTGTGGTTCCTACGGATACGCATCCAATAGTCGAATCACACTCTGCTGTATCACTTCCTGGAGGTCGTTTACATACTCGAGGCCGTTGGCATAACGCGTCTGCTCCAGTGAGCTCCTCCATGGCCTATTTTGACGTGTCCTAACTGACTATCACTACAGAGGCCGACATCCTTCTCGCTCGGAAGAAAGCCCAACTTACCATGTCTGCGATTCAGAAAATTCTTGGCGTGACTGAGCTGCTTGAGCACATTCTCAGCGACCCTGTGGCCAAAGAACTGCCACCAATCAGCCGCACATGCTCGAACTTTAACTCTCTAGTCAAGACCTCTCCCAAACTCTAGGCAATGCTCTTTCAGCGTCCAGTCTCCAAAGCCGCAGACGTGCGACCTTGGACACTCCTCATGCGATGTTTTCATCGTCCGATCTTCTCAATGGCAGACAGACAGTCCAGTGCCAGAAGCTTCTCCGATCCGGAGGAAAGTCGCCGGCCTTCGAGTTGCTAGCGTATGGGTCTCCATAATCTGTACAGTACTATGCGGTGGGATGACAGTGGCTATGGCTGGCATTTTGGTCCACGTCATGGCCATGACACATACAAAACGGCCACGGTTTATCAGCTCACCTGCATCGAAACAAGCCTCGGAAGTGGCAGCGATCTGCATATCGAGTACGGCTTTCGTCCGCAAGCACGATATGGATGTTTGCCAGAATCTGCTACTTGTCGTACTATGCAGCTGGCCGACTCAACTATCGAGAGTGGGCTTGTCGTCATGGGCGAGGCACCAATACCATGCGACAGAATGTTGATCTGGACCATGGTCCCCGGGGATCCTAAACATATGGTTCCTGAGCATACTGAACGTGTGATTCTACGGCGCGGATTTAGTGTACCTTTTTGGTGATGTCGTTGACCTCGTGGAGCACGAGGAGCAACGGGGCAGCTTCGTTTATCTGCATTAGATAGAGTTTAAACCGCCTTGGCTATTACTGCGAGTTGCAAGAGTATCATCGAGGGTGACTAGTGTGCCACGAAAAGCGTGGTAAGATATGATGGGAATGGGATGATAAACGTCCGTGAGGAAGGTGTGCCAATATAATAGCGGAAGCAGGAGGTACGAAAGGCCTGATGTTGGCAAAATTGCGGCCCAGACACTGAAATAGCCTGTGGCCAGATCGGGAAAGGCATGTTCGTAGGATTTCACGTCTTCAGTCGTCAGGGGTGCCTGCAGCCTGCAAAAGGTCCTCTTCGGTATTCCGGTATTAAACAAGTTCTACTCGTGAACTCAACGTGAATCGATAGCACCTCTCAACAACAAGACAATCAAGGCCAGAGGTGCAGATCGGCTCATGCGGAGCTGTGAAATGGTGTATACATGAGAATAGCAGATGCCCCGAGTGTCCGGGTGATTTTATACATTGTCGTGAATATATCCGCTCTGCTTGTCAGGCTGATAAGAGTCTTCTTCCTTCACAAGTGAGCAATTGCATATATTTCCACGGTCTCCAGTAAGTGCATTGCTCTTGACAAAGTGGTCTCGTCGTTGTATTGTAACAATGCTGGAAAGTACAGGGTGACATGAAGTGCTGCAGGTACGGGAAGACCCGGGAAAAGGTCGGAAGTCAAGCAACCTCGGCAAGAGCACGAGCGTGATCTTCCATTTGCTCTGTGCTCTGCCACGGATGGCACACGGCTAGCATAACGTCTGCCAATGCGTCTCGATCACATGCGTTGCCTTTGGCTGTAGAATTCTCCTGTTCACTTTCTTCAGTATGAGTGCGTAAGTGAAGGTCGTCTTCCCTCTCATCTTTCCTCCTCGAAGTTCCCACACACACACGAGCCACTTATCCGAGCCCCACCGCCGATAGCCAGGAGGACGACAGCAAAGACCGCCCAGTATGTCGAACACGACAGAGAACATCAAGCAAGCTGCTAAAGGCAACGTCGAGCCTCTCAAGCAACAAATACCTTCTGCCGACCAAGTGAAAGAGCAAGCACAACAGCAACTCCAACATGCATACGACAAAGTACCCAAGTCGACAGAAGAGCTCAAGGAGGTTGTGGATCAGACAGCCAAGAAGAGCTTCCAATCTTTGAGAGACTTTGTCGCAGGAGGTGTTGGAGGTATCTGTGCTGTGGTAGTGGGGCACCCGTTCGACTTGGTCAAAGTGCGGTTGCAAACAGCCGAGAAGGGAGTTTACAGTGGAGCTATGGACGTGGTGAGGAAGACGATCGCGCGAGAAGGTCCCGTAAGAGGACTGTATGCTGGCGTGAGCGCGCCGCTCGTGGGAGTCACACCTATGTTTGCCGTAAACTTTTGGGCATATGGAGTGGGCAAGCAGCTGGTGGAGAACTTCTCGCATGTTGAGAATGGACAGTGTACTGTGGGACAAGTATCATTTGCAGGTGAGATGAGGAAAATGTGCCACTCAAGCGCTACATGCTGATATACATGATAGGTTTCTTCTCCGCCATTCCCATGACCCTCATAACCGCACCCTTCGAACGCGTCAAGATCATCCTCCAAATCCAAGGCCAGAAAGAGCTCAAACCAGGCGAGAAGCCAAGATACTCCGGCGGCATGGACGTGGTGCGTCAGCTTTACAAGGAAGGCGGCATCAAGAGCGTGTACCGTGGCTCCTTCATGACCCTCGCAAGAGACGGTCCTGGATCGGCAGCATACTTCGCAACATATGAGATCCTAAAGCGACGCCTTACACCGAAAGACCCAGAGACTGGAAAGCCGGGACAGATGAGCTTGACGGCGATCATGACGGCTGGCGGTGCAGCAGGTGTGGCTATGTGGACCGCAGTCTTCCCAGTAGACACAGTGAAGAGCAGATTACAAAGTGGCGAGGGCAATCAGAGCATATCGGCTTGCATCAAGGAGCTGTACGGTAGGGGCGGGATCAAAGCGTTCTTCCCGGGTGTAGGACCAGCCATGGCAAGAGCGGTGCCGGCCAATGCAGCGACATTCTTGGGAGTAGAATTGGCACATTCGGCTATGAATAAAGTGTTTTAGGTCAGGATCAAACGACACAGCATTGGCATTGGTGGGCCGAGGCGATTTTAGACAGACCAGTGAATGCAATCACTTTTGGACGAAGCCCCTAGCGGCGGGTCTTCGAAGGCATCATGCGCGAGAGCCCGAGGGTTCATTCGTGCCTTCACTTTGTTGCGCATTCGGAAGCACGCCTTCACGCTGTAACCTTCGCATCGTGCTCGATCACCGTAAGATATGCCGTTCCTCAATTTCACTCGCTCGGTTGGCGCAACTACTGCAACACGACAAGCACCACTACGCCACTTCTTGCGGGAGTGGCAGACCATGCCATCACAGTGAAAAATCACGGAGTCGCAAGTGCGAACCTGCGCAGAGAATATTCTTTCCTAGAGACGCAAGCATGTGAGCAGGCAAGTTCCGCTTCAATCATCGAAAGCATGCCGCAAGTTGTCGTGCTATTGACGTGCTCGGGCTGATAATAGTATGCTAGATGCTTGATAAGATCTCATTTGCCACTGATGATGGCTTGACAAAGCAGTAAGCACGCGCCTTTGCTACCACCACACAACACCACTGGCCCGTAAAAGAGACAGAGCTATGACTGAGTCCAGCAGCCGCATTGGTTTCTTGAAGCTTCCTCCTGAGCTCCGCAACCAGATTCACGAGCTCGTCCTCATGATTAAGCTTGAACGCCATTGCTAGTCCTGTCAAACGAGAGATCGTGCTTTCAACATCATCACCCGACCAACGGGTAAACTCTGCCAAATTCTCTCGCCATAAAGGATTGAATGATGAGGCGGCTAATCAGTGAAGTAGCGGTGTCATTACAGACATTGCGGCATTTGTCCGGCCAATGCTGACCCAGCATCCAAAATACCCTTGATAGCAATAAGATCACCAACCACGAAACAGTTCATGTCCTGTGGGAGCATGCTCTTCTGTTCTAACCTGTGCCTCATGCCTGCGAGCCGCTCCTCTACCAAAAGCCGGAAACGCTCGTCAGGGACGAGCGGATGATGCATTTTCAGGCTTATGCTCTCCTTAAGCTCGACGTACTGGCCGATACAGTCCGCTTCGGATCCATATTGTGCTACACGAACGTCTAGCTGGCGCTGCAGGCCGCCTCGAGCGTTCATTTTTGTGTGCGAGGGGTCATGATGTTGGGTTTTTCGAGCTTCAAAAGTACGTCCGGACGCAATTTGGAAAGTGGCCACAATAGATTGGCGGCATCGTATCGTGGAAGCATCGCATCGGGTAACGGGAGCCGAATGTGCAGATTCTGAGTAGCGGAGCATGAATTCAGTAGGCTTAATAATGCGTATATGACGAGGCTGGCTTTGTGAGTCTGGCACTCTGCGTCGTACCCGTTCTATGCGTTGAAATTAGAGTCGATCTTGAGCTTGACTACGACTGGTTTCAACATCACAGGAATAACAATTCCAGCTACATGGACATTCTCCGATCATGCCAGCTGCCCCTGCCCTTCAGTACAAGGCAGAATTGACCAGCCCAATTCATGACAATGAGTCTGCGAGCTTCAGGTCGATTGTGTAGAAAGAGCGAGCCAAGAAGAGACTCTGCGCCTCCTTATTGATCTTTTTGCAGGTGCGAAGAAGTGCGCTCGTAGCGACGCATCCGTTTTCACGGTCATGTGTGAGCGCTTCCTCGTAGATCTGGTCGCGTCACTCGGCGGGAATGTCGAGGATATGGACCATGTTGCTCGTGGAAGTTGCGAGTGTCATTGTGATGCTGACACCTTTCGGTTTCCTCGCGGAAGTTAAGTATAGATTGCGATTGCCCAGGAAGAAAGCCGAACAATGTTCTTGCGGTATTCACTTACCTCCATGACGAAGTCTTGCAAAATCGACCAGTTCACGACGGCGAGAAATGGGACAAATACACGAGATCCTCTGCGAATCATGGAGATAATGGTCCAGTCTTAACTCTGCATCCAGGCAGGACAGCATGGATATGGCGACCCCAGACATAGTGCAAGGCATCATGTGCTTGGTGCCCTACGGTATTCGGCCTGTTAAGGTGCCCATATCAGACTTCAACAATGATCTGCAGTGGGAAGATTCAGACCTATCAGCGACTTTGGACTTTGCCATCAAGATGAAGCCTGACGGCTTGTCAAGCCTCGAGCAAGAAAATGTCCTCGTCCGACACTTCTTCTACAACATCGACTGGACTTCGGCCACTTTCGGAGACCATACACACGAACCCTTCCGCAGCAGGATGATCCTCGTCCGCAACGATGGCAAACCACTATCGTCCGACGCTGTCACATTCATGGGTGTGGCTGTGGCACTGAATTGCATGTATGCGAAAATGGCGTATGCCAGGGCTGGCAACGACCGCGCAGAACGAGCTCGAGTGGATGTTGCCTGCGCGGAATCGTTCACTCGTCTAGGACTGTTGGTGGGTTGGTCGAATATGCGACGTAGATACATTGAAATGGGCACACCGGGCTGGCACAAGAAACTGAATCCATATCTTAAAACTTGGGCATATCAGGAATGCGTCTACCGCGGCGCACCTTACTTCCGACCGGTCGAAGTATGTATGGGGTGTGGTAATGTGGCGACGCTGTTGGGAAAAGAGCTTCGGCCATGCACGGGTTGTTATTATATCTGCTATTGCAGCTGGCAATGTCACCAGAACGGTTGGAAGTACCATAGACACCATTGCTTTGCGGCCGAGCTTGAAGTCGAAGTAGCTGAGACTGACAGCGAGGGCGAAGTAGCTGAGAGTGACAGCAAGGGCGAAGTAACTGAGAGTGACAGCGAGGACGAAGACGAAGAGCATGGAGAGAGTGAGGAAGCTGAGACCAGTCCAGACCCGATGTGTGTGCAATATTGCCCTCCCTTCGAAGGAGAAGATATGGAAACGGATCAGCGTTCGAATGACGGGCTATATGACAAATTGGAAACGCATATCAGATGAGTAGACGGCACTTACAGGTAGTGAGACCGGTACGCACTTCGTGAATATGTCTGTCCATCACTCGTCAGTCATGTCAAAAGGAGATGTTGTGGGAGGTGATGGGCATAAGAGAAGCAGCAGACAAGAATAAATTCGTTGGAGAAATGCTGTAGCGGGATCTCGAGACGCGTCAAAGCTTCAAGTTGAAGTTCAACGCGTCGACCCGCGATCAGCCGACGTCCGAGGAACAGGCCACACGGCTGCTGTATATCCCCGTCACTGCCAACGTTGACCTAATACAATGTCTCTCGACGCCTCGCCAGAACCACCGCATCACTCGCCCAAGCGCAAGCGATCCGCATCCAACGGTCTAGACACCCCGCACTACGACAGCGCTGCCCATGCGAAGCTCTCGTATGCCTACGATGAGGATGCACCAAGCGACTATAACACATCCGATCAGGACAACGACAGCGACGATGAAGCCACCAAAGCCAAGCGACAGCGACTCGAGCGACCGCGAAGGCTAAACTATATGCCACACCTGACCTTGCGTGGACACAAGCGCGGTGTAGCTGCAGTCAAGTTCTCACCCGATGGGAAATGGATCGCGAGCTGCTGTAAGAAGTGACGGCAACAATGTGGTCAGATAATGGCTGACGCAGCATGTAGCGGCGGACGGTACTATCAAGATATGGGATGCGCAGACAGGAGCCCTTTCACACACTCTCGAAGGCCACTTGGCTGGCATCTCCACCATTGCCTGGAGTCCAGACTCGAGAGTGATTGCCTCAGGCTCGGATGACAAGAACATCCGTCTTTGGGATATTTCAAACGGGAAGAGCCTACCGACTCCACTGGCGGGCCACCACAACTACGTATACAG
Source organism: Passalora sequoiae (assembly GCA_013248845.1). Taxonomy (NCBI): domain Eukaryota; kingdom Fungi; phylum Ascomycota; class Dothideomycetes; order Mycosphaerellales; family Mycosphaerellaceae; genus Passalora; species Passalora sequoiae. Next base: position 372,961 of record WSQC01000011.1, on the reverse strand, counting down.
TGTAGCCTTCTCACCCAAGGGCAACATGCTGGTCTCCGGCTCGTACGATGAAGCCGTCTTCTTGTGGGACGTCCGGACGGCACGCCTAATGCGCAGTCTACCAGCTCATTCGGATCCTGTCAGCGGTGTGGACTTTGTACGAGACGGCACTCTGGTAGCGTCGTGCTCAAGCGATGGCCTCATTCGTATATGGGACACTGGCACGGGACAGTGCTTGAAAACTCTGGTTCATGAAGACAACGCTCCGGTCACGAGTGTGAAGTTCGCACCGAATGGCAAGTACGTCCTGGCCGGCACACTAGACTCATGCTTGCGGCTATGGGACTACGTTGATGGAAGATGTCTGAAGACATATCAAGGCCATAAGAACGAAAAGTTCAGCATCAACGCCGCTTTTGGTACATATGGCAATCTTCCCGCCACAGCAGAGATATCGAATGGAGCTTCAATGCCAGATGACGAAGCACAGAAATGGGCTTTCGCTGTATGTGGCAGTGAAGATGGCAAAGCCTTCATTTGGGATGTGGTCTCCAAAGAGGTTCTGCAAACACTGCAAGGTCATGAAGGCGTAGTCCTTGGCGTGGATGTAGGACTGGACGATCAGAGAATCGTCACCTGCGGCAGCGACAAAACGATCAAGGTCTGGTTACGACGACCGCTACCCTCCGGCTTGAATGGCATCGTGAACGAGTCGAAGCGTGCATCGAACGGAACTCCGCAGGAAGACAATGCCGCGCCACCGATTCCAAGCGAAGTCCCTTCTGACGAAGAGCAAGCCAATACTCCTATGGAAGATGCGGCATAACAGATACCTCGCGAGCTTGTGGGACGTCGTATCTCGTACACGGATCTCGTACACGGACCCCAGAATACTCCTCACGTGCTGATCCCTGCTATTGCTGTAATTGGAGGAAATATTGAAGGATCACCTGGCCATGCGGAGAATCCTGGCCCGAGAACTGGTGGGCACTGTAAGGCGAATTCAATCTACCAATACTCTCCAACTTCCTGTTCCTGGCAAACCAGACGTCTCCCCGCAGCAGTTGCTGAACAGCAATTCGGCGATGCATTTGACCCGAGAGTGACATTCACTCTATATAGCCAGGCAGCATAGCCACCCGGTAGCAAACATGCGCCCCAAGTCGTGTAAGTGTCCATCCTCTTCTACCGGCACAATGCTCCTGTATACATTCTCGCTCTTCCTCGCCACGGCACTGGTGAGTGCCTTGCCCAGACAATATGAGCAGCACCATATGCCAAGGGACACGAGCGGCGTTCCCTTAGACAGCGTCCTCATATTCGATCCTCCCAGCAACTATACCGTCCCACGAACCCTCTACGCACGCACGTTACAACTCCAAGAAAGCGGAGTCCTACTAGCAACTTGGGAAAACTACGGGCCCTCCAACAACACCTTCCCACATTTTCCTATTTATCAGTCGTTCGATGGTGGTCTTACCTGGACTGAGCGAACAAGGGTCTACGATCAAGTCAATGGCTGGGGTCTACGATACCAACCCTTCCTCTATCAACTTAAGGACGATGTCGGCGACTTCCCGGCCGGGACGGTCTTACTGGCTGGGAGCAGTATCCCGGATGACCTCACTGAAACACAACTTGAGCTGTACGCGTCGTTCGATGGTGCATATACTTTCGAATTCGTGTCTCACGTCGCTCATGGCGGGTTCGCGAAACCCAACAACGGTTTGACACCTGTTTGGGAGCCCTTCCTCATGGAGTACAACGGAGACTTGATATACTATTACTCCGACCAGAGGGATCCTGAAGCAGGACAGAAGCTCGTGCACCAAGTCAGCTCGGATCTTTTCGAGTGGGGTGAGGTGGTCGATGATGTCAAATACGACACGTATGAATGGAGACCTGGCATGACGACCGTGAGTTTGTTGCCCAATGGCTCTTACATCCTGACGTACGAGTTCTACGGCGCTGTGGAAACAGATTTTGCGGTGTACTTTAGGCTGAGTGAGGATCCTTTGAAGTTCAATGAGGCGGGGTATGGACAAGTCATCAAGACTGCGGATGGCAAGGTTTCTGCCAACCAACCATACAATGTCTGGACTCCTGCGGGTGGAGAATATGGCACGATTGTGGTGAGCTGTGGGAGCGACGTGGGTCTTTGGTTGAGTACGGATTTGGCTGAGACTTGGACTTATGTGACTACTCCTGAGAAGAGCAGCTATAGTAGAAGTCTGTTGGTAGAGCAGGATGAGGCGACGATTCTGATTGTAGGTGCCGGCGTGGGTGATGGGAAGGAGAATAACGTGACTGCTAGTACGATTGATATCGGCGGGCTTTCGATCGAACTTTCTTTGGAGCTAGAAGTTGAAGTGACCTCCTAGATAGCACAATGTCACGAGTTTTGGAGTCAGCCACGTTCCACAATGGCGGCTGAAGCGCGCACGCAAACTTCGAAATCTCGCCTATGACAGTCGGCTCGAACACAGCCTCGAAACCTAATCGCAATCATGGCCACCTGCAGTACCGTCTCGCAGACAAATGAACTTCTCGAACACGTTCTTACACAACTCCCCGGTCGTGATCTTGGCCGCTCCCAACAAGTTTGCCACAGCTGGCGCGGCGTCATCCGAGGATCTGGCGCATGTTGCAAAGAGCTTGTGTACATTGGTGTGCTGTTCCAGTCATATGACGGCGATATGAGATGTTGGGTCAAGCAATGGGATTTTCTGCTCGGACGGGTTATGGGGAATGCGCCGAGCATACGAGGCAAGTTTGCAAGAAGATGCTGTGGCGTGCGGTGAGATGCCTTGGTCATGTCGGGTAAAGCGGCTCTTGAATTTTAGCATTGGTCTGCAGATTCGAGGATCAGATCATGAAGAGTAGCACGGCTGATGCGGACGATTGCTATGTTGAGCTGTGCGGAAGAGCTTCGTCCCATCGCCATTGTTGTAGATGGCGAACACGATTGTGGCAAGCTGTGTCCGCTGTTTTGACAGAGCCATGCTGCTGCGACATATCCCACTACAACTTCGAAGTCTTGAGAATCTTGCAGTTCAGCGTCCAGATCGAAATGAAGTTGCTACATCGCCGGCATTGCAACAAGCTTTGTACTTCAAGCCCAGGAAGGAAGCCGTCTGGAGAGCAATGATGCTAGGATCTCCACTCTGCAACGCTGCCCATAGATCGTGACACTTCACTTATCCACTTGAAGAGATGCCCGAGCTCGTAGCGGCATGGCTCCATGTTGTGCAATGGCCGGGAAGAGCAAGCGGAAAGAAAGAGACTTTTGGATTTGGCCTCAATCGATGGCTATGGCTACGATGCCGACGAATTCTGCTCTAGTTGGCTGGAGATCGAACTTTCCGGAGGCTGGGTGGGAGTTTACACAAACCAAGAGGAACGGTAACTGCACGATGACAAAGACAGAGTCTACACTATCGACGACATCGAAAATCTCCTTCGCTACACGAGTTTTGAAGCATGGATTCGATGGCCCGCTGCGCGTAGTTCGGGCATCAGCAGTGGAAGGTGGGAGGTCGTCTGGTTTCGATGAGCACGACGTGGATCCTCAGGCCAGGCTTTCCAGCGTTGCTTCAATGGCTCATCGTGCGTGACCATGATCGTTGACACTGGATTTTAGGGCCTTACGACTAGCGTTGAGGGGTCCATGGACCCAGCCTGAGCTTTAGCTTAACGGCTTTGCATGTGAAGCTTGCGTGATCCATCGCGGGAACCGATCTGAAGCAGGAGAGGCATGGAGAAGACCGAGCGTTAGTAGCTGCCAAATGTACGAGCGTCCCTACTTAGCTACTCCTGTGGTCTTGCCACCACTACACACATACAGCATTCGAGCGAGTGAACTTCCATGCTGCCTTAACTTACAACCATGCACCACCTCTCACCATGCCAGACCCAATGACCATCATAGTTGATCAAACACCACGCCAGCGACTGTAATACATCGTATCAGTGCATATCGCTTCGCATATCGTGAACAAGAGACGATTATCACATGTGAGACAGCACATGTGGATGCTTTATAGCTCGTGAATGTATCAAGAGAAGCATGTATTCGACCTTCAAGCTTCAACAGACCCTTGGGTGGCTACAAGTATGATGTAGCTCATGAAGGCGTATAAGAGCACTGACTCAAGCTCCACAAACATCCACAAGCGTATGATTACTGCTTAGCATCGCTTCTAAACTCGCTGTCACTTACCAAGCAACAACTTCTTCCTCAAACTCTACACCAATCACAAAACAACCATGGCGGACGACATCCCCATTCGCGTCACGCCAGCGACTCCAAGCCGCCTTCAAATGCTCAGAGCCCCACTATTCCAGGGACTACTACGACGCTATAATGAACGAAGTCATGCCCGAGGTCATCAAAGCTATCAGATCCCGGCCAGAACCTACAGATGACGACGTAGCGGCCCCAGTCATGCTGATAATTGCCTGTAATGGCCTCAAAGTGGTCCTAGACGTCGAACATTCATGCAAACTTTTTGAAGTCGAGCAGAAACTCGAGAAGAGACTCCGCGGTCCAGTACGGTGGCAGGCTCCATTCTAATCGCAGAATGCAGATACGAGTGGAGAAGGTTCTTACGAATTTCGAGGTGAGCGTCTTCTTCGCATTGCTGCTTGTTGCATCCGCTTAGTCAATAGGGCCCCATCAGTCGGACCTCGCCATGCCCATGCACAGCCAGAGGATTGATAGGCTGGGTGGTTGAGGAAAACATCGCTCGAGTCGAGGAGATCTTTCTCAAGGCACGTGTTGTCTCGGATTGCGCTTCAGATCTTATACTAGCGAGTTGTGGCGGCCGCGGCGCCGCCACGATGCTGGTCTTATAAGTAAGCATTTGCAGGACGACGAGACAATCTGAGATTGAAGTCATCTCTATGCGATAAAGTCGCGATTCTGATACTTCGGGTGATACCGTGCAGCGACACGATGTCGGCAAGAAGACGCGTCAGCTCCAGGTGGTGCCACCGGACACCTTCTTGGTTTTGACGACGTCGGGTGGCGGTTCCTGCGGGAAATGCCCCGGGCTTGTCGAAGCAGCGACGCTCTCCGCAAGCGCAGGGATTGGCTTCTTAAGCCAGCAATGATGAGGACGGGAAGGCAAGAGGTTCATAACCTTCAATACCACTCTAAGAGTGCTCATGCTCATGCTCCTGGTTCTGCCAACTCAAATTCGGCAACGTCCCTCTCCTACTCGGTAGATTGACTTTAACACTCCCGCCCTCCCCATTCATCGCCACCATGCCCCTCTTAGCAAGCGACTCCTCAGTCTCAAAGATCATAGCGTCCTCATGCCCATCCTCCTCACCCACAAACCTATACGTCCTCAACTCCGCCTCCTCCCACCAAGGCGTCGTCTGCTCCCCCTGATCATCAACCTCACCAGTAATAAAATGATTAAAGAACCCATGACTAACCAAGGCAATCTCCTTCTCCGGCCTATCCCTAATCCACTTCCTCAACGTCCGAGCCCTCTCATTAACAGCCTTGGCATCCGTGGCAAAAGCACCCTCGTGCTTGAACCACCCATGCCGCAAATGGTCGAAATCGACTTTCTCGCTCCCGAATTCTTTGAGCAAGACCTCGGGCTCGGATCCTGTGTCCGATGGCGCGTCCGAGACTTCTTCCGCCGTGGGTAGAGCGATGATGACCAAACCTCGCTCGACGCAGGGTGCGAAGGCCAGCTGGCAAGTCTGGATGGCGCGACGGAGTGGCGAAGCTAGTAGGAGCTCGATCTTGTCGTGTCTGTTGAAGTCATGACAGCGGTCACGGCATTGCTGTTTGCCCTTTTCTGTCAATGATGGGTCGCGGAGTAGATGACCGTTCTTCGTGACTTCGTGAGAATGGTAGCCTTGGCCGTGGCGCATGATGTGCAATAGTGGTGGCATCTTGAGTGTAATTGTCGTGGCCTGACAGCTTCTTGGTTGGATCTCTGCTTCCAGTGCGATAAAGATCAGGTGTACGCGTGATTATGCAGTAGCTTGGAGACGTGAGGCAATAATTGGAAGCCACGATATTGTCTGACCGCGAAGCCATTTGCATGATCTTGCTTAGCTGAAGTGCCTGTATACTTTTCGTATTGGTATGTCATCGTTCTTAGTGGCATGTCATTGACCGTGGAATGTTAGTGCGGGAGAAATAAACATCGTGCGTCATCGTGCAGTAGGTCCGATAAGAAACATGAAGGCAGCTCTTGAGCTCTAAGGAGTTGCCGAGCCAAGATTCATGCTATCGATCTGCTGAGAGTGGTGGTACCACTCTCTCCGTGATACTCCGCAAAGTGATCGTATTTGTGTGCTATGGAAGCAAATGGCAACACCAATTCGCACCGACGGCGATATGTACAGATCTAGCAGTGCTTGTCATGAAGAAGCAGTTCCTGAGCTGCAGTAGCTTGTTCCTACTGTATGCGAAAGGAGTGTGGTTGCAACCGGGAAGTCAAACGAGACAATTATGGCAGTCTTGGTTTCTTCCTTGCAACTTCGCTACTCGTCTCATTGTTCGAGGTGCTGGTCTCTGTCGCGTAGCTCGTCGAAGTCGCATTTTGGGGAGAGATACCACATCGCGCCATGCACTTCTTGCTACCCCAATTCGCGCCAGTACCAATTGGCGCAATGTGTCGAGCTGTCTCTTCGTTGGCCACGTCGCCGCCGAACGCTGCGTTGACCCAATCCCAGGCAAAGCCATTCGTGAAGATGTTGCCGATGTTGAGGGTGCCAGCATCCTCATCAGTGAGCGCGGAGACGAGCATGGCGTCTTCACAGGCTGCATGATCGTCAGTATGTGGTACAGATTGCACAATGAATGGGCGGTGAGAGAGTAGAGGTCTCTGCCTTGGCGCCATGCAAAGACAGAAGTCAGAAGTGACGTCTGTTGCATCGACACAGAAGATTTGCACAATGCAGAGGTAAGGCATGGGCGCTCAGGGTGCCAATTCAAGAAGCGTACCTTCGTTGCCCATCATATGCATGGCGCCTGCAGGAAAGATGGTTGCTTTCATGGGAGTCAATTGCGAGACGATGGTATGGGCGCCGTTCTCCTCCTGCATCCAAGTCGTTGTGTTTCCAGTGATCGCAACCACCCAATTGGCTGCACGAGGATGGTAGTGTGGTGGCAGCATAGCGCAAGGGCCAAGCTGGACGATTGCCACTGCCGATGCGGTCAGCTTGTAGCACGCAAATATCGTCATGGAGTACTACCGACAAGTGAGGCCGTTCCCTATTGCAGCAGGGAACGTGGCAGCGTTCATGTTGACCACGCCACCAGGTTTCGCGTTGAAGAATGGCTGCTGCTGTGAAAAGTCGAACACCCAGTCGTCGTCATTAGGTAACAGCGCAAGACGATCGAGCTGTGTGGCAGCTACGTTGAGTTTTGCTACGAGCTCTGGATGTCTTGTGAGGTCGACAGCAATGGCCTTTCGCGCGAGTAAGGCGAGAAGGAAGCCCATGGCCAGCGGCGATTTGCGAAACATGTCCTGGTCGGTTCAGTTTCCAGAGCAGTGGGTGAACTTTTGTTGTGCTCTTCTGTGCCTCGTGTGAAGTCGTACAAAAAGTCCAGTTCGACTGATATATCGTGGTTGACAAGCGAAGGACGATGGATGGGAAATGCGGAGGTCAGAAAGTGGAAAGCCTTGTGGACAAGTCGTTCACCGATAGTGGTTATAGGAGCCAAACCTTCGTATCGAGGGAGGTGTACAGTTCTATATATCATGTGTCCTGCCACAAGGCACGGACACCACATAAGCAGGCAGGACATGCTATGCCACGCCCGAGGAAAAGCGGCTTGAACGACATCTTCAGAGACAGAACGCTAGTAGACGATCAAAGAGGCAACCAATCCCTGACCAACTGTCATCAGCGTAGGTGTGCAATATATGGAAATGGACAATGAAAGCATCGCACTTATCAAGCCACTGCCGTCGACATTCAAGGAGTATTGCGGCCGTGTGTTGACTTGTTGGCCAGTACATAAACAGGTACAAAGCCAGGGTTGCACCTTAAGAGCTTTGCCAGTCGTCGAAGCAGACCATAGAGATCAAAACGACGATGGATGATGCCCCAGCTCAGCCTGCCGCGCCGAAGAACCAGGCATCAAGAGATCTGGCTTGTACCGCCCGTGGCGTGGTCATCTCTTCATAGTATGGTTTTGGGCGGCAGATCATCACCTGTGCACACACATATGCGTCTGAAACGCTCCGCTGCGCAAATCAACGATATCAAGTTTAGGTCCGGTACCGATGTAGGTGATGCCAATCGAGGCGGTCTGCAGGAGCAGCTTGTAACATGTGGCGGCTTAGTGCCACTACGAGCACATCGTACGAAGTCAGCCTCTTGTAACCGCCAGCTGGTATAGCGCAGGACTCGATTAGGGCTGCCCTACATGGCTCCTCCATGACTGGTTTGAGATAGATGACAGTTGATGTGCTATAGTCGAGCCGCGTGCTGAAGGTGTGAGCTGCCAGCACCTCCACTTTCTTGACGCTTCATGTGCTCCCTCGTGTGCGCGGGATCATCACATAAGGCTCTCAGCCCGGCTCGTGAAAAGAAAGCGGCGTATGTGGCTGGCGGTAGTGGTGTATGTTCGTTGCCCCAGGAGGCGTAGTCACTTGATGGGAGAAACTTGATGGCGCATTTGATGGACGCCGGTCTTAGAATGACAACAGCCACCGTCATTCGCCGACCTTAGCCCGCCAACCTCACCTCACCTTCCCTCTCAGGCTCTTTCACTTCCTCCTTCTCTATTAATATCCCCAGAAGGATGTTCCTCTCCATCGATCCTATCCGCACTCACCTAGCGACACCATTCCTGCGGTCCTGACGATGTGCGACGCAACCGATTTTTCGCTCCCGGCCGCGCCGCATCGGCGTGCTTTTGGTCGTCCTGTACTCCCGGCGAATTGTCAGCGTACGACAGTCAGGGCGTATAGGCAGCGATTATGTTGAACAGCGTCTCGCACTTCGTCATGCGTCGACGTAGTCGTCCAACCCGAGCATGTCCGGAACGAGTGTTTCCAGCAAGATCAGTCTGCAGGTTGGGTCACATTGAGATCCAGGGACTTCAGATGCATGGGAAAATGCATGAAGCTCATGGCTTGTACACAGAGCCTTAGGCACATACATAGTTACACCATCAATAGACAGAGTATGAAAGTCTACAGCACATTGGACGTGTAGCACTTCTAGCGGGTAACCTGCAGAGATCCAGTAGACGAAGCATAAGGATAAGAAAATGCCTTTTAAAAAGTCAGCCCGCTAGGAAAGCTGATACCGCAGTGAAAAACGGGAAGCTGAGAGAACATAAAGCATCATCCGGGCAATGACGATCCGCCGCATTTGCATTTGATCTTTTTGACACGAGAGTCGGGTCCTGATATCGTCGATGCAGAGTGTCAATATCCCCATCTACACGCCCGGAATAGTAGTTAATTTACGCCATAGTGCAAAGCTCAGTGCCTAGCAGTCGATCACATATCCCTACCTGACCGCGCAGTCGAGCTCATACACTCATCGTAGCCATAGTTCACGAAGTTGCCAAACACCTGAGCATGATGTCCGTACGACGCACGCTCTCGACGCTCATTGCCTCCAGTGTTCGTCCTTGGACGCCGAGCTGACATGCGAGGCGCTGTCGGCGGAATCAGCACTACCCAAATCCCGAGCGTTATGATCACTCCGTGGAGGAGAAGAGACCACTCGCTGGCCGGATCCCCTTCTCGATTGAAGAGAGTACGGCATGCTCTTCTCCACTTTCGAAGCACTCAGCTGCTGCTCAAGCGCCTCGATCTTCCGCTCCATCTCAATCTGCAGCCAATCACGCATCTGCCTCTCCCGCTCAACCAGAGCATGAAACTCCGCCACCACATTCGACATCTCCGTCGCAAACTGCTGAATCAGATCGACGCGAATCTTATCAACGGCATCATCGAGCCTGAGCTCATCGAACTGCTTAGTCACCAATCCACTCTCCGACACCTCGTTTTTCTGCACATGCCTCCGCTCACTGGCCAGTAACTCACGCTCCGCATCGAGCTTCGCCACCACCTCTGCCAGCTCCCTGCGCTGTGCCGCGACCCTCGCCGCGAGCTCGCAGATAGTGTTCGTCGCATTCTGCTGCTGCTGCACGAGGATCTGTAGCACTCGACGAGGCGCGCCATGGGATGAATTGCCGGTAAGGGGCAGGAAGTCATCGGCATGATCGGATTCAGCTGAGATCGGCTCGTGCGAGATACCTTCAATCAGGCCGTGGTCGTCATGACATAAAGTCGAGGTTCCTGCGCTTTCGAGGCTCAAGGTGGGGGATGGTGAATTGACGACTTGCCAGTCATCACACATATATGCTTCAATTTGCTGATCTGACGAGCTAGACTCGGACATGTCGTCGATTCTGGTTCGTGAGTTCAAGAACAACTTTGACTCCGGCAGTAGTTGGATCGTTACGAAAAGCACGCTGGGGCTGGGTATGATTGCAAGATGCTTAACGTGTCAGCACGCGGTACAGGGATGTAGAATGCAAGAAAAACAAACGAAAGTATTCCCAGGGACAATTCAAGTAAATGTGAATAGTCGCTCGTGCATATCAGGACACAATGGCACGGGCAAACTGTGGGCCGTGAACATCGCCACTGATCGAAAGCAAACATCATCCCACGTTCCAACGCTAGTCGTGGCATACTGTGAGTGAACAATGGATCTTGCAAGTTATACGCTGGCACTGTTAGCACCAGACCATGCTCGTTATGTACAGTACGTGTGAGCACGCCCTCATCAACCAGTATCATCGGCAGTCATCGTCAGTGTCATCACCAGATCATGCTCGTTATGTACAGTACGTGTGAGCACACCCTCATCGATCGTCATCGTCAGCAAAAGCTCTGCTGAACTTCACTAGAGAAGTGTAGTCGCCCCAACCAGCGATGCGCTTCTTGCCTTGGACCTTCACACCGAGCCAGCTCTGAGGCCGCAAGCTCCATTTGCCATCTTCGCACACAAGCTGTGTCCGCTCAGCTCCATCCTCAACCCCAGCAGCCGTTCTTTCCAATGCAGCAGGAGGCTCGATCGGAGGAGCACCATATTCAACCATCGCGTCGGTCCTCCTCTCGCGGTGCTCGAGAATATCAATATCGACGGTATTGCGAGCTGCAATGCGCCATACATGGATTTGCTTTTGCTGACCAGGACGTCGGACACGTCCGATGACCTGCTGCATGGTACTCTCGTAGTTGTACTGTGAATCTCTCAATAGTGGACCCAGGAAGATGACATGATTGGCGGTCTGGATGTTCGAGCCGGCCGCCGTCTCGTCAGAGATATTGAGGACCAGGACAGTCTTGTGTTCATCAGTACCGGCTGTGTTGCGAAAGTCGGCGATCATGTCGGCTGCTGCGGCTGTCTTCTTCACGACTGAGGCGGTGACACCACGATGCTTAAGCGCGGCTTCCATCTCGGCCAGTTGGCTCTCGAACTGCACGCACAAGATAGCCTGTTCGCCTTGTGCCTGAACCTTGTCCAGGAGGATATCGAGCGCAGTTTCGATCTTGCCGCCGTAAACAGATTTCGATGAGGCCGTGTCGCTCGTTCGGCCGACCCAGAAAAGGTCTGTTTCAGTCATCCCGCTTGAGCACCCGCTAGCTGGGCATCGAGTCACTGCTCTTTTGGACAAGCTCTCATGGCAATCCGCGCAGACACAATGTCCGCAGAGTGCGTTGGCAGCTAGATCGGTGGATCCCTGACAACCCGGAGTTTCGCATAGGATGGTATCGCGTGCGTTGATGGCCTTCTGTATCGTTGCAACCCAGCTCAAGTACCTCGCGGACCGCGTCGCGGTCAGGAATCGTGTCGCGAGTGCATTGACGGCAGCAGTTCTCACTCGGTCTCCCCCGCCACGTCCCTTCTTATCGTCATCATCTTTGGTGCTACGCTTCGCGTTGCCTATTGTCTGGATCATGGCCAAGATCTCTTTGATCACGAATTCATCATTTAGATTACCGTCGACGAGGTAAGTCTTTCGCCACTTATCGAACACTTTTGGCTCTTTCTGCATTGCCACCGCGATGGCCGGGCCGAGCAGCTTTTCGAGAACCTTGCAGGTCTCTCGCTGTCTTTGCTCTCTGATGTCATCGAGGTTGAGCGACAGCCCGAGATGGGTAGCGCTCTTTGAGAGAGCCTCCTCTGGACTGTCGCTTTCATCTATTACACCATTCAAACGTCTTTGGCGCTCTTCACCCTCCTTGCTCGATCTCTTGATGCGCATAGCAAGTGAAATAAGGTGCTGCGAGACTTCGTTGTACAAAGCCATAAGCGGCGTTCTCAGTGTGACTAGAACGAGATGTTCCTCATACTTCAGCTTGGCATCGTAGTCCATGATGTTTCGTCTCACGAATGCATTTAGGAAGTTCTGATGAGTCACTATTGTATGGCTCTGCATCGAGTCGGAAGGTGTTTGTCGCATGGCGTCAAATAACTCGAAGCTAGTCATTTCGCTCTGAAGTCTCTTCAAGTTGATCGCCCTCACATCACCTTTACCGATACGGCCCATACGGAGAGGAATCCCTAGCAGTGCTGCCATATGGAACGTGTCGACACAGTCACCAAGAGCTGGAGTAGCGGACAGCGCCCAGCGCTTGTCAGCCTTGAGATTGACGATGGCTGCGTGCTCTTTCGGCTCTAACAGGTGAGCCTCGTCGACTATTATCCGATTCCAATAGAACATCTCGAACAATGGCTGACCAACGGTCGTCATCTCGATTTCCGGAGCTGCAACTTTAGAAACTGTCGAGGAGCTTTTACTTGCAGACTTGGCGGCTATATAGTTCGCACCACGTAAGCGTCGGGATGGTACACTCGCCCGATACTTCTCGCTTTGGATGTTCTCCTTGTAAGTCGAGCGAATTCTTTGCTTCAAGGCGTCGATATGCTCACTCCCAGTAGTTGTCAGATCATCTGGTCGGAGAATGCTCAGGTGCTCGGGAATTCTTGCTGTAGCATCCTTTAACCAGTCTGAAAAGGCTCGACCCGAGGTGGCAGCAGGGCCAGGCACGGCTGCAAAGGAGGCCAGACGCTCGGTGTATGCATCAGAGCTGAACAAATTGCGGTTTAGTACAACAATAGAAGCCTCTTTGAAGTCCTCAAGCGTGTACTTGGAGAGCGCCGCATTGGTAGGGATAGAGATGACTTTGCCGGGACTGCATACCTTTTCAGTGATCTCGGCGATCCACTGCTTCAGGAGGGTATGCGGGCATACAATGAGAGTTGCAGCCGTTGCAATAAGTCCAGCATCACGCTGCCTGTCGTCGAGTTCGCCAACGATCCGAGATCGCGAAGCGTTCTGCAGCTGTGAGTATATCAGTGCAAGGCTTGTAATAGTCTTGCCGAAGCCAGGGTGATCCGCACAGTAACCACCGCGGATATGTACTGTGGTGCTAGCCCGTACTTCCAGACGCAAGCCCACAGCAGGTAACGAAGCCTCTTCGACCTCTTCAAGCTCGAAAGGAGCCCCGTCTTTGGATTCCTGCTCCATCATCCAGCTAACCACTTCTTGTTGTTTCGGGAAAAGAGTCACGGTAAGAAGCGTTGATGTCGTATTGTTCAACTGCATCGGCTTCGTTTTAGGGATTCGAAATGCACCTTCTCGAGTGACATGTCTACATGTAGTGATGCGCCAGCGCGTTTGCGGCACGGTGCCGCTAAGCGATCCCAGGCGGCTTACAGCTCTGTGCTTGAGTGTAGCGATGTTTGCGATCACATCGAGCTGGAGCCTATCGCCCGAAACCGATGCAGACAAGAACAGCGGGTTTGGTCTGGACTTCATACATTGCTCGTATACCGCAGCAGATGCGGGATCTTCGTATGGCTTGATAGTGCCACTTTCGTTGAATTCCCAGTGCAAAAATGGCCGTGCTGGTGCGCAATATGAGCAGCTCTGGGTGTCGGGGACTGCTTTATCGCTTTGCCAATGGTCTGCAGGTATATGCCTCCGTAAGGATTCGCAAATCGCAGCATTTTGGGCGAGAAATTCGTAGTCGTCAGGTGATATGATGCCCTCTTTCTTGCAACCTACGGAAGGGACGCTTCCCCTAAGCAGGACGCACGCTTGAGAGCACGTCTGTGAGTATGAGCGTACAGCATTCGTAGATGCTTCGTACACCTGTACGTCAGTCCTGGCTTCTGCCAACTGGATGGTGCGAGGCAGTGGACTCCACGTAGCTTCTACCATAAGCTTCGCATTCGTGCTTGCAGGAATATGCGAAGATTCAGGCGTCGTGTATGCTCGCCAGTCTGGCATGATGCGGGCGATGATATCTCGCACTTCGCCATATTCAAGTCGAGCGTTGCTGTGGGCAAACACGAAGCAGTCATCCTCGGGGTTCCCAATCTTATCCGGGTCCAAGAACAAGTAGACAGGCCGTTGGGAAGACTCACTAGGAGCATCCTTCAGATACAGACTGCCATTGGCTGTTCCGCAACTTGGCAGGTGACGATAGCGGCCACTTAAGAGATTGCTCATAGCTCCATCAGCTTCTGCGTCAATGCTGATGGTGAGGAATTGCCACAGAACGTGATTCTTGAAATCCGGCATGCCGTCCCGCTGCCAAACAGACGCAATCTTGTCACCGGTGCCTTTGACTTGCAGCGATATTGCTTTCGGAGAAGGTACACGAAGGACGAATTGGCCTGTATAAAGGTCCTTCGAAATGCTCATTCTAGCCACTGGCGTTCTCAGCAATTTGCGTAATGCGCTGTTCACAGGCAGTTGTGGTGGCGCATCAGCATAAAGCCGCCATTCTACATCATATTCTGTGACTCTAAGCACCAGCCTTGCGGAGCCGCCATCTCGCCTGGTTGTGCGATAAGTCACTTCGCAGCGGTCCGTCTGCTCAATGTATTGCAATGTGAACAGCCCAGTCAACGCAGTAACCGCCGCTTGCAGATACTGCTTGTTGATATTGCCAGCTTTCCTTAGAGCATTCAAGACAGTGGTGCTATCCGAACAAATTTGAAGACTTATAGGCATGACAGCCCTAAGCTCCTGCTCAAAGTCACGCGATGATACCCTGACGTTGGTCAGAATCGGGCTCAAGCGATACGAATGAGCAGGGTTTCCGCCACAGCCTGTGCACGTCGTGTGGCCGCAGTCTTGGCATTTCTGAATCGGTTTCTTGGCCACTCCCGTGATTGCTTCACAATAACATCGGCGCATTGCTTGGTGCGCTTTGCTTTTTATCAGCGCCAATGGATCGTGCGCTACCGTGATCGATGTGGTCGATTGGGTAGTGAGATCTTCCTTGACCGAGACTGCGAATTCTCGTGGCGTGCCTTCTTCCATGCCTGTTAAGTGACGATCTGGCACAACGACATAGCCGGCAATCAGCGCAGACATTATCGCAGATCCGATCACAGTGCTAGACATAGCGTTGCCGGCAAGATCCTGAATTTGAGCCGGTGTCTCCGTGGTTAGCGAGATCTTGTGTAAAGGAAGCCCTTGCAGCTGAAGAGACTCTTCAGGCGCAAGTCCTCGACCCGCATCACTTATCCATGGCTGCCCACTCGGAGTGAGGCATCCAGCGATACCAAAGGGCCGCGCATCTTGCTCGCGATACACGTTCTGAGACAGATCGATTACGCGCGTCTTGAACTGTATGTCGCACATGCCATTTTTTTCAAGACGTTTGCGTAGTATTGCTGCATCCATAGTGTCTTTCACGCGTTCTACCCCGTTGCGGACCCAATCTTGATGGCTGTAGTCCGGAGGCTGTGAGGATCCAGTAGTGCTCCAGAAAGTGTATGGTCGTCCCATTCCAAGCCGCTTCTCCTGTCTGTACTCCGACTGGGTGATCTCGCAGTTCGACCAATCAACTTCATGTGCTACATCGTCGTCGTTGCGAAAGACCCGGGCCTTCACCCTCTCTCGTGGCAGAAGGTAAGAGGACACTGAAGAAGACGCAGGTCGCCTGAACTGCTCCATCAGTGATTGCCATTCCGAAGCAGCACCGCCCTTCGTGAGCTTTCCTTTGTCGAAAGCGATCATATAGCCGCGCTGGCGTGTTTGCGGGAGGTAGAAGTCCTTCGTATCGACCAATACACCAGCGACCTCGTAGCCGATTGTCTCATATGCTGTCATCATGGCATCGTATGGCGCTCCGGATACATTCTCCAAAATCACAATGCCTGGTCGGTCAGCGCGGCAAAAGGCTAACACAGCATGGAAAGTGTCGCCAGATTCTCCTCCATCATCGAGGCCTTTCTTGTGGGAGTTCTGGCCGGAAAAGTCTACGCAAGATGTCCCGGCGATCAGCATATCTAGATCGCGTGGAATCAGGACCTTGCCACCATATGCGGTAGTTGCCATGGGCTCCTTTTCAATGAAGGCCGTGGTCAGCTCCGTGATATCTCTGAAGATGATTGGAGGGCGGAAGTTTCTCTCAATAAATGCCTGTTTGTAAGGCACGATTTCCGCGGAGAACAGATGCTCCACATGAAGGCAAATACCTTTCCCCCCCGACTTTAGACAATCTTGGATCATCTGTAGCGCGAGCAAAGGAGATTCGGTGCCGGAGCACATGGTCGCAACGCGCAGAGGTCGCGATGCTAGATGCTTTGCTGCAACGTCGAAGTTCAACTCCAGAGCACGTTTGGTCATGTCTGCAAATATGTCTCGGATGTCCGAGCAAGGCGGCAGAGCAGTTTCCAGTCCTCGACCACGCTTCACGTCGAACAACTTTTTCATCCTTTTCTTTGTCTTCTTGGACGTTGCCACTGCCTTGACGTGGTTTGTTGCTGCTGATCTGCGTTTTGGCTTCTTGGGCTTGACCTCATCCTCATCGCTCTCTTCTTCTGATGCTTGTACGGAGCCCTCAGATTCCAGATCAATGCCGATATCTTCATCGTCTTGTACTATGGAGCTCGTAGCACTTTCCTCGCCAAAGCTGGATTCTTCCTGGCTCCTGGAGCGGACATTACGTCGTGTGGTGCGCTTCGGCGCAATCGCTTCTGATCGCCCATCTGCAATCTCGTCGTTGACATCTTCGATGACATATGATCGACTGACAGTGGCGCGCTTCGGTCTGCGCTGGGCATATGCTGTTCGTTGCGTGGCCATCTCTTGCTCGTTTTGCGCATTTTGGTGTCGCAAGTCTCGCCGTATGGTCCACTGCTTCATATGCAGTTCACATCCCTGTGTCATAGAGTCGATTTCAGATATAAAGTGCTTGTCGCGAGGGGGTCTCTTGAAGAATGCGATCGGTCCACGCATTCGCTGTTGAAATTGTGCCTCTGTAAGCTCTTTGAACGCTGCTCGTTGCTGATGCACGCCATCCTCACGGCACAGCTCTTGGACCGTAGGAGCATTCGCGGTATCAGGCTGCTGGCGAGTGTTCCTGCGGGAGCTACTCGACTGGGTCTTTTTGGTCTGTCCTCTCTTCGTCGTCGCAGTAGTCCTGACGTCGCTTGCAAGGAATTCAGTCACTTGTCGTGAAGTGAAGGGCTTAGTCAACCGATGCAACCGAGCCTT
This sequence comes from Passalora sequoiae, assembly GCA_013248845.1. Taxonomy (NCBI): domain Eukaryota; kingdom Fungi; phylum Ascomycota; class Dothideomycetes; order Mycosphaerellales; family Mycosphaerellaceae; genus Passalora; species Passalora sequoiae. The sequence continues at coordinate 355,452 of WSQC01000011.1, read as the reverse complement.
CTTTATGAACCTTTGCTGAGCATCTACGGTGCCTCCGTGAGAGAGTTCAGTAACCTCCCTCTTGCGCGAAGGCAGCGTCGGTTGTGCTACGACGATGGGGTCGGCGTCATCGTCAGATGCCGTATCACGCTGAGGTGGATCATCGACCTTCCTTTTCCGCGGAGGTACTGTTGGCTGTGCTACGACTATGGTGTCCGAGTCGGAGTCATATTCGTACTCGTCCTGCTCGCGCGCTGCGTCGTCCCGTGGTACAGCAGTTGTCGTCGGCTGGCTGATTAGCCATAACTTTAGTCCACCGTTTGCCATTGTGTGTCTGGAGTGCGGGTGTCAAGTTGAAAAGGTTCTGTGTTTAGCAGTGCAGAGCGTTAGGCCATGCTGCATACATGTGTATGTCGCGTACACATGCCGAAGAGACTGCTGAAGAGAGTGTGTTGTTTTCTGGCGTTGTGAAAGTTGTCGTAGAACGCGTCGAGCTCGAGAATCCAAGGAACGCGCTAGTAAAGTCAATTCCTCCAGGCGGAGATCGCACAGTAATGAATTAATAAAAAAGCACATAGTGGAAGCTACTTATGTAACCTCCGCTCCGTGAAGCTGAAGTTGAGCCCATATTGGCTCTGATACCTCAATTCGGTAGCGATGTCAACGACTCGACGTGTCACATTTGGAGTATGATGGCGTGGCATATCCATTGTCCTGCCGCACTTACTATGTGTGCCGTGGTTTGACAGACGCACGAATCTTTCTGAAGCATCCAGCTTTCCAGCATACTTTTAGTGCCGTCAATTCCGGGACCGCATGCATGTGGACCACTAGGCGCGAGTAGGTATACTACCGGGTAGGTGTAGATGCTTGTCAGTAGACAGCAGCTGCGTGAGGCAGGAACGAGGTCGTGAATCTCTCGTCGCATTCCAAGGTGTTTTTATTGCAAGAAGAAGATTCGCGCGATGAAAGAGCTACAGCTGGTACATGTAGCTAGTGGTCTCACGTCTGGAACCTTACCTTAGGGTTATGGTCATGGTCCATCTGCGAGCAAAACATATGGAATTGTATATGCAAGCTACGGAAGGGATTTGAGAGATGCTAGGTAACACGAAAGAGTCTTCAGGTCGACACAGTGTTGCCTGGGTAGTGAAGAAGTGGTATCAAGGCAATGTAAACCCGTTCCCGTCACATGTCCTGTCAATCAACTCAGCCTACCAGTTTTCTCGGGATGATGACAACAATGAATACACGTTGAGATCGATATGTGGACGTGACTTCAAGAACAACACAACGATGTATGACGGCTGTAAGACGATTGTACGTCTCGCCATGACAGCGACGACATCTGCCAGCACGATGTCCCTTTGCCACTCGCTACCATGAACGATGCTCACTTCGGCAGCCATGAACTCCGTCCGTGTAGACCCGCTCGGTGACACTACTGCACACATCAGAATCGCGCAGGTTGATCTTGACCTTGATCACAGCAACGACAACGACGACAATCGAGAAATCGCACGCTCTGGAAGATCTGGAAGACCAAAAGTCACACAAACCTGCTACTACCACCCCGATAACATCTCCTCCTAAGCGGTCAGTACCATCGTCTCCTTCAAACGAGTATCGGCGAAACCTCTTAAAATACTTGTCAGATAGAGTGTAAAATGAGTCTAGACTGGAGTCGCCAGCGCACAGAAGCAGACGAAACAACTCTGACAAGGAAAAGCTTGCATAAAACATCGGCTCGGTACTTAGCCGTGGAGTGCGCACGGCATGCCGAGCGGCCAGGACCTAATTAGGGTGATATAGGATGTCATGGATATCTCTGACGCACGGCACAGAGCTGGTTTCCTGCGGAGGAGGCTGGAGAAGCTCCTGCGGAGAATGCGGAGCGGTGGAGGAGAGTTCTTCTCTGCCTTGGATGTTAGGGATGGGATGTGTCAAGGACGAGGGATCCTGTTTTACAGAACCGCCAAATCCTACAAGAAATGAGTCGAGTGCCGTGCCGGTCGCGAGGGGCCCGATGTGGAGGCCCTCTCGACGGGAAGCAACACCGGAGCATCTGGTCGCGCATGTTGAAGGGTGGTCCCTGTCACTCTATGAATGTTTCTGCAGCATGAAACCGCATCTCATTCACGCTCTCACTCTATCCATGTCGCAGGCCTTCGCCACGACAGGCTGCTGGCAGCCTAGCAGGGTATCACACTTTCGCTGCTAAGCTGGCTGGAGTGATATTGAATTTATTTGACTATGCCCGGCGGCGACGGAGTGTACTTACCGCAGAAAGGATAAGGCTGTTAGCTCGGGCTGTGTTGATATAGGGCATGCATGACTATAGTGCATCTACCAAAAGTAGTATGCGATATAGAAGCATTGACCTTAACAAGGCGTGGCCTCGAACGGTATGGAAGACCGTTGGTATCTGTCGTGGTAGTGGCGCGATCAGATTGCGATGCGTCCTTCGACTCAGGGTACATATTCCCTGTGTCGTTGCAGTGTCGTTGCAGTGTCACGGTCGGTGCCATGGTTGGCTTCGCTGCGATCCAGCGCAGGTGCAGTGGAGCGGCATTGATAGGCGGCCCAAGCTTTGTGCAATTCGTCAATCTGTTGCAAACACCTTACAAACTCGTGCGCGCCTCATGAGCCACGATGCAGACTGCGCATCTTATCGCACTGCACGATCTCGGCGATCATCATCCAGTCGGCACCTGGATATGCTGAGAAGGTCTGCCGTTGGTGCAGCCTGCGGGCCTTCCCTTCCCCGTTGAATGCCATCTGCTTTGTGTGAGAGAGAGAGCGGTGGGAAGGTTGGCGGAAGACACGGAGCCGCGAACGGGAGAAGCGAAATTGAGAATAGAGTTGTGGGGGGGAAGGGGACCTCGGGAGTGTGGAAGAAAGTCCCGAAGTTGCGTGGATTTCTCGGCTGGCGATATTAGTGTAGTGCTCACGACGACTACTGCTTCACGGACTCGGATGGAAGAGTAATCTCGTAATCTCCTAAAACGGAGTCCGAGGTCGTAAATGTGTTATTTGGGGACGAGAGGTGGCGAACCCCACGTCTGCACGCAGGAAGTGAAGACTCTGCTGTCGTGGACATCGTATGTTGCTTGCTATGATTTCCGAGGCGAGGGTAGGACGTGGCAGGCGTTACAGACCGATCAATTAAAGGTACAAGCGCGAGGAAGATCTGTTGTCGCTGTCGTAGCGTGCTGCGTGCCCTGCCCTGCCCTGCCCTGCCCTGCCCTGCCCTGCCCTGCCCTGCATAATCGGCTTCCGACAGATGTATCCTTGTCCTGTGTCCCCCAGAAGGGGATTCCCGTTCAGGGCGTTGAAGCAGCGATCTCGATCAACCATCACAGGCGGTGTAAGGCGGGTCTCGCTCTCAAACACGCACCAGACACTCGCCTCTATACTAACGCTGTTCCACGGGGACACTCGTCTCGCTGTCTCGTCCAGAAACATGGCGTGCATGAATGCTGGCCAAGCCTTCCTACTGGTCGTCCCGCGCTGACCTGCCCTTAAGACGAACCGTCCGCAAGGAGGGCCGGAGTCCCGCGGTGCAGAGGCCAAGAAAGTTTAGTTTGCCTTTTCGCTTCTCCAGAAATTCTTGGTTGATCAAACATGTCAAGGATCGATTCGTGAAAAAAGGAACGGCTGAGGTAAGGGCGTCGTGTTGCGTTGGGTTGTGTTGGTTGGCAGGCGTGTAGTACATTACTTAAGTGAAACGCCTCGCCGTCACTCTCTCACATCTTCCCTCTCTCTCTCTCACTACACATTCCACACACACTCTCTCTCTCACTCTACACTGCGCACCTTGCACGGTGAGATACAGGAGACAGTCCATCCAATAGGCGACAGGCATATCGATCGCTCGCCTACCAACTTACTACGAGACTACATCGGTGAAGCACTCCCACACCTCAAAGCTGCAGCTGCCACTCCATCTCGACACTCCTGTCTACTGCACCACGCATTGCGAGAGTCATCGGACTACCTTACACGAAAGAAACATGACGGACACAATGCCCCTGCCAGCGCAAAGCTCGCAGATCCCACGTAACGACTCCTTCTCTGCAGAAGACCTCACCAAAGCATTCAAGGCCTCTGCATCTAAGCCACGAAACGACCTGTCGCTTCGCATACCAAACACCGACGAGGTCTCACCTCCTCCACCATCGCCAATGCACTCGAGATCCTCGTCTGCATTCGGCATCCGAAGATGATCTAAGCTGGCCTTGATCATACGTTGTATATTTCAAGCACATGTCCTCTTTGAACTATCAACTTTATTCTGCAAGCGAATCAAGCGACATCGGCAAGATACCACTTTTCTTACACTGCCATCACGACGGAACCGGCGCATGTAAAGGGCTTGGGATTGTGTTTGGCACGGGCACCCACAGTTGAATGGGCAGCACAGGACGTTAATTAAAAACCATTTTTGGCGACATCTGCTTGAGAACTGTACACACCACAGAGAGCAGCTTGACCTCGACATGGCGTTGGAGGAGGAAATGGAGGAGGCAAAAAGCACATTGCAATGTCTGCGACATTACAGCTTCTCAGCACCATAGGCGAATTATACCAATCAAACGCTTAATACTCTCCACCTTCCTGTGATCTCTACTCTTAGTCTCCACATACTCGTCCAATCTGATTGACGTGATACCAAACTCTTTCCAGATCTGATACCAAACTCTTCCCAGATCTGACGAACAAGCAACGCCAGATTGCGCACTTTCCGGTGCATCGATGGGGAACATCAAACCACGGCACAGCAAATGAATGATCATCAACAACGACTAAAAGGGAGTCTGAAACCCTTTGCAACTCTCTCCACGATCTCTCCACAGCATCAACTGGTCCGCACAACGACTTCCAAAGTTGCTTGAGACACCCCACGCCTTCCCCACGGTACCTTCTCAACGCTCCTGCAGCTGGACCCGTCAACGAATAATACGTATCGTTTCGTCATCGGTACATCCTCCTTGTACACTCAATGCACATACACAGCCTGTTCGGTAGTACATAGTAGTTGACATCATCCTAGCACGTCTCCAGGCTCTTTATCAGAATTGACGACATCTGACACCGGCGACGCCGGATGAAGTTGTTTTCTACCTACGCACGCACGCAATTCCCGCGGAAGGAGCAGCAACTCTCCAACCGAAGACCAACGCTGGAATCGAAGCTGGCCACGTCGCTAGGAATGTCGGTGTAGTGGCCGAAGGTTCTGAGTTGTCGCCAATTCTCAAGCAGACTATCGAGTAGCTGTGGCGTCGCAGCGCAGGAAGGCGGAATGAGCGACCTCGCAGCGGGAGCGTGAAGCATGAATGAAGCATGGCTTAAGGTATGCGAAGTACTAGACACATACCACGCCTCTAACGCTCTTCACCTACATGTAAGTGCGCTCAAATTTTACAGCCCCTCTCACCGCCAAACCCAATGCTGAAAAGGGTTTCATGCTGGAAAAAGGTTGATACATTTCGTGGTGAAATGCTAAATGAGGTTGACAAATGTACCCCTGCCACTACCATGAATGTTACGGCCTCTGCAACACAACTCTCGACCCTCACTGCCGCACTTCCCGTAGAGGGATGTATGCATACATGTACCCTCTGGCTCGTAAGCCACGCCTCGTACTCGATGTGAGCTCTTGCCGCAGCAGTGGGGCGATTGCCCTCCAAAACGCTACAACGTTTGTACTGTAAATGCAAAAAAGGAGGTCGACATGCCCCGTCTTCACCAGCATCAATCTAACGCTCGCTTCTACACCAAACCCTTCCAAAAATAAAGCATCACTGCCATGTTCTCCCCAGAGAGACGTAAGGATTTCACCGACGCCGCGCCTTGTAGAACTACATGTATGTGTTAATCCAATCATCGCCCATACTATCCACCTCCCCAAGCTGCACATTGCACATTGCACGATGCACAAAACCCATCTTAGTAGTAATATCCTGCCAATGCACCACCACACACACACACACACACACACACACACACACACACACACACATCGACCGACCGACTCCGACGACAGAAAGGAACAATCAACAAGAGATACTCAGCAAACATCAACGATGAAGAGCTCGATACCATGAAACAAACTCTCAGAACATCAAATTGCATTTCCACCCTTCTACAGAGAAGCTACCTTATTCCAAGCCCATTATCATGGCGGCATCATCCATACAACAGGCGCGCTCGGCCATCGTCCCTCCCATCCTCTGTAGTCTATCATATGCATGTTTTCTGTATCAATATATGAATTATTCGCCCCCCCCCAACAAGGTGCCTGCCATGCCCGCCCGCCATACAAAGAAAGCATAGGGTATCATAAGAGTATTCAAGAAAACTCGTTCAGTCCAGTCGTCCAACCAAAAGGTCGGTAGGTAACGCCTCGCTTTGCAAGTCAAGGACAATATGCAATCTATCGCCTGCGTGTCCACATGGAAAAGTTGACAGCATCGTCATCAGTAGAGTTTCCGCCAGGTAGAGTGCCATCCTCGACGTCTTCTTCAGGTGGCGAGCCTTGCGCAGACTTGTGTCCGCCGAGCCAATTTCGCACGGCGCAATTACCACGGCCCTGGCACACTGCTTTGCGGCCCAGGTTCTTGAATTTGGGTCCGGTTGGACCGTTCACATAGTGGTATTGGCCGGCAAAGCGATACTGTCGCGGATCAGACAGTGGATAGTATTTGTCACCCCAGTGGCCGCCGTAGTCAAACCATCCTGTAGGTGAATTAGGGTTGAGCATCGATGCTCGGACCTTCCTGGTCTCGGGGTCGTATGTGTAAGCCTGAAAGTTCTGGACGGGATCCCATAACGGACCTCGATCTGTCTCATCGTGGAGTAGACCTCCCGGCAAGATGTAAGGTTGCAGGCCCGGCGTACCGTACATGGCGTGTGAACCTATGGCGCTGTAGACAACGGGTCTTGTGGCATGCTCCGCGGCCGTCTCGTTGCTCCAGCTGCCTATCATCGTGCCCGAACCATCGTGACTTGGGATGTATTTCTCCATGGCACTCCAGGTGAAGGCTTGACCAAAGTCATGCTCTGACAGGAAGACTTGATATGGCCTGCCGTTCTTGAAACGTACGGCAGTGTGCTCCCAGTCGCCGACGTGGTTGCCAAAGCGGATGTTGAGCACCTTTTGACCAAGATTGAATGAATAGAAGAAGAACCAGAAGGCATCCACGATTCCATCTTCCTTTGGTACGACCACAAGGATGACTGGTGCTGAGCTCCTGCCTCCTGGCTCGGGCGCATGCTTTTCGCCTTTGAGATCGAGACCCCGTCGGCGTAAGTCCGGGTGTGGGCCACGAGGTGGATTGTATGGATCATAACAGTCACCTGACAACGGATTGCAGGGATCCCCACAGTACTCGTCGCCGCCGCCACACCAACCGTATATGGAGCAGCACCCGCCAAAATGGCTGCCCTTGCAAGTATAGCCGCTGCTGCCACCACAGCGACCGTCTTCACTTGGTTTCTGCTCGGCAGGATAAGTTTGCGCAGAGACTTTCTGTTTGTGGGCCTTTTCCTCGAAATCTGCGAGGGCCTGCTTTTTCGCTGCTTCCAGGTCAAGATTTTTCAGATCGTCGAGATCTGGGTAGGGATGATCCACTTCTTCATCGTCCTCCGTCGCCTCCGGTATGCTGGGGATATTCTCTCTCCCGGAGAGCCACTTCGGCCACTCTTCCGGATTGTCATCGCTCTGCAGGTACATAAATCGACCGTGCACACCGTCGACGTACTCATTCAGATCATTTAGATTAGTCAAATTGCGGTCCTCCTCGAGGTCTAGTATTTTCGTGTAATTCAGGTAGGGCGATGTGTGAATGAGATGCTCTCCGATGTCACCGGGCCAGAACTGCTCGCCCGAAAATAGATGAACATATGGTGCGTGATCCAGCACGTATTGTGGTATCTCTCGTCGCTTGATCTCGTCATTCGACCATGAAGTCGGATCTTCGGTGCCCGACTGCCACCAGTCGTTGGGATCTGGGAAGTTGGGCGGCACCTCGATGGTGGTCTTGGACCATGTCCAGCCACCTTTCCATACGTAATGGTGCAGTCCGCATACGCCCATCCATCGACACAACTGCCGGTCGAACCAGCTCTTGCTGCTCGCGACCCATGCGCTGTTCTCCGCTATTTCGGCTACGTTGGAGTTCTTTGTCAGGTGCAATACCAGTCCCGTGACGATTATGTAGAACAGGGCGAGCCCCAGGAAGCCCGTGAAGCATTGTCGCCCCGTCGGGCGTTTGATGCTCATGAGCGGTGTCGGAGGGTTGCGGTGGGGAGGAAATCAGTGAGCGCGGAGATAGCGGGCGGTAGCGTGGGAGTGTTATTGCTACCGTATCATGGAGAAGTCGATGTAGAGTCGCGCAGATGCGGTGTACAATGCTGATCGAGGTATGTGATGTCGTCGTCGTCGTCGCAGACGGGATCGCTGCAATGCCAGATGCGCGCGGGTAGGGTATGTGCAAGAATGGAAGTGAAGCAGGTGACGAGTGGGCGAGGCGGAGTCGGAGCGCAGGTGGTAGGAATGGGATGGTCAGAGTGTGGGAAGCGGCTCGTGGTACAGTATAGTACTAGTGGTAGCTGCACGGAATGCCGGATAGGCAAGTACCCTTCCAACGCAGCGGCAGCTCGTCGTATCGATAGAAGTCAATGATGAATAATGCTGCTGCAGCGACAATGAAATGCAGTGAAACAAACAAGAGGGAGATGACAGGTGGATGTTATGGGCGACGAACAACAATAATAATAATAACAATAATGCGCCCGTCGTTCCAGAATACAGCAGAACTTGTCGGAGGTGGAGGTTGGTCGTGCTCAGACCGTTGCAACAGCAGTGCGTGAGGTGTGTGAGGTCATGCGGTTCAGGATGGAGCGGAGCGGAATGCTGGCAAAAGCGTGAAGGAAAGTTCGACAAGCCGGTTTGTAATGAATGCAGTGCGCGCAGGCTACATACATGTATGGATACTACTATACTACTCGTTCACTGGATTAAGCATCGGGACTATGTTTCGTGCCTCGAGATCGGGCGTACACAAAGGACGGGAGTGCCTGTCAGATGCAATCGTGGGAAGTTGTGAACATGAAAGTGAATGGAATGGTGTGTTGTACATCATGTCGCTGCTGTTTCCTGCGACACCTCGGCATCTGGCGGATATCGATAGCATCATCGAATAATCAGAAGAATAACACGTTTTTGAGATTTTTGCAGGGCGGATGGACTTTGGACAGCCTTTGTGACGCTTCTGCCGAATCAAAGAAATGGTGCTTGACACGATGTGCGTCCACTACGAATGGAATTGCAGCGTCAGCGGCACTGGCTTACAGCAGACGCCGTCGCCGTAGACAGACTCCGGCGGATCGTAGTGACATGGTCAGTGGTCACATGCGTCAGAAGCGCAAACCCTGCACTGTCACCACTGTATATGTCGAATCACCTTCTTTTTCGTCATACTCCTTGCACTCCAACAACTTCACCATTGTGCATGCCTGAGGCAGAACATGCTGCGGATTGCTGAAAGTCCACACACACACACACACACATACACACACACACGTTCTTGCATGTCAAAGTATCCATGAACAATCGATAAGGTACGACCTGCACAGGCAGCAACAGCTCCCAAGAATGCAGGAATGCAGCTTACGTAGATGGCGCGGATTAGAGTTCAGCCACATCGCACCTTCCTTTCCGGCAAGCCAGGGCTCGTACGATTCCACTGCCCAGATTTCAGTCACGGGACTCGACCAAGTAGGTTGTGCACCACTCACACCTGACCAAGACAAACAACCATGCGCCAACCTATTGCCCCAGACGTAATCCACACGACCGGCAACATCAATGCCGTTACCGACGAAGAATACGAATACGAATATGATGAAAATGCAACCGAAGACTTTTATTTCACACTTGACTTGACCACTCACGTCCCGGACGCATTAGTGCAACCCGGACCTGCGCAAAAAGCACCTCCAACCACGCGCCCCACTGCTCACTCGGAGCCTGCTGCCACACAAGATGGTGACAGTGAGTCGTCTTCGGACGAGGACGACGACGAGGACCCATCAGCCGGACAACTACAACTAGTCGACCTCCATACCAACGCTCCTCTGGTGAAACTCGATGAAAGGGTGTACACCTGTTACTGGAGCACAGACATCGGCACACAGCTCCATATTGCGAAAGCAGGCCACGTCAAATCAAGCGTGCAACGTCCGGGCACCGTGCTCGACGTACTTGGCACCACGCAAACAAGACTTGTAGGCGTGCCGGTGACGCTCAAGGCACGCAAAGAAACTCGAAAATCGCCGCCCTCGAACCCGCGGGCTCGCAAAGCGCCCAGTATCGATGGCGAAAGCGACATCGATGCACATCATTCGGAACGGTCGACCCCAGCTCCGGGCACTATAGCCGTTCCCGGACAACCTCTTCAGATTGATCGAGACCTGGTCAGACATGATGCTGGCCAAGTACAAGCCTCGTTCCTCGAACGACTATCACAAATCAAGCTGAAGAAAGGCGAGAGAGACCAAGTCCCCATATATAGCGTCAAGAGTTTCCATCATGTTGATCCCGCCAAGCAAGAACAATTGAAGCAGGCCGGTCGCCGGCTTGATGCTGAGAAAGCGAAGCAAGCGAAGGAGGATGAGATCGTGGCGACGGGTCAGCGACCACGAAAACGGAGAAGGAAGCTCACATACGCCGAGAAAGGCATGCAGTATCGCGACAACAGCTTAGCTCTCAATGCTGGCAGACCTGCCAGGGACTTCGTGTCTCAGTCTCTTGGCTTTCACGACCAAGCGCCGCCATCGGACAGGAATGGAAGATGGGCTCGACTAGATCGCAATGGCCATGCCGCTGGCACCTTAAATGGCGACGGCCCTGAGCTTGATATGGACGAGCCAGAACATGTGGAAGCGGAGACAGAAGCTTCGTTGGCCGCGACGACAGAGCGTACTCCGCAGATGGCCGCAACAGCAACTTTGCAGGCCACTGCAGTACATCAGAACGATTTTACGAGGGAATCAATGGATGCGAACGTGCAGAACAATCATCAGCAACAAGACCCGGCATGAGGAAGGATGAGATACCTTCAAAAGTTGGTGTGCATTGCTTTCCGAAGCAGTTTTACTTGGTGGCTGCATTTGCCAATCTCCAGAAGATCCTGCTTCTGCCCCGCATCACCGGTAATTGGTCGCGAACTCGGCGTAGACGAATCTCTGCTGTTTCTCAACGTGTCACCGAGAGCCAGCAAAGTAGGACAATGGGATCTTGGAAGTGTCGGGCGGAATCGACCTGGACATCACCGGCCTGCCATTGTTCTGTCAACAACATCTAGACTTCTCTCAAGCGGCTCGACCTGGTCTGACGGACACGTTGTCTATCGCGACTACAACTTCCTATTGAGAGCGTTGCTGCAACGTCACAAAACGACACTCTATGAGCAGGACTCGTCGCAACAGCTTTTCCGTGTACACACTGATGGTACCCTAGTAGCACGGTCAGCACCCATATGTGTCTGGAGAATTGAGCTTCTCATGACTTCTCCGCGCCCAATCCGGGCCATTACGTTGACATTGCAGCGCAATCTCTGATCTAGTGTGGCAAAGATTTTATCGATGTCCTCCATGTCCTCGATAACGGACCATACTGAAAGCCAGATGACATCAGCTGCGACACGTCGCCTGTCTGAGGCTGTAAACATGTGCTGGCTGCCGAATTCATCGCGATCGACAAGGCTCCTGAGGGATAAGCCGGACCGCAACACTTGCTTGGCATATCCCAGCTTGCAACCTGTTAGACGGCCAAGCACGTGGACTGTGCCAAGCCTAGCAACTCCACGCAAGATCTTGATCGGCACTTACAAAGAACGAGGTCTGCATCTAACGTAGCGCGTCACACCGCCGTTGAGCTGTGAAGCAGAGCCGTGAACGCCCGGTGAGGTTGCAACTCGACCAGCGTATTGATAATACCATCTCCTGCCCATCGCGAGTATGGGCACGTCATGTGTTATGGCCACTTACCCATATAGCTTGTGCTAATGGTCCTGAGTTCTGATTGCATGCAGACCTTTGGCGTCGATGCCGCACGTGTTCCCGAAGATATCGTTGGCTGTTGTGAAAGCGGGTACCGCGCCATCGTTGCCATTGTACTTTGTCGGAGAAAGTCGCATGTGCCGGCAGGGACTTCTCAGCGAACGCGAAAGTCACCTTCATTACATTCGTCTTTGCTGTCATTCTGCGCTAACGTCCGCAGCGTGCGAAGCCGTTGTGGCATCATTCGTTGCCGTGGACCCTGTTACGCCTGCCAAGTGTGGCTTAAGATATGTAACTTCCCTGGCAGAAACATCAGCGGTTCTCAACGTAAACAACGTCGACGAAGCACTGCTGCTCTCGCATGAGTCTTATCTGTGGGATCACAGCATTAGCTTTGAGCGGACTACTTCTTTGAAGATGTGCCAAGACAACGCTGCATGGAAATGGGCACAAAGCATGTCGAGCATGAGAAATGCAGGTGATCTGGATATACACAGTCCGAGGTCTGCTCGTCTTCATTCTAGCAAAGAGAAGCGTCCGGCGAACCCATGGTAGTATTCTCGTCTCTTAGAGCCTCCGAACCAGTATGTTGGAAGCTTCGCAAAGCCCGGCCGGCTGGCGGCTCTACCGAACCAAGTTTACATCGTCAGCAGCGAATTGCCGCAACAGCAGGGACTACGTTCTGCGCTACCACTGTCGATCACAAACAAGTCAGCCACTATGCTATCAATGCATGATAGCGGTCTTGGCTATTGCACTGTTTGTCTTTCCTGCTGCGCAACATTGCACACGATGTGACCTTAAACAATGGAGACTTCATCGGAAGTGACTAGCTACCCACTGCAACACCTGTCCCTGTGCTGCGCCATACAAAGGCAAATTGAGAATATGGCCATGCCAAGTGCACGAGGCTCGACCATGAACTTGGCTTTCAGAATGGATGTATGATCCCTCGGATCACGCCTAGGGCGAAATGATGAACACTATAAAGAAGCTGTCCGGGTGATATAATGCCCCCCATATACAGCCCCCTACATCGCAATCACATCCTGGTCCGCCTCGAATCCCAGTAGCAAGTCTTGCTTCTCGGACGGTTCCAACATTCCTTGAACATAAAGAACAAGTTGTACAATTGATCTAGCTCACACGATGAAGCCAAATCGAAGCTCAGGCGATCCTTCATTAACGACATCGATATCATCTGTGGAGAAGGAGCTGCGAAGACATACATGGACCTCGAAGGTCTGGACATACATGGATGCCATAGGCGCACCTGCAAGACGAGCATCAGACGACAGTACTCTACTTAAAGGAAAAGCCCTTTACATAGCAGTCTGCAGTCTGAACGCTGTCAACGCAGTCGCTTTCTTCGACATACAGGGCATAGGCGTCGCTCAATCCACCATTGTGGACCACTACAATGGCGACAATGCTATCGATTGGGTGACGGTCAGTGCACTGATCGGAGCAACAGTCGGCCAATGCATCCTAGGATACCTCAGCGACCTGTTCTCAAGACGCAAAATGCTACTGACAGCGATCACGCTCTTAATGGTTGGAGCACTAGGTTGTGTCGGCAGTTCATACATTCAAAACGCTGGCTGCCTGAACCTTTCACGCGCTATCTGCGGTATTGCTACTGGCAGTATCTCGAACCTGGTCAATATCTCGCAGAACGATATCGCTACCGTTGACAAGAGGCTACAGCTCCAAGGCATCCAGGGATTTTCGGTGGCCGCAGGAAGCATTGCCGGATCCATTGCCGCCGCGTTGCTGCCGCACTGGCGCCACCTCTACGTCACGGAAGTCGGCCTTGCAGCACTTGTCTGGGTCCTGGTATGGAAGACCGTGCCGCCGAACAGAGATGTCCCAACGAGAGCTGAGCTCAGTGGAGAGCTCAAAAAGATCGACTTCTTGGGCATTGGAACTGGCGTTGCCTGGGTCGTTCCTGGACTGCTCTTGCTTAACAAGTGGCTCGAATTCAGCACGCCGACAATCGCTATCTTCGCATCTATCACTGGGCTCAGCTTCGTGCTATTTATCCTGTTCGGTCTGCGCAAAAGCCATGTCCCGGACGACAAAGTATACCCAGTCGGTCTTCAGAGACTTTGTTGGCGTTGCAGTCGACCGATAGCACCCTTTCGGCTCTTCAGGAACCTTTCCGTGGCCATTATCATGTTTCAGAACGTGCTCTTTGGTGCCGCTTTCTACTCTTTCATCTATTTTTCGCCAATACTAGCCCAGGTCGTTCGAGCAGAGTCGGCGTGGACCGGTGTATGGAAGCTGATCCCGTACTTTGCGGTACATGGCTTATGGTCTGCCGTTTCCGCTCAATTGATCCTCTTTCTGCGAAAAAAGAATTTGCCCAGCTTCTCGGCAGTCATGGCCTTTGGATTTGCGTGCTGGGCTCTGGCTATGGGTCTGCTTGGGTGGGATTGTACGCGGCGATATTCGAGTCTTTTTGTGATCTTTGGCATCTTGGTGGGGCTTGGTACCGGATCTGTGTTCCAGAACTCTGTGCTGGTGATTACGAACGAAGTTGTGAAAGAGGACAAAGCTGTTGCTCTTGGAACGCGAAATGTCTTGCGATTCCTGGGAGGGGCTATTGGGACAGCCATGTCGTCCATGATCATGCGCACCGTCGTCCGCCAGCAATTGCCTGATTACCTCGATCCAGTCGCTGAATCGGCTGTCACAGATCATGCTTGGATTCAAGATTACGATGTCGACGACCGAGCTTTGATAAGAGCGGCGAATGCAGAAGGCATCGAGACCGTTTGGTACGTCTTTGCGGGTTTCCTCGCATTGTGCGCAGCGCTGTGCTGCTTCATTAGGAACGAGCCCCAGAAGAAAACACAGGACGAGGAGAAGCGGCCGCTGGACGATGACTCGAATACAACTTTCAGCGCTTCTTCCACACCCCCGCCTGAGTACACGAGTCGTCGAGGTAGTCACGAGAGCAGCCAGCCTGCAGTGTCGAAGCAAAAGTTTAACACGCCAACGTGGGAGTTAGTAAATGGCTATAATGGCTCATCGGAGAAGTGACTGCAGAGCATGGCTGTTACAGCGAGGCAATAACCTGCACGTCGGTGGAGGCTCGCGAGTTGCACACCCTCGCGACGAGCATCTGCTCTTGATTCGAGGACAGCGATGATCAGCTTAATCGTTTCGAGTGTGGCACCGGCGACCCCTTGTTCTATCTCGCTCCGAGCTGGGCTGGCAGGTCGTTTGAGCATCCGTCGGCGAGCAAGAGCTCAGCAGAGCAAGCGGCAAGGATAGTCCAATACACATTATATGTGAATATACCATCAGACTATGACCGGCGAGAGGGACTGAACCGAGTAGATCACAAATTAGATCACTGTGGCCAAGGCAGATATGATGCTAGCCTTTAATGGTCATGAAGAACAGGGCATGATGCATACAGACATAAGCTATAACATGAGATATAATATAGAATACCTATTTAAATCGTCGCTGCAAATCCGACACTTTGCCCTCCACATCGCTGGATCGTTACGCTCGCAAGCAAGCTCAAGATAATTCCAGAACCTCCCCCAAACGCCCACGTTGCCAAATTCACTACTCTCCACCCCCAAACGACAAGCCCTCCCGTCGCCCTCCGGGAGAAAATGGCCCTCACGGACAGACGGACAGACGGTCGGACGGACGATAAAACCTCCCGCCGCTCTACTGTAAGGTAATAAACTCCGACCGGCGCCCCCGCCCCGGCACCACGCTTCGGCACATCACATACGCGATTTACCTTACGCCACGATCTACGTTCCCGAAGAAAGCTTCTTCTGACGCACGCCTGTCCGCGAATGATTGACGGGCCTGGGCCATCGTTCTGAACATACGAATGCAGATCTTGCATGTGCGGGAGTGTAGAGCGGTGTAGGGGTGTAGTGCTGAGGTGGTGTTTGTTGCAAGTGCGTTAGATAGGGTACTGTGGGCGACGTGATGCTGTTCTCGTGTTTTTGTCTTGCGTCTTGCGTCTTGTGTCTTGGAGTCTGTAGTTGGCTGGAATCGGAGGCGCTGAGTACATGTACCGACCTACTGTACCTGACTCGCGGCAGACCATCCATGCAGCGCGAGTGTTAGCGGCTCTGCTCGTGCGGTGTAGGAGCTGGTTTTGGGTCCTGGTTGCTATAGCTAATGAACAGAGGGAGGGATACGTACGACTATTTAGTAGAGCGGCAGAGCAGAGCAGCGCAGTCCACGCTCATGGAAACAGTCGATGTGGAATGCCATTTCGTCCGAAAAAATTCATCGGGTGTGTACGGCGTGCGTTGACGCGGCATTGGTGGTCAGCGTGTAGGCCATGTTGATATAGGAACAATGATCCTAAGTCGTGCGGCTTCATCTCTTTGCCAGTCTTGACCGTCCGCCCTTCTCTCAGCCATAGCCCTACAGTCCGCTATCATCACATCGCTCGGGGCCGTTGCGCTCGCAGCGCCACGACTAGAAGCAGACTCACGCGGGTCTAAGATTCCGTACTAACGGCGATATAATATACCTATTAAGAAGCGATTTAATACCTCTATAGACTACTCTGGACTCTTGTCGACAATTAGAACGACTGTTCGCAAATACAGCACCTCGATTTCAGCCTTGGCGCTTTGACGTCGGAGTTGGGGAAATTTCGATCGATTGGAGATGGTGTTTTGACGGGGTTGATTGAAAAGATCCTCGAGGGTTTGCTTGGTGGTGGTGATGATGATGATGGTTTAGCGACGGAGTATTGCGTTTCGAGTGTTATTGGGGCGGATTTGGATCCGATGCGGAATTTGTATGTGGTTGGGTATGCGTTTTTGGAGGATTGGTACTCGGTGTATCATTATGATGGTCCGTTGCCGGCTTATGTTGGGTTTGCTAAGGCGGTGTAAGGGGCTTTTGGATGGTGCTGAGGCTGAGGCTCGGCCGTATGGGAGGAATTGGATGATATGAGTTTATGACCCATATGTTAGATGAATTGTACAAGGACTGTACTGTGTATGCATTGTCTTGCTCTTACACTTCCTTGCGCCGCTTGCTCAGTCGCGTTCGTTATGGCCAAGTACGCCTTGTACGCCTGAGCACGGAACCACACCGCCGAAAGATTTACTATATCAATGCCAGAGTGTTTCGTCTATGCTGTCCGTCAAAAATGTGAGCATAGAAACGGTCGTCAGATTGTTTTAAGAAATGCGATCATCAACATATCTTTCTTCAAGCCTATTGCAGCGTCCATTAATGGCTCTTCACATACTGGGAGGTGGCTGGAGGTGAGAAGGATTATGCTCGTACAACGCTAATTCGTGACTGCCATGCTCCTTATAAATGCTCGAACCACATAGCAGTCTTACAAAATCCTGTCCACTCCACGAAGACCGATCCAGTCGTATCATTCTGCTCTTTCTAACAAAGATTGTTCCACGCAAGAAGTCCTGCTCGCAAGACACATTCTCCACAGCCTCCTACGCTCCTACTTCCCAGCCAACCACCCAAATTTACTCAATCTAATCCTCGGCACTATGCCCACAACCGTCACAACCGACGCCACAACAACAGCCCACAACTGCATCCCCAGTACATTCTTATTGAAATCCGTCTTCGTCGCCGCACAAATAGTAGCCAACATCACCAAAATAGTAAAATAGCCCCCAACTCTGTGGTACTTATACAACGCTTTCGCGTTCTCCACACCACCATACAGTCCCGGCGTAAAGAACTGCGTCACACCTACAAAAGCCTGTCCAAGCACCAGAACGTACGTAATCAGCCCGAGAATGGCGTGCGCAGATACGAAGTGCTCGCCATTGTGGTCGAATTTATTGTATTCAATGACGATAAGACCGGCGATGGCCGCTAGAGCTGCAACGTCATTTAGTGCCGCGTGGGTATATGTTCCTTGCTTCTTTTGTTTCGCTGTGTGGGTGGGCTGGACGATCAGGATGCCTTGGATGAAGAAGAGGAAGGCGGCGGAGTTGAGGAGGGGGTGGGCGGAGAAGAGCATGAGGTCGGAGGAGAAGATTGCGCCCCAGACTATGGCTGCGATCTGGTGTTGTCGGTATGTTAGCAGGGTCGACTAGCTTTTTGTGGGTGGTGATGGTGATATGCAAGAGCTTACGATCCATGCTCCTGCTTGGGCGATTATTCCTGTGCCTGTGGGCATGATCGGTTAGTTGAGGCAATGTTAGGCGTGGATATATATTGTGAGGGATACACACCTAGAATGAAGTTGTAATAGAGTGGCTTCCCTTCCGGTTGACTCGCATCTCCTCTTCCACCGAGCAAAGGCTCCTCTTCTGCAGTTCCCGGCACTCGGCCTTCTTCGTTCGACATCCTGTCTGCTCGTGAGCTTGTTGCTGACTTGGTATTGCTGTTCGCTCAAGTAGCTGGAGCCTCCAGGGCGTGCTGTGCTGCGGTGTTTCGATGTGTGTCTCAAGAAGATCTGATAAAAGGGAAAGTCTGTCGTTATGGCTTACATGCAAGCTATAGCTACATGTATGGCAGACGGAAGTATCATCAACGACGTAAACGACTTTCTTCCTTCAGCCCCGCTCTGGAGCACGTCTTATGAGGTGCCACCCGTGCTGCCTTGCACAGAAGCACAGGCGATGTACATGTACGCAGCAACGACTACGATGATGCGGCTATTCTCACATTCGATCCAACCAATCAGCGTCACGAGATTACACCTGCTGACAGGGTCGAAGTGGATGTCGGCACATTTAGCGCCGACGAGAATGGTTACCAAAGTCTGCATCAAAATTTCATGGAGCTCCAATGAATGCATTTGCATCGCGAACGACACCACAGCATCGATCATTCGATGTACTTGACACTTGTGATATTCTCAACTATCACTACTCAATCGACACGGCCACTAGGTCTTCTGCTCAATCAGTGCTCAAGCAGCAGCAGTATCACATGTCAAGGCATACTTGGCTACAACCATTTGACCACGGTCTGCGGTTCCGAGGCAGACTTGGTCCTATTCAAGTCGGTAGATGATGCCAACCATGTCTCCTTATCTTCACTCTCGGAGATTTCCCGGCTTCCTTCACTGTACCATAGCTCTTGGACCTACGAGGCTAAGTTTATGCCGCCGTGAGAAGATGCTGTCGGAGCATAGTGATCAGGAATGGTCGCACGCTGTTACTGTCATGTTCATACTATTCAAGAGACGTATCGTCCAAGTCTAGACCTGCGTTGTCTATTAGGCGACGAAGAAAGTGAAATACACTTGGCGGTGTTAATATACTAGATGAACCCAATAGTTAGAGTTGCATCCATCTCTTCTGTTACCGAAGGCCACTTTTCTACCGGCTATCAGTCCATCTTTCTCTCTTGGATGAACAACGCTCTCCTGACCCTTTGCGGTACGCGTCTATTCAAGCGTCTATAACACTATACTACTTACTAGAAGCGCCACCCTTTTCCATCACCCAGGATACCTTACGAACAACACTGGCAGCCTTGGACAAAACAGGTAGACCCTGCCCATATCAGACCGGGCCAAACCCTCTGCCTTGATTTTCACATGGATCATACCGGCCTATATATAACCAGGGCATGGACACCTGCTCGCGACACTCCGGACGCTCACAATCCCTACCAAGACAAAATAGCCAACACCACAGCACCTCCCAACACTACAAGCTCCAACACTACCCACCAACACAACATCCACTATGCAGCTCTACTTTCTCATCGTAGCGCTCTTCACGAGCGTCGCCTTAGGCTGCACAGTAGAGTGTTCTGGCGTACGTCCTTCCAATAGAATGAATACTTCGAATTCAGCGGCTTCCACGGCGGCCCCGATCCATCGAAACTCTCACTGACATCTACGCTAGCAAGACTACCCATGCGTCTGTGGCTTGGTATACACATGCCCCGACGGAAACGACCTTGATTGTGTGAGTGTTACGTTGGAGGGTGTGACGACAAGTACGTAGGCTGACGATCGAAACATAGCAAGACTCCGAGGGATCTTGACACGAAAGGCGGAACATGCTTCAAGTACTCGCAACAACATATCTCGACAGCTACTAGGCCATTCCTCGCAAGATAGATACCGACCGGATAGCTATACGACGTCTCTATCAGCTCACCAGATTTCATGCTGATAGCTGCTTAGACTAGCGAGAAACAGCGATAAAAGATGTTGTCGCACCGTGCCAAGTGTTCCATTTCCTGTGTCAACAAAGAGGTCACTGCTGTGCAAGCCATGCTACTCTGACTCCTCTCCATGCTCTCATTCCCATCATCAATGCCATATCTATCATACAGGCACATATGCATGCAGCCTCCGTCATCACCAACACCTCGCTGATATCATGGTATCCTTCTGCTCCATGTAAACACATACCGCCCTTCTGTCGTCTAAGCTGCCTCACGGCGAAAGAAGTAGATGTATGCAAACTTCTTCATTTCCTCGACATCGCCTCCCAATGCCACCTTTTCGTCATTGAACAGAACCCAGCCTTCCTTTTTCTTGATGAACGCTACGTAGTGGCCTGCGTGGATGCTGCTACCCTTGTGACAGACAATGCTGTTGAGAGAGTACCTTGCTGGCTTTGTGTCTTCGACTTCGATTCTCGCCGGCGCTGGAGGTTCAGCTGGGCCATTGTTGGCATCATCGTCTCCAAAATCACCGGTGGCATCCGGATGACTGAAGAGCCAGTCAACGGCGCGTTCCATATCACCGCCAGTCTCTTTCAGGGCTTGGCGTGCCTGTGGAGCCGAGAATCCCATATTGCCCAGACTTTCGATCTTTTCCGGATCGACCGCACGGCCGCCAGCGGCCGGGGCTGGCGTGGGAGCATCAAGCGGCGTATCGATATCAGGATCCTCCATATGCTCGAACAGCCATCCAGCTGCGACTTCGGCATCGGAGTTGCCTAATCATAACAATCGTCAGCGATCTACACGTTGTGGCAGCGCAGAACGCCGCAGCAAGCTCGATTTGAACGCTGCAACCCGCCTTCGCCTTGAATTCACACCATTGCTGAGCCGTCAAAGATATGTAGCTTACCTGTAGCGTTGAGTGCTTTCTCGCACCTGACTTTCGGGAAACCCATGCTCATCAGCATTTCGAGAGCTGTCTCGTTCGGCACAAATTTGTTGCTTGCAGCCGCTCCAGCGCCGGCATCTTGGTCATCTGGCAACTCCTCTTCTCCTGGCTGCTTACCCTTGCTACGGTAGATCTCCATGTCAAAGACCTCGTCACCTACGATCACCGGGACGTCTTGCTTGGTCGGGACCCAGTTAACGATTTCAAACCGGCGCGCATTCACGGCGAGTACAGTCGGGAACGTCTTGAATAGAGACTGTTTGGTGAAGCCTTTGTTGCCACATCTAGAACAAGTGAGCTCAACGACCTCGGTTGCCGTGAAGTCGTCCAGGCACTGCTTCAGAGTGACAGGCTCAAACTCTTCTTTCTTATCGTCCTTGCCACCATCGACCTCCATAGAATCGTTGGACTTGGCAATACGCTTGATGGGTACTGCTACCGAGATGTTCTCCATCTCATCTTGCCTGATTCGGACCTTCTTGCATGATAGGCATTGCAGTTTCTGCTCCATATAGAAGCGGAAAGCGTCCACCGGATCGCTGATGTCCTTGTATTGTGCTCGAGCGCCTTGTTGCGAGCGCGAGATGAGCTTGAGAAGATGCAGAAGAAGCTCGAATGCGTCTTGCTGGCGCATAGTGCTGAATTCTGCGTGACCTTTACCCACAAGATGCTTGAGCATGGCAGGCGCCAAACCTCTCTGATGCGGCTTCTCGTCTGGGTTCTGCGACGCGTTCACATGGCTGTCTGGCTTGCTGTAACGGCCAGAGAGCAGTCCATCAGCAAGCTTCCGGAGCTGGATCTCGATGTCTTCTGCAGGGCGGCTGCTCGGCACGATTCCTTCGTGGGGTCGGTGGTATCGCTGTGCAAACTCTGGTATCGAGAATAGTGACTGCAACACAGATGCAAGGTAACAAGTATTGCCCAAGTTCTTCAGGCCGGTGAGTTGTGGGCCAAACAGAGGTTTCAGTTGTCGTCCTTCTGCGTCAGTCATTGAGAAGTCCAGCTTCAGGTTCTGTTCCAGCTCAAGCTCTCTCGTACTCTTCTCTGTTTTGATGCGATCTGCAATGTTGATGCCCCAGTGTTGCAAATGCTCGACCAGTTTTGGATCCTTCTTTTCATCATCACAAGCATAGCACCAGATGTCGGCAGTTCCCTCGGCGGTGATCGAGTTGAGCTTGACAGCTACGGGATGCTTGGTGGACTCAGTGTGCTCGACCTGGTGATTGTTGCCTCCTGAACCATCGTATTGCCGTCTACCACAGCCCAAGCTACCGCAAGTCAAGCAGAGCCACAGGTTCTCTTTTAGATCGCAATTGTTACACTTTCCCAGATCACCACTGGGTATGTTTCGTGCAGACTCTTGATCGAGGAGGTATGTATGCTCACATGGCACGAGTTCCAGCTCCCATGCCTTGACTTCTTCCTGCCGCGCAAAAGTGTTTGCCTTCAGAATGCTGTCGACCACGTCGCCCACTTTGCCATCCTTTGGTATACTGTCGACACCACATTCGAAGCATTTGACATCTGTTGCGGTGTCATATCGATCCTCGTCCAGCTCGGCTTTGATCTCGACCTTGGTGATCTTCTCGGGTGGCTCGTTCTCGTCTCGTTGCTTGCGCTTTCGTGTTCGCTTGATATTGACTGCTAGAGGATGCTTTGACTGCTGCGCGTGTACTTTGCTGTGATATCTCTCTCCAGCGCAGCCACCATTGAAGCAAGTCAAGCAGACATCGAGGCCTGCTGGGTCCTCGCTACTGTCGAAACAGAGCGTGCAGTCTTCGCGATAAACGTTGTCTGTTGGTCGAGGAGGCTTGATATCAGCACTGGCCACGTGGGGGCAGGATGCCATGGCTGGTGTGAGTTGTGGTGAGCTACGTGTGCGAGGGAGCAAAACAGAGGAGAATTGTATGACAGAAGTTATGTTTGTGTTTGTTTCGTACCTGCAGAACAGCTCAGGCTGAACTGAGCTCTTAGGTAGGTCCATGATCCAAATCTGTTTGCCCGCCAAAGGTTTCGTCAGCCAAGCAAAATTGCGGGGCGGCGTTCATCGAAGTACAGTAACATGGATCATTGGGACGCGATTTAGTTCTGTACATCGACCTTCAATAAGCTATCTTGTCAGCAGTCCTGTTTGGCCTCAATTTTGACTTCAAGAGCTGAATATTGAAAACAAAACAGTCAACATATGCCATTGTCTGACATGAGGCATGCGTACCTGGATCCTCCAATCTGCCGAGAACAGCTTTGCAAGACTATGCTGATAACACGAAGCTGTCCGTCAGCGACCACAAACCCATTTGTAGCACCTGGGCAGCACCAAGACCATAATGACGTGACACCGGCTCGCATCTTCCGCCTTGCATCCAGCCAGACACAGCAATCGTGCTATCCGCTCCACCAACGACGGTCAGGCTGCGCGCGATTGCTACAGCATACAGAGCTTCAGGAAGCAGCGGAGTAAAGAAAGCAAGGATTGCGTCGATCAGAACTAGGGCCCTGATCAACGGTCCGCCAATCTGACTTAGGTCTGTCCGATGACGAACTATACGGGACGGCCTCGGTGGTCGATCGGAGTGGTTGACAGCCAGGATGAAAATAACACAGCCCTGGCGTCTGCTTTCTTCTATGGTATAGCACACTGACGCGATTCGGCGTCACATAGCTGTCCATCTATGGCTATTGTTACTCCGCTACTTCCTGACGAAGTGCTTCGCTTCATTGCATCCCAGCAGCGGTCTTTAACATGCCTGCCGGCTCCAAAGACTTAGCATTGATCATACGGGAAAACTCACGGATAAAGATCGACTTCCAAGTCATGCGTCGATAGCTCAAGTGCGCTTACACCATCTGAACGATCGAGGCAGCCATACCGAGTCGGCATGACGATTAGGCGTACATCGGGATCTCTGGCGAAGCTGACGATGGCCTAGACATCGGCAGAACATGTGGCATCCATGGCATATACTGGATCGAAGCTCGTATTCTATTTCAATCCAGTCATCAGTCCATGTCTACAGCGAGCATCGCCTGTAGCGCTTACTTCTTACCACATACGATGCTATCTCACGATCGAGACTAGCTCTCTTGCACAGATATATGGGTCTCTTTCGACGCCTGCGGCGAGGAAGTCGTGTTCTCAGGAAGCCGCAGCTCCCCTTTACACGCAAAATACCCTGGCTTCTTCTAACGCGACATCTATAAGATTCCTTCGGACGCGACACATCGAAGCCTTTCACAAACGCAATACACCAAGACTCTTTGAGACGCAACAATTGCGACCAAATTTTGCATGCGGTACAGTCTTCGGCATAGTCCACTATGAGTTAGTTTCGTATGCCGCTGCTTGACACTATATACTAAGCGCTGCCTAGAAGTCACCGCTTTTCCTTTGCTTGCCCTGCTCACTGTCGCCACAGCTAAGCATAAAGGGAACAAGCCAGCTGGAATCGGCATGCAGGCCCACGATGACATTCAATTCAGTGAAGCTGACGTGAAAGGCTGGTCACTCGCGACTTGCAAGAGCATCGGCGGATGGGAAGTCAACAATTTTGGTTACGAATGGTCAGAGGATGGCTCGGGGATTGTCCGCTCGTCATGTGACTGCCACTGCGCGCACGGTGATACCTCTGACGACTTTGATATTGATATCAAGGATACGAATGGAGACTATGTTGGCTATGGTGCGATCTGGTTCGGGTATTATTCCAAGCTGGATTGTCAAAGGACAGGCGCACCGTACTGATTGCGCGTGTGGAAATTGATGGTTGAAATTAGCGATGGGGCTATTCAGTGGAGCTAGTTCTGACATCTGATGCTGTGATTGCCGCTGGGAGAATGCCATAGGCTAAGAGCCAATTTTCGCAGATAATGCACCGTGTCTCATTCCGCAACCCCAGGCGGCATGGGGCAAAAGCCTTGTGTCTGTAGTGTTGTGCGAGCGCGAGCGTTGTATGGCTGTAGAGTCTGACGGCATGTCGCTTCAGGAAGATCTGTTTGGAGCCATCTGCCGGAAACAGATGCGTTCAGCTATGCCATCGCAATGTCGACGGCTAATGTGGATCGCCGGCTAGTGGTTTGCAACACAGAGTCATTGTGCTGGACACTTGAGATGCGAGGCATGCCAGCAGTTGCATCCGCATTGGTGGCGACATTTCAGTGGAGCATACTGACAGCCATATCACGTGGAAGTCTCTTCTGACGCTTCCTAGATATGGCTTCATGGCTGCCTGCGATTTACGCCACAGCTCGTGATTTTTTCGAAGCCAGGGCATGATACTCCATCTGCAGATGAGAGCTGCCCATCTTGAGCTCCACATTGGCATTGTTACATTTATGCTACCGACGTCGGCATCCGTTTGAAGGAGCTTGAGGAGGAAACATAAGGCTTGATGATCGTCCAGCCGCTGAGAGACGGCCGTGAAGCGCGATTGAAGCTAAATGTAGTGAAGGTCAACCACGTGCTGCTCACGCTGCTGTGTCGTTCTTTCCTTCACAACGTTGAGCAGGACCCACTTCGCGATTGCTACATGTAGCCACGGACTGCCGGACTTTGCTGCTTCGCTAAGCGATACTTTCGCCCTCACCAGCGATGGTCGGGAACGATCATCATTACTACGCGACATCAAAGCAAAAGAAGACCTAAACATCGAGCCCACGGATCGAATACAATTACTGGACTTCGCTTAAACCTCTAAGAAGGAGGCTCACCCGTCACCGACTCCACCCCCGTCGAAATCTGACTAGGGTCATCTCCAGCAGGCCAACAAATGATACTCGCCGAATGCACAGTCGTCGCATTCAAACACATATTATCCGTATCCTCATCATACTCATACAGCGGCGACTTCCCCTGCGGCCCCTGATCCAGCCCACAGTTCCTGTCCATGTACAGCCGGATCTTGCACCTCCTGACCTGCTCGTAAACATCCATTCCCCATCCGGTCCCTTTCGTTCCAGGCGGCGTCAACCTCATCATTCGCTGGGGGAATATCGGAGTGATGTGGTCCATGGGGTGTTCCTTTTTCCAGATTTTGCAGGGTGGTGGCATGCGTGGGTCTCCGAAGGATTGTTCGACCGAGGCGATGTGCAGGCTGTCTTCGCCGGCGAGGGTGGCGGGGACGCCGCAGATATTGCCGAATCTCCAATCGTTTTTGAAGCGGAGGAGCTTGATCTTGTCGGAAGGGGCGAGGCGGGTGTTTTGTCTTGGGAAGATGTTGGTGCTTTTGGTGCCGTTGATCGAGGCTGCTGGTGCGAGGCTTGGTGGAGGAAATTCAAATGGTGTTGGTGAGGCTGATGACAGGGCGAGCATAGTCGAGAGAGCTAGTCCGAGGAACTGCATGGCTGCAATGTGACTTCTGTGGTTGCGATACGAAGACTGCTGGAGTTCTGCTTATGTGAGAGTTATGAGCGATGGTGTCGTTAGCATGAGCAGAGTTTTCTGACTCTGTGAGGTTAGATAGCGAGCCATCTGCGAAATAATTGTTGACGAGCTCGGCATAAGGTGTGCTGTGGGTGGACGACTGTTTCTGCTCTTGCTAATAACTTCCATTATGCGACCAATGTTTCGTGGACTAATATGCGAGCGGCAAACGACTCTCCGTTTGAGCACATCTTTCACGAAGTGCTAAGCGTTCTCCTTGTCTCATTATAGTTGATTTCATCGCTACTCATTTGCCGACTGCATAGGTTCATACCAACACGAAGGCTTGAGTTATGAGAGTATCTCTACAAGCGTAGCAAGCTTGCCCTACTCTGCTAAACCCGTGACCGGGCGCTTCATCTGAACAAACATGATGAGCATCAGCATGCGCCTGGTAAGTATGTCGTCTTGTTCCACGCCAGCTGAACGCTCCGTCAGGAACCTGCATGCTTACATATGTACTGCAAGATATGGCGTGACGACCGCAGCTCAGCTCAGTCGCACTTCGAGCTCCCATTTGCACAGCGCTTCTCGACCCATGTTTTGCAGCATACGATACAACTCTTTGTAAGACATGCACGAGCATTATCCTCGAATTGCGCTTC
Organism: Passalora sequoiae; assembly: GCA_013248845.1. Classification (NCBI taxonomy): domain Eukaryota; kingdom Fungi; phylum Ascomycota; class Dothideomycetes; order Mycosphaerellales; family Mycosphaerellaceae; genus Passalora; species Passalora sequoiae. Next base: position 328,322 of record WSQC01000011.1, on the reverse strand, counting down.
GGCATTGCCGTCTGTAGTCGCGACTTCGATTGCTCCGCTGGTCGCAGCGCTTTTTGTTTAATGATGCGTGCCTGACGCATTGATTAGCTGCGCATGCATGTAGGAAACGCATGAACTTTGTGGAATGGCCGACGACGAGTGCTCCGAGTCATTAGGGTTTGCACTATTGTTTCTGTACTAGTAGCGCAGCTTGCAGCAGCGTTCTTCTCAAAAGGTATGCTTAAACTTCTCGTATTGTCATCAGACTTTCAGCTGCTGCTTACACAGCCGCAGCCAAGAATACCACTGAGAACACCTTCTCAACGCACGCTAAAGTGACATTCGTGCAGGCCCGACACTTCAATCTTCTCAGCTCTTGACTACTTTGGTGTAGACGGTGTGCCGCTGCAGTCATAGGACTAGCGTTAGACCATGTGCAGTCAGCCTGGCTTCTGCGAAGACCGCAGTGGGATAGCCGAGGGCGAGTATAAGGAGTCGGTGGTGGTCACAAAGGTGCCATGTACCGCGTCGCATATACTGGTCCATGAACACTCACCTTTGCTGGCAATCTGCTACAACGTAAGATATGTTCTGTCAACTTGTTCTCGCACTCGGCGTCTTTGTGAATTTCTCCCATACAGCCACGGCACTCCCAGTACCCAGAGGATCTACAGTACACCAATCGCCATTGTGTGGTCCATGGAGCCCCCCGCTCGATCAGAGCTCGACCTCCGTCTTGAGCAGTCTGTTGTTACCGTTCGTCGACAGACTGTCGCTGCCGGCTTGTATCCGCGTTTGGGAGATGCACACCGATGTTCATCGCGATCGGGACATGAGGAATTTGGTTGAAGCTGGTATCCTTTCCGAATAACAAGATGATTCCGGATTCTACGTTCCAGATACAAGACGCAAGCGACACGATTCTCCATGAGCGTGTATAATGAACGTGGCCATGCTTCGGTACATTCGAGAGTGGACCGCCAGCAACAGCGATTTGAAAGATCCCCCGTAATGAGGCTGAACGAGCGCCGAACTTGGCCCGAACATTGAGAGCTCGAAGAAATGGACGCCTAAGCAACACTGATAAATGCTTGGCCACACAGTCGGTTCTTTTGCCAGACCTCAGGTTGTACAAACACATGCTGTTGAATGGGAGCCTGCTTGCTGCAGAACACAACATGGTCTTGGCTCGGATGGTTGTGCTATTTTGCTCGATCTGGTAGCTGAAGCTTCACGGCGTTATCAGAGCAGCTGAGTAGTGGAAGCGATATCGCTACAGGCGTGGGAGATCGATCTGTATGACGTGTCGGATAATAGTATATTTTATCAGAAAGCGGTATGGCCGCTTGATTGACGAGATATCGTTGCAAAGAAGTGCTTAGTCAAGCCGCAGTTAGTGTGCAATAACTACGGCATCGCGCATGTGCTAAGGATAAATCTATTCATCATGCCGTGTTACCTACCATCTTAATCCCTGTCCTCGCTACATCGGCTTGGGCCGGTGATGGTCGGCTTCGCAGCAGCTTGACCTCATCTACATATCGGCAGACTATTCGCGTGTGAAGATTGTGTGTGATATACATGTCCATTGCCAGGTTCAGTAGGCAGCAATGTCGATGATGAGGCTTATGGTCGGATCGATTGGATCGGCAGCCGGTCAGCGACAGGGCGGCGGCGGCCTCTCGCTGCGGGGACAAGCCGTACGCAATCCGCGCATGCACTGCCATGGAACACCCAGCAACAAGTGCCAGTGATGAGCTGTCGTGCGCCTTGCGGATTCTCTTCACCTTCCATTCATCGTTATTCTGTCACTCATCTGCTGCCTCGCTCGTCTCCTCGGCCACAATCTGACAGGTTGCGCGAGCACATTCATCAGCCAAACATAGGAGACATCATCAATTGCATGTGTCCTGTCGATGCTCCTTCGGCGGACAATCATCAAAGGAGACTTGCTGCTGGTTTGCAAGTCGCTGTTGCTCCTACCTCGACTTCCACGCATGCGGCCAGCTCGTGTTTGCGGCCTGGCTTGAGGTGAATGAGCAACAGACAACGACTACAAGATACCAGAAAGCTATTCTTGTGGGACACACAATCTTCAGACATGGCTACACAGGTCCATACTCAGACCAAGACCAACTCACCCATACACACCGCTACTACAATCACCGCAGAGCAGCAGGAGAAAGATATGGCAAAGTCGAAGAAGACCTTCGCCGACCTTTCGAAAGAGATCAAGGAGCTAGTCATCGGACGGGTGCGATGCTGCTTGCGACATGTAACCATTCGACGGCATGCTGACCTGCCATAGGTGATTCGACCTTCAGATCTGAAGAACGTCTGCCTTGTCAGCAAAGAGTTCCACGAGATCGCCGTCCGCTTCCTCTACCGCAATGTCGCGCTCGACCTGGGCGGTACTGCCGACAATCGTCTATCCGCCTTCCTCAACCAGAAGAACATTGGCCTGAAGCATATCCGTCAACTCCGCCTTTACCATGCCAACGTCCACAATTCGCCCTCATACGACCAATGCAAGGAGCAGCAAGCACAGTTTGCAGCACGGATGGTGCTCGAGTTCCTGCCGGAAGACACTCTCGAGGAGTTCAGGTACGACAGAAAGCGACCACAGACAGACGATGAAGAGGAAGAGTACATTAGGCCTATGTCCGTCTAGTCTGCAAGATGAGCTGATGCTGACAGGATTGATAGCTGGTGTCCATGGCGGCCCTTTTCTGCCGACAACCTCCTGCTGCTTTACAAGAAACAGCGGAAGATGAAGTGGTTGGAAGTCATGGACCTCGATCGCAGCATACTCCCGGACATCAAGAAGAACAAGAAGATGCAGCAGACTATGTTCCAGAGCGCGCGAAAGCTCGCATTATACCCGGAGAACCGAAACACCCTCAACCTTAGTGGCTATTGTGTAGAGAAGACGAAGGACAACCTGGAAGAGCTGATCGTCCATTGCAACTTCAACTCGCTTGAGTCGGCAGAGAGTATTGACAGTCGAGAGCTCAACGACTCTGCAACTGCGCCGGGCCTTGTATCAAGCTCCCTCTTTAGCTGCATGACACCGTTTGACAAATGCGAACCCTTCAAGAATTTGAAGTCGCTAAGGCTGCATCGTATCAGCATGCGTTATTGTGCCGATACATGGTGCAAATTCATCAACTTCCACGATCTGCAGTATCTGCGCTTATACCACTGCGCCGGTGCCGACACGCTTTTCGGCCAGCTGAGTCGGGCGGCGAATCTTCCCAAACAACTGAAGGCTCTGGAGTTCCAACATCGGGACAACTCCGAAAACGAGGCATTGATTGCGCTTGATGGTTTTTTGTGCCTAGTGTCTGGCATTAGAGATCTGGTGATCGACCTCGATCACGTCAAGCAAATGCCCGCCGCTGCTGGCATCGTACGACACGCGAAAACGCTGGAACTACTCAATATCCATTGCACGTCAGACAGTCCACCTAGTCGACTCAGCTCCGAAAGCGACAGTGAGGAACTCGTGTGGGATGTTGATGACTTCGAGAAGATCTGCAAAGCATGCAAGGATGTGGAACAGCTGTCATGCGCATGGCCACACACGAGCTTGATTAGGAGTCCAAGCGAAGACTGGAGGGCATATGAAAACGCTTGCGGCAATCTGCGCAATATGGTAACACTTCACATTTCGACGTGGCCAAGCAATAAGCCATCTACACAACTACTGCCCCGGTCAATCTACGAGACGATGCTCCAAGCACTCGCGCAGCGTGGCTTTGAGCTTGCGGCTGGAACCCATTCTTCATCAGTCTCACATGACACACCCGATAGCGATGATGAGGAAGAGCTGCAAATACCGCCGGCGCCAGCGCCGCCAGCCAAGCTTCGCATTATCGCATTTGGCACATCTGATAAGATATACGAGCGCGAAGACTCTAAGAATCAGATCATCTTCATAAGATCTAAATGCTTTGACGCAGAGGGCAAGTCAAAGGTCTACGCAGCACCTGTCGGATGGTGCTTGCGACAGTTCGTGGAGCCCAGAAGCGAAGTGCTCGACTTCGTGCTTCATCAAAGCGATCGCGGCAGCAAGCCCCCATGTCGCGAACAACGCGAGACTACCGCATGGGGAGACGACGACGAGTAAGTTTTCGACCTCAGAGGTGCGCCCTGTTTTCTTCTTTTCACCTCGCTCCAACCACGACTAGCCTCTGACTGGTCAAGAAGGATCTATGTCTTGGAACAGGTCGACTAAAGCTGATCTAAGAAGGATCAGGTTCGTGATCGACTAATCGGCGGCACGAGCAAGTATGCGAACTAAGAATCATGGAATTTTGGTGACCCAGCTTCAGATGGCTCTAGCACCGGCGAACCGGTGAAGATATGTGCATGTGGTTACTAGAAAAATGCGGCTCCAAGTAGAGCGACGGTCACGATATGATAAGATGCGACAAGGAGCAAACGAGCAAAGAAGCTTATATTTTTGATACCCCCGTGGCGATTTTGGGCTTTAGCTAGACGGGGTTACGGCAAAATGAGGTAATGAATATTGTAACATTCATACACTACTGCATCCTGCGTTCACGCCGTCATTGACTGTCTTGCTGACTTGCTGAAAGTCTACGAATCCACGTGGCCATCGGCATCAATGCAACGTCGCGACAACGTAACGCACGATCACCTTCGCCATGTGTTGTAGCATCGTACATGTGGGCGCCTGTGAGCACTCCAGAGACTGGAGACTGAATCAATGCGAATCCATGCGACGGCGACGAGCAGATGTCATCGTCCATTGCAGTAACATATATGACCACGAACCGTAATATGTACCCTTAGGTGGCGCATGCTATCGTTGCGTGCGACCACTGATAGAAGCGAACGATGCGCAGAGAAGAAACGACCATGATCGAATCTTGCAGTAACAGTACCACAGCAAGGCGCACGAGTGGATTCTCCTTTGGAGTTGGTCAAGTGCGTAAGCTTCGGAAGTCCAGGTTGGCAGGAGAGAATATCTGCACAGTCTTCTGGTGGGTTTCCTCGAAACGCTACGTTAGACTGTGGGACTACGGTGCATGCTTCTAGCGATGCCTCAGAGTATGTAGCCAGCATCAATGGCGCCGATGGGCGGTAGTGCTTCTGGCGACTCGGAACCGGTGGCCGACAAGCTCATTGAGACGGCTGATCGGGGCGTGGCTACTGGTGAAGCACTGTCTCAAGCGCCGCGAGCACTGGGCGGACAGTTCATGTGCAGCGATCCAGGGACGCTGCTGAAGCCGCGCGTGAAGAGGCACTGAAGCGGTTTGCGAACTCTGCAGAGAATCGAGAAGACACGACGTCCACTGACTCAAGCCTTGACGAGTGAGCGAAAATGTTCAAAAAGTGAAGTGCTTGTTCCATATTTCATCTTGCTCTCAGTATCTAAAATCACCCCTTGCATGAGCACCAGCACTCCACGTAACGACATTTCTCCTCACCTGTCCTCTTTACCAAAAAAACTCCTACCTCTAGAGATCTCGATCGCATCCAGTCGGCGCAGACACCACAGCAATGTTCAAAAGAAAAAGTCAGCATACATCACTCAGCGGCTATGCTTCACCACCTAATTCAAACGCATTTAAACGTCCTCCGCCGAATCCAACGCCCTCGCCTCCTCACCAACCCCGAACGAGCCCTTCTACACCCTCCGCATAGATCCCCTCGCCACCTTCCTCGACAATGCCTATCGCACCCAACTCAAGAAGGAAAGCCACCCGCGCTCTGATTCCGCCCCACAAACTTGCCTTGTAAGGATGAGGCGGAACCGACAAATTTGTGGGGTGGTGAGGACGTCGAGGGAGTTCATGTTTGCTGCTGGGGATGTGGTAGGGGTGAGGGATGTCGAGAGGTATGTGTCGAAGGGCCTTGGCGGGGGGTGTTTTGGGGGCGGTCGGTGGTTCGGGAAAAAGTGATAAGTTCTGCTTGCGTAAGACGTCTTGCGATCCCGTGACGTTGTTTCAGCATGCGTTCACGTCCCGTCACGAGGTCAATCACCATTGCTATTCCATCAGCGGAATGGTCAAGATGTTCAAGCATCGGGTCGAGCATAGCAGCAAGGGCGGAGAAAACAGACCAGGGGCCGCGAGTGATAGCGGCTGCACCGAGATACGGGACGTGATTTGAGCGCAAGATTATCGAGACTCAACTTCACTCACATGTTAGAAGCCCTGACCTTGAAATGCTTTGCTGCAGGGAAATTGAAGAGGGAAAGACAGCAGTCGATCATTATCAGCACGACTACAGCTATCTAGAGCACCGGATCTTGACATGTGCGGCACTACATCCCCCATGATCCATCACCCAACGGTCCACACCCTCGGAAAATGTCTGCTTCGGAGAAGTGAAGCTTGGCGAGCGGTACGGGGATACCAGGCGGTAGTTCGTTCGTGCCCGGTGATGGTGAAGGATACCGGCATAGCTCTCGTTGTCAATCTTGCCATCCGTACCTGCTTCGCCAAAATCATACCCGTACTACCTCGTGGGTGCGCCGTCAACGCCCCGCACTTACTTCGGGGGAACGTATTCGCTTGATGCCCTGTATGGATCGATCTGGAAGTTGGCGTTCAGGTGGAAGAAGTCGTAAGTGGCGTTCTTTGTTGCGTCGTATGTTATCACGCTGCCCGGCCTATTACAGCAAAGTCAGTAGGAATAAAAACAGCTGCGGCAGCAGCAGCAAAATCGGTTACACAATAAAGCGGAGACATGAAGACGAACCCCTCGAATATGACCTCGACCCACATATTGGCCTGGTCGCCCAGCTGCAGCATGGACTGCACACTCTTGACATGGGCAAAGTCCATGGGGGGCTCCGAATATCTCTTGGCCTTTGAATTCGTCTTCACTGTACAGTATGTCTTGTCGTCGTTGTTCACGGGGCCTGCTGCCGCGCAGTGATACTTGAAAGCATCCCTAGCGTCCTGGTCGTTGGGATACTGATTCGTAAGGACCTTCGGGCCCGTGATATCGAACGCATATGAGCATTGCCGGCCAATGGTTCCGTAGCCGCACGAAGCTATCAGGTCCGAGACTTCCCATTCGTACTGGGTGGGCGGGTTGATTGCATATGGCACAGCTGTGGCGAGCCCAAGCACGGTGGCGAGGACAGTGGCTTTGGAGAGCATCGTGATGCGGTATTGTCTGTTTGTGTTGTAGCGCGTGATTGCGAGGCGGAAGCTGTATCGACAAGTGTTTGTGTGGAAGACTGTGGTGTATACAATGTTTGGATGAGTGATGCAAGATGCAGTGCCCAAGTCCAGTCCTTTATACGCCGAGCCTGTTGCAGAATGTGTGAGCAGAACGACACGAGGATGTGTCTTAGGACGGGGCTGTGCTTGTAGCAAGAGCGGTACATTCCTGGAAAGATGTTACAGAGAGGTGGCCGGCAACTGTCGTGATAACATTCATAGTTCAATTTTTTTTTGGATCGCTCAAAGACCTCTTCCAAGTTGGACTTGAGACATTCGATGGGGTGATGTCTCAGGCACGTCCGAATGGTGAAAATGCTGCTCAGCTACCATCCACCCTGCACTTTTCCAGGACCGAGAGGTTTGAGGGTATGAGGCAGACTTGTCATTCTTTGCTATGTCCACTTGTAGCCCCTTCGTAAAGAGCGATGTATGTGGTTGAAAGCGTTGTCTGTGCATTTGATTCTGATTTGATGACATTTGATGGGAAGTTTGACGGGGTCAGGTGATCGAGCTCTTCTTCTTCGGCCATTTTACCTAGATGAATTCCATGCAATCATGAAAATGTGTTGTTCTAGGAACGTATCAAATTCACAGTCGACCCTGACTATAGCGATGTCAACTTTGAAAATAACGTTATCTTGGTGTGTTGCATATTGTTAAGGTCAAACAGTCCAGCCCGTATACTGTATGCTTCCTCGGGCCGACGGGAGGTCCCTTCCCGTTTATATATAGTGTTCTACCAAAGCCACTTGGTAACTTAGCCAAGCCAAAGGCGAGCTCCGAGTATGACTTCCGGATAGCGAAATCAATCTGATACATGTATCAGTGAGGGGGGGGGGGGGGGGGGGGGGGGGGGGGGGGGGGCACAAGCAGCCAACGATATTCGCTATATCGCTCCGCCAGCAAGAAAGCTCACAAGATGCAAACTCCATCGATATCCATATGGATTTTACTCGATGTCGTTACGTGCAACTTTGCTAGAGCCAGGCTTGATTTTAGAGTCTCGGAGGTACATGTCCGTGGACAAAAAGTTGTACAAATACCTATTCTAGGTAAAGTTCTAGAGCCAACGTGAGAAGCCAAGTCCGGAAAGTCACTGCGCTCAAGCTGGAAAGTCACTGTGCAACCTGGTTGTCAAGCTGTATGCGGTTGTTCGCGGATCATGCTTGAGCCTCAGGCATCATTTTTCTGGCTAAGCTGGATCGAGACTAGCATTTCTTGTCTTGGCAGGCTCCACCGACACCACCCGCATTTTGATCGCGCTGCGCCTTCGAACCTCTTTCCTCTTCACGTTTTCTTAGGAAGAGTGTTCACTCGAGGAAAATGCAAATCTTCGTCAAGACCCGTCAGTCTCGCCAATGGACACAGGTGGCCGTCGACGCTGCATACTGACAATGTCGCAGTCACGGGTAAGACCATCACCCTTGAGGTGGAGTCTTCTGACACCATCGACAATGTCAAGTCCAAGATCCAGGGTAAGGGAAGACTATCACTGCAATAGTCGCGAACAATTTTGACACATTCGCCACAGACAAGGAAGGAATTCCACCTGACCAGCAGCGCCTGATCTTCGCCGGAAAGCAGCTCGAGGATGGCCGTACCCTCTCCGACTACAACATCCAGAAGGAGTCGACTCTCCATCTCGTCCTGCGTCTGCGTGGTGGTATGGCTAAGAAGCGCAAAAAGAAGGTGTACACCACTCCGAAGAAGATCAAGCACAAGCGCAAGAAGACCAAGTTGGCTGTGCTCAAGTACTACAAGGTTGATGGCGATGGCAAGATCGAGCGTCTGAGGAGAGAGTGCCCAGCAGAGACTGTAAGTTGGCACGATACAATTCAGTGTGCGACCGGGATACTGATTACAATGACAGTGCGGTGCCGGTATCTTCATGGCCGCAATGCACAACCGCCAGTACTGTGGCCGCTGCCACCTGACCTACGTCTTCGATGACCCGAAGTAGACGGACAGCAAGATGGCGAGGGAGATATGGATGGCTGATGACCAGCAATGAATAGCATCAAATGACATCCCACGTTTGTCAACACTAGTTCGCCACTTTTCTTTTGCCTCACGTGACTCACGTCTTACTGAAGCTATCACTCATGAGACATCCTCTGCTGCCTTGAGCCATCCCCTACTCACTATATGATGCGCCCATCATCATTCCTTCATCGAACCTTAGGAAACGATCATGGCATACTTTACTTTGCCGAGGACACTCACATAACGTCGCTATGCACAGCACGATAGCGCGCAGACGCGGTAGCGATACGGTGGCGAGCAGAGCAGATCATAGGAAGCATTGACGAGTAGCGAGAACAATAGGCAGGTACTTGCGGTTGGTAGCGAAGCGACACGCAGTAACGAGGGCAAAACAAGGGCAGCGTCAGAAAGACAACAACAGGATACCTCACCATCAGAGACGACTGAGGCAATGAAGGAGGCGAAGGCATCATGCCGCGCAGCGCCCACGTCGCCGTTCTTGAGACCGCCGAACTGCTCGAAATGATCACAGAGGAACTCCCAGCACGCCAGGTCCTCACGCAGGCACAAGCAGTAACGCACTTATGGCACGACACCATCACAACTTGGCCCAACATCCAACAAGCACTATTCCTACAACCGACCAGAGACCACACAATACCCGAAAAAACGACCATACGCAACCGCTTCACGAGGTCACCCTTTCCACACCTCTCTCTGAGCACAATCCTCACCACTCCGGGCCAAACGACCATGATCAACAATACATTAGGATTGAAAGACAGCGCAGCAAAACCCTCCAGCCTCCCACTCCTCAGCACAAGCAAACGAAATGGCATGACCTACGAACACGCCTCCTGGCGGCGCCGCATGTCCCGTAGACACAACCACCGACGAAGCAAGATTACCTAGTCGCGAACTACCTCGCAGTACCAGCTGGGACCGAATACTGCAAGAACTCCTTCATGGCTTCAGAGGAACACAGCACCATCGAGATATTAGCGGAGGGGATCGGTACGCTCGGGTCTTATCGCCGCCTCGGTGCAATGCAGCTCGATGATGGAGCAGGCATTACGGTGGGAATTGGTAGCTCGAGTGGTTGCGGGGATGTACGAGCGGTTCGGGAGGGCAGAGAATAAAGGAAAGAGGTTTGGCTTCGCGTGGGGTTGGAGATTAGGGCTCGAGATTCTGAACGAGATGAATACGGATGTGGCGGAGACTCGGAGGCTGAGTTGAGGATATTGCAATGGGAAGCTTTACGGTAGATGCCTCGATAGTGCAGGATTTGGGACTCGAGAACAGTACAGACATTGGCTGCATTATCATGAAAGGGTAGTTGGGGCCGGTCTTTCTTCACTCGCCGCATTGATTAAGCACAAAGATAGCTGATATGATCCACTTATATCAACTTCAACCCCCTTTGCCAGCCTCCTTTATGCACGTGATGCATATATCTTGCCTTCGCTTCCGGCCTCTGTAACCTCCTAAACGCCTCCAAGATATGTCTAGTTCCAACAGGTGTGCGAGCTTCCTCGGGAGGATCGAAGAGACCTACAGAAAGAAGTCAGCCAATATTGCAAGTATGCATCATCGTCTCAGACGCCGCCGGAAGAACGAAAGCAAACGCACCAGGTTCTCGCCTCCTTTTTCTACCACGCTTCTCTTCGTCGCCTCCACTTTCCCGCTTGAGCGCATCTTCCGCAGCCTTGACTTTAAGCGCCTCCTCCGTCAAGAGCGTCACAATCTCATAGGTCAAGAAGCCTAAGATATCGACGATATCATCGTTCGGTTTACTGTCAGTAACGACGCCAAAACCAGCCCATTCTCTGAACCTTTTACCCTTTCTAAAGGTAAACGATGCCTGCCGGCATTCGGAGAAGTGAAGGTACTCTTCCGCATTCATTCCCTTGGTGCGCTCGTCCGCTTGTTTCAACCGTTGTAGTGTAGCAGCATTCATCTCCTCTTCTTCTTCGTCTTCCTCGTCCTCGCGTTCAGGGACTTGTTCGCTATAAAAGGAGGAAACGTCCCATGGTAAGCCGACCTTGGCTTTCTTGTTGGATTTGCTGTTCCTTGTGCCCACGCTGGGACCGCTACCGAGGGTAGGATCGTTGGCGGCGAGGTCGAAATCATCTACACCACCGGCGTCTCCTCCACCAGCACCTTTGTCGTCGGAATCTTTGGCCGATTTGCGAACATCTTTCCATGACAAGAAGGTGCGAAGTCGTGAGACTTTGGCTTTGTCGTGGCGAATCAGAAAGATGAGGTCGTCGGTGGAGATGGTGCGGACTCCACGGCGAGCAGCGAGGTCGGTGGCTCGTTTGAGCATTTCCATGACTTGTTGTTGGACGAGCGATTCGATCATGGAGGTAGTTTCGGGAGAGACGTCGCTGGTCTCACCGGACACGAACATCATCTGTGATGCGGAGGAAGTTGTCAGCATAGTCGCTCAAGAATTGAGTCATTCGTAATCTGAAAGGGTTTGTCAGGTATAGAATAGTATGAAAGCAACGCTAGTGTCATAAGCCGACTGTATACAGTACGTCGGCTGCTCAATGCAAGCTTGATAAGTTGTCGACAGTGTTTGACAGTCGATGATGGCAAATAATGGTGTCCAGGAATGGTCAGTCGGCAAATTTGTGTATCTAGCATTCGCCGCTTCACTGTGAGGGTGCTTTTCCACAATCCGGATGATCGTGTTCTTGTGAGTTCAGTTGTGGCTCCATTCTCCATGCGCCGCGGCCTTATGCTTCATGCTGAGACTCGTCTGCCACTGCCGCTCTGGCTTGCGCGGTGTCCGATCTCACGCCGAAGGCGGTGTTCTCCACGAAGCCGTGAGCGATCGGGCCGAACAATGCGCCCATTCGTGCTGTCCGTGCTAGATACGCAGCAGTGGGCGGAGGGACCTCGTTTTTGTAATGTTGCTGTGTCGAGGGCTCTGACCGGGTGCTCGATGCGTCGCAGCCTCCTGCTTCATGCCGAGACTCGCCTACTACTGCGGCTCTGGCTTGTGCGGTGTCCAGTCCCATGCTCGTGGCCATATTTTTCACAAAAACGCGAGCAGTTGGACCGAACAGTGCATTCATACGTGCGGTCCGGGCTACATAGGCAGTAGTGGGCGGAGGGACCTCCTGTTCGCAGTGCTGCTGTACCGCAGATTCGCCTGAAGTAAGCGAGCGCTTGACTCCAGAAATTGCAGCAGTTGGGGACATGAAATGTTTGCGCGAGACTTTAGAGCTTTCTGAAAGTCTCTGATCGGGCAACCGAGGGGCCATGTGATCCTGTTTCGACGGGTCACGCGAGACGCGTTGCGCTTCTTGATGACCCTGCTCAACTGCATCTTGTCCGAAGAGGGAAATCCTTTCTGGCTCAATATCACGTTTCCCCTCGGGATGTGGTGCCAACAATTGTAGGACGCCATTTTTGTGTATGGGGCAGACGTTCGACAGGATCCGACCCAAGCTCTCGGACCAGGGGCAGATACATCGTGTATCGGCCTCTGTCTCGTAACCCATGGTCGTACTTCCAGCATCTCTGCTCGATTTAAGAGACAACTCGTTCGCTGCCGCCTTCTCCACTGGCCTTGTCTCTTCATCTACGGCTTTCGCCAAAGCTTTGGGAGACGGAGCTTCCTGACTCATTGTAGACGATGCCCTGCGCTTCGATACACGATGTTGCTTATGTTGCGCCGGCGGCGTGGGCTTAGCAGTCCGCTTGGGCTTAGCAGCTGGTTTGGTTGTTCCAGGTCGCACCGAGGGTGCTGCAGTTACTCGCACTTCATCGTGCCGTGGTCGGCCTCTGCGGGCTTTGCCGATTTTCTCGCGAGCCTCGTTTCTAGCTAGACCAGTGGCACCAACGAAGCCGTCTTTAGTCGGGACAAGTGATTCATTGCCGGCATTATGGGTTGGCTTCTTCCACTTTGCACTAACATGATCTCGGTGGGCCACCTGCTTGGATGCTATTGACTGATGCCTGCCAGTCTTAGACGCTGCTTCCATGTTCGAGTGCTTAAGATTATCATCTTGTGACGCTCCCTGCGTGAGCACTGTTTGCAATGTAGTATCTGCAGTACCTTGCGTCACATGCGTCTGAAGCCCGGGAAGAGATGCCGAGGCGGCCGGAGGTATGTCGACTGAGGAATTTTGTGGTGGTTGAGCTAGCGCCGTATTGTCGTGCTCACAGTCACGATCTGGCGAAGGGCTCGTGGCAGCAACTTCGTTGGCAGTGCCGCCATCCTGGATAGCCCTCTTCATCGTACTCGTGCGGTGACGCTTCGTATACAGCTACCCGGCACCCAGAATATATGTATGTGACGAATCAAAGTCAAGCGCACTGAAAGGTAGAGACGCTCCTGGTGGTGGATATCCGGGCTCAAAAAGGTCCGAGTGGGTGAGCCTTCCAAAGGGCGCGCTTCCCCGACATGCTCAACTTCATGGAGCTCTTCTAAGTTTTGCGACGTGACGAGCTACACATGCTCGAGGTCGTAGAGGTCGTGTGTTTCGATGACGGGACGAGGATTGCACATTAGTGCAGAACATACCTGTTGGATCTCTGTCCGATATTTGGCGTTCTTGTTGTCCGCCATCGTGGGCGGTCAATTGCTCGGCGAACAGATCTGAAAGCGAGTGGGAATGCTGATCTTATTATATCAGATGCGCAGGCGTGATGAAAGGAAGAAGGGTTATTATATGTGAGTCGTGACCCAAGTCGTGTATACAGAAGAAGTAGTATCGCAGGCGAAGTGCAAGCGGCTTTGACTAGCTTCCAAGCTTCCTTCCATAGGGCTGAAATAGAGTTGTGGCTCGTGCTGCCCCTGCTCGCGCCTCGCTTAAGTAAGTGCCGCTAAGAAAATGCATCAAACATCTTTTACCATCTCACCCGCCGGCGTATTCTGCTAAAAGTCGTGCCTCGTCAAGATGCTGTATATCATCGGTCTCGGTCTGGCAGATGAGCGTGACATCTCTACAAAAGGCTTGGAGATCGTGAAACGAGCCGAGCGCGTCTACCTGGAGGCATATACTGCGGTACTACTGGTGGAGAAAGATCAACTGGTGCGTGGAAGATAGTCACTTGTGTCTAGAGTGCTTCTGGAGTGCTCACGTATGTTTCTAGTAGGAAGCATACTATGGCAGATCTGTCATCATAGCTGATCGTGAGATGGTCGAATCACAATCCGACGATATCCTGGCTGGTGCTCATGAGAAAGATGTCGCCTTCCTTGTTGTTGGCGACCCCTTCAGTGCCACAACGCATACAGATCTTGCGCTTCGCTGCCGACAACATCAGCCTCCAATTCCTACTCGGACGCTACCCAACGCCTCCATCCTGACGGCCGTCGGTGCTACTGGTCTAAGTCTCTACAATTTCGGACAGACTGTGTCTATGGTCTTCTTCACTGAATCTTGGAAACCTGACAGCTTTTATGACCGCATCGCTGAGAATGCGGGTCTTGGTCTGCATACTTTGGTGCTGCTGGACATCAAGGTCAAAGAGCCAAACTTGCAGGCTTTGGCACGAGGCAAGATCGTGTACGAGGCTCCGCGCTTCATGAGTGTGGCTCAATGTGCGAGCCAAATGATTGAAATCGAAGAGTCACGACAGCAAGGTGTGACGGCCAAGGAGAAGCTCGCAATCGGTGTTGCTCGACTGGGCAGTGAAGGTGAGCAGATCGTGGCTGGTACGCTGGAAGAACTGACGCAAGCGGACCTTGGAAAGCCGCTGCACAGTCTCGTTTTAGTTGGAACTAAGATGCACGAGATGGAGTGGGAGTTCGTGAGAGAATTCGCTATTGACCAGGAACGATTTGACAGAATCTGGAAGCGAGACTATGCCGCAAAAAATTAGCCTCATGCAGTGGCTGTAGGTATACATATCTCGACAACGTGCCGACTCTCTTGTTGCTTCAAGGTATTTCCATGGATATTGACTATTTGAACAAATCAACCGACAAGCAACTATTTCAGAGTACCTCGATATGGCAACATGTGCGCTTGTTTGCACACAACGGCTACCTGTTTGCGACTGAGAGCCACGGGGCATGCGGCTCGCTGTCGACTGGAAACGACACGAACAACAGCTTCGAGATTGCACAGTTCATTGGCGATCATGGCCTCTCGACTTTGGAGAGTGCCACATTTGTCAACAGTACTCAGTTGTCACTTGACGCCTCTTTCCTTCTTAGGTGCAAGCGCCAGGTGTTGCAGCTGCAGCTAGAACACGCAGATGCAATACTGGGCGAATAACCACGTGTCAGTGGCTGAGAATCTATCCGGTGACTAAGGAACTGCATTAGGAAGCTGGAGGCTCCAGTTGTCTGGACCAGAAATGGCGGCTCACGCTCGGCCTCGTTCTCTTGCTTGTCAGACGAGCTGCGGGTCCATCTCGCGTGAATGCTATCTCGAATGCTCTAGGTTCCTGCAGCAAGATCTCATCAAAGATGAACCCTGTCGAGGATCGTGAGCGAGAATTTGTATCGCCCTAGCTTCGTACGACTGAGTTTGGTCACTTCGTAAACCCATCCTCTCGCTTCCGGACCATTTGACCCGCTGATTTGACAATTGATGCTTTACTCGCACTCCAGGCAATGCTTGTGATAGCAACACGTTGCCTGCTGAAGACGCACGCAATGTATTCAGTAGCAGGTGTGCAGTCAGGGTCCAGCGCTCGCCCGGCTTGCCACTGTCCAATGCGTCTCCGGGTCCATGGGAAGCTAAGCGTGCGGACGCGCATGGTACAAGTGGTACAAAGTACTGATGCACTATACTGTACTGGAGCAGATTTAGATCCGGTCGTTGAATGATTTGAACGGCCGCTTGATCAACGAATCGTCTGCACGAAACATGCGCCACCCGCACGAGATGGATCCCCTGGAGGCGAATCTGGCCACGCCAGACCACCCCGCTCCCCAGCTTTTTCACCCCGCACATGCAAAGCCCAGCTCGAGCTGCCAAACACATACAGGGCAAGTATACCGCGACGCGGTGATCAGATCTATTATCGGACGGGTGAAGGGAGGCGACGGGTATCAATTCGTACCACGCTAAGCTCTGAGGCTCTTAAACCACTCGAACTTCCCCTTCGACAGGTCACTCAGAAGCTTCCCTTTCTACCCTTCTACTCTACTCCCAACCGTGCAACTCCACACTTCACACACATATACGTCTAGCTCTCTCAATATGGGTAGCGTTGAGCCAGGTATTGACGCGAAGCCAGAGCGCATTCTCAACACAGATCTGTGGCAATATGGCCGGAGGCGTCGAAATGACGGCCCATACGCCGACAACCTCGATATCGATGTGTTGATTGTTGGTGCGGGCTTCAGCGGCGCATACAGCTTGTACGAGAGCAGAAAGAATGGTTTCAGCACAGTCTTGTATGAGGCGGGTCAGGGCTTTGGTGGCACATGGAGGTGGAGTGAGTATATTTAGTTTGAGGAGCTGGATTCGAAGGAGCTAATCGCAGAATAGATATCTACCCTGGTGCTCGAGTTGACAGCCCCGTCCCAATCTACGAGCTCGCCATTCCGGAGGTCTATGAAGACTGGTACTGGACTACAAACTACCCAGACTGGCACGAATTGCAAGCATATTTCGACCACATGGACAAGAAGCTCGAACTCAGCAAGGACTGCTCGTTCGAGACTGTCGTCGTTGGTGCTGAGTTCGACACGAATGAGGGCAAATGGCACGTGAAGACACAAGATGGCCGATTGACGAAGGCACGATTCTTGATCGTTGCTGCCGGTTTCGCCGCCAAGCGATACATCCCCGATGTCCCAGGTCTTGACAGCTTCAAGGGTGAGATCCACCATTCTTCTTTCTGGCCAACCGAAGGTGTCGACTACAAGGGCAAGAAGGTCGCTGTCATCGGCACTGGAGCATCAGGTGTTCAGATGATCCAAGAGATGGCCCCAGTCGCGGAGTCCCTCACCGTCTACCAACGAACACCCAACCTTGCTCTGCCAATGGGTAAGCGCGACCTCACCAAGAAGGAGCAAGACGAGCTCAAGCCACTTTATCCGACCATCCACGAAATGCGTGAACGATGCTTCGCAGGCTTCCACTACGATCTTTGCGAACGAGACACATTCGATGACACCCCTGAAGAGCGTAAGGAGTTCCTCGACAACCTGTGGAAGCAACAGGGCTTCTCCCTATGGCTCGGTGGCTACAAGGACTACCTATTCGACGACAAAGCGAACGATGAGGCATACGACTGCTGGAGAAGACACCAGTCCGTCCGCGTGAAGAACCCAGAGAAGAAGAAGGTCCTCTTCCCAGAAGTCAAGCCTCACCCGTTCGGCGTCAAGCGTCCATGTCTCGAGCAAAACTACTACGAAGTCCTCGACCGCGACAACGTCTCCATTGTCAACATCAACGACGACAACGGCACTCCGATCGAGAAATTCACCGAGAACGGCATCGTCGCCAATGGCGAAGAGAAGCCCTTCGATATCATCTGCCTTGCCACCGGCTTCGACGTCGTCACCGGCGGCATGACAAACATGGGCTTGAAATCCATCAATGGCACATACCTCAAGGACGAGTGGAAAGCCGCGGCCAACACTTACCTCGGAACCACCATCCACGGATACCCAAACATGTTCCACACCTACGGCCCACACGGTCCAACGCTCCTGTCGAACGGTCCCTCGTCCGTCGAAATCCAGGTGCGATGGGTCAGGGACGCGATCAAGCAGGTCAACAAGCAGGGTATCAAGTACATCAACCCTACGAAGGAGGCGGAGAAGGCCTGGAAGCAGAGGATCAATGATCTTGCTGCGCCATCGCTGTTCGTTAGCACGCGCTCGACTTATATGGGATCTAGTATCCCGGGCAAGGCTATGGAAATGACTTGTTATGCTGGTGGCGTGAATGCCTATGGGCCGGAGATTAGGAAGGCGCTTACTGGATTTCAAGGGTTCGAGGTTGTGAAGGCATAAGATAAGGAGACATGTTTTAGAAGAGAGATTAGCGGGTTGTATAGTGCACGATATCATGAACTTTTCGATTCGGAATCCTTCTTGTTGTGGGACTTACTTGTTTATTACTTTCATGTCTGGTATGTGGATGAGTCAAGCTCCGCCGTGGCTGTGCGCAACGCTTGAGTCTTACCAGTGGCGGAGCTGGGAAACACTTCCATGCCCAGCCGGTAGTGCCGAGATTTCTCTTGGGACATCTGGACATCGATGTACAAGTCTCAAAGAAATTATCCAAATGCTGGAAGCGCAAGGATTTGTTGAATGTCGAGAGTGTTGAAATAGAGTAGCTGATTGGAAAACGGCTGCAGCGAAGTGCTGGGTGAGATGGCGAAGGAAGATATTGCGAAGGCTAGTCCTGGAATTGGGACGTTGTTACTGCAGAGGCACTTGGGGATGATCGAAAGAGGACGTTGATTGGCTATGTGACATGGCCGGTATTGATAGTAACGAAGGCCATCTTTAATGCTCCGATGTGAATGCAGACCGCTTGTCTTAGACAGCGTAATGGCAGGATCCCAACGCTGAATCCACACTGTGTAGCGGTTATCCACAAAGCTCAAGAGCCAGGCTAATAGAATACAGGCCCGTCGAGCACCCGTTCGCGGCCGACGGATTCATCTCTCTGAGGTTGGCACAAGTTAGTGTCATACAGAGACAGATTCGTATGCTTCACCAGGTTCCTCGGCTGCGCGATACTATATTGAGCGCTTGTTGTGTAAGCCGATCGAGTTCCACAGTGTGCGTTGTAAGCGTTGTATACAATGACGTCGGTTATGATATTGTCAGCTTCATCAAGGATCCAATCGCACCCAAGAGGCGTGGCGTCCTGTGGTGAAGTCTGGGTGGCGAATGAAGGTCTTCGCTGCTGTTCCCTTGTCTACCACAATGAGCGGCGCTCGGTTACATTTTCTGCCCGGGATTTGTTGCGCCTCGTTGCGCGTCCCAGACATTCGGTGGCGCCATGCGCGATTACCTGATATCCCCAGAGTCCGACTATGCAGCGGAAGAGGCCTAATGCGAGCAACTTGCAATGAGGTCGGTACACTTTCTCGGCTCAAGTCCATTGCCACGCCCCCTTCGCCTCGCGCTCACTCGAATCCTTGTGAACCATCAACACTTGCTCGATAGTGTCCCAAGGCATATGGCCCATGGTCTTCACAATCTTGAACGCGTCAGATGCTGCGCAGCATGTGTTGTACATATAGCCCTTGCAACCAACCTCGCACCCCATGTGAAGCATTGGCTGCCGGTAAGAGGCTTCAAGCCAAGCAAGTAGATTGCTCCAATTGCTCGAACCAGGTGAAAGAACTTCTTCGACCATAAGGCCAGGACCATAGCGGCTAGTGATATATTTCCCGGCTTGATTTATGAAAGCAATCATAATCCTATGGTCGTAGTCAGGAATCCACACGGCGAACTCATTTCTATGGTAGTATATAGGGCTCGATTCTTCTCGGATCTGTTTGTTGGTACTTAGAAGGCCAGGCTGTGCGAAGTTGCCAGGCTTCAGCTCGATGTCGTGGGAGCTCAGGAGGACGTGTCTGTAAATGCGATTGCGGACTTCTGGTGCCATGTCGAGAAGATGGCATTTGGAAGTGGTGCCTTTCTTTCCTTCTTGCTTCGACGCCATGTTCGCTGGCGGTCGTGGTGGCTGACGACTTGCAGAATTCAGTCGCGAGGCGGACCAGAAGATTCGACCTATTTACACGTGGAGACTTGATGGTGCGCAGAGCCCTCCACTTTTGTTGCTTGTATTGCTGAGTTCCGAGTGTCGTTATGCTAGGTCACTAGTGGTCAACTTTACCTTACTTGGCATGTTTCTAAATAGGGCTTTGAGAGCAGTATATTGAGTTTTGGCAGGTGTCTTGGACACGATACTTTTATAATTATCGGGCCGTGCACGACTGCTCATTTGTGCTCGTGATAGCGGACGTGTAGAACATGTATCGTTCGTTATGCCGGATCTGGGGAGCGATAACACCTTCACAAGGATCAGATGCCACCCTGGGATGTCAATCGTGTCATTTGATAAGTGACTCGTTCCTGAACGAGCTCCTGAAACGTGGAAGATGGACCATCTGGTCGAGCTACGATCTGTGACTGCAAAATTTGCAAACGCCCTCAAGCGGAAGCTCCGGCAAATTTACCTCCCTGTAGTAATCGTGCACTCTCGGCAAGTGAAAGGAGATGAGGTCTAAAGGCGGTCACAGCATCCCACGTCTTCATGCTTAGGCCGACAAGGAAGA
This sequence comes from Passalora sequoiae, assembly GCA_013248845.1. NCBI lineage: Eukaryota > Fungi > Ascomycota > Dothideomycetes > Mycosphaerellales > Mycosphaerellaceae > Passalora > Passalora sequoiae. Next base: position 307,932 of record WSQC01000011.1, on the reverse strand, counting down.
TGGCGCACCATAGATGGGCTCTTCAACAAGGAGCAGAATTGTATAGAAGGCCAAGGCAATGATGCGCCGAATACAAAGGCAGTTGAAGCTCGTACAGTCGAATCCATAAAATACATGTAGCGAAGTTCGTAGAAGGAGGGCGTGGAGTGACGATGGGCTCATTAGTCTGCAACTAGCCGCTTCGAGTTCAAGCGCCACACATGTCCCGGAAGCCAATTACTATAGTATCGGCAGTTGTAGCAGTTACCGACCAGCGATCAGCGAGAGTAATATCACTTTTTCTAACACGCGCGACAACGATTTGCGATCACTCCTCGAACACTTCCTTCATGAGACCAGTCCTAACTGATGGCTGTAGTTCTAACTGAATTGGCTGGTTTTCGGCCAGGCACTCGAACGCCCAGCCAGACGATGTATACTACCGAAAGTGGGCGCTCCAAACGTATCAAGTCGCGACGATTTCGACGGCTCCTGCTCCATTTGAGATCTCAATCTGGAGTAGATCTAACGGAGGCCTGCCATATACGACCTCGATAGCAGCCTCATGTGTCCAGCGTACGTGGAGATCATGGCGGTGAGTAGTGCGCCGCTTAAACGTAGCTCATCATGTTGGCAAGGCTACCAGCCTTTGACTACACAGAATATAAACTACTAATGCCTCACACGCCCTTCGTGCCCGACCAGTCATTGCGATTGTGGTACTCTGCAGTATCTTCTGCACGAGTACTGGACTAGATTCTGCCAGCTTGTTGAGCGCGCCGTCAGCATGAACCCGACCTTCATGTTCCTGCGCCGCTTGAACCAACAATTACCGGCTTGTCGGCAAAATGCTGCGATGAGCCTGTGGTTGAAGTCCACTACCTCCACGGCGAATTCGTTCTCGAGATAGTAGATTGAGCTTGCTTCTGAGCATGTCTGGTGACAACTCTGCAGGAGTGCAAGCTAGGCGAAATTGGTAGGTGTTACGTGGATCTCTTTTGGATGGAAGAGAGTTTCGCGATACATTCTGCAGAGGAGAAGTGCTCGACTGGGCTTGCGACGCCAATCAGTGTGACGCGGTTCGCGATTTCGATGCTTGCTGTGCTGCAAACGTGGTCTTCGAACTGGCAACTGAGATTACCACTGCAATGGACCCGGAGCAGATACAAAGCACCCTAGAGGTCTACAAGAGAGTGTCTGAGAAGCAGGCGCTAGGACAGTGGCAGTGGAAATGAGCACGACCTAATTGTGGGTCACGTGCATGCTCAATGCCGACTTTGATGGTCTTGCGCGCCGCATGCAGGCAATCGGTGACTGAGCTGGACCTGAGTAAGTTGATGACTGTCATGCTAGGAGTTCTGCTGAGGAAGAGGTTGAAATTTGCACACAGGATTGGACGAGCATGCCTCGAAGGCTGGTGGCAAAGGATGAGACTCATGCTCACTATCCCCTCAAGCACTAGTATACAGCACAGTTCATCCTCAGGTTCGTCGTAACTGGCTCTGTGCCGTTGAGCTCCACTTCAATCTCGTAATGTAATACTCACATCATCGGGTCGTTTCGTCAAGTTCAATAGCCATCCTGCTCCTTCCTCCCATCATTCTGCATAGCACCACCCTGGCCAGCACCGGCGGCTGCCTCGCGCATACCCTGCTCATCACCTCTCAACTTCGCAAAGTATGCTTTCACATCCTCCGCACCCACAGCTTGCCCGCTCTCTGCAAACGGCTTCAAGAAATCCTTGACCTTGTCCCGGATATGGTTATATGCCTGCAACCCCTCAATCGCCCTCACTCGGTCTACCGTCGACAATGCCGCGGTGCCGCGGTCATACAATGAGCCCGAGTGAATGCTCCCCCCTCCATTCTCGTCATGAGCAGATTCTGACTCAGGAGGTTCGTAGGTTTCTTCCTCCTCAAGAAGTTGCGGATGTCTCGCGAGGCGAGGGAAACAGGAGTCGCAGCGACAGAGGTACTCACGAAAGTCGTCTTTGGCGAAGAGGGACACTGGACCTACCAGGGGCGGTGGAAGGCTTTCGTGTTTGGGTTTGGAGGATGGTACGACTGGGGTCTCTAGGGTGCGGCGAGCGTAGCCTGCTGGGCTCTGGGCAGTGAGTTCTTCGTCTGGTCGAACTTTCTTTGAGTTATCTTGTGTTTCGTCTGGCTCGCCCTCTGCTTTGCGCTTCTTGGTTTTTGATGGCTCAGTGGGAGTGGCCTCTCCTGTATTGTGTGGATGTCCATTGGTTTGTGACGCTGATCCGTCGGCAAGCACTGCCGGGAGAAAACCAGTCGTACCCGCATATTGCTTGATCCACGGGAAAGCACTCGTGCACTTATAGCAGAGAAGATGGTCGAAGTCGTCCTCTGCAGGAAAGCCAGGCGGCGCGTCGTCCTCGTGAGGTAGCGCATTGTGCACACCATTGGTCGCAGGCACTTGCACATCATCTTCATGATCTTGTTCAATAGTCTGATCAGTGCCATGTTCAGCCTCCTCCTTGACTGTTCCCAGCAGACCATTTGTCTCAGCGTTGGCTTCCTGCTTTCGCCTGGGCAAGCCCATCAAGCACTCTGGGTGCCACCAGTCTTCGCCACAGCCACCATCTGCTAGATGTCCCAGCCCAATGCACTGGAACATGGTACCCTTCTCCTTTTCCGGATCATACTCTTCACCGCAACCACAAAATCTGCCTTCAAAGTTCTGGTTGTACTTGTTTGCAAGTCGCGCCTCTTCACCCGTCACGTTGCCCTTTTGACCGGCCGCGTTCGAACGTAGACTGCAGGGTGTGCCAGAGTTGGCGAACTTGGTCGTGCCGCAGTCGCATTCGAAGTCGCGCTTGGCAAAGATCTCGACCAGGTTATGCTCGGTATGGCAGCTGATACTACAGCTGTAGCATACTCCGGCTGGGGTGAACTGTTGATGTGGCGATGCTGGTGGCGGAGTGCAGGTCAGGCAAGCGTATACGGATTGTCGGACAGGACCAAGAGGTTTAGTACATGTATCGAACTGGTAGGGTAATGCCTCGCGTGCATCCGCTTCGAGTGAGAGTTGGGATGCGATGTAATCCTGCGCCGTCTGTGAGGTCTCGCTGTACTGAGACATGCTCGATGAGCGCTGCAGAGCGCCGTTGATCTGGCCTGGAGAAGCCATGATGGGATATTGTTATGGTGTGCAGACGAGGAGAGTAATCGAGTCGGTCGTGAAGGGTGACCTCCAGGCTCCTTAACATGAGTGGGCTGGGGTATCGCGTCTCGTGGCAGTTTCGCGTTGAAGCCGACCGAACCGAAATTTGATGGCGTTCTAACCGCCGCCGAGAAAGATAATACTACTCTCATTTCAACGTCGAGAAATACTTTGATATCGACCACAGTAACATCTGTAACGGCACTTGGTCTCTTCATGAGTCTCATATATGCAAGGATACGTTTGACATTCTGAGACGCGATATACTGGGGCGATGACTGTAAAAGAGGACGTTTTGTCAGCACCGTAGTGCAAAAAGCGCACGAAACGCACAAAGCGCTGTACTGTAGGCAAAAATTGCCAACTCCTAATAGCAGGCGTCATCAACGTGCAATAGAGGCTTTGTCCATCATAGCACGAACCTCACGGAATGTGACTGTCGGCGAGCCAGCACTCCGAAGACAATTCCTACATACTGCCAGGGAGCGGCTTACAAGACTAGCAATTTAGACTGTCACTTTATCAGAAGCTCATGCCGCTCAGATGAGGGAACATGATATACACAGTCTCTTTGGAAACGTGCCGATTTGTCCTGTTGAGCTTTTGAGGCCATTCCATGGTAGAGGCACGAACAGATGATAAATTTGTACACGCTCGGTGATACGTCATCTACCTGGCGAGAGGGTCATGTACCAGCAAGAAGGACGAAGAGGACCACAAACCCAACCGGAAGCTAGAGACGTGAGCACGGTTACCTCGGACTCCCAATCTTACAAAGCACCTTCGATGGAGTCTCTTTAACGAACAGAATGCCTCAACTCCGCTGCAACCAGCTCAGTACATCTTGAGCGAGTCTGGGAACAGAACACACCTGCCTTCTTGCCACTTCCCCGGCACGCTTCTCGGTCCCCTCACCACGAATCCCGTATAGCGGATTCGTATCAGGAGCAACACTGTTTCTTCATGGTACTCTTGTACTGGGTTGACCAGCTTCAAGCATAAGGCGTCCATCAGTCGATCGAGGGACAGCATTCTCTGAAAGCTGTGAGCCATGTCGTATCGCGCCACTTCAATTGGTAGTGTGAGCGGCTGGCTACGCAGATAAGCTGGTCGGTTGAGACATCCGAAAATCCTATCTTTCTGCTCCTGCACGCGGTGCGCAACAAATTTCAATGGCGTCAGCTCAATTTCCTTGCTTAGATGTGTTTTGAGAGGCGGCCACCACGCATGTGGCGCACTTGAAGGCTCTGAAAACGCTCCGTTTTGCGGTCTAGAACATATGTTCTCGTGTTCGAAAGGCTCGGGTGTGGACTCCTGCGCGATTGATGCATAGCTGCATCCATAAGAATCTGCTCGATACACATACATCGGCAATCCTACGTATCGTTCACGAGGGAATGGTCGCCGTTGAGCGCCAGCTCCATCAAAGCTGTATGATAACTCGACGTCGAAGTCCGCGATACCGTATTCCGCCATCTCGAAGACCAGGACATGTTGCTACTCTAACGTACAAGCTATCTGCTTGGGTTGACGGAAACTTCACCTGGCCCTTTATACTCTAAGATACAGGCTTTGTTCACGAAAGCTGCGAGCGCCATGCATGTTTGTTTGAGCCATCAGATTGCGAAGTCGCACGAGATTCCATGGGTGCGGCCGCATTATATGCTTAACTATGATCCAGGCGTGTCGCATGTCGCAATGGCGAATGGAATTGGTGTTGGTGGTGGTGGTGGTGGTGGTAAGTCTGCGAGGTATTGAATCACTTGAAGTTGACGTACGTGGACAGTCATAGAGCTTGGTCGGGGATAGAGGTCTTGCTTGACACAATGAAAATCGCTATAGATCTGGGTTTTAGCCCCCGAGCAGGGCACTGTTTGTACAGGAAGGTCAGTAGCCATAGCAGCATGTTGACCACTGACACGCTTGCGTAAATCCGAGCATGACTAATCGTGCCGCCAGGGATGTAAGCACTTCATATCACACCAGGAGAAAGCCAACAGTCATAGCACGCTGTATTCGAATGAGTTGAGCGCAGCGCATCTAGCCAACAAGCTCGACAGACTCACGTCCGAGTGGATCCGACCAGTCGCTTCCCCAGCCTCGTGGTCTGAACGACATCTCAACTTACGCTTCGCTTCAGCGTCTCCAGGCACCAAGAGATTGGCTATCGCTGTCAGGGCAGCAACAACTGCGAGGAGCATCGCGATCCCGTTTCACGCCAGAGCATTGTATGAGTCCTCTCCGCTCTTTACGTAGACATTGATGGCGGGACTGTAAAGATCAATTACGAATTTCGCGAACCAACAATTGCGAAGCGTTCAAGCTATTTCGAAGCACTGTCCTATTGGGTGACAGAAAAAGCGGGACGCTTCTCGTGAATTTACCGTCGCAGGCGCTCGATCGCTCGTACCTCGAAAAGTGAGGTCAGCATCTTTAATAAAGAGGCGGATCTTGTACTCACAGAAGAAGGGCATCTAGTAACAGAGGTGATAGACGCACCTGTGACCGTTGGACTCACACAGTATGGCCAAAGTATGTGCCGCTATTGTTATCACCAGAGAGCCGTCATGTATATGAGAGGGTACGTCGTGGTAACAGTTCGAGCTCATGGCAATGACGTAGTGCAGTACCGAGCTCTTCCAGTTATTAGACAGCTGCAACGACTCGGTGCCGTTTGTCTTCTCAAGAGTTCCAATGCTAGGAACACGAAGTACATCAGGCTTTCAAACTACCCGAAAAGGACTATGCATGCGTAGCCGTGCCTGCGCAAACTTCTATATATCCGATTTTGGAGCCGCTTTGTAGCTCGACGGAACTTGATTCATCAACATGGCACCTCCTCCACTCATTACTCTCGAAGAGCACTTCTATTCAGAAGCCGTATTCAGTTCCCTCGATGATCGAACAAGAAAGGCAATCGAGCCTCTAGGGTCCGTTCTCGAGGACCTCAGAGAACTAGGTGAAAAACGTCTTTCATCGATGGAGAGTGGCAAAGTCTCTCTTCAAGTCATCTCTCATGCCTTCGTCTGCGGTGGTCCAACAGCAGACGCATGCTACGCTGGAAACGATGAAGTGGCTACCAAGATAGCACAATCCAATCACTCGGAACGCTTCGCTGCCTTCGCCGCTTTACCAGTAGCAGACCCCGGATCTAGTGCTCGGGAACTCGAACGCGCAGTAAAAAAGCTCAACTTCCTTGGAGCTTTGGTCGATAACCATGCCAATGGCCAGTACTTCGATGCCCCGTCCTACGATGTCCTCTGGTCTAAGGCTCAGGAGCTGGATGTACCGATTTATATCCATCCGACTTGGCCTTCGGCAGATATGTTAGCTCTGACGTATACGGGCAACTTCTCTGAAGCTACGGGACGGAGCATAGGGACTATTGCTTGGGGATGGCATAGCGATGTTGCAGTGCACATTCTTCGACTCTATGCTGCAGGCATATTTGACCGCTTCCCGCGTCTCAAGATCATTATTGGGCACTTTGGAGAAATGCTGCCTTTCATGCTCGAGCGGATTGATACTTTTAGTAATAGGTTTGGTGGTGTTGATAAAATGCAGCGGTCTTTTTGGGAGGTGTATGACAATAACATTTGGATCACAACGGCGGGCAACTGGAGTCTGGCGCCGATGAGGTGTTTACTGGAAAATACTAAGGTCGAAAGGATATTGTATTCTGTGGACTATCCTTTTGCCAGGAATGAGGACGGACTGAAGTGGTGGGAGGCTTTGGAGGAGAGTAGGATGCTGACGGAGGATCAGCTAGAGATGGTGGCGTTTAGGAACGCGGAGGCTCTGTTAAAGGTGAAGGCTCCGGCTCCGAGAAGGACATGAGATCATGGCTATCGACAGTGTTCGAGTGATGGAAACTCATCTCGAGAACCTCTCGTGTGTGTCGCAACCGTAGGAATGTCGATTGTCACCTTTGACAGCAGCCAGTTCGACATCAGTGGTGGCGATGGAGAGCGGATGGCGCTAATATGATAATTAGGTATACATACACCAAGACCACTTTCCATCTCAGTGACAGCCAATCAAGCCCTTGACCCCGGTAGGCCCTCCGGCTCCGAAGCTTAGGTCGAAAGGATCAGTTCAAGGGTTGGCTGTTGCTTTTGTTTTGCTGAAGGCCTAGGGTTCGAATCACATGCGCGCATAGTTCGTTGAAATTCTTTTTGCGTTTCGTGACTCTTGTCAACTGTCTCCACTACCACGAGATTTCAGTATGTGTCGACAGTATAGTCGAGTCGATTTCGACGAGAAGTATAAATCATGGCTGACGGTGGAAAGATGTAATCACGGTGTCCGTCGCTTGCGTTCCGCTACTAGCGTCAATTTTCTTCCCACTAACGTAGATTTGTGGAGAATGAGCTGAAAGATGCAGGATTGGAAGCGATGACTGTATTGGCTGTCAAGATAGCAGCCCTAGCAAACACACGTTCTACCATACTCCGATACGCCATCTAACCAACACGCGAGCGCGCACTCGCGGAACTCTTTCTCCCCGGCCCATCAAACTTCCTCCTCAAACTTCCTAACCAGCAGCCCTGTCTTGCCCAGTTCCTCCTTGACCTGCTTGACAGTCCATTCCCCACGATGGAACATACCTGCGCCCAATGCAGCATCGACATTCGTCTTCTCAAAGACCTCAGCAAAGTGATCGGCATTTCCTGCACCGCTCGACGCAATGACTGGTATCTTGACAGCAGACTTCGCCATTCGGATCAGCTCGAGGTCAAAACCGGAGTTGGTGCCGTCCTTGTCAATGCAGTTGAGGAGGATCTCGCCGGCACCCATGGCTTCCACGGCTGTCAGGAGCTGCACCACGTCGAGATCGCGGGTTTCGCGGCCTCCTTTGATAGTACAGGCGTACCAACAGTAACTCTCGCCATCCGGGCCTGTGTACGTCGTCTCAGTCGTATGATGTGGTGTCGCGTCTGGCGACGACACATACACTCGCTTAGGGTCTACTGAGACGACTACGGCTTGGGCGCCGTAAGCTTCGCTGATAGTTTCGATGGCAGTCTTCCCTGTCAGAGTCTCGTTCGATGCATAATATTCTTCTGCGGCTGTGACGGCGTCGGAACCAATTGAGACCTTGTCGGCGCCGGACTTGAAGTAGAGAGTTGCGACCTCGAGGGCTGGTGCTACGCGGCCTGTTTCTGGATCTTTGGTGTCTCGTATACCGCCACCGATTGTGAGTGGGACAAAGACTGTCGCTGAGGCTTGGCGCAGTACCTCCAGCATGGGGAGGTCCTTCAACGGTGTGTCGCGAAAAGAAGTAATGTTGAGGAAAGTCACCTCGTCTGCGCCTTGTTCATAGTATTGCTGTGCTTTCTGGACGGGCTTACCAAGGTTACGTACTGACTTGTCGGACTTTTCTCGAACGTCATATTGATCTCCTTTCGTCACAACCAGGTCACCGTTGTCGTTGGTCCTCACGTCCAAGCACGCAATGATGCGTCTTGTCAAGCCATCGCGTATGGAGTTCTGATCAGGATTTGGTGGCAATGGCTGCGTCTTCTTGCCCTCCAAGAACGCCTTAAGTACACGTTGCCCAGCGGCGCCACTCTTCTCCGGGTGGAACTGTGTAGCAAGTACATTATCTTTCGCGATTGCACTAACAAAGTCTTGGTCACCATATCGAGCTTTAGCAACGGCCCAGCCATCCCGCTCAAGCTCGCCTTCCCGGTACGGAACAGCATATGAGTGCACGTAGTAGTATTTGCTGTCAGGTCGCATGCCATAGACGCTAAGATTGTTGCCTTCCGTTTTGGCCGAGTTCCAGCCAATGTGCGGTACACTTTTGGTGTCGCTTCGGAAGCGTTCAAGGCGGCCTTTCACGATGCCAAGACCAGGTACAGCCGGGTTTTCTTCGGATCCTTCGAAGAGTGCTTGGATACCTACACAGATGCCCATGAATGGCTTTCCAGACTTGATATAGTCTTGCACTGGTTTCACGTATCCAGCATTTGCGAATTGTGTAAGACAGTGGCCAAAGTGGCCAACTCCCGGAAGTATCAGGATCTATGTTGCGTCAAACCTGTCAGCCATCAGCTTGTAGCTCTACAACAATGCTTGGAAAGTGCATACCTCTGCTGCAGGCACATCTTCTGGTGACTTGATCCACTGCACTTCCCAGCCAAGCTTTTCTATGGCATTGACTAGTGATCGGATGTTGCCGGCAGCATAGTCGAGCAAGTGGACTACCGGCATTGCGAAGGTGGTGTCGAGTCAATCCGCAGCTCTCGTTAGGTGTCAGTGTCAATGCAATCGCAGGTCGATGCGTGATTTCATCTCAAGATTGAGTCGAAATTTAGAGTTATAAACAAACTTTCTTATCGAGCCTAGCGCGATCTACGCTTTGCTTAGGTAATATTCGAAGACTTCGACCATCTTGACGACTTCGATCCTCTAGTCATTAATTCAACAACGCTCTTCAAGATGGTGCGCAAGCTGAAACACCACGAGCAGAAGCTTCTGCGGAAAGTTGACTTCGTTAACTATCCCACTGACGAAAAGGTATGACAACCACTGTAGTCGTTGATCTGCGACGTTTTGCGCAACAGCATCACGAAGCTGCTGCCTTGAGCTTGACTGACAAGTCGTTAGCATCGCGGTGCAGAAGTACTTCGACGATATTCGATAACGAATCCGACCGATTACAGCGCCTACAATAGGCTGGCGGGTAAGCTACGACACCTGGCGCATCGAATCTCGAATCTGCCTCCAGAAAGCCCATTTCGAAGACAACAGGAGACAAAGCTACTCGAGAAGCTTCACGACATGGGATTACTCGGTGTTGGTACTCATGGGACTGGAAAGCTGTCGGACGTCGAAAACAAGATTACAGTCAGCGCATTCTGCAGGCGACGATTAGGGGTGGTCATGACAAGACTGCGTATGGCAGAGACAGTCAGTGCCGCCAATAAGTTCATCGAGCAAGGTCAGTGTGGTTTTGGACGGACATAGACAGTATTTGGTCGATCATATTGAAGATACTGACTCGTCAGCAGGCCATGTTCGTGTTGGCACTGAAGTAGTGACCGACAGTGCCTTCCTTGTGACTCGCAACATGGAGGATTTTGTCACGTGGGTCGACTCCTCGAAGATCAAGAGGAACATTATGAAGTACCGGGACAAGCTGGATGACTTCGATCTTCTCTGAGCTGGAGTTGCGGATCTATGCATGGGATTGATCTGCCATTGGCCAACACGGAGTCACGACCTCGACACTGGCGCTAGCAACGTGCACAACAATAACAGCATTGCGCATGCTCTAAGCTGTTCGATGTGAATTGTACGGCACCACTACAATGAAGCACAGGTACTGGTGCAAAAAGGATGCCTGGGGCAGACTTTGCCAATGGGTCCGTGCGCCAACCTGGCACATATGAATGCAGGGTACCGCTCAGCACCCCACCATTCTGCTCTCCTTCTTACCACCTCTTTCCTCCTCGCCTGGCCATAAGACTACTATCGAAGAGGTTGATGTACACTGCGCGTCCGGCTTGCAGAATCTCGAAGGACATTCCAGGCATTTGCAGCGCCATATCTAGCACGACTGTGCCACATATTCGAACTGTTGAGGTCCCCGTCGCCGCCCGTACCCAACATCCACTGGTCAAGAGAGTCCAGTAAGACACTATCACTTCGCAGCAGGAGAGGCCGCAAGCTCTCTTCCCGCGTCACCTGCCTCAGCACAATAGCTGTTGGTGCTTCAATCTTCCCGTACCGCCGCCTTTGCTCAGCTCAACATCGTGGTGAGTCAAATCAGCAGACCATTAGGGTTCTCAAATCTGGCCGATCCATACCCTACGAGGCATCGATCTCTCGAATCCCGCACTCTCTGAATCTCTGACGCCTTACGATGTCGCCAGCAGCGTTGGTGCACAAGCAAGGGTCGCGTGATGCAATCGCCAAGCCAAGAAGACCTGCTTTGGCGGCCACGCATCCATTTCTCTATCAGCTTCAAAGACCTCGGCATCAAGTCCTCCCGTCGCTACCGACAGACATGCTCCTTGCAAATATGGAGCTGTCGTCGCCCAAGTCGAGCCTCACGCACTTTGCAGATCAATCAAACGCTGATTCTAAGCCACCCTTCCATAAGTTACACCAAGACCATGTTCACTTCTCTCAGCTCATCAAGGTCAGTATTTGGTACCACGAGATATTTCTGACTGCGGGCGTCATCGTCACCCATGAGAATCGCAATGTCTCGTTGTGACAGCTGTCGCCGATACGCTCGTGTGTCTTAAGATGACCATTGCTGATAGCGAATCTGTAGGATCCTCGCAAGATCACGTCTGCCGTGCCTTCTGTTGACGATCCGAAAGTGAGGTACCTGCAGATGGACATCAGGGCAAACCAACCTTCTGTCGTCAGCCCTACGTTTATGGTTGCGCTGCCTTGCGGCGAGCTGGTCGAAGCAGCGCACGTCTATGAAGACGGACAAATCAAGAAGCAAAGGGACTCTGATATTGATACTTGAACGTGGGCAGGCAGAACGACGGCCTGAATGTGTTCACAATGTGACATGCATTAGTGCATCAAGCAAATCAGGAGAATATGCTGTCTGATAATTTCTAGGAAGCAAACATACCGATGATGACACAAAACATCTACCTTCCACAGAGCGACCAAATACAAGACCACTCACTCATTCTTCTATGTCAGCATGCCATCATACGCCGAAGCAGTAGTGCACGGCAACATCAGGATCGACGAGCGCAAATCATTAGGAAAGGCACCAGCTGCCACTGTCAAGTCCATTTCAGTAGAGCAACTATGGGAACAACAATCAATCGAGTTCTTTAGAGCTTACATTTCCGAGATGCAGCACAACTGGTACGAAGCACAATATAGTCCAAAGAAATGATGATGGAATCAGCCTTGGCAAAACCTGGGATGGAGTTACCTTAAAGCTCGCGAAAAGGCTTGGCTTTTGGCTCCAGGCTTCAAACTTGCTATAGCAGCTCACATACTGTTAAAATGGCTTCGCCGTTTTAGTACGTTGCGCGTCGCGTGGCACACAACGCAGATTCTCTCCTTCACAATGGAACATCTGACCTGCGTAGATAATACTGGAAGCGTGTCATCCAACGGACAATGTTTGCGTGTTGACGGGAGCAGCGATGATGCCCATTTTCTGCCCTTGGTACTGCATGGACTACCTCATATCTCTTCCATGTACCATAGCTGCGTAAGTGCAAAATCTGGATACGGCTAAGCGCCACTATCCCTGGTTATGCAAGGTGCAGCAAGTCTGCAAATCCATTTGAGCGCTAACAATGAGACCATAGCTAGACAGAACACTTACTCCGTAGCATGACTTCACGAAGTGGAATGCCGCGCGATATACCATGTCAGACCTAGGCCAGCCCCTAGCCTATACAGCAACCGATACGAACGTTCAGCAGTAGCTCGCCGGCTTCTACAAGCAGGACTGTCCCAGCTGGTAGTCACCCCCTCGGATTCCGCAGAGCCGAATACCGTCTCTTTCGAACTCGAAGTCTCCACATCAAAAAGCACGACGGCCATGTTCGCTACCACCTGGCGCACTATAAGCAACGATACCATCCAGACATTATCCTCGACGGCGGGCATGATTCCAAAGGCATACAACTCAACCGCCTTGAATTCTTACCTTTTCCCAAAAGAACCCGCTTGCTTTTGCATGCAAAACCCCCAATCCAGGCCCCATTCTGATGACGATTGAGATGTTGTTCGTGAAAATTCTGAAGGAGGGCGGTTTTCTCGGATTGTAGGGGGTGCAAATTGATATGGCGGAAGAAGAGATCCGGACTACTTCGGGGACTATGAGCTCGTTGATGAGAAGAGTGAGCTTGTCGTTGGGAGTTATGAGGAGAGGCGGATGAGAGTGTCTGAGCATTAGGGAGATCTGAGATTCCTGGCTGATTTGATGGTGCTTTTGGGAATTTAGCAGGGGAAGAGGTGTGGTAGAGCTGGTTTTACAGGATGTTATGTTTGTGATGGCAGCTGCGGCGGATGCATGTGTTTCCGACTTGTGCGCTGATCGCAAGGCGGGTATGGCGAGATGGAGCAAGGGCTGGACTGAACATGAAGCAGGAAATGGACGTTGCTACGTCGTCTAGCTCTAAATTTACGAACGAAAATCTCGTCTGAGTTTCTCTTGCATTTCGCAGGTACATACTGACGCTAATTTGAGCTAGGCCAATGCACGTATTGATCCATCACGAGCATAGTCTGGTCGCTGCCCATAGTGTAAGGGCGTATAGTGTTCTGTGGCAAGCGAGTTTTTACTCAAATCTGGTTGTCACGTGCGCTATCACCACCTGAGCACCCAAGCCTGACCAACATCACAGGGCAACCATTTCTTGGCCACTACGCATCAACCCAGCCGACCACCATGCTAGTGGCCTTTTTGTACACCTCCAAAACCTGTAGCACCCTTTCCCATGGCAGATCCCGCAAGCTGTCCACGAAAGCAGACGCGCCTGCAGAAATATTGAAGATGTGGAAGCCTCCTCGTCAACATCGGGTGCCCAGAACCCTTCGTTATTGCGATTCAACTCCAGCCATTCTACGAGATTAGTCCAGCTTGTTGGGCGCGTGCCGATGTTGATGTTTGGGATGAGCATGCTTGTAGAATGCTAGTGCCACTGTTGGGTCAAAGTCATGAGCCTGCACTGTGACTTGATTCTCGTGGTACCAGATGCCAGATGCCTCCGCGCGGACCTGCTTGCAGCTGCGGAGCAGTGCGGGCTGTTGGTGATGATTTTGATGAATGACTATATCGTGGTCGTTGCATAGTGCATAGCGATAGATCCGGTTACGTAGCTCCGCGGAAAGTCCGAGTGGGTGGCAGCGCATGTCATCATCTCTGGCAGTCGATGGTCGTGGAACTGTCATATTCGAGCCGCCGCTTGGCTCACTTCGCACTATCTTGAGTTCAGTCACAGTGTGAGTGGACTGTATTCAAGATTCTTACCTTCCTGTGTGTCTCTCATTGTCTTGTTTTGGAATTGAAATGGCATGGAGTGGTGACAAGATTGAGATGAAGTGATTCGAAGCAAAGTCAACCCAATTTTGGTCAGGTCAAGGCGCGCAGCAGCGTGCATCGCATGCCTCGTGTGCTTTTGCTGCACGCGAACCATACATCTCTAGCTCATCATTTACTAGTCATCTACCATGTGCTCATCTGGACAATTTTCAAAGTGCTGCTCGTGGCATTGACGGCCTCGTTGGTACAATCGATGCGTGGTTCCGACGTCGCTGATTATGGACGGAACTTCCAAAAACGCATATTGTCCGCTTCTCCATTTGTTATTAGCTTCCGTCATTTCTTCTGCTGATGGAAGTTTCATTCGGACAACGTCCATGTGGTGAGAGCAGATAAAGTCTTGAAGCTCTTCAGAAGTTCAGGCTTCGCATATCATTCCCGCGTTCATACTCGAGTCCTGCAAATCTGATGCCTGACGAAGTTCTTGAGCGCGTCAGTACACCATAAGTTGCCGTCATGTTAGACCAGCTATCGGGCTCTGAGGTGTTCTGTACCCGCCATCAATTCATGCTGCGATGCTATCTAAATGCTCTCATCAATGTCCTTCAAGAACATCGTGCATAGTCATGCTTTTAGAACACTCGGAGAGAACCCGAGCTTGGTTCGCAATATCTTCCAGATGCCGAATAACTTTGCCATTACCCTCTGTGAATGTCCAGATGCTATATGGAATGCCGACGTCATCGCAATACTCCATCACCATCTTCTGCACCTTCCTCAAGTTGTGCCTTGGTATCCTTGGAAATAGGTGGTGTACAGCTTGAAACTGCAGGCCACCATGGAAGAAGTCCAACCATTCTGGGCAATCAACGTCCATAGTCGTGCGCAACATCTTTTGTGGGAACGACTCTGCGACGCCTAGATCTGCCGTGCTCATAGCGAAATGGGAGAGCGTGATCTGGACGTGCACGGGCATGGTGACGGCATGAGATATCCAGACGAATAGGAAGCGATCCCAGCCATTCGGAATACTCTTGTAGACTGTGAGATAGCCGAACCAGTACCAGAAGAAGAACTGTCCTGCTGCTTCGAAGTATCGATGCCACCAAGCTGGTCCCTTTCGTGGGCCTTGTCCAAGGAATATATATTGCCAACTCAGTACATACAGATTGAAGCGGCCGAATGTCAGGATCGGGTAGTACAGGTAGTGTTGAAACTTTAGCAGAAATTTGGCCGCCGGGTCGAAGGTCATGATCCGGTCATAATATGTACTCCTCAGACTTTCGAAGAAGCGATGGGACACAGCAAAGAATGGCATATGCTGAATGTCAGGATCGTGTTCTGTGCTGTTGGTGACAATGTGATGCACATTATGGTTCTGCTTCCACCAGCAGCAAGACAGCCCGCCAAGATAATCTGCGATGAACATGCCAACGCAGCTGTCGATCTGGAAATTGTGGGTGATGCCCATGTGGCCTGCATCGTGGACAGTGAAGACCAGCTGATGCCACAGCATGCCAAGGAACATAGCAGATAACTTGTACCATCCGTTTTGCAGCAAGAGGTAGGCTGTCAGACCCAGCAGTGTATAGCGTAGCGCTTCAACGAGGTATGCGCAGTAATTGCAATCGTAGAATCCTTCGTCACGTAGCCTGTGGTCGAGTTTCTTGTACTTCTCGACGATCGTGGCTTGTGTATTTGGGTCCAGGCTAGGGAATGTAGACAGATCACGATCCAGCTCTTGCTGCGTTCTATCGTTCCCGGTGACTATCCTCTTGCTCACACTAGCTGGTTCGCCAATGGCTAACGTGTCAAACGATGTAGCCGACGAGTCGCTTGCGGCGCCTGCACTGCTCCGCCGCCTCCGCAAAGCATCCGTGCGGCTTTCTGCGGGCTCAAATATAGGTGACGGTTCGGCGGAGCTTGCATGGCTCGAAGCGTCCTGCTCTGAGTCTTGATCGTTGTGCGCAGGAGCGGGCTGGAAGCTTTGCTCTGCTCTCTGTCGATATATTCCGCCTTGTATCGGCGGCACAAAATCTCTCCATGGTCCTTCTGTCTTGCCAATTTGGTACTTCTGCATGAAGTGCTGCGTCTCTACGGAGTGGAATGCTTTCACTTCATTTGTGGCATTTCTTCCGACCATATGCAGAAGGGCCTTACTACCTCCAGGGTGATATGGCAGCCATGCATCCACCTTCAGTACGACTTGATCCACGATCACGATCTTTCGTCCTTCGGCTATCAAGCTCTCGATCTCGCCTCTCGTAAGGATGGTATCTCGGTAAGGACTGGTATGCTGTGGTGCCGCCATGGTCACAGGCTTTTCGCGGTGTTGATTGTATTGGAATCACTATGAGGTTTTTAGCCCATCACTTTCAGAACCATTCATTACGCTGTATATTAGAGGGTAGGACCACACCACAAATCTATTGTGCATTGGAGACGGCCAAGGACCCTGATTTGTACAACGGGGCGCTAAGATTTGATATAGATTAGATAAACTCGCTAATACCAGTGAAGCTCGGCTTCGTCACCAAGCTCTCGCTGCCTCAGAGCTTCGAAGCTGCTACACAAACGCTGAACAATTCACGACCAGTCCAACACCTGCACACCCACATTTACATCACCCTTCGACCGCGTCGCGTGACTTGAGATGTCTAGCTTCGCCGCCAGATAATATCGAGTCGTCCAACTCAATACCACTACCACTACCACCACGACCAAGCACAACTCGCGATCATGGCCGACGCAATACAGCAGATGCTGGCATTTCCGCCAGAGAAAAAGAAGAAGGAGCTCAGCGCAAAGGAGTACGATAAGGACGTCAGACTGTATATCAAAAACCTGGATTCGCTCTCTCCCAACCAATGGATCAAAACGGTCGACAAGAAGAACATCCTTGAACTGCTCGATCCCTCCGTGAACTCAATACCATACCTCACCTCGCTTAATGCCCAATTTGAAGAAAACCCGAACGGCGACAAATCGCTGGAAGAACTTCTCAACTGTGCACAGGACTTCGCCGCATCTTTTGATCCAGTGCAGATCCGGTATGTGGGAAAACGATGGTTCAAGTTGTTCGAACACATTCACACCGTTTTCGAGAATTCCAACGACCTAGATGTCGCCTACTTGAGCATACTTCCCAAGCTTTTGCTACGCCTCGATCCCTCGGCTGGTACCTTCACCCACGCTCACCTCCGCATCGTCCGAATGGCTCTTCGAAAACACGTTCCGAGCCTCGCATTGCCAGTAATTGAGAAAGATATCTACGCGTTCCCGCACAAGGTTATCAGGAACGTAACAGACGAGCTGCTAGGCGAGGAACACGAACTGAGCAATGCATACATCACGGAAGATTCGGACTTCTCCTTCAGAATCAAGCCGGAATATGTACTCGAGTACTATTTGCTCGGCGCGCACATCTACATCGGCCGGCGCGACTTCCATCGCGCGCGACTGTTCCTCGAGTATGTTATTCTTGCACCAACACAGCAACACTGTGTCAGTGCACTTCAAGTCGAGGCATACAAGAAGTGGCTCCTGATTGGCTTGCTCGAAAAAGGTGAACCACATCCGGTTCCTCGAACGCTCGACCAATCAGTGCTGAAGAGCATCAGAAATGTCGCAAAGCCATACGACGCTCTCGCAGATGACTTCTCGAAGAGGGACCACAAAAAGTACTTGGCCGAAGCCGAAGCTGGACAGACCATGTGGGACGAGGATGGTAATTCGAGATTGGTGAAAGAGGCGGCAAGTGCGCTGATTCGATATCGCGTGCTTGATCTACAGAAAACGTTTGCTGCATTATCCACAGCTAGAGTAGCGCGTGCGATCGATCTGTCTGAGGATGATGCATTAGAACTACTGCAGCAGATGATCCAGCATGGTTACCTCAAGGCCGACATCTCGAGCACAGATGGTGTGCTACGCTTCCACGAAACGAGTACTGATCCAACTCTTCCCAGCGGCGATCTCGAAGCCCAGACACGGCGCATTACGGCACTGGTGGCTTCAATCAAGGACACCGATAGGCGGCTACAGCTCACTAAAGAATACGTCGAATACGCCAAGCGCATGAAGCGTACCAACGACGCTAGTGGTGATGTGGCCGATATGATGGACCTGACATGGGATACGCCCGCAGCCAATGACGATGGAGATGAGGATCTAATGATAGGCAACTTGTAGGATGGTGCTTTTGATGATGAACCTTTGCTCGACCAGAAGAAGGCGCGGCGGCATAGATTCCATTGTGGATGTGCTATGATGTGACGCAGAAGCTCTCAGAGCGACGGAGGACTCGACTTTAGCGAAGGAGTTCATGCATTTGATGGCCTTGAGGGCGCTGCCGCAAGTCTCCTGCGAGCGAAGGCTGCTTACAAGCGTATGCCGATGCATTGCGCTTGCAGGAACATAGCGTAGATATAGCTGAAACAGACAGCTGGCTATTGATCTCCCAGGTGAGTAGATTTCTTTTGCTCGCGTGACGCTTTAGTGTCTCGAGGTAAGGGCAGGCTGCAGTCTGTGCTGCTAGAGCCGAAAGTGAGCCACGAAGTTCATCCTCACTTCAAGCTCTGAAAGTGGCCCGTAGCTTCAAGTCGCCACCAAACACGTCAGACTACATTAACCCGCAGGATTTCTGGTATTCCCAGCAGAACATCGATCTACACTGGCACAAAACGGCTAGTCACTTTGTCGACTAACTAGTGGTGGAAAGCTTGCGACTGCAGTAAGAAGCCGTTATGCTACTCGACCACGACTATACGCGTCACAGCCGACGGTCACGTGCAAGAGTATACCCGACCAATATGGCACTTTGCTCACCTACGGCGCCCCCTAATACTAGCTGTCGCCTTCTCGAGCTGTGTGCCGAGCTTCGGAACAGCATCTACGAGTACGCCTTGACGGCAACAGGCGAGGTCACAATCACGAAGGAAACCTTTCCACAACCGGGACTTCTTCGCACGTGCCGACAAATTCGAACGGAGGCTCGACCGATCTACTACGTGAACAACAACTTCATGGTCGAGGCTACCGCAGGTGATCCCTCCGTCCTGAAGGCATTTTCTCGCCAGCTCGCATCGTACAGGCGCAAGGGCGGCATACACAGTCGGTTGTTCTTCAAAATCGATCCCATCAACAGGGACCCATTGATCAGCTGGACCAGGGCTTTACGATGGCTGAAGGAATACCACAGTCACAAGCTCGGTAGCTTTCATTGCGCCTGCAGAGAAGCTGGTCTTCCTAGTCATAGCTGTTGTGCTATTGGCACGTGTTTTGACATTGTCGGAGACCTTCACTCTACAGAGTGGGAGGTCGTCGCGAGGGTTTTGGAAAAACACAGGGAAGCTTTGGAGTACGAGGCGGATGGTAAGTGGGTTTGGGCAGAGTAGCGAATGCAGCTTGAGTGGGCAACGCGCTTTCGCGGGTCAAGGCATCAGAAAACAGGTCAATGTCCGGCGATCCAGCGATGGTGATCGTGGAGGAGATGTTTGCTGCAGTGCGGTGCATACATTCGAGGTTGTGGGCGAGCTCTGATATCAGCTCGACGGCATCCTTGGACATTGAGAAAAGAGCCGCAGAGCCAACGGCATTAGTGCAGTGGAACTTCAAGCAAGCTGGATTGAGATTGGATAGAGAATCAGACTAAAGAGCGACGTTGTCTCAATGCGAGTCGGCCAGAGAAATCCACGAGTCTGCAAACATATTTTCTTCTGATGCACTGCCATGGCGTCACACATATAGTGAAGACGGATCAGGGAGCGTCGGAGAGCTCAACAGGCAGTCTCACGATCTCGAAAAGTCGAGCGAATTCCTGGAAACTTACAACAAGTCATGGTGACTCATTATGGTCGAGGAAGAAGTGGCAAGTTTCGGTACACGTTTATCAACCATTGCGTGCTACCTTGCGGCGATATTTGTAAGCCATACTTTTTTAAATCTGAGTTGGGGAGTATGGTGCACTCGACAATCTGGCTCTCGACCAAACGGTGTACTGGCCAGATCTGTACGAGGTGTCCAAAGAGATTCGCAGGCTCGCGGGACGCTTCAGTAAAGCGAAAAAAAGCCATCAAGTGGGTGCTACGACGCAGACCATTAGCGCGGGAGTTTCTGCCATGCTCAACTTTCCGAGAGTGTGGTGTATTGTCGTCAGTATCGGCGGCTCAAGGCGAGTCAAAGGTCGGCGGTATCGTAAGTATGTCAGATCTTTGGGACTATTTCCTGGCTATAACTTTGCGGTGGACAACTGGTTCGAGGCACCGTCAGTTTCTGCGTAGGATGAGGATCGCCCAGCCTCAGCTCTGTTATCAGCGAGAGAAGGACTCTGTAGCTGAGAGAAACGACAGCTCTGATTCTGACTCCGGAAATGAGATAGATCACGTCCGAAGGGATGCCATTGATCTACTGGTAGATGATTTTCGACACCTAACTATATAGCTGCCCCTTTCCTTAACGTCTCACCTAGTCGTTCGACCCCAGAGCAAGCCTCTTCTGCATGGCACCCTGTAGCCTGCAGAGCTTCGACGACGGCACTGGTGGACAAGAACTCTATTTTGACTGTCCTCAGCCCTGTATCGAGCCAGCAAAGCTATAATTACAACAGCACAGCAACGACTGTTCACGAGCATCATTGCATGTAGTATTCCAGACACTGCGACGATGGGACCACCCGAACACGTCTCTTGAACCGTTGATCGAGCTGGGCTTTTCTGGCGACAATCCCGACGAGGAGGAAACCTATACAATCATGCTGATCAAGCTAAAATTGAAACAGTCAGCGCTAGATAAAAGCATAGTCATCCGGGCACCTTGCAGGTAATGGACTACGCGCTGCAGGACCCCTTCATTGCCGACCATTGTTAGCAGACAATGCCAGCACGATAACATGGAGCATCACTGATCGGTTCGGGCATACCACATTGTATGGAAGTGAAATCTGCGCATCAGCTTGGCTTTGGGCCTGTATGTTAACGGGGACACACAGTCCGAAGACGGTGATTTGCTCACATTGAAAAGTCACCTTAACTGCTAATCCGCGCACCGCAATGACCGGCTCAAAGGAGTAACGTCCAATGGTCGTGTAGCAGCGGAAAAGCTATACTGCAGGCTAATAAGCCGTGCATATTTCACCCTAGGGTCTAGCTATGTCGTTCTAGCCGCGACAGCAACAGTGAAGAATGATCAGGACGCCGGAGTGTGCATAATAGTCCGCCAGGACCCGCCAATGTATAAATGGTGTCTTCCAAGAGGCCATAGAAGCTGCTCAAAAGTGGCAGAGCACATCTGGAACACGTAGTTGAAGTGGAATGATCTTATCGTTACGATCTTGCGTCATCCGATCACCAAAGTCTTGGCGTGCGGGCCGCAACACCTCTCCCACTTCACTTCACTTCACGTCGCTTACAATACCTGTAGTGCCAACATGACTACAACCGCGCACATTTCGATGTATACACCTGATCATGAACACACTCATAGCGACTGTAATGCTCCCAACGTCGTGCGCCAAACTCTGGAGCATTGGCAACCACATACGTGGATTATGGTAAAATCAGCGAACTCTTGAGCCTCCTGAACTCGGAGTCAAGTCCAGCTGCACACGAGAGAATGTGCTTGACGCAGTCCAGTCAGCATCTCTGTCATTAACTTCTGGCTCGAGGTATCTCATGCCATTATTGCTTGCGGATCGAAGCGGTACCTCGCCAAGGACAGATGTCGATCTCTTCCCGTAAAGCGCAAATTTTGCGCAAGAGCTGATAGTAGGTGACGCCTCTACACACATGAATCTATGCTGCCTTCGAAAAAGAGAACGAATCGCATAGCCCACGCAAAGGATAGGAGGGCACAAATAAGCGAGGCATCACGTGGGAAGTATTTTGGATGTACAGAAAGCGGAGAAGGTTTGCACATGCGGGGTCTGGCCATTGGATCAGCTCGATCACCATATACTTGAGTACTGACGCGACAGCGACTTTGCGCATGTTTTCAAGGACATGCCTTCGCAATATGCGGTCGCTATGAAGTTTTACGCATTTGGAACCTGCCTGACCTCGAGTAACCTGCCATGGCGCTTGAAGCAGCTGGAGGCACGAAAAAGAAGGCCTCTGGTACCGGAAGGAGTAACATAACCCGACGTCGCACTGGCTGCATCCCCTGCCGAGATAGGCATGTCAGATGCGACGAACACAAACCAATCTGCAAAAGATGTGGCAGATCTTCGACGGAGTGTGTATGGACTCGCGACATCAAGATTGTGTTTCACGAGAATCCTGAGAAGCCTCCAAGACGTCTCGACAGTGCAGCAGAGCCAAGATCGTCGACTGCTGAGCGGTCCGCGGGTTCGCTTGGTACGGGTCTGCTAACACCATGCGCTGACGCGACTACGATTGACCTGGCCAGCTCAACCCACCTTAGCAGTCCAGGCTTTAACATCGTCGACATTGTAAGCCCAGGTCTGGTATCTATCGATGTTGAAAGTGCACACCTCGAAAGCCGAGATCTTGCTGCTGCTGATATCGCCAACGTCCGATCGACGATCACTAGTCCGGCTCCACAGCCAGAGCTGTTCACCAATTGGGCTATCCTCGGTGCTTCAGATCTCGTACAAAAGGCGCTCGCAACAGACTTGGATCTGAAGTTGATGCAGAATTATATAACAGAAGTGGCTCCATGGTTTGACGCACATAGTAGCTATCGATACTACTCGCGAATCGAGGTGCCGAGTATGCTGAGCTGCCCTCCATGGAGAGCGGCAGCTCTGGCAATATCGGCCAAGAATATTGAGCTACGGGAAAAGCGGTCACTCACTGCCGGGTCGGACTCGCTACCACTTCATCTGTATCAGCTTGCCGTACGACTGGTAATAGAATCTATGTCTGGCCGATTTGAGCGAGTGGGAACGTTGGCCGGCTGTGTCTTGTTGTCCGTCTATGAAATGATGACGGTAACCTACGATGATTGGCGACGGCATGTTCAGGGTTGCGCGAGCATATATACCCACAATCGTTGGAACGGCTCGACTGGCGGCCTCATCAGTGGCTGCTTCTGGGACTATGCGCGAATAGATATTTGGGCGGCATTTTGTGCTTCTTCGGAAACCATGTTGAAGCCCGACACATGGTTCGACCATCCGGACCAGATGCTGCGACTAAGTGACATCAATGAGGACCTGCATTCACAGATTGCAATCTGGCTCACAGCCCGCGTAGTCAACATGGTTGCCGCCACTGCGGCACCTGCAACAGACGACGAGTTCCAAGCAATATATACCGCCATGACCAGCTGGGAGCGTTCAGGAAGCGTCGCAACTCGACCGCTCGTTGTTCGTGACGCAAATGCCGATGAAGACCATGCATTCCCGCAGATTCTGTTCTCTACACACAGCTCGACCATCGGACACACGATGTGGAATAGCGCAATGGTGTTACTGCTGGAATATGCCGCAACACGCCGGCCCGAGGAAGCTCACAGACTCAAAGACGCGGCATATAGCCATGCCTTGACCTCGTGCGGGATCATCGAAACGAATAACGATACCGCCTGCCTTGTCAACTCTTTGCAACCTGCATTCATCTGTGGCCGGCATATGAGGACGAAGTCGCAGAAGTTTGGCACGCTTGAACTTCTCGCACAGATCGAGCGCAAGACGGGCTGGAAATGTGCTTGGAGATCGGAAGGATTGCGCGAATTCTGGAACTTGTGCTGAATGTTCTTGCACGATCTCTTGCGGAATTTGCATGGAGATCCGCGTATATGTTGATCGCGCGGCTGCTGCTGCTGGAACGTGAGCATGCGAGCGCTACATCTTGCCCAAAAGGGAGAGACGAAGGTGCAAAACGAGGTTCGACACAGCCGACTATAAGCGATGTTCCTCCAACATTGTACCTGCGATGAGGCTGGTATTTTAAGCATAACGCGTCTTGGATCGACGCTATTGCTAGGATTGCAGGTCATCATAGCAGACTCCGAAGCGAGTCACTACAGTGACGCCACGTTTGTCATCTTGGTGGACACCCGTGCCTACGGCATACAATCGAGTAACGCACAGGCCGCACATTAAGTGTGCCCTACCAGCCCAGTCAGGCGCAATAATGGATCTGCGAAGTCTGGCGTGGATCGAGCTCGGCAATGTGGTCTGATTGAATACGCCTCTGCAACCGAGCATGCGCATCGCATTTGATATCAACTGAGGACTGTGCTGTCAGCATTCCACGCATGCGTACTGATGAGCTTTCCGGTCGCTTTCTCCGAATATTGCGCGAATGTCCGAAACATATCGTGGCGCAGAAAAGAGGCCCGTCCCAGCAGTAGTGCTGATTACGACTGCTTATAAGCAGTTCTGTGATGAGCTTTCCTACAGCGCGTTGGCATGGCTCGGAGCCTGACAGACTATTCTATTGGATGCATCTAGTCTATGCGAGATTCTCTACCGCTTCTCGCAGTCTAAAATCTGTCGGGTCTGAGCTAAGTAGTGCTTCGATCTGTCCGTTCCCACCATGCTCAATCGCACACTACTGCTCGCTCTTTCGTGCGCAGACATCTCTGCAACGTCCTATGCCTATACATCTCGTCAATTCGTACGCCATACTCCCTGGCTCGCTATCCTTCAATGCAAGCAGCATGGTACACAGAGTGCGCTGACAAAGACTGCGGTCGAATCTGTCGTAAATGCAGCGCCTTCACAGCTACTCTCTTCAAACCTTTCACACATCTACAAACGCACCTTCAACCAACATGACCATTACTCTTAGCATTAAATTTCGGTCCGTGCAAATGCTTGCCCACAAAGTAATCCCATCGTGGTCCGCCAAGTTCTTCTCGTGCTCGTCGTTGTAGGACAAGCTTCTGAGCAGCCTGCTTCAGCATCGTGCTCGGCGGCGCGTACGAGTCGATCTCAGCGTTGTATGGTCGCGTCAGTTCTTCGATCGTGGCTTGTTCCATTTTCGTTAGACTGGCCCCACCTGCAACCGTCTTCTGTTCGCCAGTTTGTGGATCTGTCCATACTCCTCGTTGCCATTCGTCCAGCGGCATATCCTCGAAGCCTCTCGATACGTTGAGTCGCTTGTACCAAGTATGTTCACCGTGCGCATGTTCCCTCATCTGCTTATGTTGCTTCTCGCCTTCGGTATATTTGATGAGCAAGTTCTGGATCACTGCTCGCTTCTCCAGGAACTTGTTGATGAAGCCAGTCCCTGGTACACGCCAAGGCGCGGAGCTTGTGAAGCCGTCGTGGCTCGTGTTCGGTCGGCCGGTGCCGATGCTGAGCATTAGAGCAGGCGATTCTGCTTTGCCTTCGTAGAGTGCGTGAAATTCGCTCAGCGCTGCGCCACTTGGATTGTTTTCGCGAATGCCTCCGTCTTTGAATGACTTTTCCTGCTCGTCTACCACTGCTTGCACCATTTCGAAGTAGAAGGGTGCGGCGGTAGTGGCGCGTGTTACTGTCCAGATGGGTAATGGATCAGCGCCCTCGTTGTACCGGGTTATCCAATTCGGGGCATCCTCGGAGTAGTAATGCGGGTAAGAGCGCAGTAGGTATGCTTCCGAGATGTGCTCGTCGTGTGTAGCCGTCAAGCAGCACGATTGACAAACTCGAGGCTCATCCACGTCAAACGGTGTTGGCTTGTCAAGAAGCGCGCCAAGCTTGTCACTGTCCCATGGATGCAGATCGTTACCGTCGCAATTCTCGTGTTCGTGACATCGACTACTGACAATATCGCGCACGGCCTTCTCCAGAGGTTCGTGATAGTACTTGGTCATAAGCGGCACTTTGCTTCTTCGTTTGCCAAATAAATCATCGCCGACTTTGCGATACAGCTCCAGTCCTTCAGTGACTGTCATACGAAGTCGTCCGAGGATCGTGGCGATGAGACCTCCAGTTGATGTACCGTACATGAAGTCAAAGTAATGGCATGGCAGCAGTTCTTCTTCAGAGACTGCCTTCTTGGTAGAAAGGTCGGCTGTGATAGCATCTTGTGCAATAGTCTCGCGCACAGCAGCCGGTGCCGACTTCGTTTGCTCAAAGCTCGTGCCAACGCCATGTTGTGCTTCAGCAGCATCCGGGTCATTGCCGAGCTCGCGGTGATATCCAGCTCTGCCTCGAAGCGCACCAGCTTCTACCTGCTCGTCTTCATCATCGTGCCTTTCGTGGTACTCGACGGGACTATCCGTCCGAACATCCACAGTAGCGGAATCGTAATACTGCTCCCACAACCACACTTCATGCATCAACGCCTTCAAGATCATCAAGCTGCTGTAACCACGAATTCCTCCACCATCAAGCGTCAGTATGCAAGGATGCCACGGATCATCCACACCTCGAGCCCATACTCTTCCTGCCTTTTCAGAATCGCTGGTCTCTTCGCGTCGAGGCGCGCTCGGCGCTCGACTTGACGTACGCGTATGAGGGCCCGAGGGCGCGGATAACGTTGCTGTACTATTCTCCATCTTGTCTGCCGTGGATGTAAGGATACTCCACGGCCTGATCGGTATTGAATCCACTTTCTCAGTCCCACGTAGGGCAGGGCAGTCTCTTTCTACGTTGTCTCTATATGCTTCTAGCTGCTACTCGATTCCGAATGCTATGTTCTTGGGAAGCGGACCAGAAGTTCTGTAGGTGCCTGTCCGTTATTGGCAAAGGAGCAGAGGATCGCGGCCTGTACGGCGGTCGTCCTGTGTTACTATGAAACGAGCGTGCGGGAGTGGGAAGAGAGTGATGGAAGTCTGCTGAGCGGGTCACCTGCCAATAGCTGTCTCGGAATGTGCTTTGAGCTCGGAGACGATCTACGTATAAGCGTTGTTCTTTCTGCAGGTACTGTGATCCAGCGAATGTCGGAAAAGACAAGAGGAACAGGTGTGCGCACAACGTCTACCCGCTATGCAATACGTGACCTACTAGAGCTTAGTGGACAGTGTAGAGCATGCAATAGCGGCAGCTTTGGATGCAGAAGACAGCCCTCTGAGCAGAAAGGCGGTGCCCAAGCCCCGTGATGGTCTGCGCCAGTGCCTGGACGCTACTAGTAAATATCCGATCCAGATCGGCATGATGCTGTCCAGACGTAGTTAGAGGCAGGAGTGGCTGAGGCATCGATATGGGGCTTGAGAAGGACGTTCCACTCTGCACACAATCTAATGGGCGGCCTGCATGTAGCTGCGTACAAGGTCAAAACCCGAACAAACAGCCCATCGCCGACACTTCAACGTTCTCGAGCACATTTCAGGTTCGGTGCGACATGAGCGCGGTTGTGTCCAGCAGAAGGTACTGTGCCGTTGTGGCGGGTATCATATTTCTGGCTCATCCAGGTCATCGTGTGTGTGTGACTAAGTCGTGACTGCATCTTGCATTGGACCCTATATCGTATTGTGGAAAGTTGGCCCGCGGAAATATGGACAGTCATCTCAGCACAAGATGTCAGATTGAAGAACGAAATTCGTTGGCGTAGGATGTATGTAGGTACTGTATCGGTCTCCCGACTTGAAGAGTCCTAGTGCAGATGCTGCGCCACATTCCCTTCCCAAAAGCGGCCCGCGCGCTCGAGCCAGACATGGATCATGGATGTGGCCAGGTCCCGATGACGAAAGGTCGTGAACCTCGCCTTTGCAACACAGCCAGTCACCTGCGCATTCTTCACGCTTGACCAAACACATCACACTATCGCTCACGCCTATACTCGGTTGCTTGCTTGCCTGAGTCCTCAGCTGACTTGGACCTGCACAAATTACATATCTGCAGTGGATACTTCTGAGACGTGCTGTTTCTTTCACCAACGCCCTGTCTCAGGCTGTAGCATTCCACACGACCAGACTCGCCCCTCAAAGAATCTCTTATTCATTGAACTTCGCAGTGACTCACCCACATTCGTGCCTGGAGGCCGTCCCATTGGTCACGAGCGCCAACATGAGCGCAACGCAAACACAGCCCGGCGCAAGCAAAGTCGATACTGGCTTGACAGATTCAACACATGGCTCTTCGAGTAGCAGTGCGAGCGCCGAGAGGTATCGCCTTGACGAGCTAGACGAGAGTCCCATATTACTGTATAAGTATCGTGGTAGGCTTCAGACCTCGTCGCAGAAGGATCTCTGCGCGTGGCTTGACAAAGGTGGGTGGGCTGGCGGTATCGCAGAATATACACCTCGAATACTGATATCAATCCCGACAGACGAGAAGCTTCGCGTAACGAAGAAGCAGATCCCGAGAATGACTTCATACGTCGATGTCAAGCGACACGACCTCTATTTACCTGAAGAGCAAGATATGTATAAGAGCCTACCTAATTACGATTCCTCGCTCGCCTCGATCAAGCTACCCTCGACCGCATACTGGAGTCGGCTGTTTTTGGGTAACTACGACAACCTCTATATCGTATCGCCAGAAACGACACCTACGTCCAGTCTTGCCGATGATGATAGTCAGCGCACTAGCCCGACAAGCACATTCGGACAGGGAAGTGAAGAGTGGACGAGAACGGGTGCTGCACAGAATACGTGACAATGGCTTGCCAAGCAAGCAAGCAAACATTGTGCATTTCTTGACGGCATTTCAGCGGTGGTCGTCTGGTGTTCAAGACGGACTATGGATAACAGCCCGAGGATCGATACCCAAATCTTGTTCTTAGCATATGAAGGAGTAATGGATAAACGATGTAATGGTCACGATTTGATGACATTTTTGATCCAGACAGTCTTCTTGGCCCTATTCACTACGTCTCCATTGCATCTCGCATTTCGTGCTGACCAGGAGGTAGATCGTGCTGATGAACAGTATCCTGCAATCGTTCTGTCAAGCCCAAGCATCTGTGCTGCATCGAGCCAATCATTCACTACTTGTCTCTCTACGAAGATGAAAGTGTGGTCTGCAGCTCATTTTGAGGCTTCCAGCGTCGGCAACGACATTGCGTCCCATCTTCTTCACGCCAAGTGCAAACAACGGATATTGGTACTGCTTATGTGTCGATGTATTTGTATCATTGCCTCCCACTTCGTATTGCTGACACGTAATTAAAGCGACATTGCCAGGTCGAGACCTCCATCTTCTGTAAAGGACAGCATCGCGAAGTGTGATGTTTCAGTACCCTCGCGAGGGCCCGACACCCCAGAGATCCATTGCGACATACTCAAAGCATCTTCATGGCTGACTATTGATCTACCCGCCACGATCTGGAGCCAATAGCTTGGCCACGCTCATTAGACTCGAGACATTCTTGAAGCCAGCCCGAGGGAAAGAAAATCAAAAGCCGCGGTCATGTGTTCATGCTGGGAACAAGTCTGTGAATTAAAATTTAGCGATACAGAAAGACATGGCTGGCTGGCTGCCTGCCTGCCTGCGATGGAGATGGATATGAAAAGGACTGAAGACGGCATGGCCATATTGCATGAACTTCGGCTGCCACTATCTCCACCATGCTGGGCTGCTAATCCCGAACACAATCGTGAAGCCAGATTACAACCATAGTCCTCCTCTGCCGTGGCTCGATACGTACACTGCGCAGTGCCACCGCGGGACTGAGAAATGTGAATTTCAATATGGGGCATCTCTTCGCTACATGCTTTGCCGTAGAGCTGATGAGTCCGCCTGGAGTGATGCAGAGCGGCAGTGGCGTCTGAGAGTGACAGCCGAGAGGCAAGCACGGATTGAGTGCAAAGATGACAAGTACTAGCGAATTTCTTCATGATAGGCTTACTGCGGTCTCTTCAGTCCAGTCCTGCTTGAATTGCCCTGCGAGCGAATTTCACTGCTGCTCAATGGTGAACTTGATGGTACTGTCCAATTGACGAAGCAAGCTATCCCAAACCACAGTCTTCATGAAAGGGTACTGTTCGCGTAGTCAGACGGCTTTCAGATGCTCGATATCTCGAGCGACAATGTCTTTGCTTTCCATGATGCTGTTTGAGAGTGGAGTCTAGCGACGCGTGGTCAGCTTTATAGTTATGACCGTGTCTGCCGGTGACCGAATAGTTTGCGTTCTGCGCTCTACAAGTGTCGAGAACCGTATTCGTTCCGAAAATTGAAGCACCAACGCCACTCGCGTGCGTGACATGTGTGGAGAGTGAAGCTTTTCGGTCATCCGGTACTCTGCTCCGGTTGCGAAGACGTAATGTACAAGCTCCGAGGCAAATAGCATTCAATTGTCACGCGTGACCGTTTGCACTGCCTGTCTACAACACCTATTGAGCTACCCTGCAGTCTCCCAACTTTGGACACGAAGGTGCTGTGGGACCCTGCTACTACTACGTCGCACTTCATAGTGCTACTCATTCACTGTTGTAGCTGGCGTGCCAGAGCCTGCAGCAGAGTCTTCCATGCCGTGTAACGCATCTCCGAAACTGTTGTCCAGACCCATGCCATCGGTCTCATCTCCAAAACTCACAAGGTCGTTGCTCCCATCCGGGTTGAGGAGGTCGTCGAAAGTGTTATCGTTGAACATGCCCGAGTCGCCCGCATCGCCCATGTTGTCTCCAAAGGCATTGTTATCTGTCAGACCAGCTGTCTCTTGTTGCGTATTTTCCTGCCCGATGTTGCTCGAACTACCTGCAGCAGACGGCTGCGTTGTACTAGCGTCCGGACCTGGAGATGGGGCAACGAGGTCTGCCGGGGGCGGCGCTGACACAGCCTCTTGATTCATGTCTTCTGCATTGTCATCTCCGAAGTCGATCATATCGTTGCCAACATCCATGTCCATGTCGTCCATTAACGTGTCGTTCATGTCCACTCCAGGCATGTCTGTGTTCGATTGACCTTGTGTACCTTGCCCTTGCATTACTTGATCGGCACCAATCTGATCTGGCGTAGGCTGGTTAGATGTTGGCGGAGGAAATGGTGCATTGGTCGCGGGCGCTTTCTGCATCTGCTGCTCGTCGCTCTCGGGAGCCGCATCTGCCGGGCCGTTAATAGACATGGCTGGCATGCCGTTCGCGCCAGGAGTAGATGCCGCAGTAGAGTTATTCTGCGTATCATTGATGAGACCGCCGACAGAATCGTCCTGTGGCATGTTCTGCTGGTTGGAGCTGTATTCGGGCTCCTTGCGCTCTTTAAAGCCACCTCGTGCAATCCTCTTGGCGCCTTCAGCGGGAGCAATCTTGACCTTCAGGAGGTGTTCCACTTCCTTTGTGATGTCATCCACAGTCTCGTTGCCATGACTATCCTCGGTCTGGCCATTCGTTTGAGGCACATCCAGACGAAACACTGGCACAGCATTCTCGTGACTTTCCCACGTGGCGTATCTCAACCTCTTCTCTGCTTGCATGAGCGACTTCGTCTTTTTCCACTCTTGCATCTTGGCGGCATGTTCTGCTTTCATGCGTTCAAGCTCTGCTTGTCCCTCTTCGAGATAGTTCTGTACGCGTTTGCCAAACTCTTCCACCTGCTCTTTCTTGAGGTTTGTGAACGGCGGCGCATCTTGAGGCTTTTTAGGCTTCTCTCCTGCTTCCTTGAAATCTGTAGAGGGTAAGTCGAGGATGCCGTCCGTCAGACCCTTGAGCTCGCCCATCAAGCCGAGTCCAAGGTCAGGAGGGACTATCTGGCTCGTCGCGTAGGGTGAGGAGAACACTTCCTCCATCCACCTGTGGTGTTGGCTGTATCTCGCAACACTGATATCGCGCTGAGTCAGGTGATCGAAAAAGTCGCCTAGAGCAGTGTCTTCTTCGATCTCGATGCTGATGTCCGGCGCACCGTCGCTGGAGCCAGGCATTGGCATTCCTGGGCCTTGTGTACGAGGTCGTTTCGCGGCCGGAGGCCCACCCGCTTGTGCTGCATGTTGCTGTGGGAATCGATTCTGCACGCTCACGCCGCCATACTGTCCTTGAGGCTGCATTGTTCCAGGTACATGAAGAGTCGGCCAATGTTCGCGATCATGAAGCATGAAGTCCTTGCGATCCAGCCTGCCTTGACTCTCCAGCCATCGTCGCTGTCCCATGATATGTTGCATTTGCGTCGAGATCGGAAGCTGCGCAGCTGGGAGCCACTGCTGTTGGTTTGCACTGTGATAATGGACGATCCACAGCGACGGATCAGGAGGCGGTGCATTGACAGAAGGGTTTTTAGACACAAAGTGATATCGTGTACGCGCATGCGTAGCCATCTGGTCCATTCCAGGCCTGTACCCGAACATGTGCATCTTTAGCTCGATCGTATATCCGCCGAACTCTTGCCTATACGATTGTTCCGGGTCACCCCAGACATAGCCGTCTGACGCATACGGCTGATCGTTCTTATGTAGTGGTATCCATTCTAGCCAGACTGTGCCATCTTGTGGTGCTTGTACATAATTCCATGACATAGGCGCAATTTGCTTGACTATCGAAGGCGCGTCGAGGAGGTATCTAAAGGCTTGGTCGACATTGAGGGTTTGTACCACGGGGAAGCGATGCAGAGACACGAGATGAACGTGTGGTTGGAGCTGCTGCGCAACTCCTTGCGATCTGTGAATGATATTAGCATGAGTTGAGCAAACGAGGAGATGCAAAGATCATACGGGTCCTGCATCTCGACCGCGATGCGACTCGAAGCACAAGTGAATGCAAAGGCAATGGACAGATGCTCGTAATGCCGTCGCGCTAGTTGTGCATGCAAACATGTGCAGACAACCAACGCGACTTTCCTCGAAGCTGGCCTGAAAGCGCGGCGGCCGCTGCCGCTTGCTCCCGAGTCCCGCTCCCGCTCCCGCTTTCGCGTACACAGACCCTGAGCTTTGCTCGACTCGAGCGCCATCTGTGCATCACTTTGCGCTGAACTGTCAGCAAACAACAACCTCACTTCTCACTTCTCACTTCTCGCTGCCACACAATCCTCTTCACCTCTACCTCCAGTATTTCTCCACACCGCACCCACGTCGTTCAGCACGATTTCCGCCCTCATTGCGAGCTGAATTGACACCGGCTTGACCACCAACAACCACTTTCCAAGATGGCTGACGCAGGTGACGACGACGATCTCTTCGCTGAGTGAGTGGTAGCACCGACCTGCCACCATTCTTCCCAGATCACTAATAGTATGCAGTCTCTACGACGACAATACTGAGGATGCAGCACCCGCACAATTGAAGACAGAGCCACTTGCTTCAATTGAGCAACCGGAGCCACTACAAGCAACTGCACCGAGCGGCATCAAGACAGAAGTCAGACAACAGAGCGATGGCAGCATCGCCCAACCTCAAGCAATGGACGCAACGACCAATTATCAGGGTGGAGATTTCAATGACTCGCGACCGGAGGAGCGCCCCATAGGCACAAAGGAGGATGGGTAAGTTCAAAAGTGCTTGACGTCGTTTTTGATGTCGTTGTGACGTGACTTTACGCGAGCGTGAGCGTGAGCGACCGGCGGGTAGAGAGGAGCGGACAGCAGACGCAATAGAGCGGAGCGGACAATAGACGGAGCAGAACAGGTCGGACAACAAGCAGAGCAGAGCAGGGCGGACAACCAGCAGAGCAGAGCAGGACGGACAACCAGCAGAGCAGAGCAGTGGGGACAACCAGCGGAGCGGACAAAGAACACCGCTCCGAACCTACCTGGATCTTCCTGGACAACATCTTTGCAGGCGCGACCGAGCAAAGGAATTAGCACTTGGATGTCCTCATGATCACTGATAAACAAGCACGGTTTGGAAGATGCATGGATTGACGTTGAACACACTAACGCTGGTCCGACTCGACACCTGCTGCGGGAGCGGTGCAGTCGGAAGGATCACCGTTATGGCGAAGGAAGTGGTCGTTCTGCATGTTGGCATTGACAGAAGTCAGCGCCAGTTGTGAACAACGCTCGCAAGTACACGTGCACACTGTTGCGTACTAGCTTGAGCGGGGCATCGGATGTCTTAGAGCAACTGGATATCTTGCTCATCAGTGCTCTTCTGCATTGGTCTTCTACTTCTACATTGGTCTTCTACTCTACCCTCTGTATGTCAAGTCCGCAAACCTGACATCAGATGCAAGTCAATACCAGACAGCAGCGGTAGCTTCATACGATGCGACATTAGCAGACAGACAGCACATCAGACAGAAGATAGCGCATAGCGTCATGCAGCTGAGCAAAAAGTCGCACCGCTTCGAAGATCTTAGATCTGAAGACGCGCAAAGACACTGCCAACTACAGATGCATGCAAATCAGCTTGAGATATGCCGCAACGAGAGAACTCGAGTCTACCATGCTTGCCATGCGCATTTTCGTTTGGACAGAATTCGGCAAAAGCCCTACGTCACTGGCATGCAGAGCGGCGTGGCTGTGGAGACGGCACGTGCTCGATACGAGGATCGCTCGCCTTACACATACGCACCCGTACATCTTCATGCCGTCGAATAGTGCAAGAACACAACTTGCCAACATGACTGGCGCTGTCCAGATCTGGTCATGCATGCGGCAGGCTGCGTATGCAAGATGCATCAACGGCAGGTCACGTGGCTACAATCAGACACAAACCGATGCGGACTGGACCTGTATGTCTCGGACTTAGGTACTGGAGACACTCAAAGGGACTTTGCTCACGCTCATTTGCTCGCGTTCGACGAAATCGTCATGGAAGCTGAGCAGACTTACTGACATATTGCATGCAGGAAAATGTTCATCGGAGGACTGAACTGGGAGACTACAGACCGTAAGCTTGATGCCCGCCCACTTCGCCACTACCCATTCGACTAACGCACATAGAATCCCTCAAAGACTACTTCTCGCAATTTGGCGAGGTGGTAGAATGCACCGTGATGCGCGACGGCGCCACAGGCCGCTCTCGTGGTTTCGGTTTCCTCACTTTCAGAGACCCCAAGACAGTCAACACCGTTATGGTGAAAGAGCATCAGCTGGATGGAAAGCTGGTAAGTCCAGGCAACCATGTTTCATGACCGAGGATAAGAACATGCGCTAACATTCCCATCAAGATCGACCCGAAGCGTGCCATTCCAAGAGACGAGCAGGAACGCACCGCAAAGATCTTTGTCGGTGGCGTATCCCAAGATGCAACCGAAGCTGATTTCAAGGATTTCTTCATGAAGTTTGGGCGTGTGCTTGACGCTACACTCATGATGGACAAAGACACCGGCCGCCCACGTGGATTCGGCTTTGTGACATTTGACAGCGACATGGCTGTCGAGCGGACACTAGAAGGTCCATTAGCCATTCTCGGCAAGCCTATCGAAGTCAAGCGTGCCCAGCCCCGCGGAAAGATGGAAGAGGAGGGCCCGTCACACAGAGGCTTCGGTCGTGGTGGCGGCGGCAGAGGATGGAATAACCACAGCAATACCCAAGGTGGTTATGGAGCCAACTCCAATCAGATGATGCCAGCCGAGAACACCAACTCGAATGCAATGACGCCGGCCATGGCTGCACAATTCATGCAGCGCATGCAGCAGTGGTATTCGATGGCCCAAGCAAATATGATGGGTGGAGCTGGCATGAATCCTATGGTCATGCAGCAGATGCAGATGCTGCAGCAGAATCCAGGGATGGCCCAGGTAAGCCGAAACTGCTCGTGATGGTGCCCTGTATGCCAGATATGAAAGCTAACACAATGATCTTTTCGCAGATGATGGCTGCGCGCAACCCTCAGCAAATGATGTTGCAAATGCAACAAATGCAGCAGATGCAGCAGGCACAGCAGGCTCAGCAGCAAGCTCAGGGCCCACAGACCCCCGGCTCGAATGGTGACGGTAGTCCCGCACCACAAGCAGGCCAGGGCAGTGGCTTCTCTGCACAAGAGCAACTAATGTTTGAGCAATCCAAGTACGAGCGCCAGCAGATGGCCCGTATGCAAATGGCTCAGCAAGGCGGCACGTGGGACGGCATGTATGACGACGTTCCGGCCCCAGCTGGTATGCCTGGTGGCGGGATGCGTGGAGGATTCGGTGGCAGAGGCCGCGGACGCGGTGGGGGCGGTGGTGGCATGGGCGGTGGACCACCTGCTAATGCACCAAATGCACCTGCTGGTGCACCCACCGGACCGAAGAATGCTGGCATCCCAGGCGCCAACTACCGCGGCGGAGGCAGAGGTGGCCGGCGCGGCGGATTCCAGCCTTATCCGAGGCGTGATGGTGCTTAGGAGGTCGGTCTACTTTTGTGTGGCTGATGGAATCCTGAGGTGCGAGGGATTTCGATATTCTCTCCCTCTGAGATTCCTATGCGATAGCACTGAGCTGACTTTTGTGATTTGCAGGCTCCAGAGAAGCCAACGAGAAAGTTCTGGGATCAAATTGATAACCACTCGAAGTGGTTGGCTCGCAAGCAACGTAACAAGGTCTATCCACCTGGCCACCTTCGTCCAAGACCGGCTGGCAACTACCAGTTCGGCCCTGAAGGTGCTGTCCTTCAGCCTGAGCATCTTCGCTTGGACATGGGCAATGATGGTACCGCACTCGGAGAGGAGGAGCAGTACGACGACGTCGACGACATGGATCCCTACGCATGGGACCCAGAGCTGGACTACGGTGTTGACGCTTAGATGAGGCCGCAGCATGACACGGGGCGGAAAGCTGCGAAAGAATGGCTTATGCAAGAAGGTCTCGGCGGCTCGTGCGGCCAGCTGAACCAATCACTGTACTGTAGTAAAAGCAGTGAATCGAAAATTTGCTCATGCATTCGCACTCGTTTTCATTTTGGCTAAGTCCAGAGGTGCGTCCGCCGCTTCTGCTGGTAAAGGCCACTCTTCTGCGGCTATGAATCGTGCTTCTTTGCCAAAGACCCCCAGCTCAATTTGGGTGCCGTATGCGCGCAGCCAAGTTTCAACAAGAGCCGCGTCCGCCGTTTCTATTACTCAAGGCTATGGTTGTACCAGTATGAGTCCTGCTTCTATCCCAAAGACAATAGCCTCGTTTTGCGAGGCACGAGCACGCTAAAGCGTGTGGTGTCAATGCGGTCTTTGCATTTGTCACCTCCGAGGATGTACAGTTGACTTTGGTGGTTAATGACGACTTTTCATGTTCATGCTTCGTTACACTGTCACCGCAGCTGACCTATTCGTCCGGTGGGAATCCCGATGGATTTGATCCTCACAGTTGATGTAATTGTGCTTGCATGCGCATACCTTCGCAATCTCGTGTGAAGATCTCAGCGTTACGCGCGTTCGATCTTCTCGTCTAGTAATTTCCTCGATGACTAACACTAATTCAAAAACTCTTTCCAAAGGTCCGTCTCATCCATTGGCTCACGAACAAACTCCTTCGCAATTTCGTCCAGATCCCTCAGTGACAAGCCGACCTGATCTCCTGTGATGCCATCCGCCTTGATATTGTGCAGTGCATCGCGCATCAGAACCCTTAGGCGCTCGTGAGGTGTGTGAATGTCCTTCATCATGGATCCAGATACCCACACCAGCTCGCCGTTTCGTACATTGAGGTCGGCGGATGCGAGCGTGCGGAATGGATTGCCGACTAGTAGGCGCACTTTGCTGAATTCTAGATGCTCGGTCGAGTTGAGATATGCGCGTTGGTTCGCGGACAGCTGGAGCTTGCCGCAGTCGTGGACACGAGATGGTTGTGTGTAGAAGTATTTGGTGACGGAGTCGTAGTTGGCCCAGATGGTAACTTCTACTGTGACGTGCTCTAGATATGCATCGAGGATCTCTTCGCGCAGCTCTGGGTACTCGTCGCACAGGGAAGACACCTGAAAGTCCTGCAGTGCTATCACTTTGTCGCCGAAACTATTCTCGTAGATCCGCTGACGCTCGTCTTCGGCGTGGTTCCGGAAGTCAACGGGAGCGCTTGTGCCACTATCATTGTCGTATGACTCCTGTAGGACTGCCTCTACTTCGCGATCTTCTGCAAAGTGCTCTTCGTTCTCTTCATCTGGCAGATTGACGCCGTCTTGTGGCGACACATCATGATCATCGCCGGTGGTAGCTTCGCCTTCATTGTACGGTGGGAGAGACTCAAGTGTAACTGCGGCAGAATAAGAAGGTGGTTCGTCCGTCGAAAGATCCGGCATCTCTTCATCAGCATAATCTTCCACGTTCAATCTCGAAATTTCGGCATCTGTAATGGTCTGCGGAGAAGTCGTGTAGTTATGGTCTTGATTGCCTGTATCTTCATCCAACACATGACGCTCTCTATCGCCATAATCCGAGTTGCCTGTGTGGGCCATGACTGATGATTGTGCGTCGGCCGGGTCAGCGGCACTAATATCTGGTGTTGCGGGAGCTGAGCCCGATGGCGAGGGGCGCTTCTGTGGCCGTGGAGCAGGAGTTGGGCTTCGCAAAGAGCGCTTTGGTGATTTCGAGTTTGCGTACATTTTCTCATTTTCTGCAGGTGCGACTTCCAAGCGCAGCTTCGAGGGATCTCTTCAATTGTTTGATTGCAGCTCGCGCGTGGTGTTGACGTGTCGCGCTTATGCTAGGTACCGGTTGTGACTGCTGTCACTAAGCGTGGAGATGTGTTCATGGCCATCTTTGCAGGCGCGAACCGAGACCGCGTGGCTACTTGAGTTACATACAGGTTGTAACTTGTGGTGTCGGAAGTGATGACGCTATTGCTCGAGTCCTTACTACGTCGTGTTGTGACGCGGGCAATGGTGAAGTCGCGATCCCCGGGTCTGCTACATGCTGGCAGCCGTGCGGCATAGGCAACAATCGCGTCAAAATGCCAGAGGTAGTCGTCGACAGGCCGAACGTGAATAAGCGCGGCATCATCATCATAGGTATTTTGTCTCTTCTCCAAGCTTCTGCGCGTAGCAGACACGTTGATGAAAAGGTTGCAACTCACGATGGAGTGCGATGGAATTTGCCAAAAATTCCTTGCCGATCCGAAGACCAACAAGAGCGGTCTGTTGATAGTTTTCAACTAGCAAAAACGCAATCTCGGACGAATCCTCACTGATATGCGTAATGCCCTTGCACTCTATGAGGGTATTAGCGGGTGTTACAAAGTGTGAGGGTAGGTTTGGTTTCACTTACTGGACTGAAGAAAGGAGAAATGGTGGCGAGCGACTGGAAATATTTGTAGAATCTTTAGTGGCCCGTGCGCGCCAAGCCAGCGGGCATTCTCGCAGCGAAAACTGGTGGGAACGACGAGCGTACACACCGCGCCTGCTTCACGCAATGACAGCGGCTGAACTTGCAACGTTCACCCAATTCTAGGTGAATCCGAATTGTGATGGATTCCGCTTTGCCATCAGCTCAAATACCACATATTGTTTGCCAGACTTGGTGGCAGTCTTGTCAAGGTCGGGATGTAAACTCTGCACGCAGGCGAAGCGTCATGTTTAGGACTGCGCGCAAGCTATGGTTTGGCCTACACGAAATGCTATCCTGTACGCTACTTTACATCCTCTTACTGAGAGACGAACAGTGGTCTGCCATATCGATAGGGAAGTACCTATCAAATGTCTTGAGTGCAAGTGGCCATCTCCCCGCTATCTGCACTGCTTGCTGGGCTCATTGGACCTCCAGGCTATTGAGTCGGCGTCGATTCCACCTAGACACTTTTAGCCTCCTTGGATATACCTTTGTCACCGTAGCCAGCGTGTTCGGTTTCCTCCTGATCTTTGTATGCCTCGCCTCGTCTCAATCACAATCGGAAGTACGATATTCGGGAGCTGCCGGCTCATTCTGGTCTTTCTCTCCATGCACTTCACATCCACCACAACATTCTCCATGCGTCAGGTGCTTACCATCGCAAACACGCAATCGTGATGTAATTTCAGCAACTTTATCTGCACCTTTGTTTGCTTGAATCGCTCGAGGAGATCGGCCACTTCCCGCAAGCATCAGTGTGCACTGTGTGTGGTTCAGAAGGCGATTAGCGTTTATAGGACTTGGCTACGTCTATAGCATGGAAGGTGCGGTCCAGTGAGCAGATCGACCAAACCTTCTTCACAATCAGCAAGTCGTCCGTGGCCGTGGCCGTAATGATTGGAGAATTGTGTTGAAGTCAGCGTGGCACACGCATTGTGTACTGTAAGTACATCGAACATGCACTCACATCACCGTTGTTGGTGTCGCTTCATCTCGCAACCGCAGTGGATCATGAAGCGCGCGCACGCTGTACAGACTAAGCGAAAATGCCAGGAACAGTGCGCCAGGTCCATGTATGCCCTGAAGCTGGAAATTCCATCTACAGCCGGGTATCGCGCATGGTAGACATGGACATTGTTCAGATAGACGTGGTGGGCGACCAGTCTCTCAGTCGCCTGATTTGGCTGACACCGTGGCATGGCAATCTCGCTCGGAACTGGTAGTCCCTCGAGTTTACCTCTACCTTCCAAAACAGCTCGGGGGAGAAATTCGAATCAGCTCGGGGAGCACAACTGTTACTGGGTTCATTTCTCACGGGAATGAGTGCTCGGTCCAGCCGCACGAGATCTCATCTGGAACGTTTCTGCGGAAAGCTGAGGTCTACTTGGCCCGCCGTCTTGTGCTTTCGGTATCTGGATGATTTTGGCTTCCTGGAGTAGATGAGCTCTTGCTCCTGACGATCACGCCCATGCTGGAGTTGGCCGACAACGATGGCCGAGAAGCCCACATCATGGTGCAGCAAGATGTGGTCCAGAAGCAGACCGACACCTGTAGCAGGAGATTGCAGGCTTACAATCTCGACTCGGGCAGTCGATACGAGACATTAGCAGCTCTCAGCTGGCACCTGCCAGCGGAAAGACCACACTCGCAGAGAGATAGAGCGATATCGGAATATGCTTATAGCCCTGCGAGACTAGTGATGGCATACGTGGAAAAACAGCGGCTCTGATGTTCGTTGGTCGTGGGATGAAGTCTGGCGCACCCTGAGCAGTAAAATTGATCTCTGTTGATGCCATCAAGACTTTACTCATACTGGCTGCGGAACCCTTGCTCTGCTCAGAAAGTGGCAGGTAACGTGCTTACCATATTTAGAAGCCAGCTTCCTTGCAACGAAAGCGGCTGGACCCGCATCGTGCATCAACCAGGAACGTCATCCGATCGAGCCATTGATGAGCGCACCGAAGGGAACATAACAACTATGCACTAACCGTGAGCACTTTTTCTATTGCAGTCGCGATGAACTTCAACAAACCGGCTTATCAGGTGCGACATTTATGTCCGATCTCTGACTCGTCACAGCTAATTTCAAGCAGGAGATGCGAATGGTTGGTGTGTCCTACTTGCCCTCCAACTGCCAGCCTCGGCCATCGAACGTTACAACGACCACGAGAGATCGCCAGAGCTAATATGGATATCTGGGCATTCATAGACCGGACAGAGTGAGCACATCAACATCACGCATATCGGCTAGCATACTCATGTCTCGCTACAGTACTGCATCACCACTATGGCGCGCAGCATCGTCCAACAGCCAACGAAGTAACGACCAGAAGCGCAACGACACACCGGAGCGCAAAGTGATAGGCGCATCTTACAGTCATGCCGACATACTCAGCTTCAACCAGCTGTACGTGAGTGATAATGCGCATACCAACTTCAGCAAGCTGACTTGTTGTCAGAAGCGTGTCTGGAGATCGGCCGCGCACGCCGCCCACAACCTCGAGCAACACTCGGACGACAACACCTCCTGCTTCCAGAGACACCCGATCACCTCCTGCCCGACCAGGATATCTCAGTGCGCTGTCTTCATCGAGTAATGTCTTGGACGAAGACGACGACGATGGCTTTGGCATGGATGATGAAGAGGATGAATTTGGACTACCCAGCATAACGAGCATGCGCAGGAAAGGCAAGCGGAAATCTAGCAAGAAAACGATCGATCCCGGTGGAAATACTCTCTCGCGAGTCAACAGCAGAGACAAGACGAAGAATGGCGCATTATCACCAGCGAGTCTTGGATCGTGGGCGCTGAACGACGGCGATGTCGCATCTGAGCGCGCAATACCTGCATACCCATCGTTGAAGCGCAGCGAGACGGGCCAGAAGATTTTACGACCTCAATACAAGGACATCCTTCGTGATCCAGCCAACAGCCTACATCTTATCTCGCATCCTCCCATACCGTCCACCGCATCAGCAAAAGACATCGAAGCTCACTCGGCGCGCATCACTCGCATCAACAAATTCAAGAGGATTTTACAAGCGTCAACGATCTCGCTCACCGAACTCCGATCTCAAGCCTGGAACGGCCTTCCGAGTGAAGTTCGTGCAATGACCTGGCAACTCCTGCTCAACTACCTCCCGACATCCTCCGAACGTCGCATCACAACCCTCGACCGTAAACGCAGAGAATACCTCGACGCAGTACAGCAGGCTTTCAATAAAGGCAGCATGGGCGCCTCCCAGCCGGTGGAAACCCCAGGCATGGCCTCGCCTGCAGGGAGAGGGAGGGGAGTAGACGAAGCGATCTGGCACCAGATCAGTATCGACGTGCCTCGAACAAACCCGCACTTGGAATTGTACAGCTATGATGCAACTCAAAGAAGTCTGGAGCGAATTCTCTACGTGTGGGCGATACGACATCCCGCATCTGGGTACGTCCAAGGCATCAACGACCTAGTGAGCCCGTTCTTTCAAGTTTTCTTGGGCCAGTATATATCGGATCCGGAGATCTCATCATCCTTCGATCCAGGTCAATTGCCCAAACAAGTCTTGGACGCTGTTGAAGCAGACTCATTTTGGTGTTTGACAAAGCTATTAGAAGGGATTCAGGATAACTACATCCATGCCCAGCCAGGCATTACGAGGCAAGTTTCGGCGCTGAGGGACTTGACGAGCAGGATTGATGGAGCGCTGGCAAAGCATTTGGATGAAATGGGAGTAGAGTTCATTCA
The DNA here is from genome assembly GCA_013248845.1 of Passalora sequoiae. NCBI lineage: Eukaryota > Fungi > Ascomycota > Dothideomycetes > Mycosphaerellales > Mycosphaerellaceae > Passalora > Passalora sequoiae. The sequence continues at coordinate 265,129 of WSQC01000011.1, read as the reverse complement.
GTTCAGCTTCCGTTGGATGAATTGCCTTCTCATGCGGGAGGTGTCTGTCAACAATACCATCAGGATGTGGGATACGTATTTGGTGAGTGATGCGGCAAGGCGAGCTGGCAGAAGGCCACGGTTGCTGACCAGTCATTACAGGCTGAAGAACAAGGATTTAGCGAATTCCACCTCTACGTTTGCGCTGCGTTCTTGGTCAAATGGAGCGACAAGCTGCAGAAAATGGACTTCCAGGAAATCATGATGTTCTTGCAGTCTTTGCCTACGAAAGAGTGGACAGAGAAGGACATTGAGCTTTTATTGAGCGAAGCGTTTATATGGCAGAGCTTATTTAAAGGCAGCAAGGCGCATGTTAGGCAGATCAGTGGTACTGGTGGACCGCTGCAGTTATGAACAGCACTTTCGAGCTCCTCGAAGCAAAAGCGATGTCTTCCGCTCAACACATCTAACATTGTGCACCGTATATGCTGTCTGGTAAGTGCATGCGTTGACCAGCAGTCTGAGGCATGGGGAAGTCGATCACCTGAGTTTCAGCTGCTGAATCGTACATTGTGACTGCAGCCCTGCTGTGGTGACACATCCGATATCAAATCTCGCTAGTTGGAATATCCAGTCTGCGTCGATGATGAGTCATCCGGCGGGGCATGAGCTTGGACCGCTTGCCTTTGGGCTGATCCTGGCCTCCGGGTTGCCACGCACCTGCAGAGCGAGTCTGGGTCTAAATGACTGTAGTCGATGAGGAGTCGCAAGCTTCAGATCGAGCGTGCGAGGATTCGGGCAGTTGCGCTTCGCCTCCGCAAATGGTTCGGCTGGGTTTTGTGCAGCGAAACTCTCTTCTATGATATTGCTCTTCCGCTAGTCTTTCGCATGGCCACTCAGCGGAGGAAAGTCCTTTCCCATCAGATCGACTAATCCTTCCTTGGGTGGCGAGAACTGCCGGAGCTTCACACCAGCTTCCTTGAAGATACTCGCGGCCTCGGCGTCCATGTAATAGCTATTGCTGTACACGACCTCCGTGATACCAACCTGCACGATCTTGATCGTGCAAGTAAGACACGGGCACGTATTGCAATACAACACGGCACCATCCCCGACCCTCTCGCGGCCCGCTTCTAGTAGTGCATTTTCTTCAGCGTGAATGCAGAGACATGTATTCAGTGCTGAACCTCCACTTCCAGCGGCGTTGCAGCGAGGACATCCTCCTTCGATGCAGTTGGACACGTTTCGAGGCGTACCATTGTAACCTGTGGCCATTACTCGCTTCTCTCGGACCAGTACGCATCCGACTTGACGGCGCATACAATTGCTTCGGCGAGCGGCGAGTGAGGCGAGCGTCATGAAGTAGTGATCCCAGGTCGGACGCATCCTACTCGGATCGGTCAGGTTCAGAGAATCCAACGAAGCATATAGCTCTTTCAAAGAGGTGGAAGAGTTGAGCAGTTTGATCTGAGCTTTGTATGGTAAAGTGGCGAGTCTCGTAGAAGTGGAGTAGACGTGCGCATCGTTACGCATGACGAACTCGGCGAGGCCTGGTGGCGTAAGGCCTGCTTTGGCACAGCGGTCGTTGAAGCGTTTCCAGCGTAGGGAGATGGGGGCGTCAATGTGGAGAAGGATGAAGAAGGGTCTTCTGGATAGGATATCGGCAATTGTTTCGTCATGAATAGAGACTGTGACGAAGTTGCTTTGCCAGTTCTTGGTGGCGTATTCGAGCATATCTTCGACCTTGGTAAAGTGGGTGGCATTGTCGCTGCTGGATGCCTCAGGCACATGCGCTTCTGAAGCGGAAAGTTCGATTGCGGGCGTGGAAGCTGTTCGGGAGAGGGACAGTGTCTGAAAGGCGTGGTGTTGGACGAGGTAGTCCAGGACTGAGTGCTTGCCGGCACAGATACCTGAGCGGCGTTAGCCTTGTACTGGTAACACAATGTCCATGTAGCCCACGTGCCGCCGCAGATGCCAATAAGCATATTTTACGGTTCCGTCTTTGAGTTACCCTAGCGATCTCCTTCGTACTACTGCGCTGTCTCGTCACCCTTATGATTGTGTATAGAATGTTACATCTCCGGGATGGGCGACATGTGATATGTACATATAATGTCTAGGTGATGCAACGTCACGCGTAAATTGGTCGGAGGAAGACGCGTCTGCAGGGATGTTGATCGTGTCAAGGCGTTGCGGGGCAGACAGGGTCCACTGGCACCTGCCAAGTGCCGACCCATCGTCTGGAGCTGTAGCTAGTAGTAGTCCACTGTACCTGCTGCAAGTAGCACGAGACACTCGCGATTGCACTTTCGTCACCAGGTACGCTTCTTACCCATCTTCTTCGCGGCCTCCTCTATCTCTCTCTCTTTCTCTCTCCCGCTTGAATACATACACCCACACACCAACATCCCCAGAAGAGGAATGATACGGCACACATACAATTGGACTTGCATCTTACGCGAAGCTTACCGTGAACGATGGCGGCGCTAGGAAATATATCGTTCCCTCCTCATAACGCCGTCCACAAAGCCACATCCGCAGGCGACATTATGCTGCAGCCTCTGCAATATGCACCATGGACTTCCGATATCGAACTCGCCTTCTACACGTCACTAGCCTCGCTCAAGATGAACCATGACAAGCTCGACTCATCGGCTCGGAAATGCCTGGGTCTGTACGAGATTCAACCCAAGGACACTCCCAACCGAAGTACTCGCATGCAGATCCATGGCACCGCTTTGACCACGGACGAGACGCCTAAGGGCTACTGTAGAGCAGAAGGACAGATTCGCAATTTTAACACAATCGATGAGTTCAGGGCAGTGGACAGAAATGCACTACTCGAAGAGAAGGCCCGTATGATTTGGGATGCAATCAAGGACGGTACCATATACTCGTGCCCATCCCTACTATGCTACTTCACCGCGATCTGCTTCGCAGACCTTAAGAAGTACAAGTTTGCATACCATTTCGCCTTTCCGGCAATACATTCAGATCCATCTTGGAAGGTCGTCAGCTCCGCCAGCGACCCGGAAAGTGGAGGGTTTCGCAGGCTGGAGCCGAAGGAGACGACGCATCTCGTGGAGGCTGTGCAGACTTGGAGGTACACCGTGGACACGCGACAGCACGGTTTCTTTTTGGCCAAGCGACTGAGAAGAGACGTGCTCGAAGCAGAATGGCGCAAAGGCAAAGGGATGGGCGAGATTGAAGAAGAGGAGGAAGATGGCAACCTTAGTAAGAAGCCTACTAGGAGAAAGTCGAGGACCAGTAGTCTCACCGAGATGGGCTTCCTGTGGTATATCGGATCACTGTCGAGCTACGACAGCGGAGAGAAAGGATTCTTCCATAACGCTCAACCGGAGGATCGGTTCGTGTGCTTCGCCGACCCTTCTACGTTCCCACAGAATCCAGGCTGGATGCTACGGAATTTGCTCGTGCTCGTAAGGCAAAAGTGGCAGCTGGATAATGTCCAGATCCTGTGCTACCGAGATACTCACGATCGCAGAGATCAACCGACTTCGCTTATCATGAGCTTACAGTCTGCTGAGCCCATCTATGGTAGTTCCTTCGATGCTCAACAAGCACAGGGTCAGGTGAGTCAGACTCCTTTGCGCGCGGCCACCAGTGTCTCGGAAAGCTGAGCATGCATTTTGTCCTCGATATGATCGTGACTGACCCATATTTGCAGGCTACAGCTATGAGCAGCAGTACTGCTTGGAGGCCGGATCAGGTCGACCAGTTTGGCGAGCTCATCATTACGAAGCCAGACGAGGGAAAAGGCGAGGAGTCTGCTCGGCCAAAGACTCCTCCACAGAAACACAGAGCATTCACGAAGGCTTTCGGATGGGAACGTGGCGACACTGGAAAGGTCACTGCCCGATCTGTCGATCTTGCCGCGTACATGGACCCTACAAAATTGGCAGATCAGGCCGTGGAACTTAATCTGAAACTTATCAAGTGGCGCATATCACCATCGATTGACCTGGATGCGATTAAGCATACCTCCTGTCTTCTGCTTGGTGCAGGCACTCTGGGATCATATATCGCACGAAACTTGTTGGGCTGGGGGGTCAAGAAGATCACATTTGTCGATAATGGTCGCGTCAGCTATTCCAATCCCGTTCGCCAACCTTTGTACGACTTCAAAGACTGCACGAACGGCGGTGTATGGAAGGCACAGCGAGCTGCTGACGCACTTATGGAGATCTATCCCGGTGTCGACTCTCAAGGTGTTGTGATGAACGTGGCGATGGCTGGTCATCCGATCACTGGAGATGAGCTCAAAGCGAGAAAGCAGTTTGAACAGCTGCAGAAGCTCGTTGATGCTCATGATGCTATCTTCTTGCTCATGGACACCAGAGAGGCTAGATGGCTACCTACCGTCATGGGCAAGGCGGCTGGCAAGATTGTGATCAATGCAGCTTTGGGATTCGACACGTATGTGGTCATGCGTCATGGTGAGTGCTCTGGGTACAGAGAGCGTATAGCGGCAGCAGCACGAAACTCGAGCACCGGGATTGGCTGCGTCGCGGCTCACTTCAAAGTCAATGCTTCATGTGCTGCTTTTCGTGCGGGATATAGCTAACGTACTTTTACGTGCAGGTCAAAGAACATCACCCGCACTGAAGCCAAAGGCTGCAGAATCGAGCGAGTGTACTATCGTGGAGCACGCAGAGGATGTCCAAGACCCTCTCGCCGTAGCCGCTTCAGACCCGGTCGTCAATGGTGATGGCAAGAACGGCGAGCCCGAAGAGCTCGGATGCTACTTCTGTTCAGACGTTGTCGCGCCTGCAGACAGCTTGAAGAACGCCACCCTCGATCAGCAATGTACTGTCACCCGTCCTGGAGCAGCCCTAACTGCATCAGCTCTGGCGGTTGAACTGCTCGTGTCCATCACCCAGCACAAGCTCAAAAGTCGTGCGCCTGCACCGCCCCCTCTCGTCGGCAACGGTATTGCGCCTGCACCTTCAGCAGACCCGACTCAACCCAACTCACACCCTCTCGGCACAGTACCGCATCAGCTGCGTGGTTATATGCCTACATGGCAAACATTGCAAGTTAGCAGTAAAGCATACGACCGTTGTGCTGCTTGTTCACCAAAGGTACTCGAAGCATACGAGGAGGAAGGTTGGAACTTTGTTCGACAAGCGCTGAATGACAAGAACTATATCGAAGAGCTCTCAGGTCTCGCGGAAGTGCACAGACAAGCTGAGGCTGCTGATAGGGCGATGGAGGCTGAAGATGACTGGTCTGAGGACGACGATAAGGATGGCGAGTTACTTTAGGCGCTGCAGCAGAATGCTTCTTAACTTTCAAGAGTTGCTCTACCTTCTGTGAGATCGGAAGGCTGAGCATGCCTAGTCAGCAGCAGTCTGCGACGCAGTTGGTGCGGCCCAGAGCTGATGGCAGCGGTTGATGACGCTGTCGTCGCTCGAGACAGTCTTCTTAGGTGGTCCTACGATCGTCTGCTTAGTGGTTGGTATGGTCTTGAGCAGTAGAGCGTCGGGCTGACTGATGCACGTTGAACGGACTGCGCACGCTGGGTCTGTGATCTTGAGGATCTTGTGAGCATACTTGATGATCATTCTATCGATATCTCACTGCAGCTTCTGACAAGATTGGTCGAAACTGGGAAGCAGAGTTGTGAGCAATGATGAGGCGGACATCGACCATGGTAGTTGTTCTCACATCGTGAGTAATACGCAACAAAATCGAGATGAGGGAATGATCAGTATGTTGCACAGTGCTGTGGCGCGCAGGATGTAGCAGGTGTTGATGATCCTATAGCACTGCAACGCCATGCGCTGAAGAAGGTATTGCAGTGCAGCGAACGCTTTGCCCGTTGCACTGGTTGATCTCTTTATCTCCATCCAGCAGTTCCATGTCGCTAGCTGTGTAGCCGATACCGAGATTTGCTCCATCATGCCGTTGCAGCGTAATGCTGCGATCGAAGTGGACGAACAGATCTCCACATTCACTTGGACTCGTGAAGTGGGCGCTAATCCTGATCGGGTTACCTTCCATATGTTCTGCGATCTAACGAAGCAAAAGCTCTCGATCTCGCGAAGTCTCGGGTCACTTCTCGTCTCCCGCAACTCCTTCTCGTTCTTCTTGTTACTTCAGCCGCACGCACTTGCAAGACTCGCGCGTCGGGACAAACAGAAAAGCTCATTATCGATCCTCTTATCCCTGCATCCAACACACTTGTCAAACTCGCACATTTGACCTTTCAGACACAACAGCAGATAAGGTGGTCGACCAATAAATCCCATCGCTTGACCCGCTTGTTCTTGAGCGACGGCTTTCCATGTGTTGCGGATATGAAGATTGAGTCTTTGCAAATGGTTACGTAGGTCCTGTCTGGCTTTCATACGCTTCTGAGCTGCAAGCTTGGGAGCCAATAAGCGATCCATTGCATCACCATTGTGCTCGCCTTCTGTTATCAGAGATTCGAGCATCTCTATGTACGTCCGCGCATTGAATGAACGATTTACCTTAGGCCATTTGACTGGCGTCGTTTCTGCTTCCAGAAACATTGTTGCCATGGACGCTCGACCTCGGACAAGGCTGAACTTTCTTGCTTAGATCGATGGCGCTTACGCTGTCCATGGCACCGACCTTTCCTATTCTGAATCGTTTGGCACGAACTGCCGGAATCCGCTTCTTCGTAGGCCTTCGGTGTCTCCACGCTTGGTGCAAGGCTGCAGCCGAGAACAGTACGGCCGGTGTGTAATTGAGGACGTTAGAGGCTGAGTTGCGACCTTCTTTTCCAAGCATTGAAAGGTTGTTAACGGTATCACTAAACGATGTAAAGTACGTTTAAGCCACCTTTTCAATAGGCCAGTAGTGAAGGAACAAACGTGGTGCATCATTGAACAATGAGTTTCGGACATCAAGACGATCAATGGCGGCCCCATTATCCTTTTTCGTTGCCCGCGAGAAGCAGGAGTTCTATGCTGGCGCATCGAGCCATGCTATCGATTGCATGATATTCGAGAGGGAGCGAAAGCTCAAACCACGAACTCAATCTGGCAGGCATGCTGATCAAGGACATAGCAGTTCTCGCCAGTGTGATCACCTGCTCATGAAGCCCATGGATACCGATACGCGCCGAAATCCAGACTCTCGACGTGCCAATTACTAGCGATCTGGACGTAAGTATATATTTAAAGCAGCCTGAAATCGCGAGGTGTTCGACAGGTCTCTGACAGCGATGAGGATGGTAGGTCTGCATTTATATGACAAAGAACCAAGCAGGGACCTCCGCGCACAGACTCCAGCCTCCTGAAACACGACCATGTCGTTCGCGGCTCACATCGTTTGACCATTACAGACTGTCCATCCTCCATACAATATGTTCGTCGTACGTGCACCACGCAGCTACGTCATTGTATTCATGGTAACACCCGTGGCTATAAGAAGAGGGCATAGCTTCCCCTCGCGATATTTCACGTAGGATCGTCTGGCGCATGCTGAAAGAGGTATGGCACGACCAAAGAACATATATGTAGAACTGCATCTAAGTAGAATGCTATGCACTGCTGCTGTTTCCTTGGAGCTGAACCATCTGCCACCTGCTGACGTATAGCCCAACTTACCTCGTACGCGAACATGGGCTCCGAAAGCCACCCTCACCAGACAAAGGGCATATTTCGCAACCTACCGACCTTCGACTCCTCTATCAAGGGCAAGACTGCCATCGTCACGGGTGCCAATGGCATCTCTGGATTCCACACCATGCGCGTCCTGCTCGAAAGTCCGGAAAGGTGGACCAAGATTTGGGCTGCGAGTCGCCGACCACCTCCACCAGAGATGATGGAACTGCTTCCCGAAGAGGCTCGATCAAGAGTTGAACATGTGGCATGTGACTTTCTGAATAAGCCGGAGGATATTGCCAAGCAGTTGAAGGATAAAGACGTCAAAGCAGACACAGTCTTTTTCTACAGTTATGCGCAGCCCACGCCCAAGGAAGGTGCACCCGCATGGAGCAATGCCCAAGAGTTGTGTGATGTCAATGGTATGCTCGATCACACGGATAGCTAGAACTAGATCTAAGCTTGATGATGTAGCTGCACTGCTGGAGAACTTTCTGAAAGCACTCGATATTGCTTCCATAACCCCTGACCAATTCCTGTTACAAACTGGCGCCAAGAACTACAATGGTGAGCCGGCATGCTGACGAGCTCAAGAGCGAGACATATGTAGCTGATGTACTCCAGTCCACCAAGGTCCGTCTCGAACGCCGTACCTGGAGTCTGCTGGCCGCTCAAACATCGCGCCCAACTTGTAAAGCTCTCATATCTGAGCCCAGCGGAGAACTCACGTGCACGCTACGACTGTTGCGGGCAGTAACGGAGACACGTAGAATTCCGCGAAGACAAGTACCCATACCGCTAGCATACGAGCGCTAACATTCACACCTGAGCAGCTACTATCCACAAGAAGACCTGCTCTTCCAATACTGCAAAGACCACCCGAACACCTCCTGGAACATAATCTGCCCAGCCTGGATCATTGGCGCCGTCAACAACGCCGCCATGAACGCTCTCCACCCTCTCGCAGTCTATGCTGCCGTTCAAGCGCACAAAGGCGAAAGGATGGAATACCCAGGCGCCTACGAAAATTGGCTGGCTATCTGCGAGCACAGTACGGCATACCTGACAGGATATCTCAGCGAATGGGCAGTACTGGAAGATAAGTGCAGGAACCAGAAATTCAACGCATGCGATACTTGCCATGTGGCGAACAATCGCCTCTGGCCCGAGGTCGCACGATGGTACGGCACCACATCTGTCGAGCAGCCCATTCTCGATGAATCCAAGATCACGACCCTCCAGCCCGATCCCGGCGCGTCACCACTTGGTTATGGTCCGCCCGTCAAGATTAGATTCGCCTGGTCGTTCCAAAGCTGGGCGAGTGAAGAGGTAAATAAGCAGGCTTGGACGGAGATCATGGCGAAGTACGGGTTGACGCACAACCCGTTCGACGACGTGAAAGCGTCGTTTGAGTTTGGCGATATGATCGTAGGGGCGTTGGTGGGTACTTTGAGTATGAATAAGGCGAGACGCTTTGGATGGACGGGATATGTGGATACGATGGAGAGTTTGTTTATGGCGTATAGTGAGATGGCGAAGATTGGAATGTTGCCGCCGCCGGTTGTGGAGATGGCGAATCCGCTGATATGAGGGATGTGTAGATTGGTGCGTCATTCTCTTGTGAAGCATAGCTGAGGCCAGATCTTTCAGTAGCTGCCAAGGCATATTGTGTGCCGCCCTTGATATGCGAGTCGTGAGTAGTATGAAGCTCCACGCATGCTTCAGCGAGGAACTGCCGACCCTCTTGCAGCTTCGCTCAGCAACTGCTTGCATACCGGTCTTAGAGGTGTGGTACATGATCGTTGACTCCCGACTCGAACTACTTTACCCTCAACCTGTTCTATGAGGACTTTGCATTCGCGGACGCGGCGTACAGATTCGTGAATGCAATGTGCATATGCGCGCTAGCCCCACGAGGACATCTGTGCATTCTCAAAGAAAGCTCGAGCCACGATGGACCGATCTGCCCACTGTCCCAATCCATCCTCACAACAATGACCTCGACTTTCGATACTCTTCACCAGACATCACGACACTACACCCACACACCACGGGCGGCTATCGAGACTATGCCAACTACTTTCTTTGACCTCTCCGCTGAGGTGCGCAACCAGATCTACACCCAGGCACTGACACACGACCGCTCGGAAGGCACGTTCGGCACCGTAGCATTGCTGCGCACGTGCAGAAATGTCTACGCAGAAGCTAAAGATCTTTTCTATGCTCAAAGCGCCCTCACGATATCCATTCAATGCGGCGAGCCTGAATCGGTGATCAAGTCTGCGAGGAGAGTAGACGGTGTGGAACTCGATACTGACTCTTGTTGGATAAAGCTCGAAGGAGACATTCGTTCCGCGAAGATCGTCCAACCATCCATTGCCCATCTCTACAACGAGCTCTCAGCACAACCAGCTCTGCTCAAGGTGCCAACCATCAAAATCATCTTGATGCCACACATAGACCCCGTAACCAAAGAGATGCCCGTGCGTACGATGGCGCGGCTGATAGACGCTCTGGTCAGCTTGCTGAATTCGACGACGGCAACGCAAAGGCTTCATGTTAAGCTGATGCGGCAAGAGCCCATGCTGCGCCAGTACTACTTCAACAGTACCATCGGGCCGCTTTGTAAGCTGTCCAAGTTTACCAAGCTGTCGATAGAAGGCATCGATTCAATACAGCCGTCATTCCAGCAACAGATCGACGAGCGCCACCCTTTCAAAGTATACCGAAAAGACTTGGTCGGTCTGTACTATCAGCTAGAACAACGGGTTCATGTCCTTGGCGGTCATGCCATCCCGCACTTTCGTACAACAGCGACCGAAATCCTCAACCACATCAAGGGGCAATTTTTTGACGGACAAGCGGGACGTTACGTGCGCGAGTGCTCCGATGCAAATATGGTAGCGCGATTGGTCGCGGTGGACGCTCTCCTTGACTCGGTGCCGTCCACACACGCAAGCTCCCTCACAGATCGCCCATGGCTTGACGAGTGTCGCGAAATACTGGCATATGCGTGGCGATACGACACCGATGGGGCGTTACTTGTGTACAGGGACATGGCGCGGATATCCAACGGCATCTTCCCGTTTGGCAAGTGCCCCTATAGCCGCTGAATGTCTGAAGACGGCACAGATCATATCTTTGTGCACGGCGCCTCACAGGAGGTTGGAACGTTTCGGCAGGAGCTGCAACTGCCGGATCTGGATCTTGTTGCGCTCGAGAATATTCTGCTCATAGCAGTTTCGATGCGAGGTGCAATGCGGCCGCAGGTTTTGGGATTTGAGGGAGCGTTTTCTGAGCGCAGCCTATCATGCATGAAGAGCTCGACTGGCCACACCACTTTGGCTGTTCAAGCAGAAGACATGCCCGTCGTCACTGGAAGAAGATGGCGTTCTATGTTGATAGCACAACAACGTCACGCATGCCAGTCGTACGTTGCTAGTTGGGCGCGGCTCCTCGACGGATCGTATGTGGCATCAGATCGGCTGTTTATCGCCGCAGTGCCCCGAATTCGACTTCGTTCGTCACAAGAACTGGTACGTCTTTCTTAGCATGAGCATGTCAGGCGAGTGGTATCGCAACACTGCCTGCTCCAGGAGCTCTTGAGGATGTTGCTGCTGGAAGGCGGCTGCAACATAAGGGTTTTGATTGCGCAAGGTATCATAAAGCAACGTTTCATTCAAATTTCACTACTCCAAGTTGTCTTTCAAAGGCGGCAGCTTGCACGCCTTCTCGCATCCTGACCACAGCCTCTTTCCAAGCATCGATGACGCCTCTCGGCACCGTTTCCGCATTCTCAACTATCCATTCTGCCCACTTGACAATAGCAACAGCTTTTCCAAGATCCCGTTCCTGCACCACGACGTCACGAAGATACTTGATCAAAGCATCGACATCCTCAACATACGGCCCTTCATCATTGAACTCCTGGAACCAAGCCGAGACCGTATTTCGCAGATCGGCCAGATCCGTCAACTTATTGCTCGTGAACGTCGGAACCGTAGGACGAGGCGGCAGAGCGAAGTGTCGATCCAAAGGTGCAGCATCATCGGCCTTCTTCTTCCTTGCCATCTTGGCGCGCTGATGCATAGACAGATCGATGCCACCCGTGCGTTGTAGACGGGCCTGTCGTTGTTGAGCCAGCACTTCTTGTCGCAGGTCTTCCGGCAGAGCGGCGAGGACCTCAGGGTCAAGTTCTTCTACCTCAGGCTCGGTGTCGGTGGCAGTTCCTTCGTCGGCACGAAAAGGTCGGGAGACGAAATTTGACTGTGTGAGCGTCGATGGCTCGGTATCGCGGTGACTAGTTCTTGTGAGAGCAGTGATATTTCTGCTGCCTCGCGGGCGACCTCGTCCGCGTTTGGGAGGCCCTTGTCGCAGTGGCGGAATGACTCGTAGTTTTCGTGGTGACTGAGGCAGTACGGCTTGTTCGCCACGCTTTTCGGTACGGTTGTGGGGAGACTTGTAGAAGCCTAGGATCTCGTTGCGGACATCGTCTGGTAGAGCTTCAAGGATGGCTGGATCGAGCTGGGATTGAGGAGGAATCAATACCGCTGGGGATTGTGCTCGTGATGAGTTGTTTGAGTCGCTCTTCCTCACTCCCTCCTTATGCTTCGTCGCTTCTCTAGGCTTGACTTGTTTTATGAGCTTGGCTCTGATATCTTCCGGTAGCTCTGCCAGTACGCTTGGATCAACTTGAGACGGCAGTATAAATTGCGAGCCTAGAGTGTTGAGTGGGTTCTTCGTGGGCGTGCCTGGTTCGACGGGCTTGAATGCTGCACTAGGCTGGTTGGCGTATGGTATGCGTCGCTTCTCGGGAGTGCGAACATCGTCCTGAATGGGATCATCCATTGATGGACGACTCGGCAGCGAAGGCGGCATCTCCGTCGTCTTCGAAGGCTGACCGGCTCTGAATTGCAGCTTACGCTGACTGGCTTGATCGATTCCCTCTGCAGTCTGTCTGATTGGCTCAAGTTTCATCATTTGAATGCCGATGCCACGAAGTTCTCCAGGCGAGATCTGAAACGACTTCAATACAGCCGTGGTCTCTTTGGCGATGACCTCAGGATCAGTCGTAGCCACACCGAGCTGTATGCTCTTATTGAAGACGTCGCATTTTCCATGTCCAAGGTGCTTCGGCGGATCAAGTGGTGCATCTGCAGCACGTTTCATGACCTTCAGCGTGATTGACTTGCTTTTGCAATTCTCCTTTATCAGACGCTTGCTCACCTCTCCGCTGAGGCTCCGCATGAACACGACGACCTGATCTTGGTTCTCGAAACGTACACCCCAGTTGACCTCCGCGGAAATGGACTTGCGAATGTTTTCCTGGCCAACATCGGCTCGATCGATGCCGCGTGCATACTCCCACAGCTTGTCGCCAGTCTTGGGCCCAAGAGTGTTGATGAGTCTTTCCTTGGATGTTTCGCGAATGTCCTTGACTAGCTTGATCCCAATCTCCTCAAGCTTGCCACCAATACTCCAGGCAACGCCAGGCAGCTTCGTGACTTCGAGCTGACCAATAAAGTCAAGTACTTCATCAGGCTTGAGCTGATACTGACCAGCTGGTTTCGCTTTGCGTAATGCAATTTTAGCTTGCAGAATATTGGCACCAATGCCAACAGATACAGCACAACCAGTCTTGGCGAGGACTTCGTCACGCAATTGTTGCGCAAGTTGATCTGCTTTCTCCTGCTCACGATACACAGCGCCTTCGTTGCGTTGTACGCCATTAGATCCGCTGTCGGCAATGCAGATGGTGCTTATGTCGACCAGAGCTTCATCAATACTGACACTTTGCACAACACCACCAGTCGCCATGATCGCGTCGTAGAATATTCGGCTCGCATGCTCGTATTCAGGAAAATCATATGGGAGGATCTTGAGCTCCGGACACAACTGCTGGGCACGTTTCATCCACATGCCATTGCTAATGCCAAACTTCCGAGCAGGATAATTGCAGCTTGCGATCTCTGAACCAGAGCCACCACCGTGGGCCACCACTGCGGGTTGGTCTTTGTATTGGGGATGCTTCTTCAGCGATACTGCTGCGAAGAAGCTGTCAAAATCGACGTGCATGATGTAACGTCTTTGACCAGGCTGCTTCTTCTGCTTCGCCTTCTGAGAAGAAGTCTTTTCAGCAGCCAGAGCCTGTAGCTGTGACTTCAAGTCTGCCTTCCAGGTAGACAAGTGATGTAACCGCGACTCGCGGTAATATTGTTCCAGAAAGTCTGGATGCACTACAGTTGACTTCCTGATGTTCGGGTCTGACAGCAGCAGTGCGTTGTGCTCTTCGGCACTCATGCTGGCAAGCTTTGCGGGAGGGATGTTCTCGAAGACTTTAGACTCTCGCACCACTTTGTGCGAGAAGTCTGGCTCCTGCGATCCCTCTCGAGGGCGCAAGGTTGGGCCAGCATTGTTTGGTGGTGCATCTTCCTCTACAGCCTCGTATTCTTCTCGGCCTTCGGTAATTTCAAGCGTCTCTGTGCCCGTTATTGGCGAAGCTGGCTGACTTGAAGGTGGAGGCGTTTGCAGACTATCCTCAACGTGTGCTGTCTCATGAAAATTTGGGTCCTGTTTTCCAGAACGTGAGATTTGCGCATTGTGTTCTGCATCTGCCAGAGCTTGCTCAATAGAGCTAGTCACCTCCGGTAAACCGTAATCCTCGTCATCTTCGATGTCATCCGAGGGCGTGATTGTTTGTACCAGAGTCGGTGGCTTCTTCTGCGAGCCTTGCGATCTGAGCTGGCTGGTGTACCAGCTTGCTTCGGTCTGCTCGCGGTACCCTTGGGCTCTTTTGTTGGCTTGGCTAACGACCTGTCCGTTGTCGAAACCGAGCACTTTCTGCGCTACACCTTCGTCCACGACACGGTATGCATCCCATGGCAGAAGCTTCCTCGCAGCAATACTGTCAACAATCCAAGCAGGCTTCACGATCCTATATCGGCGAAACTCTTCTTTCTTCTTGGGCGTGAGGTTGCTCGCGATGATGTGCGTGACCATGGTCTTGCCGTCCAGATACTGAATGAATCCTCCACCATGTTGCACAATCATGGTATGCAAATCGTTTAGGGAAGGTTGCGTGTATCCATTGACATGACAGACTACGCCTTTGAATATCTGCGGTTTGTCCTTGGACTTGGCTCGTAGGTCGGCATCCAGATTCTGTAACTTGATCTTCTTTCGCCTGAAGTACTCCGGAAAGCCACCGAACTTAGACCCTTCATACTCTTCGCCGCCTTCGTCGTCGAATGTATGCCCTTCGATTCGCTTGCGAACAAGACTGGACTTCTGCTCTAGTCGCGAGCCCATAGTGGCGTTCTGAACTCATATTCAAGTCTGGCCGCTGTAAGGCATAGTCACATTGCCGCCCCTGCAATAGACGATGGTGCTCGCCGAAGCTATGTCTGGGCCGACTAAGGGTATTCTCCTTTCGCTCGTTGTCACTGGACTTTTTCTTTATTTCTTTCTTTCTTCCTTTCTTCCTTTCTTTCTACCTTCGTTCAGGATGGGAGGTTCGCATCTGGAAACGCGTAGTATGTCGTCACGCGTCGCAAGAGGATGCATAAGCGAGATCGCGCGCGCATTGACCAGTGCCAAGATTTCGTTCGGCTAAAGTTCGCGAGGAAAAAGATCTTAGCGTGGTTGCCATGCAGCAGAAGCTCAAGTCTCTTTTTGTGCTCCCTCTGCGCTCTCTTCACCGATCTCTTCAAACACCTTTCTCGCCTCATAATCCTCGAGTCTTTCGGAATACTCGATATACAGACCAGCGGAGGTCGAATCAATATTCACAGATCTCCAACCCTTCTCGATCAGAACCATGTCTGGTCTCATGCCGATGGCCTTGTACGGCCTCGAGGTTCCAGCCGGCGATGTCGCGATCACTGCCAAGCCAGAGATACCCTCGGCCTTTCGCATCACCATGGCTGCGATCGACCCAAGTGCTGAGCCGGAAGGAGATGAGGATGCTGTCCCGCGTGCAACGCTCAAGATCATCCGCCAGTCTCTGACCGACTACGACAGCGAGGACGGTTACGATGAAGAGGACTTTGACGTTGAGGAGATGGAACGTATGCTTGCGGAGGAACAGGAGGACGAAGACGATGAAGACAGTGATGACGAGGATGAAAACGGCGCCGGTCCAAGCGATCCAGCCAAATCCAAGGCTGCAAGGAAAGAAGCCGCACGAAAGCAGATTGCAACTTTGCTTGCGAATGCCGAGGAGATGGAAGTCGACGACGATGAGCCGAATGGCGTCAATGGCACGAAGAAGTCTGCCAAGGCAAAGGGCAAGATGCCAGCCAGTGACGACGACAGCGAGGATGACAACGAAGACAGTGACGACGACAGTATAGGTGAGGAGTACGAAGAGTTCGTCCTCTGTACTCTGGACCCAGCCAAGGTATGTAGATATGTGCATGCAAACGTATCCTGCGCCCGCTAACCTACTGTGCAGAACTACCAGCAGCCACTCGACATCACTGTTGGCGAGCACGAACGTGTACTGTTCAAAGTGTCGGGTACCCACAGCATCTTCCTCACTGGCAACTACGTCGAGCCAGCACACACTCACGATGGAGACGAGTATGATAGCGAGGACGATGAGGACCAGTATGATCTCGAGCCAGACAGTGACGAGCTTGACGACGAGTCGGACGAGCTTGATGACCTCGCCAACCCGCGGGTGGAGGAAATTGATGAGGATGATGAGGACGAGGCTCCAGCTCTTGTGTCATCCAAGGCGGACAAGAAGGCGGACAAGAAGGGCAAGAACAAGCGCTCAGCTGACGAGCTTGCGAATGGCGACTCGATCGACGAGCTGATCGCCAAAGAGGCGAAGAAAGAGATCAATGGCGAGGAGAAGCTCAGCAAGAAACAGCTGAAGAAGATGAAGAAGAACGATGGCACTGCCACCGCCTCTGCCGTTGAAGAGCCTTCTTCGGCCAAGTCCGACAAAAAGGTCCAGTTCGCAAAGGAGCTCGAACAAGGCCCTACGCCTACCAAGGATGGCAAGAAGGAGGATGGCAAGTCAAAGGCTTCGATAGGTGTCAAGAATGTTGGTGGTGTTACCATTGACGACAAGAAGCTAGGTTCTGGTCCAGCAGCCAAGAAGGGCGATCGTGTTGGCATGCGATACATCGGGAAGCTGGCCAAGGACGGCAAAGTCTTCGACAGCAACAAGACTGGCAAGCCATTCAGCTTCAAGCTTGGTGTTGGAGAAGTCATCAAGGGCTGGGACATTGGTGTCGCAGGTATGGCCGCTGGTGGTGAGCGACGTATCTCCATTCCTGCGAAGCTCGCGTATGGTAGCAAGGGCGCGCCTCCCGCCATACCAGGCAACGCAGACCTCGTGTTTGACGTTAAGCTTCTCTCCATCGGTGGCAAGTAAGCTTGATGGCACGAAGCTGGAATCTGCACTCTGTACTATGTGACATTTTCGGCACCTCTCTTTGAACGGCAGCTACGAACTCTACTTCCGGGATAACCAAGTGCTGGAGGGAGGACGAGTTTTGTGGAAAGTCTGCGACTGTAGCAGCATTCAGCGCGTTTCTTTGTTTTTCGCGCGATGATACCCGACTTGCATGTGATTGGCATCTGCAGGAATGATGGGTGCATCTGTTGATGGCTACGCTGTGGAGACGAAAAGCATGTATACAAGAACTTGACGGAGTTAATAATGCTGGCGTGAAGGTAGTCTTTAACGTGGAAATTTGAGTGTCGGCCCTATTGACGACTTCTGTTTTGCTACAATCAAGGAATATGCGTGTCTTGCCTTTCAGGCGAGAATGGAAGATATCGTGTCTGCTTTGAACAATACTCGCCCGCACAACTTGTTCAAATCTCTTTCTTCTTCACGATCGCCGTTTCGTTGAACACTCGGGACATCGGGCAGCTGGGGACCCGTAGACGACCGGAAATTCCTTACTCGTGGCATTGATCTCATTGAGGAGACGAACGCATCAGGAGATACTGGAGCCAAAAGGCTGCAACATGCTTCCAAGCCAGGTACATCAAGAGGGCTTGCTGAGACCTAAAGGTATGTTTGCTTGATCCACATTCTATGTTCTTGACTATGTTCTTGACACGTGGTACAAAGCCCATGGCGAGACGTGTGTCACAAACTGTGATATCCTCCGCATGGTGAAGCACCACGACTTGCTCAATCACCGATGCTTGCCTCCTGCATAAATCCTTCTGCTCTACAGCATGGCACCCCTTGCTGGCCTCGACTACAGAACTTGCTCTATCCGGGAGCTTCGTCGCTTTATTAACAACCGTTCGCTTACCATGATCAAACAGCAGGCCAGGGTCGCCAAGAGGACACTACGCCTCACACTTGAGCAGCTTGACGACGAATGGCGCTTCAATCTCCTCTGCCTACCAATAGAGCTGCAAGATAACATCTATTCAGAGCCCCTTTCCCAGGATCAGAAAACTCGAAAGTGCTGGCCACAGATACTGCGCACAAGCAAGGATATCTACGAAGAAGCGATCAAGGTGTTTTACCTACACAACGCTCTCCCGATTTGGGTGTACAACGTTGGCGCCCAAACCATTTCAGACCGCAGATACGCTGGGGTTGCCCTCTCGCTCGACAGATAACAAATTGCATCGATCAGCAGACGATCCTATGCACCGTTCGACTCAAGCTGCTCTCGTCTCGAGGACATGTCTACAGCATGGCCGAACAGTCATCTATTCAGAGCGATCAAAGTTCAGCTGAATATCCATATAAATAGAATGTACATTGATGCCTTCACCACCGATGAGTGCTGTCTCATGCTCAACCGTCTATTATACGCCCTTGCCAGTCTGCTCGCCGATGCCAAAAACATCAAGAAATCCCACATCATCATTAAATTTGCAGGAAGACGCATACCGCGGGGCCAAGATATGCAAGACCTGTCCAGGCTCTTCTATCCTCTCACTAGGGTCATGACCGACGATCGCACCGTCACGTTCGAAGGTATCTCTCAAACAGTTCAGGACACTCTCGACGCTCACAAGAATGCTGCACCATTGCAGCTCTGTCGTCCAATACAGACTATGCAGCAATTGATTCAAGCTGGCAAGCGCGTCGAGAGCCTCATGCAAGAAGCTGCTCAAGTGAACGCTAAGCTGAAACTTTTCGCGATGGGGACCAGCCGCCTAGAGTTGTATATGAATTCAGCGGCGTTCATCGATGCGGAAGCCGACAAGAAGATCTGTGATGATATTGCAGCATTACAAGTATACCAGGAAGAGGTCAAGGAGGCGGTGGACTTGCTAGATCGTCAGGTTGCGGCAGGGACATTACAGGAGGCAAAGTCGCGAGCAGACACGAGGTTGGCCGCAACAGGTTAATCGGTCTTGAAATGGTTCCAACCGGTCACGGCACTATGTGGAACAAGTAGATCACAGGGACATGAGAAAGGGCTGATCGTCCATGCATCGTGGCAGAGCTCTTTTCCGGTCACGCCTCAGGAGCCATTGTCACTGTATGTGTGAAGGGACGTGCGGACCGTAGATGAAATCACATAGGCACAAAATTACAAGCTGTCCATAACTGCACAGTCTCCCGTTATGCTCCATGGTGAAACCCTTTATGACCCAAACTCCACAAGACACACGACTACCAAACACGCTTTGATGCGCTTCGCTTAATGCGCTCAGTCGATTTTCACGCGATGCCAACCCACCAAATAACATCCAGTGCCACGCATCTCACTTCCTTATGAATTACCTCCAAACACATAGCGCGGGTCGATCTTTGTGGCGCCGCCCAAACTGTCCAGCTTCATCGATCGATCCGGGAAGCGATAGTCGCGCTTGTCGCCATTCTTGCTACCCTTCGAAACCTTGGTATCGGGAGCACATCGCTGCAGCACTTCAGCGTCTACCTCATAGCTGTCTTCCAGACGATAATAGTCCTTGTGGTCCTTCTCGTCCGCGTCCGTAATGACCCTGTCGACGTACAGTTTCTCAAAGTCAGTCTTGCTGCCAAACGCGACCTTGCAATTTGTTGGAATACGTTGGAGAACTTGAGTAAGCATGACATCCTTGTGATCCAGATTCTCACGCTCGATGGCGCAGATGCGGATGCTTTTGAGGCCAGTGAAATCCTGCAGCTCACGCCAACAGACTGTGGTGGCGAAGTCCTCGGCCTTTAGGTAGCGATGGCTCGTGGTCGGTCCACCTGCCGAGGTGCTATCGCAGACGAGGACGAGAGAGGTAATCCGAGCAATGGAGGACTCCGTGATACGGTTTCGAGAAAGGAATGGCTTGGTCGACTTCTCGACGCCATAGCTCATGATCATGGTGTTCTCGGTATAGATAATATCTTTGGCTTCGTCGAAGATCTGCTTGCAAGCTTCGAGGACAGTAGCCTCGCAGCCAGAAGACAGGCCTTTACGAAGTGCAGGCTGAACCTTGAGAGGAGTATCGCCACGACGATATGGTCGGCCTGCGAGCCAGACATAGCCAGTCTTGGAAACCATTAGCTCCCGATAGACGAGATTACGCATTTCTGCTGGGAGGTCGAGAAAGCGGAACGGCTGGTCTTTCTTAGCCTTAGTGCAGATGGCGTTTCCTGTTGCGTCGAGTGCGGTCGTGTCCGATCCATCCCCAACACTCTGTTTAGCATGGCCATCGTCCTTTTCAGCCATGTCTGTCCATTTGTTACCATCTCTTGGAGCTGTCGCCTTCTTCACATGTTTCGTACGCTTCTCGCCCGATAGCCAACGCGGAAGTTGCATTTCTTGCTTCCTTGGCGCTGCCTCTAGGTCTGTCGGCGATGTTACAAAGCGCTCTGCAGGTAACCCTAGCAGCTTGCTAAAGAGGGCATCCGTGAAGCAAGCCAGGATCGGTGACGCCTGCTTCAGCGCCGCCAGCACTCGTGCTGCGTCGAGTCCCGCCTCTTCCAGAATCGCACCAACAACATCATCAGCAGCGAGATTCTGCCGCCCGAGAATAGCAAGCTTTTTGGTAGCTGCGCGTGTAAGCGCCCTCGCGAGGTCACTGTCAACGTCGATGTCTGCAGCAGCCGGTGATATCGAGCTTTGTGCTGGTCGTAGCAAGCGTGGCATACCGGAGTTGCCGGTCTGCTTGCTGTGTACTCCAGCCGGCGGTGGGCTCTCGCATCGCAGTGGTGAGGAAGCGCCGAAGGTCGCTGTGAAGGGCGAGCGTGGGAGAGCTTGGGCAGTGAAGGATACGAATGGGGAAAAGCTGCTGGGACTACCAAAGGAAGGTGGTTTGCCTGTGAACTCGAACGGCATGATTATCTGGCGAAGCGGTCCTACTGTTGCTGTACGGGCCTGTACGAGCGAGTGTCCTTAAGCGAAGGTTGCGCTAGTCCAATGAGCAGTGTGGTTGTATGGCGTTCAGGTCTCGTTCGTTGTATATCGAAGCTGAAAGTGCTTCATCGAAGTTGCTTTAATATGTGAGCTTTTGGACTAGCCTACAAAGCAAAGCGTCAATGCTCTCGTGCGCTAAGCAGGTTCAGTCAACGCTCCTGCAGTGAATGCAAAGTGTCTTGAGGAAAGAGCGTGTGATCTCGAGCCATTACCATAAACCATAGACGCCATCTGCAACACCTTACGCCCGATCCTCTCTACGCCCAAACACCTGACTCCCATGATATTACCACACCAATCCACCTCCACTAACATTTATCGTATCGCCGTTGATCCACCTCGCACCACCAGGCCCTGCAAGAAAACACACCACATCAGCGACTTCACTTGTCAAGCTGTCCTTCACATCACCGACGACATCGTCTGGCGCCTGCCTGAGTCCATCCGCATGCGTCGTTTCGGGCGCCACATTATTGATCGTGATTTTCTTCAGTGCTCCGTATGTCCTGTCAAAGATCAATATTACCTCGGATCAAAATTGGGCGGCTGAGCCATACCCTGCCAAATCCCTCATCATATGCTCCAGTGCCGCTTTACTCGCTGAATATATGATCGACTGCCCGCCCAAGGCTACTCTGGCCGACACGCCACTGATGTTGATGATACTCCCGCCGGGCCGTATCACCGGCAACACGCTCTGGATGAGCATGTATGGTAAGAACACGTTCAGGTTGAAGCTTCCGTAGAATTCATCTGCAAATTCGTGTTGGTCAGTCTCGGAAAGACAAGACCAGAAGGATCTGGAAGCACGCTGAAATTCTAGCATGATTTCCTCCTTGCATATCACAGCCAGTGCAATCTCATAGCCCATCCGAAGCAGCCACAATGAATGTGGAGATACCTTCAATGCCTGCAAACACAATCATGTACAACTAACCTGTCGTCCGCACATCGTGCGGATATGACGCCGCGGCTCCAGCATCGTTTACAAGGATGTCTATGCCAGTGGTGTTGAACGCCAGCAGTGTTTGTTGGATTATGCTGTCCGCTTGCTCCTGGTATAGGGCTTGTTGTCCTTGAATATCGATGCCTTTGATCGCTATCGCGTCGCAGCCCAGCGAGCGAAGCTCGCTAACACAGCAACGAGCAGCATCAGTGTCTCCGAGGTGTGTTATCGTAATCTGCGAATAACTCTCAGCTTCACAGCATGTCCGACCGCTGGCGCGATATCATGATAAGTCCATCTTACTGCTTTGCAACCTCGTTTTGCAAGTTGGACAGCGACCTCTCTACTCCCTATTAAAGTGTAAGCTACTTTATGCTGTGGCTAAGAACTCATGGCTAATGCGAAGCTTACCCGTCACGATAGCGACCTTGCCGGCCAGAGGCTTAGAATCCGTCACGATAGCGACCTTGCCGGCCAGAGGCTTAGCATCCGTCACTTCCGCTCCCGCACTGAGCGTCTGCTCTTCTTGGTGCGCCGTAGCCAATCTCTCGTCAATACTCGTAGTCAGTTGTGTCTGCATGTAAGACACCCTGAACGGGTTCGCCAGAGCCATAAGTGGCCAATGCAACGAGCTTTGCGCGCTAGGTAGAGTGGGTCAGCAGGCAGACAGAGTTCTGTCAAATCTTACACTTTACGCCTATGTGAGGTTGTAGTCGTCTTGCCACGAGCTGATCCACCAGCAACTACCACATGTAAGCAGCAATGACCAAGTTTTCGGGGATTTTTCAGGAAAAGGTAGGGATATGAAACTCATATAGCAGAGTTGTAGGGATCTTACTTAAGGCATCCATGGCGAGCAACGCAAGCTCGATTCTGGTTTCATTAGCCGTCGCGGAACGAACTTTCGCGCATCATGTGTAATAACAGAGTCAGAACGGCAGATGCTGCGGTTGAAATATTGGCCATCAAGTTCACAAGTATGCTGCCTGTTGGTATCAAGAATTATCAGAGAAACCGCGTGGACCCGTGAGGCGTTGCTTGCTGTGGGATAACATCCCACATTTCTTCGATCACGCGCTATATCGACCGCAACTCCGTGCCGAACGGGTGCTACCAAAGTGTCGAAGTGTGTGTCCTACAATTTGCTAAGGTCCGCTCCCTGTTAGATTACGGCGTACCTGGCCCCGAAATCATGGCGCTTCTACGGCATGAACTTCCAGGTTGCGCTTCATGCATTGCGCCTGTATCTTAGGTCACCTAAAGCAAAGAGTCAAGGCGTGTGAATACACTTAGGCAAGCTGCCACGACCTGTTGATAGTTAGCATTCAGCTCCGAAGAGTGAGTCTGGATCGCGCTCACCTCAAGCTGTAGCTCTTTGTCCTTTGCACCATTGACCTCGTCTCTGATGACTTGGTCCAGATTCGCGCCAATAGCGGCCTGTCCACCTGCTCTTCTGCCAAATGGCCATTGCGAGTACTCTGCCAGCAGTTCATCAACTTGTGCGAATGCCCTTTCTCTTGCTTCATGTCCGAGAGTAGTGAGGGCGTTTTCGAGGACGTTCGCAGCGTATGCAGCGCAGAGCATGGCAATTGTCCGAAGATACCGGAATTCCATACCGTCAGGTAGGAATTGGGAGGGTGGCAGAACGACGGTTCTATTGGTCAGTACGGCACGTACGCGTCGCCTTATCTCGTCTTTCGCGCCACCATCCGCCACAGGATGTGTTGCCATGTCGAAGAGGAGGAAGTTTCGCTTCTCTGTTCGTAGGATTCCCTTGTCCACCAGGCCTTTGGCAAGTCTTTCTCGTACTTGCTTCAATTGGTATCCGATCTTCATGAGGTTCCAGGTCTCGCCTGGGAAGCAGATCGTTAGCACGTAGATGGCATCGTGTCCTTGTCGCGTTCATGCTCACCTGACATGAGGTCAATCCAGCTCGAAACACTCATTTTCTCCGAACTCTTCATCATCTTCAACGCTTCGTCCAGGAGAACCTCGCCAGTCAGCGAGTCGTCCACCACCTCGATCAGACGATCTGCGAGCGGGAACCGTCTCCTGCTGGAGTCTTTCTGCATGCTTATTCTTCCCCTGAATGCGAGCTCGATTACAATACACCCTCTTAGCGCGTATGAGATATTGTCGTTCCAGAAGCTGAGATAGCCCTGCTTGTCCTTCAAGCCCATGAGCAGCACTTCCTCCATAAGTGTGAGTTTAGGCTGTTTGCTTCGCTCAGCACTGTCCGCCATGTCCCGCGGGTCAAACGCAATCTTGTGGCCATTCTCGCCAGATTCGTAGCTGGTTTCCGGGCCGGACGATGTAGGTCGTGGTGCAGGAGAGGAGACG
Source organism: Passalora sequoiae (assembly GCA_013248845.1). Taxonomy (NCBI): domain Eukaryota; kingdom Fungi; phylum Ascomycota; class Dothideomycetes; order Mycosphaerellales; family Mycosphaerellaceae; genus Passalora; species Passalora sequoiae. The sequence goes on along the minus strand of WSQC01000011.1, from coordinate 240,941 downwards.
CGGCTTGTGTCCTTGTCATCGCCATTGTCATTCACGGCGTGGGTCGCAGCGCCGGCGCCTCGGCGGCGTGTCAGGCCAGAGCCCGAGGCCGAGGCCATGCTGGATTATATGGCCAGAGACTGTCGAGGTGCTGCAAATGACGGCCGTGCAGTAGTCAATTGAGTTTCGTGTTGAGTCGCGGCCACGTGCCCGTTGCGCGGCAGGGCTGAACGATGCAGGCGTTGCTGTTGAACGTCAGGGATGATGTCTTGTGCTTCGCGAGGAACACGACACCGCCGATGTGCAGCCGGATGTTATATTTCGATCGCCGGACGCAGATTACCAAAAATGGCCGTCATTGATGTTGAACATATATTGTTGAGTGTGCTTAACAAGAAAGCTGTTACGTAGAAGGCTTCGAGGTTGACATCGCAATCAAATGCTAGTGCGGCCTCGGCTTGTGCCCGGAAGCTACACGAAATCCTGCGAAAAGTTCATAGCGTCCAAATACAGATGCATTCACTCGAGACCATTACCAGTCATATGCTCAGTGAAGACATACGAGTTAGCGTCCACAAGTTCTCGATATGTATAGTAGTAATCTGTGCAAGACCTTGGTCGGAATAGAGTCGCATGTGGGTAACTCTACAGTTGATTGTACAAGCTATGCTGCTACTCCTCCCCTGGAGCGTTCGAGATGGTATCTCAAGCATGTTTACCCGAGTCGGCATCTATGTTGCATCTCTAACGTGCCCATGCAGATCGCCTAATGAGCTGCAGAATGTGTTAGGTGTGCTACGCGCGCTGCCCTTGAAGACGACCTTTGAGAACTACGTACCATCCGGCTGCTTCATGATGTAGTCGACCGCTTGGTTAACACTGTGGATCGCGTCTGCCTCCTTGTCCGGGATCTCGATGCTGAACTCCTGTTCGACGCTGTCAGTACTCTACTATGATGTTTCTGGCCGTCCGTTTCTGCATATGTCACCACGAACCTCTTCTATCGCCATTACCACCTCGACCGTGTCCAAGCTGTCCAGGCCAAGATCGTTCGTGAAGTGTGATTGCGGATTGAGCTTCGATGCGTCTTGGACCTAAATGTTCAAACCCCAATTAGCCACTGCCTCCTCCTGCAATCCAGCCATGATTGTAGTGTACCTTGTCGAAGTTCTTCAAAAGATCAAGGATACGGCCAGTGACCTCCTCTTGTCCAAGACCAGACGATGAGGCGTAGCATCGTACTGCCGAGATAGTGGTTGCTGGTGTTGTAGTTCGTGGCACGGTGAAGAACGGGTTGCGTCGTACGGAGAAAGCTCTGGCAGCAGGTCGCGAAGCCTGCGTGGCGGCGAGACGCGTGCTACGGACGAGGAGAGTTCGAAACATGATGCCTGGTTGTAGGTGTAGCGATGCGATTGATCACTTTGATACTTGCGTTGCGCGAGACTCTTCCCCAATGCATAGACCATGGAGATCTTGAGATGCGGGAGATCCCGCTGAGTAAGCAGCAATATGCCAGCAGGGAATGAACAGCTTCACTATTCCGCCTCGTCACTTATAATCTTTATAAGTCGCCTGGAAATTTGTCGCCTCACAATAGTGTTATACCATTTCAGGTGGCATTCACTTAAGGCCTTCTCCAGGTCGAGTACGCTTGCTCACACTTACCACATATACGCGATCCTTATCTGTTGCGGGCAGTGAGGTAGCCTCCGCTCAAGTCGTCTCCTTCGCTAATGCGGCAGCGACTAAGATTCAAAGTGCATACAGGTCCTATTGGCAATGTTGAGGAAGTAACTTTCTGTCTTGATGAAACATCGAACACTTGCCAGTTTGCCGAAAGGTACCTAGGTATGCAAGCAAGCAAGCAAGATATTTGACGCGACGACTTGGACGGCCGTAAATGCAATAGCAAAATTCTTCAGGCACCACTCTCCAGCAATCAGCATGACAATGGACAAAATGAGCGATGGAACGATGCCGAAGCACACCATGCTAATATTGCGGCAAATGTACACCAGGGGAGGTGCTACGCTTTGTCAGGGACCGCACTGGGAACGTTCGACGTAATGTGGGTAGACATCCTTTGCATTCGACTTTTGTTGGGTAGCTGACGCTCGCCAAAGAGATGTAAGGCGAAGTGTATGCGCATATTATGGGCACTCAACAAGCATCCCACTTCCGTATTCAGGTTTTTGAATTTGCCAGTCGAGATCCGGATTCAAATATATCAGCTTCTACTCAGATCCGAGAACGCGCAGTGGCGCCTAAATCAGGCTCGACGACATAGCTCGCTTCGGATCGACGAGCGACCCTCCATACTCGCGGTGCATAGCGCATGTCGCCATCCCGAGCTCTTGCAGACTGATACACTCGGAGGCCCGAAACTACCTGTATGATCTCAGCGTATGTACGCTTCGCGTCAATTGTACGACGAGTGGTCGCACTCCTTTGGTATTCAATCGCAGACCTGGCGGTGAGCGGAGCACTTGTCAGCAGCAGAGGTGGCGAATACGAGGTGACTTTGAGGCAGATATCACTGGACAATCGGTGGCAGCACTATACGGATGTGATACACTAGCTGGGCTGCACAACCTCCGCAATATGACTATAATCGTAAAGGACTTCGACCCATCCACGAGCAATGAGTATGCTTTCATTGCATTCTTGAAGTTTCTGGCTCATACATGTGCACACTCAATTGTCTGAGAGTCATATACCTGCGGCGAAGCTCTGGCTTGTGCAGCAAGTATGTGAATGCGCTATCCACATTGCGCTTTGGTAACATGCCGCATTGGCTTCACCATGTTAATCGCTCCCCGCAAACTCACGAAGCAGTTCATGTTAGACTGCGTCTAGGCAAAGCCAAAGCTAGGGATAAGATGAGCATGAGAGACAACGACATACGAGAGTGGCTGTTCAAGAGGAGTTTCAACATTAGCAGGTGGCAGCACAGCGAAGCAGTGTCTGCGTCGTTAGTGTAATGTCACCGATAAGGTTGGTACGAGACTTAGCTCTCAAGATTGGTAGCAGAGCAGCGGTCGCTGACCGCCATGTCAGCGCTATCTCCTTATCGAACTGCCGCAAACCCTTATAAAGATTGTTTGTTGAGCCTCTATAGGAGGAAGTGTAAGTCTTGATCGACATCCGAGCTGAACAGAAATATTGCGCTCATATATTCGCGCCAGGCATTAGCATCAGCATCAACATGAACGCCCTCTCCTTGCCGTCCAAAAGTAGAGAAGCGCCTAAAGTGATTTGCAACCAACCGGATGAGTCAGCAAGTCACGTTTGGTTCACAACGCATGTGAAGAAAAGGAGCAGCGCAAATTTGAAGGTGGAAGTTCAGCTACTGCGAAGATGTAGCCTCGATTTGGAGCAAGCTCGACTAACGCTCTTTCTCGACAATCCACAGAGCATCTGGACGCCAATCGCCAACCACACCACGATCCATGATGGCGACCTCGACCACCAGCACGCGACACATATTTCCCTTCCTCGACCTGCCAGCTGAGTTGAGGAACCCAATCTACGAATACCTACTTCACCACGATCGCGCAAATGGTAGATTCGGTGCTGTCAACATCCTTCGCACATGTCGCAAGATCAACAAAGAGGCCCAAGACTTCCTTTATATGAGCAGCAACTTGACGTTCACGGTGGCCACACAACGCCTGATGTGGTGGAACAAGATCGAATTGACTCGATGCGTCGCCCTATCTGGCGATTTGAGACACACGATTATTGCATGGAAAGGTTCCGAGTATCAGGTACCACCGCCTTTGGCCATATACGACGCGTTTCCAAAAGCTATACTCAAGGTGGAGCGCATCAGCATCGAGCTGCAGCCAGGTTGTCGACACACCATGCAGAAGTTCATCTACGCTCTTGCTTGCTTTCTAAGTGACCCGGGCGGGAGATGCCTGAAGCTACACTTGAACATCAAGGCTTCAGATCTCGATGCATGCGACTATACAGAGATCATGTACTATGGACTGGTCAAGATGCCACAACAGATCTCGGTGCTCATCACAGGCGATTTCTGTCGCTACCATGGCGTGGTGCAGCGGAAATACTTACATCCCTTGGTCGGTCTCACTTACCTCAAAGAAAGCAAAGTCCATCCTCTAGTTCCAATTGGGAGCAGACTGAACACTATCGCCGAGTACAAGCGCGTCAACGCCCTCATAGCCAGCCTACCAAAAGCCGCCCCCGAGCCCAGAAGCAAGAGCGCAACTCTATACGACCTTCATGGAAAATTGGAGTACAAGTGTCGAAAAGTGTACGCTGCGATCGCACGTGGAGATAGCATCGAGTCGCACACCCATCACCCGGGGTTCAATGCTTGGCTCGACCATGAGCTTATGTGCGACCTCAAAGCTATCAAAGTCTGGGCCACTGCGATCATCAACGACATCGCAGGAGATACGGATTGGGTGTTAGCACGCATGGGGCAGGCGCTCCGAACAGAGCCAGAAGACAGGGAGACGATCATCACGTGGCTCAGCGAGACACGGGAAGACAGGCTTGCGGAGCACGAGCGTCATCTTTGACATGTGGTGGAGAAATGGTTGCAACGAGGATATTAGCTGATGACCTGGCGACCGCGCGAAACGATGCGTTAACGCGACATAGCCGCAGCCCAGACTTCACAGCGGATAGTGAGGTTATATGCTTTATATGGGTTCCATCGCTTCCGACCGGGTGATCTGGGTAGAGAGCCAAATATTACGTGGACAATGTGAAGATGCATGCTGCGAAAGGGCTTTACGAGAGCAATACAGCGTATGTAAATGCTCAAGTCGGTCGCAAAAGTGGTTTGTTATCGGGCTGTAGAGATCGCTACTGACATCTTTCGCAAGGACGGTTAATCCTGCTTGCATTCGGTAACACTGTGGTATAACGACTTCTGGTTCAACCTCCGAGACGACATTGCTTGACCGCTTGACAGATCCGACCAAGCTCTGATGCATCATTGCAAGCTTGTCATCAGAGGTAGTCGTCCGGTTAAGCATGCCATTAAACGCAAACGCTCGCATTGACAGCTTGCCCGACTGGCAGCACGGACTCCGAATGGATTATCGAGGGCGATTCGTTGCTGCGCAGTTCGAAGCAAAGAGCCCAGAACTTTTAGTTGCCATCGCCACATCCTGAGCGCTGCCATTGTCGGCGAACTCGTCGACTGTAAGATCGCGTAGGTTTGATAGCGGAGTGCGTATCATACCTTCGAACACAGCAGTGTGCATGCGACATTGTAAGCTTCACACGCAGACGCGAATAGTGAAACAGATCCTGACATCTCGACAACTTCCTTCATCTCGAGAACATGTAGTGCCGTTATCTTATACCATGTCCAGAGTCCATCGACTCATCCTTTGAACGGGAATCTCTCTCGCAACCATCTGCCATAGTAGTAGAATATCAGCGGCGCAGGCATGAGCGCAACGCTGAGGAACCCGAAGACACTCATGCCCCACCCATATCCAAGCTGGTCGAACATCCCTCCCACGAGTAGCGGTATAATACCACCAAACATACTCCTCAAAAAGGCTCCAGCAGCAAGCGCAGAAGCAGCATTGCTCTCGTACGCATCGATGTAGTACGTCTGGACCGTGTTGAAGATGCTGACCTGACTGGCACCAAACAGCAAGGTCGCAGACAACGGAATTGCCCAGTGCATGTCTTTTTCCACTGTCCAGCCAAACCAGAACAGACTTATCGGCAACAGGAATGCGCCAATATTTGCCATTGGTAGTCGATATTCTGGCTGGCCATCGTCGTCGTTGCGCTCAGCCAGCTTGTTGTACAACCTATCGATGAAGTATACGATGAAGATCGAGGTGAACATGAATCCAATGGCAGGACCCAAATATGCCAGACCAATCTCAGTCTTGTTGAACTCGTAGGGTTTCTCGGACCAGATCCGGGTAAACGAAGCGTATAAGCTGTACATAGAGCTGAAGACCAATGCTTGATACAAGGACATCGTCAGAACAATCGGCTGCGTAGCCAGGATTTTGACCGCGCGTGTGCTGTTCTTAGCGACTTTAGACATCAGGCCTGGACCATTGTCGCCTTCGATGTAATACTCGACACTATCATCTTTCTGCTGCAGCTGTTTCTTCCTCTGCTGAAGGATGGTAATAGCTCTAGTCTCATGCAAGAAAAAGTAACATCCTATCGACACGACCGATGCTACGATTAATACCATCCAGAAGAGGTATCGCCATGAGCTGATATTACCAACCATCAGCCCTCCGATCATGGGACCGATCGAAGGTCCCAGAAGTGGCGCGAGCAAGTACACACCAAGGACCTTTGCACGCTCATGCGTTTCGAACATATCCGAGATAGAACCACCTCCATTGGCCACCCCAACACTACCGAAGAAGCCCGAAAACGTCCTCAGAATGATGAAGCTGATGATATTGGGCGCCAGCGCAGTTGGTATTTGCAGTAACGTAAAAAGAACCAAATTCGTCATGAAGATAGGACGTCTTCCAAACGTCTCGGACATGGGTGCCAGCAACAGAGGTCCTATACCCAGCATGCAGACGAAGCCGCTTTGGCCTGCCAGAACGAGTTTCTTATTGCTGATGCCAAATGTTTCTTGGATGTTGTCTGCGGCGGGGGCGATGATGGAAGAGGTCATAGGGCATAGGAATGCTATCACCGTGATTTGAGCAACCTGAATCCATTTCCTCGAAAGTGGCCAGTTCCTGGGATTCTCTTCATCATCTTCGTCGAATTCAACCTTCTGCTTGCGATGGCTTTCATGGTTTCCGTTGGCGTGGCGGCTGTTGCCGCTCAAGAGTGGCTGTCTTTCGCGGTTCTGCGCATTCGGCGGCATGATACTTGGCAGAAATATCGAGGGCTTCCAACCTCCGATGTGTGCGTGTGTGCGGAAGCATCATCAACAGAGACATTTTCGTTCGGACGGGGCGCCCACCGGTAGAGCATAGCAGGCCGCGGGATTTCTTGTGGCATTTCGTGTACGCGCCTGACGTTAGTGTAAATAGTGACGACATATTTCATGCCAAGCCTGGAAAGTCAGACGCGTCGTGTCTGGCTAGCGTCAATATGGAGATCGGATTTTGGTGTCATTTCATCTTCTGATATGCTGATACGCTAATTCTATTCGCGCTCATCATACCCAAGAGCGCTTCGTCGCGATTGAGTCCACCAACACCTCGCTATGCAAAGCATGCAGTCATGTAAAGTCGACAGAACGCTACAGATCGTATCATCCATCATCCATCAAGACCATTGGTACCACCATCGTTCTCCTCGGCAGCTTCTTCGTCCTCGCTCTGCCTGTCCATTTCAGCCGTTAGAGCTGCTTCCAGGTCCAAGTCGCTCTCTGTCCCATCATCGATGCCACCATCCAGCTCGTCGTCTTCAGCATCGGTTCGAGGCGTCGATTCAGCTGTCTTCATCATGTTCGTCAAGCTGGTCGTGCGATCCAGGGCTTCCTTTTTGCGTTTCTGCAGCCTTGATCCTTCGCCTTCGTCCTCAGCTTCGAGTTCGCCGGACTTCCGCTTGCGTGCGCTAGGAGGTGTCTTCAAATTCTCTCCATCGCTCCTAACGCTGCTACTCATGCTTTCGGTGTCACTCTCGTCCTCGAGAGCCTCAATGTCAGCCATTATGGCGGCCCAGTCGTCCGGATCCTCAGTCAGGGTAGGACTACTATCCTCACGTGAAATCTTCGGCGCGTACTTTTCGAGCTCTTCGGTATCGGTATCGTTGTCCAGGCCGGTGTTCAGTGTTAGCTGGCTGCCATTGCCATTTGGCGTTTGTGTGCCATCCGTCTCGTCCTCGGTCTGCGCAGCTTCTTCGTCCGAGGATGAGAGCATATAGTCTTTGCTTTCAAAGCTTTCGGGCAGTCCGGTAGAGCCGTTAGTAGACACATCCGAATGTATTCGATACGGGTTCTCATCGACTTTCTTCCATTGGCTGAAGCAGTCGAAGAGCCAGCTCTGCTTGACGATAGCAATACGGTTTCCTTTCTTGACAGCTTGTCGAACTTTGGCAGTCCGACGCTCGGGCGATGCAATGACATGTGTGGTCTTCTTGGTAATATTCTCACTGACAGTGGCGCCGAAGCTCTTTGCCCACAACGCAAGATCATGGGAGTGGATATCGACGCCAAGCGGCACGACCCCTGAGAAGACGAGTTGAACGCCATCGAGCACACTGCGCTTCATGTCGTCCATGATGCGGGCAGCATCAGGGATATGCTCGAACTGATCAGCACTACGCTTTTTGGTATGGCCTGGTCGCAACTCGGCAACTCTACTGCCTTTGTTGCCCGCTGCTTCGCGATCATACTCCTCGTAGTACGCCTTATGGATGCTGCGCAGACTCTCGGTCAGGTATTTCAGCTCAGTGTCGTCATCTTGGAGCAGATTTGATCGATAGTGCTTCTTAGGTGTGGGTTCGGTAACGAGCTCGTCCTTCTTCTCGCTGTCGTTGGACAGCAGCTCTGCTGCGGCTTCGGCAGCAGGTGATACATTGGCCTCTTCTTCCTTCTCGAGCGCATCAAGCAATTTCTGCTTTTGCAGTAGAGGACGATCCTCAAGCTGTTCCGTAATTGTCTGTTCTTGCTCTTCCTCCTTCGACTTCATGCTGCCGGCATCTTGCTTGCCAGCCATTGATACCATTTGATCTACAGCAGAGACAGCGCCATTGGTCTGTGGAGGGGTGGTCGGAGCTGCGCTGTTCGATTCGTCGCTCGTGGAGGTCGCATCACTGCTACCTTCATCGGTCAAGACAGCTTTCTTCGAAGGTGTCCTCTCCATCTTGGTGCCTGATTCTGGTTTCGCTTCGAGCTCTGGCCTTTTGGGCAGAAAACTGCTGTTGACATCACCAATGCCAACAAAGAATTCGAAGACTTTGACCTTGATCAGGTTGGAGATCCAGTGCCAGACATCGGCTCTGTCGTCGATGATGACGACCATCTTCGTGTCCACAGGGAATAGTCTCTTCAGATTCTTGGCCTGCATGCTGCCGCTTTCGTCTCTTGACAAAATGCGATCTCCAAACACAGCACGATCGGGATCGATGATCTTCGCGATGTGCTCGGCATATGCACGCGTACCCATAGTATAAATGTGCATCTCATAATACTTCGACATAGTGGTCAAGAACTCTTTTAGACCCGGCCGAAGCTTGATGTAGTACCACGTGCCTGGTCTACCTGGCGCGTCGTCAGCAAGCTGGAACTTGCAGACATCTCTGACGGCCTCGTGATTGGGATTGGTTGGGTCATTTTGCCATTCGCCTATTGTAGGCTCGACACAGGCATGAATCACTGTCTGGTCCAAATCGACTACCAGACTGAGCCGGCGATCTTCCAGCAGCTTGCGCTTGGCCTCCTCGTCAGCTTTCGTAGCTTCTGTCTCTGAGACAAGTAGTTCTGTTCGTCCATGTATGGTGTTGATGGTCGCGCGCGATGTCATGGTAGCTGTTTCGTTGTATGATTGCACTTCGTTCATGTCTTTTCCACAGTCAGCACACAGGCCGCCAAACTGCACCTCATGCCTGCATGATTCCACGATATCCGCTACCAGTGTTCTTCTGGTGAGCTTCTGCCCAACTGCTATGTTGAGATTGGCAATGGAGCCTTCGAATTCGCTCTCGAAGCTAGAAGGATATGCGCGCTCTTTGTCCACATATTCCCGGCTGTCCTCATCCCACTCGTTGACAGTCGACTTGAACTCGTAGTAGAAGACAGCTTCATCGCGCTCGACATCATCTCCTGAGCGCTTGAGTAGCTTTGTAACCGTGACCGGATACCGAAGGCTGTCCGGTGTATACAGGCGCACCATTGGAATGCAGGTCTTTCATGGGACTGGCAACGCGTTGATCACATGGTATTGTCGCACAGATTATGCGCGGCGATATGAATGTGGGCTGTCGTTGGAGCTTAGAACACACTACACCAATACACGTCACGCATAAGGCACTTGTTCATCTACGATTGAGGTCGCATGACTACTTTATCTGCCAGATGCATCAGATGTATAGGTTGGTAGCAGGGATCAATTGAGCTTGTCGCGTAGCTATGTGTTGTTGGTCGAGACGTGTATAAGGCGAGGGTGCTGTGGTCGGTGTAGAGCTGCTGTGTGAGGCTGCGCGTCGATGTTTTGGCGGTAGTAGGAGCTTTCGCGAATATGATGTTCTGCTATCAACAAGAGTTCTTGGCGTTATGGGCATTCTGGAGAAGGAACGAGCTGGGGCTTTAAGTATGCGCGAAGTGTGGAGACTAGCCCGGCTAAAAGATGACGAGCGCATCCCCTGGCTTGGTCTGGCACTAACAAAGACTCGGAATGCTCCACGCGTGGCATTATCTCACACTCCCGTCACCAGCGTCCATCTTGCCATATCATGCCGCCCAACACCCAGATCCCACAGTGAGTAGTGGACAAGCAGCATGATCACTACTTGGTAACTCGTACTTGGTTCAGACCAACGGCCTTGTCTAGGCGAGTCGTGCCGATGGCTGGGGGCAAGGCAGATGTCGTCTTGAATGCGAGCACGAGCATTCGATTCTGTTCGTAAAGTGAGGCATCTGTTTGTTTCTTGGTACCGTATTTCACACCTTATTTCCACTTCACCTCAGGCTTTCATATATACAAGCTCCGTACCTTTCCGCTCGCGATCTCGCCGAGGGCCTCCTGGATTCACACCATATTATGCTCTATGAATGGCATTCCTCAAGCCCTGATCTGACGACTTCTACAAACACCGAAGCACAAACACAGAAAGGGAAATCTAGAGACAACACAATAAATTGCTGGCCGCGAGAAACATGCGCATTCTCCTTGAGCACTCCATTGGGTCGGAATGCAGCTCAGGAACAGGATCAAGACAGTGTTGACGTTGCCGTTGTGGGTTTGGTGTCTATCAAACATAATTGTTCAAAAATTGCAGAATCTCTTCAACGCTCCAGCAACATTACGACTCACGAGGTACAATTGAACGTATCCGGTCAAAAGCAGTGGGCTATGGGCAACCTTGGCACCTACAGACCAGCAAGACACAAAAATTGTGATCGGGCCTTATGTACATTGCAATGTGTCCAGCCGACTCGGTAACATCTTCAAAAGACTTGATCGCCTTTCGTGGTGCGCCGTTTCCCATGTCAATTACCCTCGTACGCTGCCGCATGACCACTTTTCAAACTTGTTGTAACGAGCAGGCGCTCTTAAAATTTAGCACTTCCCAAGGGGTAAACATACGAGGCCTGATCCCATTGGCCGCCCAGCGTTACAAGCCCAGTGAAAAACATTGTGAGATGTTTTGTCCATATGCATGCAGAACAGTCAAATTGGTTGGCCCGCTGGTAATAGATAAATACCGATCTCCGAGCACGTCTGCAGCGAATCGACAATGGATTGCCGATAGCGCAATTCAGCCAAGGCAGGCATGATAAGGTACGGACCCTGCGACTATACGATTCGTGCTTTGATGGCCTGAAGTACGCCTTTTTACATAAACTTGATGCTTGATGAAGTTCGCCGATGTTCGGAAAAGGCATGCGTACGACTTCTCTTTTGTCCGTTGTGAGCGGCTTTAAGTGCTCTTCACTTGTTGCCTCAATTACCTATCAGGTTGTCTGCCAACGAAACGAAGAATGCGGAGCGGTAAACTCCTTTGATGTCATGATGTTGCTACATTGGTCAGCCGCTTAGTGCCAGCGATCTCTCGCCGATAAGAGCACATGACTAGATCAGTGGTCTTCCTGCCAGCTCTATGATACGTACTCTTACACAATCGTTTCCAGCTTGCGCGCATAGCCCAGAGTGTTCTCAATGACCGCATCGCTATTGCTCATGACGTCCTTCTCGGCCGCAATCGCCTCCTCTTCTTGCTTTGGGAAGTATATCCGACCATCTTTAGCCACCCATCCCCTCTGCTGCGCAAACTGGATGACCGCACCTTCTGAGTCAAGGAAAAGGAGGTTCTTCGCGTTTGAAATTGGTAGCGATGGGTACGCGCGTTCAGAACAGGATGCGATCTCGAGTCTGATGGTGTTGACCAAAACCTGTAGATAATGAGTTAGCATAAACGAATCATGATCGAACGCGCGGCGTGGCTGACCTCTGAAAACACGCCGAATTCCTCACTGGGCACTCTCTCGCCCTTCGTCTCTCCCCAGACTTTGTCGTAGCTTCCCTCCATGAGCGCCTGCTCTAATCGTACCGGATATTGCACGAATTGATCCTTCTCGACCTGCTCTCTTCCAGCACTCATCTCCAAGCCCTCGAGCACAGTATGGAAGCCGGCATAATCGCCCTGGCTCAAAAGTAACAGTAGGTATAGACCTGTGACTTTGCTTTGATTGCTCTGCCGATGCGACTGCGACGAAGCGTAGAAGGGTTGTAATTGTTGGTAATAGCGTGTGAACGAATCTGTGTCTTGCAGCTTGATGCTGATCAGCGCACCATGTTCGAGGATTGAGGTTGCGAGCTGCAGATGTGCTGGAGAGGTATCCTCGCTCGGCACCAAAGCATTCAAGCTGAGGAGGGCAAGCTTTGCCCGCGAGAGGAGCTGAGGTGCTTGTGTGAGCTGCGATGACTTAAGCGAGTCGAGATGTTGAATTAGTTGTTTGGCCTCGTTCTCTGCCATCGTAGCAGTCGTTGCAGAGCTTCTGTTGAGCTTGGCGCAGTATAGTCGGAGAGCTACGGTATGCGCTGAGTTACGTCGTCGTTGAGAGGCTAGAAGACGTGGTATCGAGAACCGAATTATCGCGTGAGTGTCGTGAGGAAGAGCATCTTCTGATCGGCGTACAGGTGGATGGCAAGAGCCTCAAGCGGAGCTTACTTCGGCCCGCGATTAGCGTGCCCAGGGCCCACCATGCCAGTAACACGTCACTCCTGGCGAGCACAACATTGAAAGAGAACTTTACATTGGGTAGCTACTGTATGGCGCTCAACCATGCTACATCCGAGTCAATGCACAGATGTCGGCTTGGAGTCTCCTGCGACTGTAGCTGCCACACGACGCCGCTGGATACAATTGTTGAGGCAAACATTGAGAGCTACCTTGCAATCTCAACGATCAGCGGGTAGCCTCGTCTACATGACCCTTAACTGACATCGTAGGGCTTGTAGGTAATCTTTTAAGACACATGCTCGATGATCGTGTTCGGGTGCCTCAATTTGTCTGTATTAGACTGAGCCACCGCGATTGCTGCCGTGAAGATCATATCATTGCCTCCCTGCCATGTCTCGTGTCCCGCATTCTCCAGCCATAATATTTAGTCTAGGCGCTGATATACATATGCATTTGCGACAATTTGGCACGCTCTATTGTGGACAAGGCTCGTTACTTTTGAGACGGCGAAGTATCAGACCTCGAACTTCGGCGAGCTTTGTTAACGTTTTGGTAACAAGCACTGTCATTCGTGAGGCTCAGGTTCACTCGATCGTTGTGTCTCAGTATTAGCTGTTCTGGACTGCACGGTCTTACGGACCACGGCCATTCGCACTGAACAAATCGCAGCAATGAGCTTCTCGGGCAGGGCTCAAAGGGCTCAGAGGCGGCGGACGGAAGGACCAAGAAGCCTGTGCAGTGTGGTGCGAGGCGACGCAGGAGACGTGGCTTACGTGGTCGCCGGTAGAATGTATCTTCTTCGGATGTTCAATCAGTCGTCTTTATGGCACAGGTCGAACACAGTATGGAATGCCACTAGGTCGCATATTGCCAAAACAACAGCAGGTCGACAGCGCCTATGCGTGTGGGATGTAAGTAGCATTGATGTCAAGGAGTCCTGCTAGAATGTAGAAAATTATTCTGGTAGGAGTAAGTAGCTTCAAATGCTATTTCGAGCCCGACAAACGAGCTTCACGAGTGCGGACTACTCGTTGACTTCTGTAAAAGAGTAGCTCATGTATCGACACACAACAAGCCCGGACGTACAGTAGCATCATCAAGCATCAAGAGCTCCACACTATGAGGAGTGCCTCATCATTCTGCAAGATCTCCTCGGCCGTGCCTACCTGCCACGTTGTATTGCAACGTTGCAGCTGTATCACCCTTCGACCTTCGGTGAACGTTTTCTGATATTGCGCAAGCACCGTGATGGCGAACGAGGCTCTTAATTGGCATGACGGCTCAGTACCGCTGTCGTCTGTCCGTGGCGTGACTGCTAACATTGCAGCTTGCCATCCATCATTGTCCGGGATTGACGGCAGACCAGCAATGCGGATTGCCGATACCTTTGTATACCAGGAGCCGCAGTCTACTAACCATTCTCGGCGGGTTTTTTGGGTTGCAGCAGCGAGACATAATGTGTGAACTTTATCGGGTGGCCGTCGCGTATAGGGTAGTCTGTATAGCTCAATCGGAGGTCAATCTTCGTTCGGGCTCTGATGCAGTCAGTGTGGTCGTTATGTATGCCCGTCAGCGGTCAAGGCTTGCAGACAAGCTACTGCACTGGTGAGATGCATGTTCCAGATGCTAGAACTAGGTAGGTCGGAGGAACAATTCGTAGCAGGGCCCAACGACTCGTCGTGCGCCGTACCTTGCCGACCTCGGACGATTCGTGCCTGCCTGTTTGACCATCGGTGCCATAATCGTAGTTGCCTATTTCTGTGCAATATAGCAGGTACTTGCCCGTGAGTCCCGTGCAGGTAGACTATAATCTTAGAAGGAGCCAATGATCTCGGGAAAGCGCAACCTAAAGCAACGAAAGCTTGGCCGCTCCGCCCGGCTGGATCCACAGCTGAGCAGCTTTGGATAGTAGTTCGCAGATGCATCAACACAGGCACAGTGTAACACCGTGGTCCTTGTCTCGTTGCAATCCTGTAACCAACTAAACGCACGCGAAGAGGCATTGCTTTGATTCGTCGTTCACCGGCATCACCTCACGCAGACGCTGTTCGCTCCCGAACGCCATCACAGCCCGTCCGACACACGACACAAAACACGCGCGCACACACACGCAATACCACCACAGCACATAGCACCACAGCATTCGCTGCCACTCGCGCATACCGCGCAAGTACGTGCTCCGGTAAGGCATGGCATACACCAGACCCCCTATCACAGCCCCTTCCCGATGCTCGAGTCTGCTCCTGCCACGAACGAAAGCGGCAAGGTAGGCGCGGAGGTCGCGACTGCACGAGCTTGCTGCGAGTGCGTGGGTCAAGGCAAGCTTGATCCCCAGCTCATACGACAGCAGTCTCAGCCCGTTGCATGTCCTGTCCTTTGCGCTGACACCTGTGACTGGCTCGTTTGTCCTCGACTGTGGCGAAACTCTTCTTCTCGCTCACCATCCGGCTAACGCAGAGCCAGGGTCGTGCTTCCTCTGCCGCAGGCTCTTGCAGACAATTGGCACTCACCTCAGTCTGACCACACTTCTCCGATACTATGGGTTAGTCCTCCCTCTTCTCTACACACACACACCTCACTCACACCTCGATACTCCTATTCCGCCGCACGCTCGTCTCTTCCGCTCCGTCCCCTGTCCGTCACGGGCGCAATCACGCCCGCGCTTGACAGAAAATAGAGCACTCAGGCTTACTTCTGACCCGCAGCTGATTACGACCGTTACCAAGACTCGGTATGTATCTAACACGCACCCGTATGTGAAATCTGTTGAAAGCCCTCCCGCGTGTACTGCGATGGGCATTGTTGACGGCGAGCTGGCCTGGACCGTGTTGGAGCTGGACTGGGACGAAGACTGGGACTGCTGGAGTTTCGGCGCGGCATACATCGGCAATGGAAGAAAAGAGAGACGCAGCGCCCGGCAAGGCGTCTGCGCAGAGCGATGTGAACTGGACTGGAAAAGAAGACGAGAAGACTGGCGCTATGACAAGGACGCAACGAGAGGACGGCGTATTCGGGCAGACGGCATATACGGCAGGCGGCATATGAGCGATTACACGTGGCATGCGGGTATGCAGCTTATACCACTCCTCTCAGTCATATTCTTGCCCACTCCCGGTCATTCGCATGAATGCGTCTTTCTGTCTTTCAAGGGCAGCTCATGCCCATTCATGAGCACTTGCGTGTCGTCCAATGCGTACCCACCCGTGAGGCTGGCAGTGCAGGAAGATATATCAGATCCAACACCACATCCAAGACCAGGTTCAAACATCACACTGCCATTATAGCACGGCAGCAATCGTTTGCTTCAGCACGCAGACGCGCTTGCTGTCTCGTACAGAGCCTGATGCATCGTCCTGGCTTGCACGAACTGGTTTGAGCTATGATCATTGTCCAGAAACGCAGCGTAATTGCAGATTGTCGACTTTGACTTTCTGAGGCCACCCACGTGCTGCGGACCATAGTGCCTTGCGTTAGTCCTGGCACAAGGCCTATTCCCAATCAGTCAGCGCAGCACGTATTCAGAACACTAGCTCCAAGCATCTCAAGGCGACCGGTGTGCTTCAACAGACCATGGCTTGTCTTGGAACACGATCCCGACCTAGGGCGACCCGAATTGCTCTGGCGTAGCGCGTGTTCAGACGACCAGTTCCCAACTTCTCATGGCGATGAATATGTTCCATGAGATCCATGGCTTGACCTGGTTCACTATTCCGAGCTCGGGCGACTGCAAGTCCTCTGGCGCAGCGTGTTTTCAGACGATCAGCTTCCAGCAGCCATGGCGATCGATTTGCTCCGTGAGGTCCATGGCTTCTCGTGGTTCGCTATCCCAAGCTAGGGCAACTGCGAGTCTCCAATCGCAGCGCGATACCAGATCACCAGCGCATGCTGCATCACAAACGACTGGTCTTCTGGCCACGACCGAGCTCAGCCGTACAGCAACGTAGATCTGTGCTTACGATGTACAGCCACAACGCGTATAATGCCTCATCGCGACGATTGTGGGATGCTGGACTGGTTTGCGATGCTATGCCGTCTAGGACGTCCTGGGCTCAATGTTCCATCGCGCGAAGGCCGCGCCAGGCCCCAGTGTCTCAGCTTCATCTCATCTCCTAGAGGCCGTCCTCCTGCATGCAAGATACAACAGTCATGGACGCGCTATGGGTTGCATCCCTCTCTTGGGCGGTATCTTGGGCGTGGCAGTACACTCTGATTGTATGTCAAACTCCATACACCTGGACAAGGATCTGAAGAAGACGAGCTGACCGCTGGAGAGCAGCCGGCACCACCACCAGGCTCACGCCGACGACAGCTGGTACCTCAACATCCTCCAACAAGGGCTCCAGGACGCTAAAGTACTTCAATCGTGTATAAGATCATAATTACTGACCAGAGGTGCCTTTCCAGTCCCGCGGCCGAGACCGTTCTCCTCGTCGTCCTTCCCGCCGCCACGACGACGACTACGACCGTCGTAGCCATTCTCCAGACCGCCACCGTGAGCGTGACGACCGCCGCAGCGACCGAGATCGACGTGATCCAGAACCACGACCAGCAAACGGCGACTACGACGACCGCACAGGTGCGAGACCACCACCACGAAGCTTCGAGGAGCGACAACAGGCAAAAGAACAAATGATGAAGTCCGTCAACGAGTCTTCACAGCAAGACCGGCGCGTCTATGTCGGTAACCTCTCATACGACGTCAAGTGGCACCACCTCAAAGACCACATGCGCAAAGGTATATCGCGACGACATGCAGTAATCACTTCACATGACTGACGGATACACAGATGGGACTCTCGACGTGCTGTACGCAGACGTGCTACTTCTTCCGAATGGCATGAGCAAGGGATGCGGGTGAGACACTCACGACAACTCGTTCTGTGCCAGAATAGGCGCTGACAACATGACAGTATCGTCGAATACGCCAATAGAGATCAAGCACAGCAAGCAATTCAGACGCTCAGCAACACACCGCTCATGGGCCGACTCGTCTATGTTCGCGAGGTACGGGAGCCGCAATGAGACTATCTCAAGCATAACTGACATGATACAGGACCGTGAAACAGAACCGCGCTTTTCTGGACCACCAGGTGCAGGCGGCGGCGCACCACGCGGCGGAGGTTTCCAAGGCGGCTATGGCGGCGCACGTGGCGGTTTCCAAGGTGGCTACGGCGGAGGAATGGGCGGAGGTATGGGCGGAGGTATGGGCGGAGGCATGGGCGGTGGTGCTCGCCAGATCTTCGTCTCTAACGTATGTTTACTGACTTTTTTTCGAATCGGGAGTCTACTAACGAGCACACAGCTTCCATTCCAAGTCGGCTGGCAAGACCTCAAGGACCTCTTCCGCCAAGCAGGAAATGTCATTCGCGCAGACGTCCACATGGCACCAGATGGTCATCCTAAAGGCTCCGGCATCGTCGCATTCGAGACACCGGACGACGCACAAAACGCCATACAATCCTTCCACGGCTATGACTGGCAAGGTCGCATCCTTGAAGTTCGCGAAGACCGCTACGCTGGACCTGCTGGAGGCTTCGGTGGGCGTGGTGGCTTTGGAGGCCGTGGCGGGTTCGGAGGTCGCGGAGGATTTGGAGGCCGTGGCGGCTTTGGAGGTCGCGGAGGATTCGGCGGCGGAGGCTATGGAGGTGGATATGGTGGCGGCTATGGCGGCGGAGGCTACGGCGGAGCCGGCTATGGTGGAGCTGCTCACGGAGGCTTTGGCGCTGGTCCAGGAGCTGGGGCTGCGGCCGCCGTGATTCAACCAAACCCGTTCACCGATGGCGTTGCCAGTGGCGGCGAGGCCAATCCCGTCATCCACGTGAAGAACGTAAGTATAGGATATATCTTCTTTGGCATATTCACTGACGAGCAAACAGCTGCCATGGAGCACATCGAACGAGGACCTTATCGAGCTCTTCCAGACCATTGGCACCGTTGAGCAGGCTGAGATCCAATACGAGCCAAACGGACGTTCTCGAGGTACTGGCGTGGTCCGCTTCAGCAGCCAGCCAGATGCGCAGACCGCCATCGAGAAGTTCCAAGGCTACCAGTACGGCGGTCGTCCACTCGGTCTCGACTACGCCAAGTATCCAGACGGCGGCGCTATGGAAGGTCAGGAGCCGACCGGTAGCATGCAGGAGCAGATGATGTAAATCCTGCTACCACTCTGCCCACAATGACGTGCAACAAAGACCATCGACTCAACAGAAGACGAAGGCACACTCTACATACTGCGACACACGACACTTTTCGGTACAGGTATCACAGCTGAGCTGGCTCTTCCGCCTCGGCAGAAGCTTGTAACATACTGCCAAAGGCGTATCGACTTGGACTGCGATTGCGTGAGAGGACCGACTGCAGTGTCCTCGGAGACTACTACTTCAAAAGCGTGCTGTACACTAGATGACTTTTTCGCAAAAGATCAAAATGGGTCTCAGCACACTGCATGTGGTTTGGCTAGTCGGACAGAAATGGAGATGAAAAGAGACTGCGATTTGGTTCGGTACGCCTTTCTTAGGAAGCTAGCTAGATAGCGGCCTTTCTTGCTCTGAAAACGTGCTTTGAAAATGCATATGGTCTGGCTCAGACTTTTCGCGCACTTGCTAAATCAAAACTTTCATCATCCATTCGTATACAGCCCACTGCACTGCGTTGACTACGAAGGCGCGGGCTGAACAAATACCGAGACCGCGGAAGAAGACGGACATGCCCCCAGCTTGATATGCTGCTTTTGCAATGACAAACGTGCTTGGGCCTTTCTCAACCACTTCTCGCATACCCAACAGCGGCCGACTTGCCGACGATGTTGCTGATCGAGATGCTGACGAAGATGCTGGTATGTGACCATGACTCATATCCCACGTCTGCACACGAGTCTTCACAACGTCGAGCGGAAAGATGGAAGCCCAAGTCACTACACCTGCAAAGCCGCCACACAGAAGCACCTTGAGAGCTTCTTGAGTGCGAGAGTCGTGCTCATTGGCAACAGCATGTTTGCTAACTTCGTAGCTCCAAAAGCTACATAGTAGGTTCAGCACACACGAGGGAAAGCGAGCCATTGAAGAGTTATGGGAGCAACGTACTAAAATCCGTATCCTACAGCATCCCGTATACTCGTGATACTGCCACCTAGATACAGTCCTCGGACTCCACCAGCTGCCCACAACGCCTTCGTGACCTGCCACGAAGACTTTGGAGGACTGCTCACCTGAGCACGACATTTCACCAATTCAGTCGGAGCAGAGACTAGAAACGTGGCGAACCCGCCAATTGCTCCTGCGGCCCATATACTCCACGCTGGCGGCCTTTCCGGCCACCCGTCGACGTGACCAGTATTTATCAAAGCCAAGCTTCGATTGTAGGTCATGAACAGAATCGCGTTCAGAGCACCATAGCCAAGAATTGGAGCTGCTGAGCCTCTGGCGAAATGTGTCCATTTCCGCAAGCCTTGCGTATGCGCTTGAGTGACGTCAGGTGCAATTTCGACGTTGGGCACATGTCGAGCAGAAGCAACTTGGAGTTTGGTCTTTATGATATCGAGAGGATTGCCGATGAGGATGCCGATTGCTCCGGAGACGTAGCCGGACCAGAAATCAGCGGACATGATGGACAAATGTATGAGACCTCCATACGCATGTAATGGCTGTGATAAGCTACAATATCGTGCTTCTGTATTTCATGACTTTGCTGATGAAAGATATTTTGTAGCTATATGTGTGGCTAGGAGTCCTCTTCTCAGCCACGTGGGGCATTGTGCGATTCCGGTGGCGTTGCCACGGGCTTACCCGCAGCTCTTGCTGCCGATCATGACTGCATCTCGGGCTGTTGCAGTGGACCTCGACCACAACCTCGACACTTCAATTACGACCACTTGCTTGCGACAAACCATGAGAAAGCGCCCAAAGCCACCATACTGCTGCTCGCCATTGCCTTCAAGTTCTTTGAACAAACAAATTATACCGCCTTCATACTGATCGGTACCTCTATAGCTCTCGCTGTAGTGTCCTTGCCTCACCGCACGATACCCATTCCTCGATACGCCGACCAGGAGTCTGCGACAACGATAGCCTTGGATGGGGACACTCTTGGAAACTAGGCGCTGGGACCTTTCTCACGTACGGAGCTTTGCACACTCTTTCGCCTCGAACATCGACCAGGAGCCGCCATCAAGCAGCCAGAAGGCCGATGACCTCACTGTGAATACTGATACTGCGTCTCGGGACGTGTCACGATTTCGCAGCACTACTCAAACACGAGACTTCGCGAGCGGTTCACCTTCGAAGCTCGGCGACTTTTCCAGGATATGGCAGTTCCTAGGTACACCAGCACGCATCGTTAACGCCGCCGCACCAGGCAGCGAGGATCCATCAAGACCTGTACCGAGCAAGGATGACTACGCCTCAGATGGCGCGACATATGTTTCGAATAAGAGCAAGCAGAAAACGCAGTCAAACAATGCACAGCTCTCGGACGGCACGGACGGCGAGGCATCAGCAGCGGAGCCTTCAGATCCACTGGCCGGCTTGACAAAGACGCAGAGGAAGAAGGCCAGGCGTAAGCAGAGAAAGGCACTGGAGAATCACATGTCGAGCATGAATGTTGTGTCGGAATCGGAGGCGGATAACATCACCAAGATGACACCGGCACACAAAGCTTCGGCTCATGTTATACAGAATACACCCACACCAACGACCCGGTATGGCCTGAGATCGCAGACTGCGCCTTCGAAGACTGTCGCTTCGTCGAAGCCAGAGACATTAGATTGTTTTGGCCAACCTGTCATGGCTATAACATCGAAGCAGAACGGATCATCAAAGCCAGTGTGGCCCAATTCGCAGAAACATGGCGGCTTCTCACGAGAGCAGCCCAAGGAGAAAAACTCACGACCAGGAGAGTGCCAGTCCGTCACTACTAGTCAAGCTGTCAATGCAGTGGCTCAGGCTATGGCTTCGATCAAGCAGGATCGGATGCCAACTTCTCCGTTACCGAATACATCGAAACCACGCACCAAGTCGGACGCGTCTACGAAGCAGTGGGATGATAAGACAACTCAAAATGGTACTCATGCAGATCGACTTGCGGCCTGGAAAGCTCGCAGTAATGGTCAATCGTCACATGCGTCACCGCCAGCGTCGCAGACTGCAACACAAAAGCAAGCGGTAAAGGATGGAAACTCGACTGGCAGCAAATCGGCTCTGCCTTTCACACCTCAAAACAATAAAACAATCAGCTTGGTGCCATCTTCGATTCAACCCATTATCAATGGCAAGCCGACCACCACAGCACGACATCTGGTGCCCAAGGTTGCCAGTACACCAGCTACAGCACCTCCCACGATGCCTGCAGCAATGCGAAACTTCGAACCGTACGTGAAAAATCCCACATCCATCGAACCGAAGATTGTACGATCTCGTGAGGACAGTCACTGGGCACTTTTCATGAAGATCTTGGAGAACTTCTACCACGATCGAAAGTACCTGGTAAATCCAGCGAATCTGACGACGCACAATAATGACCCTAAAGGAATACATGTTTTCGTGGATGCCAGTAATATCTTCATCGGCTTCATGGACCAGCTCAAACGAGCTCGTAACATACATCCAATGGCCAGAGTTCCACAGGCAAATCTGTCCTTCGATGCCCTCGCACTCCTCATGGAACGCAGGCGACCGGTCGCGAAACGCGTACTTGCCGGCTCCACACCACACATTCCCGCTTTTGACACGGCCAAGAAGGTCGGCTATGAGTGCAGTATCTTGGAAAAGGTGTACAAGGCTCGAGAACTTACAGAACGCCAGATTTACTTCAAGGAGCTCGATGCAGCGCGCTACTCTGTCAGAAAGGGCATGAAAGTGCCATTGCCTAGCAGCCAAGTGGCGCCTGCAGACGGTCCTCCTGCTGCGGTAGGAACATTATCGGCATCACCACCGAAGCACTTCATTGTGCCGAGATACGGCGGAGGAAGCGGCGTTGGTGGCTCGGAGACGGACACCAAGACGCCGCAGTACGCACCGGCCGCACATGTTGAGCAAGGTGTGGATGAGATTTTGCACTTGAAGATACTGGAGTCCATTGTCGACTACGAAGATCCTTCTATAATTGTCTTGGCTACGGGCGATGCTGCGAGTGCGGAATATAGCCTGGGCTTCATGGCGATGGTTGAGAGGGCGCTGCGTAAGGGCTGGACAGTTGAGATCGTGAGTTGGAGTAAGAACATCAACGGCTCGTACAAGAAAAAGGCTTGGGTGGAGCACTGGGGCGAGAAGTTCCAGATCATTTATCTGGATGACTATGCGGAGGAGCTGCTGGACATTTGAACAGGCACAAAAGAGGGGTCGTCAAACAGGGACGACGGAAGAGAAGCTCTTGCATGAATGTTTATGAATTGAGGGCTGACGCGGGACGACTGAGATGTCTTGCGTCGTAAGTCCAAATTGCTTCGCAGCTGGAAGGATTCACGAAATGTTCGCGCTTTGGCTTAGCCAAGGGCGAATTTTACCTAGTGACTTTGTAGGAATATGTCAATTGGCGCAAAACGTCACATCTCGTCGGAATGTTACAGTGCAATGGACATCCCTTGTCGACCTCGCGGAATTCTGTAGGAAAGCACGACCTACGCCATGAAATTTGAAACGGTGAGAACATCATTGTCCTCGCCGAATGTCCTGCGGGCCAGCCAGCGAGGCGGTCGTCGAGCCCGTCGAGAAGGATGATACATTTTCACCTTCCTCCTGATCTGTGCGGGTATGCTGTACAGCAAGAGGACATGTTGAAGGTCCGCGCTTCGGCGCTACCAGCAGAGAACGACGCTCACTTGTCATGACGACGAGCAATGCTCTTTTAGGGCGCGAAAGTCGTTTGCAAAGCCTGCAACAGACCACTTTCAGCTGCCAAAACTTCAGTACGTTGGCATGAGACCTTGTTGCTATAGGTTTACTGACTTTCTTCGCATCAAAGGTTGGAGGACTACAGATGTTGCACAGCTCTATGGTGGGGAAGTCGTGGTTGTTGGTATACAATACGGCTCCGAGACACTGCGCTATACGTGGATCTCGACCTTACGGCTAGAGGTAGCTACGAGGGAGTAGGCTGCGACAATATCATGCTGGGAAAGACTGACACCGATGATGCCACCAATACCTTCTGGACTCGATGTCGAGGCTTGACGCTATCGCTGTTCGTATATGATGGCGATACTGTTGCATTATATTGCCAGTGGTATCCGTAAGACGCGCCCTCAAACCCCATTTGTCCACGCGCAAGTTGCTGATAAGTGTCCTCAGTGGCCCGACGTGCGACGTATGTTCGGCCCACAACGCCTTCGGCTACAGGATTGACCAATGCGGTCTGTACGAAGTGGGTCGAGTGTGTTCATTTGTTTTGCACGATGCTTGTCGCTGACACACCGTCCAGGCGGGAGCGTAGTCGGATGCGTCTGAGGCAGACAGAGTGTACAGCTACGGTTGCAGGAGTTGGCGCGAGCACGATTACTGCAACGTTCCAGCCGGCACCAGAATCAACACCTAGATGGCTGTGTCAGACCTGCCGGACTTGAGGCACAAGGCATTCGATACTTCGCAAGGAAGGCAAGAACGACGAACGGCCGGAGCCGGGTCCTGAGGAGGAAACACAGATTGATTTGTTGAATTTCGTAGCAAACTAGATGTCAAGGAATGTGTCCAGTACTTGAAGCACTTTCCCCGGCCCACTATCGCTCATGGCAGAAGAGCTCCTCTGGACCACCCATTCTCGTACACCGCCTCATGATACCTGCCATCGTCCTCGTAGTAGTAGACTCGAATCTGTGAATTCAGTCAGTCACCAAGGTCCGCCCATTTGTATGTGTTGCAGGCGACATACTCTTGGATAACCGTTGCTGAAGCTCACGATAGCGCTCATCGCCGTGCCATACTTGGCCTTGAAAGGTGGGCCAATGCGCTGTGGAGCTTGCCAGCCAATGTTGCTACCATAAACCCACTCCATTAGATAGCCGTCTGGGTCTTGGCCGTAGACACGAATCTGGTCGAGGTTGTTCCAGCTGATGCTGGCGGATGGTCCGGTCCACGGGATCTGTTGTGCCCATGCAGCGATAGTAAGCAGGCCAGTGAAGCAAGCGAAGGTGAGCTTCATTTTTGTTGATGGAGACACGATCGATAGATACTTTGGTTACGATGGTCTTCTCAGTGGTGTCAATGTTGAAGGGAACCGATAGAGAATTCCTTCGAAGCTTTTATGGACGGGTGCAGTGCAAGCCACAATTCGCAATACAAGTAGAGTGGGCAGTGACGATGCGTGTCCAGCTTGCACAAACCCTCTCACCGCAACGAGTGTGTTCACTGAGATTCACGTTGGAGGACACGTACAACTTTTCTAGCTGTGGACAGGCCCAGAAAGGGCCATTGCTGTATCGAGAAGTATAATCGGAGCTGCTACACAACTTTGTGAAGCCAGGATTACGGAGGATTGTGACCAGTGTCCCATGTAGGGACATGCCTGTCGATGCGAGATCTGCAATGGAGACATCCGATATATCGAACTGTATAATTATGCGGCGTACCCGTGCCGCGCACGCATTGCAGCAGTACATTCCATAGTCATTTGTCGCTCCAGAACTTTGTCAACAAAATTAAGATGGCTGGTCTGAGATGAGTCTGGGATAGTTGTCAGCCGGACAGATTTTCTTCATTAGTGTACGTACCCTGTACTGAACATACATGCAGCACATGAACGTCTCTCATGTACACAAAGCCCCGGATTCTTAATGTCGTACAGCTTGCGGAGAATGCAGAGAAGACAAAGATCTGTGTCGTGCAGTCTCCGCCATACCGTCATGCCCTAGTGGGCCAGACTTTGCCTGTGCTGGCTCGTACGAAATTTCTGCTGCTGTGTTTGATGAAATCGGAACAAGAATAAATGTCGCAAGATCAGTCACGAAGCCTTTTGCTTGCGGGATCATGTTCATTTAACGTAATTCTGCCCGGCAATAGTGCAGTACCGACGCTCCATCCATTCTCGTATTTGATTTCTCTGACATTGCCATCATCATAGTTGTCGTCATAGACGCGAATCTTCGATCCTCCAGTAAGTCAAGCATAGAACTTTCGTCAGGTCGGCCTAGACTTACGTGAGGCTTGCCATCGTAATTGACCATAAAAGAAATGGCAGTGTTGATGGTGCCTCTGCATGTGGCGATACGAGGACCCTTCCTGTTCGGGCCACTCCAAGCGCTGTTGCTTTGGTAAACCCACTCCGCGATGTAGCTTTGTTGGTCGTGTGTGTAGACACGGATGTCATTGAAATTGTTCACGTCATGGCACATTTTGGGCTCTGGTAGTTGGCTGCCTCGGCGACAGCTGCGAGGGCTGCAGTGAGCAGGAGAGTGCCGAGCTTCATATTGGCGATCGATTAAGGTAGAAGTGCTTGCGGCTCGTTCAATCTCGGGCAAATCAGTATTTGTTCTGCTTTAACCTTCCCTTATTGCTTAGGAGCTTCATGTGCGATCTTATAAGCACGAGCGCGTCATACTATTCATGGAGAACACTTGCTTTAGCATGATCGCATCGCGCTGATGGCTGGCATGATACGACAGGCGCTGATACTAGTGAATGGAACGTCGTATCGTACGAGACTCATAGCTGACTGCTATCCCTGGCTTATTTGGTCGAGTGTTCCTCATGGTACCCGGAATGGAGTATGAGGCCTGGTGGGTATAAAGAATTGGCGTTCCATCAGCTCGTACAGCTGATACGTCTTTTATCTTTCCGGGGGGCGCAAAGCCATACGCCAAGACATGCATCGTCTCGGTATTCGAGCAGCACACTGGTGTGATGACCTGTACGAGGCAGCCATGCAGCGCCGGCTGTCTCGCGTGCAAGAGAGGCTTCGAGAATCCGCGAAATGAGATCATACTGTCAATTAGCTCCAAGCAAATAGGACTTTGTGGTCTGCTGATCAATAGGCGTTCATGCCGTACTCAACCTCGAATACATTTCCCTCGTTAAAGAAGTCCACAAGCAGGAAATTCGGTCTTCTCTCATACAACGACCTGCATCGTACAGCATGTTCGCCAAGTCGACCCTCTTGGAACGCGGCCGAATTAGTAACATTGGCATGAGTAGCATTCGGATATTTGAAGCCGAGGAACTTGGCGTACAGGAAGTGATTGACTAGGCTCAGCCGATCTGGTACAAAGCCACGAATCCACCATGGACGAGAAGCTTCGCAGCTGAATTCGCTCGGGTGTTCGATCCCAACTTCAGTCTCAAAGACATAGTCGAACTCTCTCAGCATATATGGCACCACGTCTTCGTCTGCATAACGGTCCATGAAAGAGATCAGCCGCTGATTGGCTGAGACCATCTCCGCGATAGTTGGCCAGTCTCGAATCTTCATGTTTCCATAACGTTTTGTGCGAGGAGGAACATACGACATCAAGTCCAAGCCAGTGTCAAAATATGCCTTTGCCCAGTAGTTCAGTGGCACGCCGGTATTGACGAAAAGTAACGTAATTATCTCGTGAGGATGCCCGTCGAGAAAGGCTTTGATGTCGCGAAGCAAGTCGTGCAGGCTTCCGCCATCCATTAAGGCACAGTCAAAGTGACACATTCGGACCTGGTCGCTACCGCCACGATCACGATGTCCCTGCGCTTGTATCAGACGGACGCCAGATGTCAGCTGCCGCGAGACGTTGAAGTATTGATTGCCTGAGAGTGACCAGTTGTTCTGTGCACTCCTGATGGCGACCGCATCGTGAGTACCTACAAAGGTCTGCTGCGAGTAGCGTCGGTTGTACAAAGCAGGCACGGGGACCCTTTGCCCTGGATGTTTCGGATGCGGCTCACCGTCGTCCACCAGCCCATGCGGTGGTGGAGCATCGAAGACGGCCTGCGCCTTTTGCGTAGAGACACATGAGAACAAGAGAAGCAAGAGTGGTAGGATCATGTACATTGTGCCATCGCGAGAATGCAGGATGCAGGTTGGTGGGTTGAGCGAGGAGGGTAGGGAAGGAAGTAGTGGTCACAGACTAGCGCGTTTCTCGTCATCCGCCAATCGGGCATGATCCTTGTCGTTAGGCAGTTGCACTCGACGTACGGGGCAGTAGCTCTTCATAGCTCTTCAGAAATCTGGAGCACTACATGTAGCATCGGGCACGAAACTGGGGCCAGTCGATGCAAGTTGGCTTTGCAAGGATCTAGCACATTAACTCGTACCGAAGACGCCTCAGCGAAGGGAGAAGGATTATCGGACTCATTGACTTCCGCCGCCTCAAGCTTAAGCAGGAAAACACAGAGACTCAACGCTTCAATTCCAATCCTCTGCGAAGCATAGTCCGCTACCATCGCGACCATGGCATCACTCCGATCGATTCTGCGAACGCCTGCAGCTCTGCGGCCACTCCTACTGCAACCAGCGTCACGAGCACTATATCACTCGTACGAACACATTGAGCCTCCGCCATACCGCGAACCAGATTCAGCCATCCTCTCCGCAGCACTCCAACACGTCCCCACGCATGGCTTTACAAAAGAGTCTCTCACACTGGGCGCAAAAGACGCAGGCTTCATCGACATCTCAACGAACCTCTTTCCCAAAGGCGCCTTCGACATCGTTCTATACCACCTCGTAACACAGCGACTCAGTCTAAAAGATCGCATACAATTTGCAGATGGCATGGGAGTAGGCCGCAGAGTGCGCAGCCTCATTCTCGAACGATTGCGAGCCAACGTCGATGCAGGCGTTGTGGGCAGATGGCAGGAAGCACTCGGTCTGATGAGCTTGGCCGAGAATATTCCCGCCAGCTTGAAGGAGCTTGGTGCATTGAGTGACGAAATATGGTTCTTGGCGGGTGACACGAGTGTGGATACGAGCTGGTATACGAAGAGGGCGAGTCTGAGTGGAGTGTATGCTGCGACGGAGATTTATCAGACGACGGATCAGAGTACGGATTTCAGGGACACTGAAGCGTTTCTGGACCGGAGGTTGGATGAAGTGAGGGTGGTTGGCAGTGCCGTTGGAGTGACTGTGGAGTGGCTGGGCTTCCAGGCAGGCAATGTGGTGAACTTGCTTAGGAGTAAAGGCGTGAGGATATAATGTGAAACGCACTTGGTAGCGGTTATCCGCATTCTGCGCTACAATCACCACGTGAAGCTTTCTCTCACTCGACTTCTTTGAACTTTGACTTTGCCCGTCATAATTCGCAGCACTGATCGACGGCGCAGATGTCTTGAAGTCCAAGCGCAGGATTAGCTCTGGTGTTGCCACTGGTTTCGCAGGCAGCATTGGCACACATCGAGAACAACAAGGCATGGGTTTATAGAAAGTATTTGTCCTGGACGTGCGCTGCGAGCTGACAATGCAGGCTCTATCGAGAACACACGGGAGACGGCATCGCTGCTCGTTGTTCCCATACTTTCCATCCGTTGACAATTCGCATCGAGTACGACCTGGTACGAACCATAGTCTTGCATACGGTAGAAACATAAAGATCGATATACCTAGACTTTTTTCTCTCTTTGTAGCATAGGCTATGCTACGTCCGAGATCCACCATTGATACCTTCGGCATCTCCCAACCCCCCTGCATACCACGGCTGCGAACCTTGTCTACGGCGACCGCAGAATCACACTACAGTTCCAGCTTTTAGTTTCCTCTGCACTTCGCTTCCTCCGCACTAAAGGTCTTCAATCTTGACCTGCACAGTAAGAGGAGAGTGCGCATACTCGTCCTTGCCCCCATACGACCCCGATGCGGCGTCAGTCTTAATTCCAGTGAAGCCACACGCTCCCTTGTGGACAACCTTATGCTTTGGTCGCTCGTTGTACATCAAACGCAAGACCTCTGTCTCCGAGCCAGAGATAGTGCTGATAGTGACCGGGCTTGAAGTTGACGATGCACGTGCTGAGTCCGTAGTATCCTCAAAGTAGAACCAGTCATCGCCATTCTCGAGGCTGAAAATGTGCGTCTCAATCTCATCGTCGTCGTCGTCGTCGTTGTTACTACGGTGGCCCCAGCCGGCAGCGTAGAAATTGAAGTTGATCAAACCGCTTTGGACGTTGAAGAGACTGTAGAAAAGCGTTATTGTGAGATTTTACTTTTCGTTGCTCGTACTCAAGCGACGTGACAGGTAGTACATACTTGAATGTGCCCGCGAATTCGAAGCCCTCAGTGCCGATTGAGGCCGCAGGAGGAGGGTAGATTGGCGCGAGACTTGGCCAAGTAAGGATTCTAATTCCGTCGAGATCAGAGTTTTTGGCGAGGGACATGGCGTGCGATGTTGCTTTAGATCCGTCATGACGCTGTATTTGCTGACTGTTGGTGACGCTAGTCATTTCCCAGCACTCTAAGCTCGGCTCGCCCGAGGGACCGAGGACGATCGCAGTGAAGCGAGATTTCTGCGGCAGTGGGTCGCCTGGTCTCACCAGTCAGCAATCTGGAGACACACTCCGGTAGTAGGTGGGTATGAGCTCTGATATGTGGATATATCTTGCACACACCTTCTGCCGTGCTGCGTGGACGAGCCGTGGCAACTGTGGCCAGCAAAGCGGTGGCGATAGACGAAGTAAGCTTCATGATGAACAGGGTGCTGAGTGAGTAGTGAGAGTGTTCAAGCTGTTGATTTGGAGGATGGAGATGCTGATGGAATTCGAGTGTGAGGTATGAGATTCGCCCTCTTCTTATAATCGACGTGGCTGCTTGAAGAAGCAATTGACCCAGAAGCTGAAGGGCTGGCGTCCTGTCTCCCCGCGCCTCAACAGCATTGATAGCGCGCCAATGGTTCCAGAGCTTCGTGTAACTGCACGAAGGGGAGCGGCACTAGCCTTGATGTCCCACGGCACAACGTCTGGATCACACAGCCAACACCTTCTGGCTGCGTAAAGCGGGATAAGACTACCTAGCAGGTGCGATAGCGCTATTCAGCAGGTGCCAAAGGTACTCACTGAGGTCATTTAGCTACAGAGCGCTAATCGAGCCAAAGAGCAATATGGCCGTACCTGCTGAATAGCAATATCGCACCTGCTGAATAGTTCTACCACGCAAGGCGATGCATCTCGAAAGAGGCTTCGGACCATCGACCTACACCCGGAGATGACGACTCTATCAGCTCCCCGGGTTGCCGGATCCTGGACGCGTCGCACGCGCAGTGGAGTGCGATTCAACTCGACCAGCAAGTGAAACTTGCAATGAGCTGGCATGAGGTCCGCTGTGGCGTTTCTGTCTGGTCGATCAACGAACGTCGCACCCTTGTCGGGTCGGGAAGTGCCGCGGTCCGCCCAAGCCGCGCCCCTTTGCGCCAGCTGCTACCATGTGCGGCAGTGATCACCATCCCGATACGGGCAGTGCAGTTGCAGACCAGACCCGTCAGCCCGCAAGCAGTAGTCCTTGGAGGTAATATCGTGGTAAGGTCTTACATATGACCAAAAGTGTCACACCCCGCACGCGAGTTTGTGGCAGCACCTGAGTGTGAATTGTTGTGCGGGACCTCGCTGCATGGGCAGTCTGTGAGTTCCAACATGTCCTCGAGATTGCTTTTCTGGCGAAGCTGGCCATCTCCTAGTCTCATCACGATCTTTCAGCGTCGTCTTCACTTCATCTCATGCTTCGACTCAGATCCACTGAGACTCATCCTGGATCTCAGGCCCCCGATATACACGAATCTTCCTCCTGTCGGAAGGGTGTATCCTCGCCACCGGACCAGGATCTTCAACTACACTCCGCTCTGACGGGCGCCGACAAGGCATATCGACGGACCTGAGCTCACTCCTCGGGAGAGATTCAACCGATGCCGTAGATGCTCGCTTGATTGACTGAGGCATGGGTCTGAGATCATCTTCTGGCGTCATCTCATTGTTGGCTGGGCCACATGCCTCCATAGTTTGCATCGACTTCAGACTGTAACGTCGACGGATATTCTTCTGCTTGTTCGTGATGTAGAGCTCGTACTGCTCTGGAGTTGTAATTTTATTCACTTCACTCGTCTCGCTCTCGTGCCTCGTACATCCCTGAGAAGAACGGCATGTGGTCTGATACTCATGACCATCGTACTCCCAGACCGAAGATTCCGGCCTGCTCTTGCCATCGATGTAGACTTCGATTCCACCATGTTTCGCTTCATAACTATTCGACTGCCGTGTGAAGGTATTGGCGGATACGGCAGTTCTACCGTGCTTGTCATCTGCATGGTAGCTGACGCTACTACGGGATGTGAACGTGCGCTTAATAGTATCGCGGAGGTAATGCCGGAAAAAGACGCGAAGCGAAGGCGCACACGCGCAGATGATGGCCAGCTGACATTCAACAACGGACCAGATATAGAGATCGAAACCTGTCCATGAGGTGTCGTAAGTGTGGTTAATTTTCCAGAGATAATATGTGCGCCCTATGCCGGCACCCGTGACTCTGTGTTGATGACGTCAGCGAACACACGTTGCACTTGAATTGCAAAATGCCTACAGAAGACCAAGACCGAAGATCATATTGAGCGCAAATATCTGTCTCTTCGGTACGTCCAAGTGGTAATGGCGAAGTATCAAGCATGGCACTGCCACAGCGTACATGTCGCTCAGCACGCTACATCCTCCGGCCGCAAGGGTCAGTGCATCGCCCTCAATGCAGGTATATTTGGTATCGTAGCTGAAGTTGTATGATAGCCAATATGCGTCCAGTGGATGGCATAGGTTGCAATATGTCAAAAACACTGCGACACCATACGCGACAGTAATAAAGAGCGCGGCGTAGATCGCAAGGAGCCAGCGGCGATTCAAAGTGTCCTTCACCATGCGTCGATAGAACATCAGTACTGATAGCTTGGTAGGAACGGTGCTGAATATGAACATAAGCTGTGCGATCCAGCCATTCTGGGAGCATTAGTGAGCTGTTAGGAATGCTGTACTATAGCAGGGTTCGTACCAGTGCTGCCCTAGCATATAACGGAGGGCGTACATCCCAGGTGTGACGATCCAGACCGTACCATGCTGAGCCGATCCAAGCTGTTGTCGTGAAGCCCAGCGAGAAGAGCCATCCGATGAATATCAGCAAATCGTCGAGTCCGAACTCTCCAGCTTGCTTCCGAGCCCTGAGGTAGAAGCGTCCGGCTATTAGTACCGTCGACGCAGCTTGCCAAGTGATGGCGAATGCAGGCATCCAGTCTCTCGTGATGGGATCAACATAGTTTGGAGTAGGCCACGAATCGACCACTGATTGAGGAACGGAATGGAAGTTGCCCGGCATTTTGAGGCAATGTGTTGTAAGAGGCGAGTGAGTCTCTCAACTGCCGAGCATCGAAGTAGCAATGTACTCATGTGTACAGTAGAAGCGAAAACGATCTCGAAGTCTGTGGGCAGCAGATTAGAGAAAGTAGGTTCGGAACATATAGACAGAGAGTTGAATGTACTGTTCTCGAAACGAGGAGAATGTACCTACTCTGCATTGACATGCAGGTAAATAGTCCTCGACGGCAGATTCCTTCCTTGACATCGTTCCGACGCGGTGGCATAGTGGCGGAGCGCCGTTGTGATCGAGGCTACAAGATGTGTCCGAGGCGAAACCGTCGTACATGGGTCCATACGGGGTCTGAAACGTGCGTTTGGTTGAGCGCGACGCGCACCCCAGGATGTGCTTTGAGCTTGTCGTGGATCGAACACACGGCACCTGCATATCTTTGACAGGGAGCCAGCCGGTGCCGTCGTTGTTGTCGGAGACGCGCCGTCGCTTCTCATTCCGGTCACTTTGTGATCAGCTGAGGCTGCGCATTCTGTCGGACAGTGGCGTTCGATGCGTGGAAAGTGTTTCAACGCTACAAGGCCAGGAATTTCTAGGTAGATGCTCAGAGCATGGTCATTCTGCTACCTCGCTTTTCGCTTCGAGAGTGTGAGTAAAAGCTGTATTGACAATGTACTCTGCTGGGAATATCAAAATCGAAGTCGAAGATCGTCCCAGCATCAACTGGCAAGGCACTCACCTGCAGCTCGCGGTTAATATGGGGAACTCCGTCTTCGCTTGGTATGCCGTTGTCTCGTCACCGTTCTCAGATGCTCTGAACCAATGAGAAGCCGAGCCCGGTCAGCGTCAGCGAAGCAGTCGTGTTCATCCCTGCAACAGATGGTCGCGAGATTTGCGCAAGTGTCGCGCGTGGGGCAGCTGGTCATGTCTGACTAACGACACGAATCACAACACAATAGTGAGAATGCCTTCGTGTCTATGGTTTCCCACGGTTTAGATGTGAAAGATGAGCTGCCATTTCAGCATCGAAGCCTTCTCCTTATACGAGACAAGTAGGGCGCGAATACACCTCGATGGGAAGCGCGAACGTGTTAGCCGTTAGACTCAGTGACATGAGAACTGCATCGAGAAGTTCTCATGTTACGCTATGTCAGCAGTAGCGCAATGGCGTCGTTCAAGCATGCATGCAGGTGTAAAAGTCTCGTTCCTGCATTGTGTTTCCCCGCACTTGCAGTATACAGACAGTATATGAATGGCATGAAAGGTTGACTTACACGGAATGTACTTTACGTCTTGGTCTCGATGTCACGCATTTGGTGAATAAGCGAGGAGTACTGAAAGAGCCTCTCACTGGTGTCAGTCGGCACTGCGGGCCGTGATCATCATTGACCAGCATTGCCCATACGCCAATGCCGGCGCCATCGGTCCTTCCGAATGTGCGAACGTCGGGTAATCGATTGCGATAATCAGTTCTGTGCGTTCGTGGATCTCATCATGCACTTCCTTTCTCCAGAGCGTCCGAACTACTCAACCATCATCTCCCGATAAGATGGACAGCCTTGACAGGCATTATGGCAAGGAGGTCCCGCCACCTCAAGCAACGCCAGGGTCCTGCCCGATACGACAGCGACTGCATATGTGCATGCGTCACATGCATTGAGATGCTTGCAAGAGTTCGGATGCATGATCGGCCTTTAGAACGTCGTCCTATGACAGCAGAACAGGGGCATGTCTTGGTTGTTTTCGCAACACAGATCATGTAGGAATGGGTCCGTTGTGCTGGAACTGAGCAGCTCTAGCATTGCGATGATGTTCCTTTGCACTGAGTGCCCTACGAGATTCGGGAAAAATCTTGTCGAGAGCAACTAGACCAGCGGTGTTGACAACATTGCGGACTGCGTTTTCACCTTTGCCGTCCACGACTCGTGCTACCATAAGTCTTCCTATTTCTCCTGGTATACTCTGCATGCTGTTTCCGTCTAGTGTCGCGGACTCTTGTCATGAAGACTTCGTCTTGACACAATAGTCTTATCCGATACCTGACTGTTGATCGAACTGATCATCATGTCCACATTGGGTGACGGCACGGTGCGAGCATGCTGGCGAGATGGCCGCATGGCATTGACCTGCTCGAGCTGCATCTCGGGCACTTCCTGCGTCACATTCGCTGGTCTTCTCCGGCTTGCAGCGTGCATCTTTTCGTGTGTAGAATCATTTTTTGAAGCTTCATACGCAGGCATCGGGTTCTCATTGGAGTCCTCATCTGCCACATCTTCCTGCTCAGCACCGTGTTATGTGAGATACTTTCTGCCTCACTTGTCCCATCAACCTTCACTAGCCGGTCGTCCTCGTTCTTGTCTTCGTCGTTCTCGTCTTCATGATACTCTTCGATACGCTGGGTCGACCCAGGTCCTTCGTCAACGACAGGAGGATTAAGCAATGCATTTGCCTATGAGCTCTGATCAGGTCTAGCTTCGTCCTCAGCTTCGGTCTCCTTATCGTGACCAGATGCATCGGTATCGTTGGCTCCGTCTCCTCCTTAAGAGGCCTCTTCGGCTGCCTGCACATCTTCGTCTGAATCGGACACATAATCTTTGGACACGTTCATGACCTTCTTCAGCTTTGCGTAACGACGCTGCTCAGTATGCTGCTTTTTGTATTGCTGGATCTCCTCCTTCGTCTTACCTATCAGCTCTGGCAGATACTGCCGAGGCAATTTGTTCAGCTTACGACCAGAGCGCTTCTCGACCCACTTCGCAAGCAAGAGCGCTCTGGCAGGAATGCTTGGAGCATCTTCCATCTTGCATTTGGTCTTCTTCGAATCGATGTTCCACTCGTTAAGCGCTGTTTCGACTGCCATTCTGCGAAGTGCGGCACCTAAATACGTTGCATTGAACCTGCTGGCGGAGTTCTTCGAGGCGACCAGTGACCAGAGAACATTTTTCTCATTGTGATATTGCATATCATGGTCTTCAAAAGCAGTGTGTGTCTCAACGAAAGCGTCATAGTAGTCTCCTATCTCAAAGTTCTCGAGGACCTTCTTCGCGGCCTGATCTTTGCTTTTCTTTGTAGGCGAAGCATCATCAAGCTCCACCTGCAATTGTGAAGCTGGCAAGTCCTGGCTCATACTACCGGTTTTGGCTAATCGCGCTTTCAGCTTAGCATACTTTATGCGACAGACATTTCTGCTTCGTCTGTCACCAAGGGTCTTTGCGATGGCGCTCCAATCGACAAGAGCTTCAAGTGATGGACGATCTGTTGATAAGGATGCATCTCTGCGTCGTTCATGTTTGAGCTTGGCCACAGCTTCGTCCACGGCAGCAACGAGTGCATCTTCCTCTTGTTGGCTCCATGGGCCTAGCAACTTGTTGCCGCCCATTTGTAAGTGCTCCTTCCATCGGTCCTTGCAGTCAGCAGCCAATCGATCCACCCGCTCGGCAATCAGAGTCCACTTGTCCGGAAGCTGAGCATAGGCTTCCCGCAGAGCATTATCTTGCTCGACGGTCCAAGGGCCTCGCTCGTGCGCATGATAGCGGCGTTGACAAAACTTCCGAATCTGTTCCTTCTTGCGGTTTGGCAAAGCTGCTTCGAGCTCCGTCTTGAAGACACCTGCACTTCTCCAGTCTTTGATCATGGCTCTGAGCTCAGCGTCCTGGTAGTTGTGCTTGTGCATGACTTCCTCGAAAATCTTGTCACTAATCTCCTGCTCTTCCAGCGTGAACATGCCTGAGCTCGTGGTCGGGATAGACAGCTGCAGCGTTTGCGTCAATGTCTTAGGATTTTCCATGCCGACATGCCTCGGCGGGCTCTTGGCTAGCTTCTTGACTTCCACTGCTGACATGATAGTGGCAATAGGGCCATCCGAGTGTGCCTGAGGACGCGTCTTTCGCTCGTCCTCAGTCGAACGCTGAAAGCTTTCATCGGCATTGCGTCGCGATGTTCTTCGACGTTTGGTCTGGGGCTCAGGTGACTGTAACGCTGCTCCATCCTCGTCCCCGTCAGGTACATGCTCCGCCGTGCTGGTTGCGGGTGGTGGTAGAGAATCCTGGCTGGTGAGCCATGTTCTAACACGCTCAGCGCTGCTCGGATTCAGAGTAGAAACTGCAGCATACTCATCTTGTTGCACGGCTATCAATTTCGAGTTAGACTGCGCAATAGTATCATCTTGTGCGCCTGTCCAAAGTCAGCAGACTAAGTGAGAAGAGCTATTTGGAATCGATGCGCAAGCGACGCCCAGGCTACTCACCATTCCGCCTTCTTCGTTTCCGTGGTCGATCTTGTTCTACTGACGGCTCTACCACAGGATGCCGTACCGGTCGAGCTGCGGCATTTTCGCTACCATTCTCTACCATGCTCTTTGGAGTGCGTTTTGTTCGTTTCTTGAGATTTGTTGGCGTGCTATCTATCTCCTGTGATTTCTCTAAATCAGGGAATGTGACCTCCTCGTTGTGTCGCACCCTCGTTCGCGTTGGCTCAGGCTTGCCCATAAGAACGATTTGCATGTTATCGAGGTTCCCTCCATCACCAGGTACTGTCTGCTCGTCCGGAGGTGTCGCAATCTCTTTCTCCGACTCTTCGATTTGCGTTCGCCCAGCATTAACGGAATTTTTCAGTGCATATTCACATTCGGCAATCTCCTCCTTCAGCTTGGCGTGCCTTGCCTTCTTTTGAGGATTAGGCTGTGACTGCTGTATTTGTGCTTCGCCAGGTTCGTACATGCGGATGCTCCACTTGTCGCCTGCAATCTTCACCCATCTTGCTTTACCACTCAATACCATCTCCTCCATCTGCTTGCGCTTGAGCAAAGTGCGTATCTCCTGGCGTCCCCACTCGAGCAGTTCGCTGGCAGGCTTGACTTGTTCTTGCTTCATGAGGACGAGGGCGTCGTCATCGGCGTCTCCTAGCTGGGCCGGTGCATCTGTGACGGCATCCAGCTCCGCAGAACGGTTGGGATCGTCCTCGGCAAGTAGTGCGTTGCCGATTTTTGCCGACATTCTAGCAGCTTTCCTCGCCTTCTTCCTCGCCCTTCTCTCTGCTCTGTACGCGTCCCGTTCTTCTTTAGACATATTTCCTTGATCATTCGTCTGTCTTCCAGCCCCGGTGCCAGACTCATGTTGCGCGTTGCCCTGACCAATGCGCCGTCTCTTGCGCGGCATTTCCTGACTCTCGTCCTCATCCACAATTCCCTCGGAATCGTTGTTGGTCTTCATCTCCGCTCCTACCTGCGCGCTGTCCATGGCCTGCAGTCGGTCCTTGTCCACAATGTTGGCACGTTTCCGTTCAGACTGCTTCTTCTGTACATCTATGTGTTGTTGCACCACTTTGGAGTGCTCAGCCTGTCGCGTCACATTTTGCTCTGGTCGCGTCGTTGCAACAAGTCCCTCTGGCTGTGCTGGCAATGATTGTGTATGTGGGCTCATCTGGCTAGAGTTTTGTCCCATGATACGAGACCGTCACGTTGATGAGAACTCTTGTGAAGTAGTTGCCGCCTATACTAAGACTAGCGGATAGAGTGGGGCAGATCACTGGCGGAGGATCGGCCGGTTTGGAAGAGATGAAACTTCCGACCTCACTCGTAGCTTGATCATCAACAGGGATCTGCTGATGCATCATCCAACAATCTGTCCTCCGAATCCCCGCGCATCACCAGAACATTCATATCAGTTCCGATCTATATTTGGCATCAGCATTTGAGCATTAGAAAGAGTATCAGACTCATCAGGATCGCGAAGGCGCGACCCACAGCAAACAGTACAGCAGGACCCTCTACCAAGCATCTTCCGATTTACCCATACGCGGCAGGCAGGTCCTCCGCGGTGCTCCGATCAGACATTCCAAGGTTATCGCCATGGCAGTGACACGTGAGGATGCCAACCTGATGCACCAACAACACGGCTTTGGACCGGCACCGGGCGAGACCGCCGAACAACATGCTGCTCACGCACATTTTGAGGCCCACAAACATTGGGGCCTGGGACGGAAAGCTGAGTTGGTGCTGTTCTACGCATTCGCTGTGCCCTCTCTGTGCTTCAACATCGCCGCTGCCATCTGTGGCTCGCTTTTCGATACAGCAAGCCATCCTTTCATTGCCACATCTACTGTATGGCTAGCGCTGTGGGCTGCCGCCTGGCTCCAGACTGCGACTGCAATGATACAGAGAGCGAGCTGGGTTAGAGATGAGGCCAATCTGAAAGACCGGAAGCAGTACCTCTACCTCTCCGTCCGACTACAAAGACACATGCTAGTAAGGGCGCCTCCACCATAATATGGCATCGAACGTCTGCTAACACTATTACTAGCCTCAAGCCATTGTCTGTCTGACTGTCTTCATCATCGGCTACACTCAGCGCGATAGCTACCAAGACACCGCATATTGGCTTATCTTCTTACTTTTCTTCATCTTCAACATTGTGGGCTGCGTCATGAACGCGTACAACAACATCACCTGGGAAATGGACCGGTTATCGTACGAAGAAGGTTCTCCGCCGATGAAGTATACGCGACTAGCAATCCTTGGAATACCGAGCTCGGAGCGAGGCATTTTCCGGTTTGATTGACAATCCACGAACGAAACAGCGTACCGGCGCAGGTTAAGCATGAAAAGGAAGAGAAGCGATGAAATTGAATTGAATGAGCGTTAAGCGAGAGTGTTACGATTCCGTGAATGTATATAATGCACGATGTGTATGACTTCTGTTGTTCTTCAGCTGATATGAGCTTGCGACGATCCGTAGTCAGATTAAAGCGCAAATTTTGTTCTGCACGAGATAGCTTAGTGTTATGGGTACCGTCACTCGATATATTGGGCCTCCATCACACGTGCTCAGGCTCACGTTAGCCAACCGTCTGCAATGCGCTCAAAGTTGTTCAAGGGTTCTGATGGCGATGCGATGTGTGATGCATTCAGCAGATCATGGTGCTTGTCAGCAGTACTTCGAGCTCAGCATTTACGATCTTGATCTTTGTTGCCTCGGGAGCAGGGATCGCTATTGCTTGTAGAGGCGCCCTTACGACTGTGAACTAATACGCTAGCTGAGCTATTAAATAGTATCACGCACCGATCTATCTGAGTCTAGGCAGCACTTCTTGGCTATGATCGCGTCTGGTACTGATGCGACCCAGACCGACTCTCCTAGCGTCGATGTAATGGAAAGCGTTCACTTCAGTATGCCGCGTAAGCAGCTTTTGCTCGTACCGCGAGCATATTCTTGCTTGCCACTATCCCCCTGTCCTCAAGATTTCCTGAGCTTCCGTACGCCCATATCCTTCCCAAGGTTGCCAGACGACTTCTTCGCATAGATCCTTGTGCTCATCTGACATTCTTCGGGGAACATCAGCTTGCGTTTGGCATAAAGAATATCATTGTCGCGTACCTGCTCGCGTGGCGTCTCTCTGCAGCGCTTGTTCGTTCGCTCTACCGCTTGAGGAATTGGTCTTGGCTTCAGCTCGAGCTTGTAAGATCTCATCGGCTTGCTCGGAGAGCATCTGCCACTCTGCGCTGCGTAGTAGGTCTTTTGCACGCGTGATAGCATCTCTGACTGCAGAATCCTGGTTTCTACCAATGGAAGCGTCGTAGACGTATCTGAACTCGTTTCCCATCAAACCGGGCAAAAATTGCACCTGAGCAGCCCGAGTACCTTTTATTCCTGCCGCCTGCACCCGAGCCACAAGGTCGCGGGCTTCCCTCTCCAGTTGAATCCACGCAGTAAGTGATGGTGCAAGGTACCCACGACTCTCCTGATACTCTCTCATGCTCTTCAACCAATCTTCGCTTGTGTGTCTCCTGCGATCCATCCAATGTACGCTTGTGTGGGTTTGGCGATAGCTGAAGGCGACTTGAATGTCTCGGCCAAGCAATGCCAATGGTAAGAGCGCCGGGAAGAGATCTCTCGGGGCGTGGGACGCCATTCCACTGACTTTGACGCTGATGTCTTTGATAGCGGAACCGTGGGTGCGCGTGACGAGCAGGTAAAGTGACCAAGTCACTTCAGAGGAGGAAGTCTGATCCAGCACTAT
This sequence comes from Passalora sequoiae, assembly GCA_013248845.1. Lineage (NCBI taxonomy): Eukaryota > Fungi > Ascomycota > Dothideomycetes > Mycosphaerellales > Mycosphaerellaceae > Passalora > Passalora sequoiae. Next base: position 199,895 of record WSQC01000011.1, on the reverse strand, counting down.
GTCAAGAAACATGCGGGTCGCCTTCTCTGGCACAGCAGGCCACTTTGCGAGGTCCTTGTGAATGCGAGTGAGATGTTGCACCTGTGTAGGACCCTCCACACCGTGCCGAAGACTTGTTCATTGTAGCCTGGCATCAAGTTGCACGTACATGCCGGTCTTCAAGTTGCCGTAGAGTATGCCGCGCGCCTCTTGGTTCACTGTCTTACACGAGGCCAGGACCTGTGGGAACATCTTCTTGTCCGGCTGCTCGGATTTATAGGTAAGGAGCTCTTCTTCGACAATCAAGCGCAACTCTTTCGGGAGATCCATAAAGCGGAAAGTGGCATTGTTGTCAAGCGACAAAAATTGTCGCTTCAGCTCGACGTGGAGAGCAGTAGTGAGGTGAGGTGGCAAAGCGATGTATCCATGTCGAGTTTTCAGGAAAGCTTGAAGCTCTTCTCTAGTGCATCGGTCGTAGACAACCGGGCGCTGAACCGTGGTATCTATGCGAGCATCGATCAGTGACTGTGCGGATGGGGTAACCATGGCTTTGGAATTCAGTAGCTGTGTGGGTGGGCTATTCATGGCTTTGGCATTCGTGGTTACTGATCAGGATTGAGCTGTGGTGGTCAATCTCTCGCTCTTCAGCGCGTCAGTTGGCGCACGGATCACGAGCAAACAGGCCTCAGTCTATGACCAATCAGGTGCAATGCTTTGTAAACACTTCACTTGCGGTACGAGATGTGCAGGGAACAGTGCGTCGCCAAAACTTGACTTGCCTGTCGCGCAATCACGATTTTGTTTGATTGACCTAGCCGTTTCAGGCTCGAGAGGGCAGTCTTCATGCCCGTGAATTGTGATGTAAAGAACAAGCTGGAATTAACACTCCTCCTCGTTCGTTGTTGAGTCTCGTCCTAGTCCTCCACTCGACGGTACACCAGAGATCTGAGGTGGTCGACGGCATTCGCATAGCCACACAACACTGTGCGGGAATCCTCGTACGGTCATACCTTGAACCACAATCAGACGTGCTGATATCAACGTGATGGCTGCACATTTGTGCATGGACAGCGTACACCTTCTGGATTTCGCAGCATCACTGCTCTTGCTGGGATACACGCTTCTTGATCCTATTCAGTCCTACGGGGATCGTGTCTCTTGGTCTGCCCGAGTCAAGGCGAGGGCGACCTTCATACTGCTTGGCAGAATTTCTCAAGCTGTCATCTGTCCATTCTAGCTCAGTAAGACCCGAATCTCATCTCCTGTCCTCGGAAACACCTCACGTAACCACACTTCTTCGTCACTTTCGCCATTGACTTGTCGTGCACGCAGCTCATCGGCCTCGATCATGAGCTGCTCAACGTCCTCAAAGTCTTCGCAGAATCGCTCAGCAGCCTGGTCTATGACCCTTCTCGCCAGTAGCTTGTTCTCCATCTGCGCCAAGAAATCTCTTGCGTCCTCAGTCGCAGTCGGCAAGAACGCGTCGAGTTGCTGCGCAATCGATATCAGCTGCTGCGGCTCTTTGTAAGCCGTGTTGAGATCCTCCACTATCGTGGTCTTGTCAACGAGCGGCTTCAAGCCAGACTGGTTCAGGAACCAAGAGTGCATTGCTTCGGCAAGCTCGGCTTCGTGCGCATCGATTTGTGTTTGCAGCTCTGCCGATCGATCTGCAAATGCATAGGTACTCAAGACCTCTCTGGTGGCGAACAGACAATTCAGCGCGAGGATATGGTTGTTGGGACTGCGTAAACGTTTCGTGATGTTCTCGCAGCCAGCCAGGAACGGATCAAGGGCCTCTTGAAGTATTGGCTGGAAGCCTCCGATTCGCTCGTCACGGCTTGCGTTGGCGATAGATGTGTCGTAGCTCTTCATGAGCACTTTTAATGTTTCTAAGGCATCTACGAGGAAGTCTGGGGGTGCAAGGTCGTCCGTGCCAATTGGCACATCTGTGTGGAGACTCGCAACGTGGTCTCTCATAGTTGATCTGAAAGATCGCATAGCTGTGTCTATAAGTGGTCGCAAGGTTTCTAGCAGTGTTGAACCTTGACCAAGCAAGTTCGTGAAGATGCTCGAATAGAATGTCACCAGATTTGCGATCCTGTATGCCAGTGTTGCATCATCGTGACTTTGGATGACTTGCTCCGTTCTCTGCTTCAGCTGTCTGAAGACGCCTGCCAGATCTTTATCCACTAGTTCGTTCAGCGCTTTGCGGCCGTCAAATGGCAATGCACCATCATCATCGTTTCTGGACCATGGCTCACTTTCAATACCAGCTTGAATATTCTTAGCAATCTCATCGCCTTCAGAGATGAAAAGCACTTCCAACGCCTCACGCTCGGAAACAGTCGCCGAATGTGCCCATGCTAGCATATCACTGATGTATCGCAGTGGATCATGAGCAGAGAGCTCGATGGCCTTGCCCATCACAGGATGATCAACGTCCACGGGCGCTCCAGTCAAGGCTGAGTAGAAGTTGTTCGAGAGACTGTGCTCTCTGGCCTCGGCGAAGTAATCCAAGCAGCTTTGGAACAGTGTCGGTCGTTCAGCCAGGACCCGAAGAGCTCGCCTGATAGCAGCGCTGATTTGTGGATTCTCCAGGTCCAAGGACTTGAATTCGCGTTGGATCCATCTGTACAGCTTCTGGAAAGCAGCGTTAAGTTGGCGAGAGCTCTGTTCCAGGATTTCGAGTCCGAGACGCTGGTTATCTGAGCCAAGCAAGACCCTACAGTCTTCGTGGATTTTCTTGACTCTGGTGAGTATGCGGAAGAAATCATCGTCGACAGGCTCGGCAGTAGAAGTGAGTGTTGACAACTCAGCATCTGAGACAACGAAGTGCTTTCTGAAAGCATCTAACAATTGCTGCTTGGTCTCGACCTGCTTCTTGTCGGAGAGAATCGACTTTGCTTCGTCGAGCATTGGTCCCGTCTCACGATCGGCAGCGGTAACGTGCTTCCTCATCTCGACACAGCTTGTATTGAGCTTCGCAATAGCACTGCCAATACGTTTCAGCTGCTCGGCGACCTTGCCAAAATCTTGCACAATCTCTCCGTTGCACTGAATGAGCTCTTCTTGGACGTCAAGCCTGAGGTTGCGTCTTGCTTTTGTAGAGTTCTGCAAATCTCTCCCGTCCAGGATTGACAGGGCGTCTCTGATTTCGAGATCGGCGTATGAAGCCGACAGTACGCTTGTAACTCTGTTTTGAAGTGCATTGTTGGATCTGCTATTTGGCCCAAGTGTGCTTGGCGTAGCAGGAGAAAGCAAGGACAAGCCCGAATCAGTGACGGGCGATGAACTTCTACCATTAGTGAAGTACGAATCTTCCATCTCGTCTCCAGCAGTGGACAGTACAGGACGTGATCACTGTTCTGGCAATGGTGCAAGACTGCGTCATGTGCCTTGACAGATCAGATAGGTAGCAAGTGGCTTCATCCGTGACTACAGGCTGCGCCTCTTGCCACACCCGCCCTCAAGGTGCCCGGATAATTGGTATATCACAAGGCTCCACGTCTATGGATTTTCGATGGCGGATCCCATAAGGTTCCACCGTGGCAAATGCTAAGCTTTGACCTTCCGATGAACAAGCATCAAACCAAAGCCGTGCGCGTGTCGGGCACTTCATCAGCCCCTCGCATTCGAAACACTGTTCCCGTCACAGCGCACTTCCAGAGCTGATTCAGCGAGCCAGACGACATATCGCATATTGCACATTGCATTCCTTCGTGGCCTTGGATCAGAGGCCGAGACTCTCTTTGTGACGCAGCTCGGCCACGTCTCGAAAATTAATCCGAACCGCCGCCCCGTGCAAGATTAGTTCTAAGCGAGACACGCGCGCTGCGCCACACTTGGCAATGATGTCGCTGGAGGGGTGTTCAGGGCGAGTCTCGCGAGCATGTCCAACTATTCTGTGATTGATTACTCCTGGTCTACCTGCCACCATACCTGCATAATCTTGCCTCGCGCAAAGGTGTAATACATCTCAGCTGCTCCTAGGAACCAACACAGAGTCTCGAATCCAGTCCTTGCCCTACGAACGTTATCCACCATCCAATCGCGTACTTGATCCCGAAAGTCATCGCCCGCCATGGGCAAAAGGTATGTACTGCGAGCTTTCCTTGAAGCGTCGAGCCTTGTGCTACCTGCCGCGAAGAGGTGTGACGTGTGACGGGAATGACGGACCCATCACCGATCTGGTATAAAACATGGAATGGACGTGGGCGGCGAGCAAACAGACACACCCTGGCATATACGCGTTGGCGCATCCGGCGCAGGACTGCACAAGGAGACATCACAGTTGACGCAAACGGACATTTTGGTGGATTCCAACGGTTGACAAAAGTTACACATTGCTAGCCCCAGTCCGCTGAGATGGCAGATGTGCCTCGCGCGGAGAGGAGGGTGCTCAACTATGCGCTCAGCGAGAACGACCCACCGGGTAGCCACGAACTTCGAACTAGCATTGCAGACACCGCTCATCACGCCCGCCCACGTCCATACCACATACCACGGGTCGTCTCGGAAAGCTATCCGATATTCAAAGCCAAGCAGGAGACGGCCCTGAAAATTGGCATCAAAGATTTGGAGAAGGAGATCATTAGACACACTGGCATCTCATACTGGGAGCTGCTGAAGGACAAGCTAACGATTCACCGCGACAACAGCCAAAGCAAGCTCAGTCAACAAGAGCTTGGAGAACTGCAGAAAGCGACACACTTTGACAAGAAAGAGCTGCAGCAATGGTATAAAGGTATCCAGCAGTGCAAACATTCAATGGCAGGAGTGAATGCTGACATAGCTATGCGCAGGGTTCCTCAAGGATTGTCCAAGTGGCATGTTGACCAAATCCGAATTCCAGAAGATCTATAAGCAGTTCTTTCCGTTCGGCGACCCTTCGTCTTTTGCAGATTATGTCTTCAATGTGTTCGATGCGGACAAATCGGGAAGCATAGACTTCAAGGAGTTCATATGTGCGCTTTCCGTGACTAGCAGAGGAAAGATGGAAGACAAGCTCGACTGGGCATTCCAATTATATGACATCGATGGGGATGGCAAGATCAGCTACGAAGAGATGCTGGCGATTGTCGAAGCAATATATAAGATGGTGGGAAGCATGGTGAAGCTGCCTGAAGACGAGGATACACCCGAGAAGCGGGTCAAGAAGATCTTTCGCATGATGGATAAGGATGAGAACGGATCGCTAGACATGGCGGAGTTCAAGGTGAGCCAAGACCTGGACAGCGTCAATAGAGTGATGACTAACAGGCACCGCAGGAGGGCAGCAAACGCGATGAGACGATCGTGTCAGCATTGTCGTTATACGACGGCTTGGTATAAGATACGACTCCCGATTGATGGCCCCACACGCATAGGTTAGGGCGTCCGGCGATACCAAGTATTGGATCCTGTGTAGGTTGTTTTCACGTTACGCGCAAATAAAGTTGAACTTCAAAAACCTTGCATGACGCCCCACGCTATCAACACCGACTCAACACTACCGAGCGCCATGCTGTACTAGATCCTTGCTCGGCCGTAGCCGCTTGCATTAGTCACCCGGACAGAGCAATTCGCTCAAAGGTCCCATGGATGACGTCCTTGTCCTCAGCCTGCTTGGCACCCGGCTGACGACGGGCTACCATGCCCAAGGCAAGAAGGAGCAAGCGGACTACTAGCAGGATCACCACGTCTGAGGTTGGCAGTAGCAGGAAATCAATTACCGTAGCCCATCGAGTCATCTCGCTCGGCACCAGTAATCGGTGCACCAAAGCTCGAGGACTGGCCCGCTGAGCTGAACACACCGTAGCCTCGTCCGGCACTAGCAGTCCACGCACCGAAGCTCGAGGACGGACCTGTGCTGTACCTGTCAAAGCCTATCGACTCCCCTGCAGCGACAGTGGTCGCTTCCCTAGGAGGCGCTGTGGTGCCTGATGCGAAGCAGCTATTGCGTGCTTGGCCTCGTCCTATTTCAGCGCCGCTGCTGTAGAGGCCTTGGCCAATAAAAGCTGCGGTGTCATACCAAGTGCTTGTGCCTGGGCTGTTATTGGCGTCTACAAAGCGGCATGTTGTTCGTTAACTGCCCGGTGCGTACGAAGAGCCTCTGCTCTGTTCGGCGCCACCACCGCCGCCTGGGCTGAGCGTGGCATACGGACACCAGTTTTGGTTCGACATGCTGAAGTACGAATTCGAAGATTGTGATGTTCATTCTAGGTGATGTAGGAAGGCGTTGTGTTGTTGCGGGAAGGCACTGTTGTGTGAGTTGTTCCCCTACTTGTGGTCGACCGGTCGCAGCACTGTAGACTGCATTGCTATTCTTACTGTAGTCACGGCTTGCAGCTTGCGCGTCTTTCATGACATACTGCGTTGGCATTTTGCAGCTGGGAAGATGTCACTGTCTAAGGCGCGCGGGCCTTGCACTTTCCACAGAACCTTGAAGCCGTTCATTACGCTGTTCACAAAGGCAGCTCGAACATGGCCGGACGATCAGCTATCTTCGCGACATTCCGATCTGCTTACTGCATTGTATTATGCCGTCAGGACGAGGCTTCTCCTACCTTTATATCGACAATAACTTCATATTGCTTCTCAATGCATTGTAATGCACGTCTCGGCAAGATGTGAAGGTTGAAGCGAAGGGACCGTACTCATGGAATGGCGCTAGCAGGGTTCATGGCTGCGCGCTCCTGACAATGATACTCACGGCGGCAAATGTCAGATTTTCGAAGAACATCGCATCCGCCAACTCGACATGTCACCCCGACGTTCGAGCATGGCACCGTCCTATCGTGCTGCGCAAGCAGTGCTCGAGCTACCTGAGCTGGTAGAAGCGATCCTGCTGCGACTCCCGATCAAGGATCTTCTTCTGTACGGATACCTGACGGCTCGATACTCGAGACAGCCCTGCTGACCTACTATCTTGATTGCAGGAGTCAGCGCGTGTCGCGCACTTGGCAAGCAACTGTCTCCAATTCTCTAGCTCTGCGCAAAGCTCTGTTCTTCGAAGCCGATGGTACCACAGGTATGCACATATATGAGAAGCCGTACCGATAGAATTCTTAACAATATTTTCAGACGGCTTTGCGAGCTCATCATGCTCCTTCAACCCGCTCCTTGCTGTCCCAGTGGCCTACAAGACCATTATCCTCCCGATATCTATCCTCCCAAATGGTCTTCGCCTCGATGCAGAGTCACTCACCCCGAAAATCTACGACGCAGATCTCATCCCCAGCGCACCGTCATTAGGCACCGCGATACCATGCGACGACACGAAGGACACCATAGAGAAAATTGCGTCCTACGTTCTGCGTAATGGCAAACAATTCGAGACCCTGGTGCGCGGATCAGGCACAACGAAGGTTGCGTTCCTCTGGCCAGAGCACGAACATCATGCCTATTACCAGTGGCGGCTTGCCCAATTGCAGGAGGACAGAAGACCACTTCTGCGCGCGAAAGCAGTCGCACATCTTACACGAATTGAACCCACAGCATGGTTGAGGCCTGATGCGTCTTGGAGAAAAATGTTCGTTACCCGTCCTGCAGTCAAGCAGCTCGGAGGTGTGGCCCAGGTCAGACGACCGTGCATCTACAAAAAGGGGGTGAAGGAGCTTGCCGATAGGCTAGCTATGCCGTGCAATTTTTTCGATCAGAGCGGCGTCAAGGGCGAGGAGGTGCTTCGTCGAGCAGACCGGCTTCGAAACAGCAAGCCACTGGGCTTGTTGGTGAGCATTGAGTTGCAGGAGAGGCTTACGTCGTGACATCCAGTGAGGAGAATGACAATCGGAAGATGAACAGCCTGTATCAAAAAGCACAGGCTTGTAGCAGCAGAGGAATGGCCTTGAGCCGGGACGGCAGATCATTAACCCGTAGACTACAGAACGACCGAGGCAAGCAGTCAACACAAGCTCTTTCCCTCCAGAGTGCAAAATACACCACGACCGCCGCTTTGATTTGTACCACGTACGAGCGGTCAGTCTCTGCACACTGACTATTGCCCGCTCTCCCGTGATGCTTTGAACCTCGAATACGCCACTCCAAGCTATGCTTCTGCAACACGCTAGCCACTTCAGTAGACACGCTGTCCGGAACAGGAAAGAAGAGAGGTCTGGCTCGACACCTGACTTAACGCCAGACTCCGCCAAGGTCAAGCCAACGACACCTCTACTCTTTTTGGTGATCTACAAGTGGTTCGCTGGGCGGTTCGACGGCTGGCTTATGGCATACCAAGGCACGCTATGACCAATATTCCGTGAGCCATGGCTGCGCCAGACATCGAGATGTCCAATTTCTTGTGCATCAACATGCAACAACTCCGGCGGACGCATGCCGCTACATGTAAGGACATAACTATAAAGCAGGCATGCTGTAATGTCAGAGCTACCAAGAAGAGTAGGCAACCGAATACTTGTTCCCAGAATCCTTCATCATGCTTCCCGCTTTCTCTGTCCTTCTTCTCCTTGGCACAGTCTACGCTAATCCCATAGCCATCCTCGAAGAAAGACAATCTCAACAGGTCAATATCCAGTACGACGTTTCGGGAGCCCAATTCGCGACCTTCCAGAATGCCAATACCCTCAAGTCCTTCCTGCAAAGCAAAGGCGTGACCTACAATTTCGATTACAACAAGCTAGCAGCAGGCATCACGGCGGTCAACAACTACTTCAGCACCAAACTCGGCCAAGGTACCTCTGCCCAAGCTGCCAACAATGCCGGCTTCTCCATCGCAAATAGCGACACTGTCCAGACCGACTCCCACTCAACAACCTTGAAAGGAGGTCCGAGCTACACCAACGTCTCAGTCGCGGCAAACAATGCCCTCGTACAAGCCATCTCTTTCAGCGACGGCGATGCTGCAACATATGATTTCTCCTCTCTCTCACCAACTTCTGCACGCAGCTGACAACATCCCAGCGGTGGTGGTGCCATACAGCGCACTAAGACAATCTCCTCCACTGCATCGTCGGGAGCGTCCAACTCCACAGCGAGTGTGATCGGCAACCCTCAGCCGGTGTCCATTAATACAGACGCCACCGTACAAGGCGCATCGGACCAGGAGTCGGTCGTAGGCGGTGCTCAAGACGCTTTGACGGGAGGCTCCTGCGCAGCACGAGCCACGGGAGCCTCGGCTCGTGCCTCGATTCTGACTACTCTGGTCGTGCCTATTAATGTCTCTGGAAATCCTACCTTTGGGAGTGTGGCGAGCAGTTTTTGCGAAGCTGGTGAGTGACCAACGTGTGAGAACCAAAAAAGAATCAGAGTGTATTTGTGGGGAAACATATGAAGCTGACTCATATGGATTTACCTAGGTTTGAGCGCGAAGCAGAGTCGCGCTACGGGGACGACGACGACGAGCTCGAGCGGGATGCAAGCTGCGCTTACGGATGGTGGACTTTTTGTGGAAACGACTTGTAATGGTCAGAGGGCCACGAAGAGTAACAGCGATGCTGCTGTGACGTTCTCGTTGAAGCTGCAGGGGACTTATTCGAGTAGCGGTGGATTTGCAGGCACGTTCACGGGTGCCAGGAATGCGCAAGTCAGTATTAGCTGCTCTTAGATTCTCTGCCTACAGAGAAGTTCTTGACCAATATGCCACGTCCTGTTCGTCTCGTGCTGTCAGATCTATTGCTAATTCTTTGCTCTGTGCCATTCGTCTGCTGGAGGCCGTAACTCCTGCACCTTCGACGAGTCTAGAAATCACGCCTTGACTGCATTCACTCCACCATCGATGACCTGCACGCTCCCATTACAGTATCCACCAGCTCTGGAGCATAGATAGAGCACTGTGCCTGCCAGCTCTTCCTCTGTACCCATCCTCTGTCTCGGCACTAGAGTCCGAGGCATGACACCTTCGGTATGCTCCCATGCCTTTTGGACCGGCACGGTCATGTCGCTGGGGAACCATCCAGGAGCGATGACATTGCACCTGATGTCATGTCTGGAAGAGGTCAGTATATTGCCAAGACTTTGGGCAGTAGAAGGTCATACGGCACGAGATGAGTTCCAAGGTTCTTCATGAGATGATGTACGCCGGCTTTCGAAGCGCTGAGAAAGGTCATGTATGTTAGCCTTCATCCTGAGAGAGAATCATTGTCATCTTGTGCGAGACTCCGCGTTTTGCTTGCAAGTACGCGCAGCAGTCTCAGCGTGCAAGTTGCGTCTCGAATTTCGACACGCGAGGCTTACTTGTAGACGAAAGAGTCCGTGAAGCGCACAAGACCGCCGATCGAACCAATAGATACAACTTGAGAGGTCGGCAGCGACGGGTCACGGCGTTTGTTTCCGGCGTCTAGCAGTTCGAGGAACGCCATAGTGGTCGTAAAAACGGAAGCGACATTTGTGTCAAGCACTTGAGTCCAGAGTTCATGAGGTCGATAATTGAAGTAGTAGTCTCGAATTTCCTGAATCGAGGATTCACCCGTCGGTTTAGGGCGGGCGTTCGGTGAAGAGTCGAAGGAGGTTTGGCCGGCGTTATTGATGCTAGTCAAGGCATCAGCGGATCGTGGTGAAGACATACATACGACCAGGCAGAAAGTTACAGGACGTCGATGTAGCCAGTCTCTTTCGTGATCTGGTCTACGGCTCGTTGAAGATCGGAATGGGATGTTGTGCTGCCTTGGATTGGGTGGAGGTTGCCGTGGGCCTATGAGATGGAGATTAGGGAATGATGGGCTCCTGGCGGAAAGGCACGATTGGAATGAGCTCACTGCTTGCTTGGCAGCCTCATCGAGCTTTTCTTGCCTCCTCCCCGTGATGTAGACTTTGGCTCCATTGTGTTCTAGGGCATTCGCGATGATCAGGCCTAATCCGGTGCCGCCTTGGAATAGTCAGTAGCGATCGGATGCCTGATTGTATGCACACCCTTGACATGCCTCCAGTCACCACTGCTACGAGTCCCGATACATCATTGATATGCTGTGAACTGTACTTGTCGGTTCCGACAGTCATGCTGGCAGGGATGGTTCCCGCTGCGTCGTTGTCTCGCTTATAATAAATATTCAAACGATTACGGCCTTACAACAGGGCTCTTGGTGGAAAGGAGTACAATGAGATGACTTCTATGTTCTATGCAGATATATTGTGTGTGCGTATTTTGTTTGCTAGATGCACGTGAAGTCGGTGACTGAACCATACTACTGTACTGCTTTACGTCGAATCCTTCGGCTCCTCACGCCGAGCACGGCTTCGATCAATGCATACTCCCGATACCGCTGCTGATGCTCTGTGACGACAGTAGTAGTGTTTCAAGAAGACGAACGAGTACTGTGGAAAATGAGCAGCGCAAAGGGCATCTGCTCGGGCAGCGGGACAGATAATAATAGTCATGATAATAATGATGCTCGATGTGAATCAATCGATACACACGCGGTCGTACCTGCTGCACGAAAATCGGCAATATCCCTGTCGATACGGCTTCTGCCGCCTCTTCTCGGAAAGTCTAAAAGCACGAGCCCTAAGCATGGGACAGCCGAGCTTACCGTAAGGTACATCGTTACATGTAAGGTAAGCTCAGAACTCCCGCAGAAGGAAAACTTCTGGAAAGCTACGAACACTACTAAGGTACCTCACCTGCAGCTTCGAATTCGAGGCCTGCTCTATGGTTGAGATGGTTGAGAAGGTTGAAGGTCGGTCGATGGTTCTGAACCTCGTCCCTCCCTGCTATGCGCACCATTCGCGCGAAGCGTCCCGGCTGTGCGACACATTATCATTGTCCGACGAGCCTCCGCGCCAGGTCTTCTGGTCGGTCATGCCAAGCGCGTTGTAGGCCTTGTGATCGACTTCATCAGCGCCTGGGGTGTGGTGACGGTGTGTGCCCGGTGGTCAGCTTCCATGTTGTCATATCTTTGGGAAAAAACCGAGCGATGGGCGAAGACGCTTCGACTTGCTTCTCGACTTCTAGATGTTCGCATTACACCACCACTAATGCCGGCTTCACACGCTCTAGAACATTGCACCGACAGTGTCACCGAGCATGCAAGCGCATTTACGGGGGTTTTGGCCACTCTTTGGATGTGAGTCATGTGACGCTGCCGGGTACTTCCTTCCCCCCTGTCACTCCATGTCTCTTCCCTTCCCGTCCCGGCACCACTTGCCCATGGCGACAGCTGCTCCTTCCCTACTTTCTCTTACTACCCCTGCCGCCGCGCCCAGACTTTCCACCACGTCCGCCTTTACCCTTCACGTGCATGTTTGCAGCGTCCGCACCCCCTGACATCATCACGCGGACTTGCTTGACAGGGATCACGCCGACCACCTCGGCCTCCTTGAAGCCCTTGATGAGCTCTGCTTCGCGTGGCCAGATACGCTCGCTGTCTTGCGCTGCGTGGTCGATGGCCCGGGCGTCGTTGGCCGCTTTCGTCCATCGTCCCAGAATCTCCCTGCTGGCCTTGCCTTTCTTCTGCTGGCCCGGCTGCATCTTCGCTTTGTACTTGTAACGACTCAACGCACCCCACGGCGCGCACACAGCTATGGCTTCTAGGATTTCATCACCAGGCAGAGGCGTGCCCACCAGTGAATCCAGTTGTGTCAATTGTGACCACTCTTCCTCGGCGAGCGCATCGACGCCTTCTTCCAGATTAAGCTTACGTATCTCTTCCGCCTCAAGTCCTTCACGCTGAGCCTTCTGATGCTGCGCCCGACGTCGAGCGCGCGCTTCCTCCGCACTCTCCGTCTTCTCCGCCTTCTCTTTCGCCTCTGCCTGCCGCCGCTCTTCGCCCGCTTTCGACCCGAGCAACTTCATGGCCAGCTCGCGATCTTCTTCGTCTTGATCAGCATATTTCTGAGCGATTTTCTTGCTCTTTCCCTTCTTGCCGCGTTGGCCCTTGGATTGCTTCACTCTGCTCTCGTTATGTATCGGTTTGCCTTGATCGAGTCTATTCTTCATCTTGCGCTCCCTGTTTGTCAATGGCTTCTCAGCGGCTTCGTGTTCGTCGCTAGCTTCGCTTGGCGCAACTCTGTCTCCTGGAGTGGCGGCAGACTCCGTGGCTGCAGCAACATCATCGTCCGCGGCTTCACCGTCAATACTTTCGTCGTGGTCCCCATCATCGTGCTCGTCATCGCCTTCTTCAGTGCTGTGCTGTTCGTCACCCTGGTTCTGCGTACGACCCGCCTGTAGCGGATTGATTTGACCTAATCGATACTCATTGTCTTCATCGTCATATGCACCAGGCGGGAGTCCTGTTTGGTTCTCGGACGACTCGTCGGCGGAAAAGTCTTCAGAGTGCAGCGGTGCATCCCCAAACTCGTCGTCATCTTCTTCAATTCGGGGCGCGGGATCGGCATCTGGAAACTCATCGTCACTGCTCGCTGTGTCATCGCCATCGCCTGCAGTCGATGGGTCGATAGTTTCCGCGTCCGTTAGGTCGGGCGTCGCTGAGTGCTCTTCGGGTCTCTGCTGTAGTCTATGCTTGACGTGTCTCGCTTTACTTTCTTCGCTGATCTGGAACACGATGGCAAAGCCAAGGAGAAGCTGTGCCGGCGGCAAGAAGTTCTTTTTCCCGCGAACCATGAAGCCGCCCGTCGTGAGGTACTCTCCCGTGGGCGCGGTCTTCGAGACTTGGTCCGCATTGACCCACCATGCCGACATGACTGCCTTACTGTCCCACGCGCTGCTGGTACAGACAGAAAGATTACCGGCTTGTGACAATGTGGAGGGTGGTATAGGCGCCTCGGGTGTCGATGGGCTGTTCTTAATGATGACAGTGGCCGCTCCGTGCATGTCAGCATGCACGTACACATCACCTTTCCTGAGATATCGGCGGTACAGCATCTCGTTCTGCTGCGCATCCTTCCCTGCAAGCACAAGGTAGCCATCGGAGCTGATGAAGTAGATGAACTTCTCAAACCAGAACGCTTTGCGTACTGGCCTCAGTATTTCTTTCTCCTGTTTCAGGCCCTTCTTCAAGTCCGCCATCACTTTCTGCTCCGTAGACTTGAGCGCTTTTTGCGAAGCTTGTGCCGTCTTCTCCTGCTTTGTGGCAGCTGTTCGTCTTTGATCGTAGTACTGTCGCGCATTCGACCACGCAGAGGCGGCGAGGTCGATGTCAATCGTCAAGCGTTTCTCTTCCGCCTTGGCCGATTTAGAAGGCGCTTGCATGTCGTCGTCCTCGCTATCGGAAGGCTCGCTGTCTGTTGCATCCATCTCATCGTCATCTGCATCAGCAAGTTCAGATAGCAGTAGCGTGACAGTGTTTTCATGCAGTTTGAGAGGTAGCTTGATCATCTCCGCAACGGGATTGCGTCTGCTCTGCTCGTTCTCAATCAGACGTCCAATATCCACCCAGTCCATGCCTTGTGCTATGAGTCCATTGACTGCTGCAACGGCCTCTTCCACACGCTCTACATTGGCTTCGATCGCCTGCGCCTTGCGTACGTTCAATTCTTGCACCTGCTGCAAGCCATTAATGCGCTTCTCTTGCTCTTTTCTTGCCTGTTCGATTCTGCGTTTTGCGTTGTCTTCTCGCTCCTGCAACCTTGACTCCAGCTTCTGTCCTTCGATCGACGAGAAGAAGTCATCCACCGCTTTGTTGAAGCCTTCGTGCTCCACAAAGATATTCGACTGGTCATTCGCAAGCTGCGCCGGCTTAAAGGGATGGAAGTCCTCGTACATGATGTTCTTCTCATCGTTTGCTTCGCCATCTGTCTCGTCCTGCCTTGGTACTTTCCGCTTTGCCAATATATAGCCCTTTGCAACTGGCTGACTGGTGATCTCCTGAATGACCATGTTGGCTATCTGCAGTGCCTTCAACACTTTATCCAGCTCCTCATCACTTCCAATGACTGCCTCGGGCTCGATGAGACGATCGGCTCCTGTCACGTGTAACGCATGTTCAATCAAGACCGGCGGGAATTCTGTCGTCGTTGTAGCCAGCGCTCTTCTCAACGCGTCTCCAGGCTTCTTCTTGACCTTCTTTCCCGGCTTCGCTGCTTCAGCCTGCTGCTTATCCACCGCTTTCTGAAGACCGTCTTTTAGGCGTTCTTTGGTCAAATCTGGAACACCTCCATAGTTCTGCCGTAAGGACAAATTGTACTTCGAGCCCAATCTATACTGCTCATGCTCGGCACCTTCGCTCACGCTTCTCAGCAGACCCACCGCGGTGAGCTCATTGTCCGTTAAGACGATGTTACCACCTGCGTAGAATTCGAGAAAGAGCCTGTATGCGCCGTCTGAGAACTGTATCTCTATGATTCTATCTGTACCAATCTGCCTGACTGCCGTACATCGTCGCGTCCGCAGGAACTTTCGGAGTCGTGCAACGAAGGGCGAAGGAGCTGCTGCTGTGGCTCGGGAGAACTTGGTCAAGTGAGCACGGAAGCCCGAGTCCACAATGAGCTGTTCCCGGTGCTCTGGTTTCGCGAACTTGAGCAGAAAGATTCGTGAAGAGAGGTCGTAGACGTTCGCAAGTCGCAAGGAAACCAGGCTGTTAGCCAATTCATGCGCTATTACACGGACGTCCAATGAAGAGAATCGCTGCTTCATGTTGGCGTGCTATGTACAGGGAGTAGCAGGATGAGGAGAATAGGCACGAATAAGTTTGTTGTAACCACCTGCACGCGCACAATTCATTCTCACGTTCATCACGTCATGCCGATTCGGCACTTCGGTGTATTGTATATCCATTCCGGATTAAACACATCCATGCCCTGCACAGCTTCACTTGCATCGCACAGCATGGATCTTTATAACATCTCATGTCGTCTCATCCATCATCGCACCTAGAAAAATGCCATCAACTCATGGCGCTGAGTGCACGATTTCGGTCAACGAACGAGCTGATCCAGACGCTAAGCGCGGAGCTGTAGAAAGAACTCTTGCTAGGAAACATTGCCTCGGACGAAAATCGCTGTACGCAGCGCGACTCTGAAGAGTGGGATCATTTTGCTACAATGTATTACTGCATGTCCTCTCGTTAGCCCACCAGGTCAGCCTGATTGAGCTCAACAGACAAAAAGGAGACTGTCTTTCTCAATCGAGGATGCACGTACATTCAGTGCAGCAGAATGCACAGACGGCCGCGGGTGTCGGGTATCTAGCAGTGGCAACACTCTGGTCCCATACGGTCGACCACTAGGGCACGCAATGGGCGTGTAACGTCGCATCGAAGCATTGAGACAGACCAATGCTTCGGTGGCCAGTCCCTATCAGAATATGGCCGTATCTGCTCAGTGGGTCAGCTGATTCGAAATTGTAGCCGTGAACTTGCCTGCTTGCGTTCCAAGAGTTAGATCCCGACATGGCTAGTGAGAGTGACCTTACCCTTCAGCAACGAATGTGTCGAGTCTGCGTGTTGAATCTCATGTCAAGAGTGGTGTGTCAGTACACTATTGGCCTCCGATGTTCGCGTTCTGGAGAGTCCACGAGCGCTGGTAAGATCAGCTCGCATTGCCACCCTCCAGCTGCATCCAGTGCAAAGAAAGTCGCGATTGTCTCAAAGCTACGCAGTCCGAAGATCGTCTGCAAGTTCGAGAAAAGCCTTGTGCTGGTGGCACCCGCGTTCACTGTGACATCCGTGTCTGGAAGTGCCGCTATGTATCGTCACTGCGAGTCCAGCCGAGCCAAAATTACAACGTCGTTCAATGCACACCACTCACGCCACTTTAATGTCTGGCCACGGCGCCTAGAATGGCTTGGGCGCGTCATAGCGCTTGTCTCAGTCGATGTTGCGCATGATCGTCTTCTAGAAGATTTTTGGATGAATGCACTTGGGATGTAATCAGCTAAAAGCCGCAAGTGTGTTTCATCATACGATGGATCTATGGTCAGCCTGGCAGCAGGACACAATAGTTTGTCCAAAGGAATGGCCCACGTAGTACCCAAAAGGACCATCCGTCAATGTATTGCGGACTTCCCGAAGTTCACGACTGCGATGGCGGCCAAAACTACAGCTGGACGACAGACTATGCCTCCCAGGTGATTGACTAGCTCTGGGCCAGAAATGACTACTAAGTAAAGTTTCAGTCATAGTTGGAACTGCTAGTCATTTCGAAAGTCAACTCACTATTGCACGCCCTGGTGGCCGGCAGCGGACAAGTATGAAACCTGTGCTTGCAGAGGTAATCTTTAGGACAGCACATGTAGCTGCAAGAGCAGTAGCTCGGTGTCGTCCCAATCCGTCGGATCGCGGGTACGCCATACCGATCAGATGAGATGGCCGACTAGGTTACCATGCCATATTCAGAATAAGGTGCGGCTCAAGTGGCGCCACTTACTGGAGTCACCCGCCGCCTTGTGGATATCGATACCCTTGTGTGAAGAAGGCCTACTGCGACTGCTGTTCCTAGAAGACAGGCTCCAAGAGACGAGGGCGATCGGGCACGTGTACGATCAGGCGGGGGTTGAGTACGTGCCCTAAGCAGCTCAAGTCTATACCGTGATGCTCAAAAGCGAAGTTGTCAGTGTTGGGTGAATTGTTCCACTCAATCGTCAATAGCATTCCACGTGCTTCGCAATATCAGGATATCTGGTAGGAAATGTCCCCACGAGTTTGGCAGTCATCGTCAAGGTCAGTCTCAAGCAAGGCTGCTGAAGTGTCTCGCTGCGGTAAGACGCAGTGGACTAGTGTCTTCCTACCGCGGTGGGCTGACTGTCGAAAATAAAGCATCCATGTCAAGTCGTAGAGACTGATACTGTCATCTTGAGGGACCAAGGTTATCTTCTGCTATCGCCATCGTGGTATACTAGTCTGTGGCTGCCGAATGATGTCGTGGTTGTTTGTAGAGTCAAGATCATACACAAGGAGCACGCTCGCCTACTCGAATGTCGACCTCCGATGTTCAGGCTGGCGCCAGAGCGGCTAAAGAGTCGGTGAGCGATCTCTTTTCCAAGATAGCCCCAACTACGATTCGCAAGATGTAACATTACGAGATTGCCCAGGAACAGGTCTCGATAATTGTTAGTAAATGTTGAAACGTAGTGCTTACCGTCAGCTCCCCGAGATGATATCAAACGTTGTTATCCGTAGTCCAGCATGAAAGTTCAAGTCGCAATTCATGTGATCCCACACGTCGTCTGGATGCAGGATAGAGCCGCGTATGCAGTCGTTGTAAAGTCCCACTCGTCGAGGTGCAATCTACAAGCAGCCCTGTGCCGTGTCGACGCGAGATTGAGGGTCGCTCCTGTTCACTTGGGGTCTACCATACACGTGCAGCTCTCGGGACGGCGCTTGCAGCTGTAAAACGAGTTCATGAACATGCTCGTAGCTCAGCGAGCTGTGCTCTTTGCTGGCATTGTCGCATTGTGAAACGTGCGCCATGAAGTTGCATTGTATCATACAGCGACCAGCCGAACCCGTGGGGTGCATCCCACGTACTAAAATTTGCTAGCCGCTGTCAGAGATTGAAGCACGTTGAATAGACAAACGACTCTCTGCTATAGAACGAAATCTTGGGTCCTCGACCACCAGCTCGATCAGCATGGTAGCCATAGGCTATTGCCGGCCCAAATCGTGGCCGCGTGTGCAGTGACCAAGGCAGCTTGGCCGGTCTACTGGATTAGGCAAAGCCCGCAGCTGTCTCGCAAGGTTCGGAGTGAGACATTGCTAGGGACCCGTAGTGTGTAAAGTCGTGATGCTGCAGTACAAGGACTGCCGGCTAGTTCCGGTAGTTCGTGGTAGCGCCGTGAATCTCTACCGGAGGCAGATCCCGTTAGCACAGCTTGAACGACCTAAGCCAAGTTTTCCGGATGGCAGTGCACCTTGATACCTTGTCTGTTGCCGTATGCGCAGCCGATCTTCCAGGGCATAAATGAACCCATTGCGCTTAAGAGCGTGTCATAGCCTACCGTAAACAGAATCTCGTCAACACCAATTGGGTAGATGGACCTCATGGAAAGGTGGAGTAACTTGAAGAAACTAGGCTTGCAAGCCATTACTGTAATCTGACAGCATAGTGCTCCGCAGTACAGCATGTGTTGTAGTCAACAAGAAAGACTGCCTTCGGGGCTGCGCTGCGTGATCTCGTGTCTGGGCTGCGCGGGACGCGGGTCAATCCCTGCTTCGGCTTCGATCCGCTGCACCTGTGCGCTCATGAAGCTGTTGCTGCCAACCAGCGATCCCATCGTCGCCTTTTGCCAAAGTGCCTGGGAAGACCGAGTCCCTCGAAGCACATCTCGTATTCACTGAGTTCTTGCTTGTTCACGATAACGCCTGACTCGAGCTCGAAGCCCTGCTCGCGAAGCGCCGCTTCGACGTCGTGCTCAAGCTCATTCTCGTGCTTGTACAGCAGGATGATCTTTCGGAGCCACTTGGTCTGCCCCAACCCTAGCGAAAGCAGCCAGTCGACGAAAGTACTTTGCGACCAGTCTTTCAGCCAGAAAAGCGGTCTCCAAAATTCAAACATGTTGAGCTCATAGTACAGATGCAATGTCTCCGCACGAAGCTGATGTGATACTCTCGTGACTGCTGGTGGGGAAGGTCGGTTGAATCGATCCATACGGATGGCCTTGACCTGCAGCATCCGCGTATACCTTGACGAGGTGCTGTCGATGCGCTCGATACTTCCTGTGCTCATCCATTCGGTGACTGTGTGCATCCATATCTGTTCGCGAATCTCTGCTGGCAGCTCGAGCAGCCGGCACCTACCATTGCCCCTGGAAGCAGCTACTGTAGCAGGGTCAAGCGACCATGAGCTCGACCATCGTCCTTCAGCTTCTGATTGTAGCCAGCGCTCAAGCAGTCCGTCAGGGCGATCGGTATAGACGGGCGCATGCCGGATTCGCACGTACGCATCCTCGGAACAAGGTCCGTCGCTGTGCATGCGGTTGCTTGGTTGTTCGCCACCACGTGAATGTCGTCTCCTTTTCGTCGCATCTTCCAGGCGCTTGATGGAGGATCGTCGCACAAGATCTGTCATTTTGCGATAGGTAGGAGCCGTTTCGATGTTGGATGGCAATAACGGCAATAATGACAATGAGGATAGGGTTGATTCGCACTCAGATTTGATGTTGATTGGATTTGGCAGGCTTCGAGAGGGACTTGACTGTCGGGCAGATGCGACAAAGCCGAGGAGATCCTCCTTGCCGCTGAACTTTGGTGCACCACTGCCACGAACCTTCTTCGGCCTACAATAGGTAAGCATATATTGAGTCTATAAGAACTTCACCCCTCCTCGCTCTCCATACTACGATGCTTTGCGATGAATTGAATAGAAGTCACGGCTCAGCATCTGGACACAGTTGCGCCCACAGTCACTCATTGCATCATTGAGTGTGTGACACATGCGATTACTACAAGCTTCACTTCTGCTAACATAATCATGCTTGCTTGGCCTCCATAGCTTCAGCTGATACGTTGCTTCAAGCGCAACGGAGCAAGCCTCATCGTGCCATCTGAGCAAGGTTCAACGGTCCACTGCGATGGATGCGATGGATGCGATACATGCGATATGTATCGCCAAACGGCTGCCACCTGCACCACTGCGCTGATAAATTTTGCCGAAGCTCCTAAGTCCCGCTGCCTTTTGCGATCTGCCAGCTCTGTGCTTCGAGTCGGCGGAATCAGCTTGGCCTTCATCGGCATCCCGCGCCCACCAGCTACACTGCGACACTTCTCACATCTTTGCTTGAGCCGCGTCAAAGCGTTTCATGTGCTCAAATTTGCGCTGAACCTTCGTCACCACCATGGGCATCCCGTTGTACGGCGGATGAATTACGGACACGATCGTTGATTGCAATGCGGGTTGCTCGCGAGGCAGACGTGGCGACGACGGCGATGACCAGCCCAGAGTGGTATACCGTTCGGCTCGCATGCTGACCGTTATGGCTAACAATGCAAATCTTGAAGCGCAGAGCACTGTACTCCTTCAGTCACTGGCTGTCACGAGTCGAGCACAGCATGCATGTGATCTCCGAGATAGCTTCATCAGCATTGAAGACGGTCCATCGGTAGATAGGCGACGGTTTCACCGCTCACGACGGGGCAGCCTCTCACATCACGATGCGCCAGGCACGAGCAGTGGCTTGGTTGTATTGGCACGAACACCTTCAAAACCCGGTTGCTATCTTGCGCCAACTTTCAACTATAGTAGGATCTGCACGTGTGCTGCCGAGTCAGTGGGCCGTGGTTGCGGTCGTCTTGCTCCTTCTGTGCATGTGCCCGTGCTGAGTTTGTGCATCTAAGTTTATGTAGCTGTTTGACGTGCTTCTATAGGATAACCTTGCCAAAGTCGGAATTCGACATCGGAGTTCACAATGCGAGGCATGAACCTAAAATTCTGGAGCGGCATTCGTATTCCCGCCTTCGGATTTAGTTTGGACGTGGTAGTCCTGCGAAGATTGCACGCGCAATGGGGAAACTCGCGACACTCGGGAGCTATCTACTTGACCCACAACTGTGACTGCTGGCATGAATGTGTATTGTCTGTTTGAAGTTGGTTTTGAGCTTCTGCAGTTTCGAATACCGAAGACAGGTACTTTGGATGAAGAACGGGACCGCTTAACATCATCTTGCTGAGACTTGAGTCAAGTAGTGCTTTGCCATAAGGTTACGTGGTCCGGCAGGAGGCGCGGCCGCCTGCACTACGTTTGGGTTCTTCTGGCGGCTTTCCGTGTACCTTCTCTTAATTCTGTTTGCAGGTCCGAGAGTTTGCCGACAAAATGAAGTACATCTTCTGGTCGTCCTCTCAGAGACCTTGTGGCGGGCCCATTTGCACGGCACAGCTGCACCTCATCAAAGTCTACATCGAGATATCGAATCGCACCTGCTTGAGTGCAGAGTATATCGGTGCCGGATTCAGTACGAGGCATGTGAGACAAGGTAACGTACGTTCTCCGGATATCGTTTTCCTCTGCGTCAGATCCTTCCTTCGGGCAGAAGCAATAATATGTCAAGGTCGAGGATGATTGTTGTTGCAGAGCCCCTTTCAGACAGACCCATCAAAGCTCGTGATGTGGTCGTGGTAGCAAGGATTGATGGCAGCACTGTCATTCCAGCGTCATACGACCGGGAGCGGCCGTAGCCGTATGCGAGCGTACATGTATTACATGTAGCACAGCTGCATGTAGCGTTGTAGAGTGCAAATTCGGTGTCAGGTTGAGGTTGAGGTTGGCGGCATGTATTTTAAGGTTCGAGATAGCATCGCGCGTCATGCAGGTGATGCAGAGAACGAGTGTCGTAGGCCTACTTTCGTGCAGCTCGCAATATCACACAGCACGGGATGGAAACGATATTTAATGATATGATGCTGCCTCCCGGCAGCTGACCTCCTAAACAATGCACAAAGTTCCAATAATGCTGCCAATAATGCTCCATGAACGGGAGGCTCATCACTGGACCCGTCAGGATCTTGTTGCATCGACATGACCGGGCAGCTTCGCTGCAGTTGATGTAAACATGCCTGCCTTCCCGCGAAGTATGATGTAGCATCCCGGTTCACTCCCTAATACGTGTTGTCGGGCCCGAGTCGTCTCTCCACTCCTGGCGCGCGAATAATGCTGATTGCAAACCACTGACGGCCAGGCTTGCTGTGAAATATTGGGTCAAATTCGCGACAGTAGCGCGGCTTCGGGATACGGTTGCTCGAGCACCGATTGTGATGATTACACTAGCCGGGTATGCAGAAATTGCTGCGCCCCATATAAGCTGTACGAGCGCAGAGCAGTGGGTAATGAAAAAAACTTGGAGCGGGGCGGGCAAGGTGCCCGTGACATGATGTGATGGTGCTGCGCAGAGTGCGTAGTCGTGAGGATGCAGGAGGGTCGGAAGAAACCATTGCCTACCGGACAGGAACAAGTAAAGAGCCACGCCCGAACTGGCTGGCGTCGACTGGGAGCGTGCGGCTAGCTCGTCTGCAGCTGCGAGAGAATGCAGGCTGTCGTTCTAGCGTGCTTCGTTGCTGCGCGGGACGAGGCCTGCTCTGTAGTGAGTTAGTGACGTGGTGGATCTGCGGCCATGGGTGGTCGCATATGCCTGAGGGTATGGGACGTGAGTGCTAGCTAGGGAGCTGGGCGAGCGGACAACTGTTTTGGGCAAGGACAGGAGGCATAGCAAGGATGGCCGTTCGCCTACGAGTGGACAAGCAGCAGGCATAGCGTACAGTGTCTCAAGGATGGCTTCTCGCTTACATGTGGACAAATCGTCAGCATTCCTGGCCTCGCGAGACTGCGCTCACGGGAGACCAGGAACAGGGCTGGTCATTCGCGAAGGCGCTAAATCGTTTAGTAGAGGGTGAAGTGTAGGGGTGGTCTGTTTGATTGCACCACACGGGCGGTGGACCTTGCCAGCGCGTTGCCGCTCTGGTTGCTACGGTACCTAAAGCAGAATAAATTTCTCGCCGGGCTGGGCGTGTTACTGGAGAGAGCAGTAGTAGTAGTGGTAGTAGTGGTGGTGGTAGTAGTAGTAGTAGTAGTAGTAGGAGTAGTAGGAGTAGTAGTAGTCAGACCGTGCCGCCGATCCACATGGCTACGTGCAGCTTTTAGTATCGGCACTACACTACGCTATGGTGCGCACCACAAATTAGCTATGCGACGCTGCGATCGGCGACGATGGCGTGTGTTTGTGGTCGTCGTGGTAGTAGTAGTAGTAGTATTGTTAATATTATTATCATTATTGTGAAGCTAACTACCGGACATTCTACATACATGTACCTACCACTGCCGGGGCATGTCACTGCATGCAAAATTATTCACGCGCTAGTCTGCCCGTCCGCCCGCCACCTGTTTCGAGATAGAGTTCGAGCTTAACGCTGCCCAGGTGCCCATTCTCACTACTCCCGGGCACCGTTGCGCTGCACGTTGGCAGCACCTGCAGCATCAGCATCATCAGACTCGGACTACTCTCACTACTACCTTTGCGCACGCACCAGCCGTCCGCCGGCAGCAGTCTTTTCGGACCACTGACTACGCTCGCTTCGCTTGCTACAGTCTGGAGCCACCACTGTCATTCACTGCACTACTCGCGCCCGCACCCTGCACTGCGTGACCTGATCCCTCGAATGGTCTGAGCTGCCTGCTCGCTCTTGCCCCCCTCCCCCCCCCCCCAGTGCGACACCAGTGAGGGCATCCTAGTCTTTGGCCGCCACTTGCCGCAACAGAAGTTATCAGTCGGAGTCCACTCCACCATCGACCGACTTGCCATCGTAAGTACCGTCTCTGTGTATCCCGTCCACCTATTTACCGGCACCGCCGCGCCCACAAGTTCTGCGCGAACTCCACGAGTTGTGCTACACTCTGGGGACGCTCCAAACCGCCTGTCCTCTCGCCCACCATTCTTCCGAATGTCTGCCGCCGTGATGTCGAATTATTACTCATCGCAGCTCCAGGTGCACAACTGGATGCTGGCGCAGATGTCCAACTACCCACCGCCGCCCGACGGCCAGCAGCAATACTCGCCCCTATACCCGACTTCCGCTGGCGCCCAGCAGCAGATCATCGACCCCGCGCAGCAGGAGCAGCTCCAATTTAGCAATCTGAACCAACCCATATACCCCAAGGTCGAAGGCCAGCACCCGGGCCACAGTCCTTCGAGTCAGCATATCCAGAGCCTTGCTCAGGAGCTCCAGCATCATGCCGCCATCGAGGACCAGCAGCATCGCCACATGCACCACGTCACGCATCAGATCCAGCAGCCGACGCCGGTGACGAGCCATCCGACGAGTGCCGGAGGAATGTCGAATCCACCTACGCAAAATACGACCCCAGAGCAGCCACAGAAGACGAATCGATTACGAAAGGCCTGCGACTCGTGTAGCATTCGAAAGGTGAAGGTAGGCGCACGCGGACTTGCGAGATGAATTACCGCGGATGGATCACTCGCTAACGCTTGCGCTGTATAGTGTGACGAGACCGGGCCGCCGTGCCGAGCATGCGCAGCTCTCGACATTCCGTGCACATTCGACCGACCAAGCAGGAGACGAGGACCACCAAATCGTCATGCAGAGGCAATCAAGCGCAGACGCCTGGAAGAGCAACAGAGTGCAGTCAATTCACCCGCCGGTATGTCTGGCGCATCGTTACCGTCGTCGCCAACGCACGCAGCACAGGCGCTCGCGGCACTCTCTGGCCACTCATCAGCACCACTTTCGGCGGAATCAATCTGCCCGATCGAGACTCTCGAGCTGTTAATAGATGACTTTTTCACCTATATCCACCCACTGTGCCCGTTTCCCCACGAGCCAAGCTTCCGCGAGGCATGGAAGCGAAGAGAGGACTTGAGCAATCGATCGTTCCTGGCCCTGCTTGCGTCCATGATTGGCGCTCTTGTGGCGTCCTTTCCGCGCAAACCACGGTTACACCTCAAAGCACAAAAGCGCGAGAACCTGTTCTCAAACCATATGAGTTTGGTGCACAGATGCCAGAAGGTGTGCGGCGCAGCGCGAGGCCCCGGCTACCTCGAAAGCGACAACTTGAACGTTTATGACGCGGCCACCAGCTACTTCCTCGCCTTGATGGGCATTTACACCTTCAGATGGCGGTTCGGTCGGCTATACTTCGGCGAATGCCTAACCATCCTCCGAACGCTCGGCTTGCACAAGGTGAAGGGTTCTGGATACAACCAGATGGGCCACTTGCCGACCGCTATGGGGTCGCACTACAGCTCCGAGAATGGCGCCGACCAGAACATCGACAACATCACCCTCGAAATGGGCCGCCGCATCTTCTGGACCATGTTTGTTAGCGTCAAGTCGATGGAGCAATTGGGCGCCAATTTCGGCGAACTCGTCATTCCTCCTCCTACGCATACCGAGCCATACCCTCCCCTGCCGACAGAAGTCGATGATTACTACATCTATCCAGATCGCACGGATCCTCAGCCTCCTGGCATGGTGCCCATCATCTCCGGTTTCAACGCTAATGTTCGAGTTTACTGCTCCTACAATGCATTGGCTACCATGGAGATGGCTTGGGGTATCGATGCCATCGTCGATTGGGACCGTCAAAAACGTGTCTTGTACGAGTCACTCCGTCGATGCAAGTCATCAATGGCCGACCTTCCCACAGATCTGGCAGTGCCGACCAGCACGAACATGGGCACACCGAATCAGAGCAATGGCGGTTTCTATCCCGTCTTTGCGCAACCCAACCTTGGGAGAGACCCAGCAGCGTCTCTTATGAGTCCATCGTCCCGGGTGGCGCAAGAGCAGTCACCCGAAGAGCGCCGTCGCTCACAGTATGAAATACAGAAGGCCAATATCTATGCTTCGAGCCTCGCCACCAGATCCTATCTGGTAGAGAAGTACTGGAACCTATGTGAAGCTCATCAGCGATCGCGATCACAATCGTCGAACATTTCAGGCTCAATGCCAAGCTCTCCTGGCACTGGCATCACTGCCGCCGGTATCGATGGCATGATACCGCAAATACCCACGAGCCATTACGACATCATCGAAAGCGAAATGCGAGACGAGAGAGAAGGCATTGTGAAGGACCTACTCGTCGTGCTGGGCAGTATCGATCAAGTCAACATGGAGCCCAATGCCGACTCATTCGTACGTACAAGGACGCCAGTGACCTTGTATTGCTTTCGCTTACATCGCACACAGACAATGAAAATCCGCTCGATCGCCAGCACTCTCCTCGAATTGCCAGATCAGCGCAAAGGCCCTCTGGCTATGCAAGCTCAAGAATATTTGAGCGCTTTCCTCAAAATCCTAATGAAGCTCGAGCGCGTATCTCCTGCCAATAGCAACAGCGATGAGCAGGAGGATGAGGACGCTGAGCTCCGTACCTGGGCGGATCTGAGGGAATACCAAATGAAGTTCGCGCAGCAGGGTGGCTTGCTTGGACTGTCTTAGTCTTCTGACTTTACTGTTGGCGTGGGTGGGCTGTACAATGTTCACTGCTTACCTACTCGATACCCATGGGCCAATACGACGTCAAGGCGCAAGGGTTTGTGATGGGGTTGGACGATTTGAAGAGCCATGGCAATGGCGTCCCTGAAGATCTTGCGAATTGTTTTCGAAACGATGCTGATGCCGCATGGGAAGGAGTTGTCGTGGCCGTTTTCTCAATTCCGATTCGCCGTGGGTCTTTGGCGAGATGCATTTACACTTCTTGGCGCCGGGGAACGATAGTTGTGTAGTATATCAACGGCTTTACAACTTGTATTCGATAAGCATCACGTCTGCTGTCTATGTCGCCGGTCGTCTGTGCTAGTCGTTATCTTCCACAGTATCTACAGCTTAGGAGGTAGTCATTTGCCCAGCACACTCTCGGCGCTAGACACCGTGATGCCAGTGTTATCGGGCTCAATATTAGCCCCCTTCACTTTGCCATTTTCTGTCACGATGGCGCTGCGCACTGCACGAGGGTCGGCGAAGACGGCAGGAGCCTCGAATTGCAGACCCATTTGTTTGGAAAGCTCGCCACCAGCATCGGCCAGAAAGCGAATCTGCGCAAACGTCAGCAGCCTTTCGATACCGTCGAACCATCGCCGTGGTACGCACACCACTCTTATTGCTCGGATCGAGCGATTCCTTCCAAGCCTGCATCACGAAGGCATCGTTGACGGAAACCACAAAGACTTTGCCTGCGTCCTTGATGTGCTTTGAGTTGATCCATTCTGGTATGTGTCGAGCATTGCAGTTTGGGCCTATGGTATGCGTGTTAGTGGAGAGTGCGGCGGTTGTCGCTCTGAGGCGGCGACTCCTTGATATATGCAAATCTCACTATATGCCGCTGGGACATTGATAATCACGCCCTTTCCGGATGCCAATTCTTGGGCGATGTTGACTTTCTTATCAGGGGAGCCTTCAAGGAGCTCGACGGAAGGGATGGGGTCGCCTGCTTTGATCCTCGATGCCATTGCGTAAGAGATGTGTTGATGATTGTGTGCTGTTGTTATGGAGGGAGATGCTTGATGCTTGATGATGTGACCTTGTAATTTGGTAACATTTATGTACCTACGCAATCAGGCGCGATCGCAATGCGCCATCAGGGAAATGAGGGCTCTCTTCCAAATCAGCCTGCGTCAAATATTTCCGATGCCGCCTACATGTAGCATAGAGCTTGATCGTTCGACGTCAGAGAGAGAGAGCAGACGATGGAGGAGCAGCAGATGCAGCTTGCTATGCGGCTGTGGTCCAAAGAAGAGACCACAAATCGTGGGCTGTGTAACACAGCTAGTATCATGGATGCACGTGAGCATAAGCGAACCACAATACAGAAGATGCCGCGGCTGCTTTTTTCTGCTCTGGGGGAAACAGGTGCCAGACATTCATTACTCCACAGAGCTCGATGGCTCGCTCCACTGTGGCCGTGGGGATCGGCGGCAATCTTCAGCATTCGGTGTGCCATTGGCGATGATGGGATGGGCCGCGGTATAGAGTTCGTCTGGCTTTCCCGCAATTCGTGCACATAGCCGACGTCGCTGCCAATGGCATGTTCGATGTCCGCTTGCCGCGCGGTATACCTTCACCACTGACCAGAAAGATGAAGGAAAAACATGGTTCTTGGGATGCAGTGGCACGAAGGGGTCTGGTTTCGAAGCGCAAATATAGTACCCGGGAGTCGCGAGCTTACAGTACTGCAATCTTCCAAGTTGCAAGGAGGGAGGGATGCTGGAGGAATGTCGATCATGCGGCCGGATTGAGAGAAATTGGCGAGACACAAAGCGCAAGATCTGGTTTGTGGCTGTCGCTGCATGAGCTCAACCCATCTTGGAAGGTATTTATCGATATTCGTGACCGAATCTGTGCTTGCAGCTGTGGAGAGGGGTCAGGCGGTCGACGTCCCGTACATGTAGGGGAATGGACAGCCGCTGGACGAGATGAAATAATGGCTGTGACATATTTTTCCCTTACCACTATTGCAAGCATGTATACTGCCTGATCTACCCTGTCCGTGTAGCGTGGCTTGGTGTCAAGGTCGCTGCCGCACGACTCGAGCGAACTACACTACTACTGCTGCTGTGCGCTGCATTGGATACAGTACATCCATGTATCCATATTCGTCTGCTTGGTGACGTGGGTGTGCCGTGGCGTGGAGCGCGAAGTTCTTCTTCTTCTTCTTCTTTTGCTGCCGCTAGAACTACTTCCAATACTACTGATCTATCTTCTGAACCTTGTGAGCACTGAGCCGTGCGACGCCTGCTCCGAACAATTGCGGTCGGCTGCATGTGCCCGAGAGAAACGGCTTCGATCCAACCCTCAATCTGCCTGCCTACCCGCTTGGTTGCCTTGTGTGCCACTCCATGACTGCACTCTCTCGATACCAGCAGCTTTATTTACAGAACGTCTGGCATCCTCCCTGCTGAGTCGGGAACCTAGGAGGACAACAGTCGGTACCTTGCAGCATTCTTCTGCCCAGCACGTCGGGACCCTACAGCATTGCGCTTCTTCATACACCAGACCGCCGCGGCACTTCCGTTGTGCATTTGTGCACCATTCGATGACATAGCTGGTGCGGCGCAACGAGCTGCAGCGATCCTGGCCTTGTACCATACTGCCACGAGTCTGGCACCCGCGAGCTCGAAACTTGCACTTGGGCTGGACGTTGCGCGCAGGCGCATGACGATTATCCAACAGACGCCATAGCATTGTCGCAATCATGGATAGCCAGAACGGCGGCTCCGCCAACAGCAGTAGCGACTTCGTATGCCACCACGTGCCGTTCAGCCAAGCACAGAATCAGGTTGCGCTGACACTGTGTAGGTTCGCAAGCTGTATAAGATGTTGGAGAATCCGCAGGACGAGAGTGTAGTGCGGTGGGGAAACGAGGGTGACAGCTTCGTGGTGTTGGAGAACGAAAAGTTCACGAAACATATATTACCGGTATGGCGCAATCATAAACAGGCACTGGCCTGGAATTGCGTCGTGCGTGGAAGGCATCTCGCGCTGACCGTGTGTGCAGAAACACTTTAAGCATTCCAACTTTGCTAGCTTCGTCCGCCAGCTGAACAAGTATGATTTCCACAAAGTGCGGCATAACAATGAAGAAGGAGGGACTTCGCCGTATGGTCCAGGTGTACGTCCGACGCTATATATGCCAGATGCTGCCGATTTGTGCTCACGCGACTGTAGGCATGGGAGTTCAAGCACCCAGATTTCAAGATGAACAATAAAGATGCTCTCGACAACATTCGCCGGAAAGCGCCAGCACCACGAAAAGCGAACGCGATCAGCGATGATATCGTACCGAGTCAACAGATGGATATGGTCAACACACAGTTGGTCGCAACACAACAACAGCTTCAGCAACTGCAGGAACGATACAACGAGCTTAGCGTGCATCATTCTATGCTCTTACAAGAGCTCATAGGAGTGCAGAAGACGGTGGTCAACCATGAGCATGTGATGCAATATGTCATGAACTTTCTGAATACGATTGATGCGCAACGGCGGAGGGAGAGCAAGATATTGAACCCGAACCCATTCGCCGCTTCCAACGCTGCGCAGGCGAACGGGACGAATACGCCTGGGTCAACCGCCAACGCTGTGCCAGCGGTGGACGAAGATGTGCCTGCATCGCCATTACAACATGCTTCGAAACTGCTGAGCGAGGTCAACGCTGACCATCTTCTAAATACACGCAATTTGGAGCAGATGAACGAGGCACAACTTCGCATGAATCACGCTCTCACCACTCCGCCGCCAGACCTCGTGCGAAATGGTACAGGGACGCGATCGTCAAGCAGAGGCGCGCAGCCGCACTCAGCCGCCTCGTCAAGTTCTGCTGGCGGATACGATCTGGACACCCTAGTATATCCTATTGGCCAGACGCAAGGGATCGATCCCATGTACAGCGAGCATATTAATAACATCCCCTATCCATTGCCCTCGAAAGGACCAGACGGCACTTTCCCACCACCACCTGCACCCGAAGTGCGCAAAAGGAGTACGCAGATCGACCCAGGCTGGATACGGCAACCTCAGATCCTCCTGGTCGAGGATGATCAAACGTGTAGGCGTATTGGAGGAAAATTCTTGTATGCCTTCCACTGCTCGATCGATAGCGCGGTAAGTAATCCATGCGTACCTGAAACAACTACCATGTGCGCTGACACGAAGTAGCTGGACGGCTTGGAAGCTGTAAACAAACTCAATTCTGGCGCCAAGTACGATCTCGTGCTCATGGACATTATTATGCCGAATCTGGACGGAGTGTCCGCTACACATCTTGTTCGGCAGTTCGACAGTACTACGCCGATCGTCGCAATGACTTCTAACATCCGAAGCGATGACATCTCTATGTACTTCCAGCACGGTACGCTGAATAATGAGGAACAATTTTGAGACATTACTAATGCAATATAGGCATGAACGATGTCTTACCCAAACCGTTCACCAAGGAAGGCTTACTCAGCATGCTGGAAAAGCACCTATCACATTTGAAGAAAAACCCTTCCGGCCTCGAGATCATGCCTCCTCCGCTCAACTCCACCAAGCGGAGTTTGAAGAGCGAAGACTCGCCGGCCACGTCACCTGCTGCTGGCAGCAATTGGAACTCGCCGAATCAATTAACGGCTGGATCGCCTGCCGGAAGTGGCCTGGGCGATGAGACATACATGCCTGCGGCATCTTATGCGCACTCGCAACTGCAGCCTCCGCCACCACAGGCGTATGCCACAGCACCACCTGGGGCACTTGCAATGCCACCTCGGCCTGGACAAGCGCCCATGGTGGGAGGTCCTCCTCGGCGAGACATATCGCAAATATCTGGTGGACCAGAGCTTGCGCAGGACGCCAAGCGACCAATGTATGTCCCACCGCCTCCAAGCATGATGGGACAACCGATGTTGCATCGACCACCGCCACGATAACAGAAGTGATACCAAAACATCTTATTCGGCGAACTGAACCAGAGATCGTTGTGTTTGTACATATGTATATCCTGTCGCACTTGCATTGGAGTCTAAGTGACTGAGTGGCATAGCTTCATAAGCTCTTGAGCAGGCGAATGTATTGGCGGTGGATTTATACTGCACCTGAGGGACATGCGTCGCAAGTACGCAAGATCTGGATGACATCTGATCTAATGCAATTGGGACAGTGAATTAGGAGGGAAGCCGCTTGTCAGCACAGGGATTGAAGGTGACAGCGCCATGGCCGACGATGAGAAATGCTCCGTAGTTCAGCCATGGTAGATGAATTGAGAGCTTCGAGAACTGATGTTTGTGCTATCGACTTGCATTAGTCGAGTTCAATGTTCTACTAATGTAATCTGTGACCGCCATAGGTAGCATGACACAAAATTGTGGATGAGTCAGCCCGCCGCGCTTGCTGGAACGACTCGAACCTCGATTCGTGACTGCAATATTGATGTGACACACCCGCAACAACCCACTATACTGCATAGCACGACTCGGAATATCACAAGCGGCAAGATGCCCCCCAAAGTCAAGAAAGGTGCTTCTGGCAAGGACAACAAAAAAGAAGAAGAGACCGAGGATCCTCTTCAAGCTGTGGTTTTTGCCGATTCCTTCGAGACACGATTTCATCCTTTCACCCTCGAACAGCCAAGATGCCTTCTACCGTTGGCAGGCACACCACTGATCGAGTATACCTTGGATTTCTTGGCTTCTGCGGGCGTGGAGGTAGTCTACTTATACTGCAGTAATCATACAGAAATGGTCGAAGAATATCTACACAACTCGAAATGGATCAAGGACACCTCACCATTTGAGCTTCAGGTCATCCGTAGTAACTCCAGATCTGTCGGAGACTGCATGCGAGATCTCCACAGCAAGGACCTCGTTACCAGGGACTTCATCGCTGTTTATGGAGATGTCGTGGCGAATATCTCCCTAGAAAAAGCATTTACTCAGCATCGTGCTCGTAGTCAGAAGGACAAGAAGGCCATTATGACTATGGTGCTACGTGAAGCCAGCGGAAATCACAGGACGAAGAACCAACGCCTGAAGAACACGTTTGTGCTCGACTCGCTCACTGGTAGATGCGTCCACTACGAGCAAACTCGGCCCGGTCAAAATGCTACTTTAGACATACCAGGCGAAGTACTTACGGACCATGTTGAATTGGAGATACGAGGCGATTTGATCGATTGTGGCATCGACATATGCACGCCGGAGGTGAGTCAGACGCAGCCAAGGAGGTATACCGCAACTGCTTGCGCAGCGTTTTGCATTTCGAAACGCTACCAAGGGATGTGCCGCGATTCCCACTTTCTCTGTAAGACGCTTTCGAGGCTCGATATAGCTAACGATTCTCCGCTTAGGTGCTCGCACAATATCAAGACAATTTTGACTGGCAGCTGCCAAGAAGCGGCTTTCTTCGAGGTGTACTGAAAGACTTCGAGACATTTCAGCTCACGATACATACGCACATCGCGGACGAAGGCTATGCGGCACGAGTTAACAACCTCCAGTCGTACAATGCGATCAGCAAGGACATTGTTTCCCGTTGGGCCTACCCGTTAGCACCTGATAGCAACTTAGTGGCCGGGCAGAGCTTCAAATTTATGAAAGGCAGTGTGTATCGCGAAGATGGCGTTGTGCTGACTCGATCGTGTATCGCTGGTCCAAGAGTTGTGATTGGCAAGGCCACTTTTGTTGGTGAGCACACGACCGTCAAAAACAGCGTCATCGGCAGAAGATGTGTAATTGGCGAACGCGTCAAGATCGACGGCGCCTACATTTTCGACGATGCACACATCGGCGACGACAGTGTCATCGAAACAGCGATCATCGGAAGTGCAGTTTCCGTAGGGGAGAAGTGCAAAATCGAAGCAGGAGCTCTGCTATCGCACGGTGTGAAGGTTTCCGATGGAACGAATGTTCCTGGTGATCGGCGCATCTCGACGTCAAAGCGAAAGCGTGGCTACGAAAAGGACGAGGTGGTCAAGACTTCCTCGGATCCTATCGTGGTTGGAGAAAGGGGTGTGGGATTCCACCTAGAACTCGATGAAGATGAAGAAGAGGTCGCCAATACACTACTTGGTCGCATGCAGGACATGGAATTAGCTGTGGACGACATTTCGACTTTTGATTCCGATGAAGATGATGATCAAAACGAATCTCCGTTGCAACATGACCGATCTGGTTCGCATAGTCACCGAAGTGATAGCTTCGCATCGATCGAATCGGACGAAAGCGGCATGGGCAAACAAGCAGCAGCAGACTTCAATCGCGAAGCTGTCAATAGCTTATTTGATGACATGCAGAAAGACGCGGAGGATGCGCCACATACGATGCAGCTCGAACTTAAGTCGCTCAGGCTGGCCAGTAATGCCACTGACAAGCAGGTACAGCGAGCAGTCGCTGTGGCCTTCAGCAAACGAGTTGCCAACTTATTGGAAACTGGCAAATCACCTAAAGATGCCGTTGCAGCACTGTTTCCGAAGTACAACCAACTCGTGGAGGGCTGTGTGGACAAGAACAGCGAAGAGGAGCAAGTTGATTTCCTGTTGTTTGTTCAAACGGATCTGACGCACAGAAGTCGGGGAGATAAGATCTTTCCGCACTTAGTCACTGCTATGGTTCGTTTTGATCTAGTTGATGCAGACGGCGTTGAACGGTGGCACGACGACGAAAGAAGCTCGGCTAGCAACGCATTACAGGAGATACGAAACACACAGGAGACGCAGAAACTGGTCGAATTCTTGACGGCTGAGGACGAGAGTGATGAGGACAGTGACGAAAATGAGTCCGACGAGGAGTAATGCGCCCGAACGCCACTGCTGCCGGAAGCTGCGCAAGGGATGGAGGAGCAGTATGATTGATGGTGCCAATGGCAGAGAGGGTTGCCGTCCTTGTATGCAGGCCATTATCTGATAAGCATTGTTTGGGTTGCGTCCCGTGGCGATGCCACTTCATAGAGCGCAATCTAGTGCTTCACACGTATACCATTTACTTTTCTTTCCGAAGAAGTCGGCGGCTACGAGACATGTCTGTTAGCATTTGAGACATTCCGTTCCAGCTGCTCTACCGAGCCACATGGGCATCTGGCTGACTTTTAAGTGTCGCCACTATTCGTTAGTCAATTTGCAGGTGCTTGTGAACGATGTACGGACGAAAGCGCTGCCTACGTGTACATACATCGCGAGACATCTACACCACACGGTAGCATCGGACTTCTTTCACAGCACGTGCGAGATGTGAGAATGTATGTGTACTGGCCCACGAACGAATGCTATGGGCGAAGTGACACGTGAGCTATTTCCGGAGTGTGTTTATACAAGGCCTTTGTTGACGCGGACGCTAGAGTCCGCCACGGCGCCTTGACTGAGGTCCGGAAGCGGGACGGTCTTGCCTTACCTCATCATCATCATCCACGCCTGCACGCCTGTGTAGGTCACGATCGCTCTTCCCACCTTCAGCCCACATGCATTCGTTGCCTTTACCCTCCTCTACTGCTCCAACCCACCTCTGACCATTCTACACAGCGTTCGTCACTCCCACACAGCCTGTCGCGGCAGCCCCTTTCCTTCGAGCCATAACGATACCGACACCGACATCGACACCGACACCGACACCGACGTCGTCATCGCTTAGCCTCAGTCACCAACTCCGGTTGCTTCGTCATAGGCGAGGCAACCGCAGCTCTTGCCCACCACGCCTCCATCTGCAAGGAAGAGGAAGCTCAGTATTTCTACCGAAGCACAGAGGAAGGCTAGCAAGACGAGTCACAAAGAAGGCGTAAGTCGAATGGGGGAAACATGGCCGGCAGTGGTGTACTGTACCCAGCCTGCAAAGCCACGCGCTACTTGCTTCCACTGCTACCGCTTCCGGCCTTTCTTGGCCACTACTAATATACTTCTGAAAACAGGTCCCCGACGCCACTCTCCCGGCAACACCACAGACGTTGGCCTCGGACAAAGGCATGGACTCAGATGATGACTTCAGCGTCGCGTCTTCGGACGACATTGAGCTGAACGACGCAGACAGCAGTGTGGATTTCGGTGCGGAAGAGTCCGATATCGAGATCGAGGACGACATCCAAGACGACGATGCATTCGGTACGCAGGAAGCGGATCTCAAGCCGAAGAAGCAGTGGTTCGAGATCGACCACAGGGTTTATAGCCCTCAAGAGATACAGTTGCAGCAAGATCGGCAAGTAGAAGAGGTCTCCAACCTGCTAGAACAGCCACACGAAGCCACAGCCATCCTATTACGGTACGCGAAATGGAACAAAGAGCGATTGATCGAGCAATACATGGACGACCAAGAGCGAATACTGGACAAGGCCGGACTCGGACAACATACACAAATACATCCTCCACGGATCGAGACGACAGATGGTTTTGTTTGCGATATCTGCTGCGAAGACGGGCCAGGACTCCAGAGTTTCGCGATGAAATGCGGACACCGCTTCTGCGTAGATTGCTATCGACAGTATCTCTCACAGAAGATTCGGGAAGAGGGCGAGGCGGCACGGATCAAATGCCCTGGAGATGGCTGCAATAATATCGTGGATGCTAAATCACTGGAGCTTCTGATACCCGCTGACCTTTCCGGACGCTATCGTGAGCTGCTTATGCGAACATATGTAGACGACAAGGATAACTTGAAATGGTGTCCGGCGCCAGAGTGCATCTACGCGATCGAGTGCGGTGTCAAGAAGCGGGATCTTGGCAAGGTCGTGCCAACAGTGCACTGCGAATGTAAGCATTCGTTCTGCTTTGGCTGCACGCTGGCCGACCATCAGCCGTGCCCTTGCTCATTGGTGAAGAAGTGGCTGAAGAAGTGCGAGGATGATAGCGAAACCGCGAACTGGATCTCTGCCAATACCAAGGAGTGTCCGAAGTGTAACTCCACGATCGAAAAGAATGGTGGCTGCAATCACATGACATGCCGCAAGTGCAGACACGAGTTCTGCTGGATGTGCATGGGTGTGTGGTCGGAACACGGTACGAGTTGGTACAACTGTAATCGATTCGAGGAGAAGAGTGGCAGTGACGCTAGGGATGCACAGGCTAGGAGCCGGCAGTCTCTTGAACGTTATTTGCATTACTACAACCGGTATGCCAACCACGAGCAGTCCGCCAAGCTCGATAAGGACATCTATCACAAGACCGAAAAGAAAATGCAGCTTCTGCAGAACCAGTCTGGACTTTCTTGGATTGAGGTTCAATACCTCGAGGAGGCCTCCAAAGCGCTTCAGCGCTGCCGACGAACCTTGAAATGG
Source organism: Passalora sequoiae (assembly GCA_013248845.1). NCBI lineage: Eukaryota > Fungi > Ascomycota > Dothideomycetes > Mycosphaerellales > Mycosphaerellaceae > Passalora > Passalora sequoiae. The sequence continues at coordinate 162,920 of WSQC01000011.1, read as the reverse complement.
ACATATGCTTTCGCGTACTACCTCGCGCGCAACAATCAGACCGAGATATTTGAGGACAACCAGAAGGACCTAGAAATGGCCGTCGAAAATCTGTCAGAGATGTTCGAAAAGCCAACGGAGCATCTTGCAGGTCTCAAGGTTGACATGATGGACAAGACAGCATATTGTAATCGTCGTCAGACAGTTCTGCTTGACGATACGGCGGAGAATTTGAAGAAGGGTGAGTCTGCTACCTCATCGTTCTGGTTAAAGGACAAGGCTGACACACGACACAGGGAAATGGGAGTTCAATGTGGAATTGAGTTAGTCACTTAAATCCTGAAGCCATGACATGAGAGACGAAACGGCATGATATGCATAAGCGCGGCGCTGGTCAGGTGGCGGACAGTCTTTTGCATTTTATTCACGGTACGCACATGACAGGGATTTACAACCAGTGTGTACTATAGGACCGCTCACTCTAGTTCTACATGATATCCAGTATGGACCAAGAAGCACGTTGTTGACCTCTCGTCTACTTGGCACATGGTCTAGGAACCGCAGCCTGCATGCACTGGAAGGTCGACAATTGATGCTTCGGACGTTCCGGACGTTCTTCTCCGTGACAAGAAGCCATCTACAGCACGTTGGAGACTAGTCGCCTAGCTAGATCCGTCCTCGGCCACATCGTACACACTCGCGTTCGAGACCCCTTCACATCTCCTGACTTTTGGAAAGAACGATGAAACCTTTCGTGGACGGTCAGGGAAGGGCGCCGAAGCTACACGAGCAGGACAAATCTTCTCCATGGTAAGGACGATGGATGTCAAGCTTACGCAGGTGTGCTATGTTGACGGGTGCAGATGGTCCGGCATGGTCCATGATCCGTGGTGCATGGTCGGTGGCTGCCGGCGACACAAGTATGATGATGTCCATGGGTTCATATGGTTCTTGCGTGCTGCAGCGAGGTTCTTTACGATGTTGCGTAGGAGTGGCAACGGCAGGTTCGATGTAGGAGAGTAAGCATGCGTGGCGAAGTCGGTCTGATTGTTGGTCTTTTGGGAGATAATAATCCTGATGTGAGTGATGGTATGGCTGTGGGCGACTGTAGTTTGAGTTAATGAGCAGTCACAGTCAATGGCTTGCGTGCGTGCTGGATGATTCGTTGAAACCCGATCATCATAACCCCCAAAGACCACGAGCTAGGTGTCTCATTGCGTTTGCAGGAGAATCGAAGGTGCATTCTGATAGTGCTCGCCTTTTTCGACACGGGACAGGTACTCCGCATACACGGCGCGCTGATGCGTCCCGAAATATCGTCGAAGCGGGATGTTATTGATTATTGGTGACCATTCAGACCTGAAGCATAACGGTTACTATGGCGATGGTAGGGCAAGGTGAGATGACTCCCGGCAACAGCATTGCAGGCATATCCACGTGAAGCATGAGCCTATGGCTCTCTGGGCTCTCCTATGGTCATGGTATTGCCCTGAAGATTGCCTGGCAGTGATCGCCTTGGGTAGTCATGGTAGTTCGATGTCAAAATCAAGCTTAGGGGTGGCACGATGCTAGTCGTCGATTGGAATGGGATTCGTGTTGGGATAGGGTTCGGACTGGAGGCAGGTAGGTATATACGAGGTCGCCGTCTGGAGTCCAGACCAATATTTATCGAAGATATCATGATTGTAGAAAGCGGGCCGCCATATCAGGCCAGACCAGACTTCACCAGGGGCAGTATGGCATGTGAATTATCGCTATCATTGATTGATTGATTGCATTTCGATTGCACTTTCCGGCAATCAGCTGACGACCAGCCCAGCCCTACTTCTCCACATATCCGAATGGACAAGCTTGCGTTGTTGAGCGTGAGGCAAGGAAGCGCTGCAGCAGGAGGGTCATGTAACGTTCCAATCTCCCCAAAGCTAGGGTACGCTAGCTCGTGAAGCCAGACCTCAACTGATCCTACCTTAAGGGTCATATTGACTTCCTCCAAAATCGTGAAACTTTCAATCTCACTTCATGGGACTACGCATCGTCTCTCACCAGCAGAGTGATAAGATTTTCTGGGGCGTGTCGTTTCCATATCCCAGCACATCTTGAATACGCATGCATTCAGGATAGCCTACGATCACAGCATGCACTGAATTGCTAGCTGGCTAAGATCTGATACTCCACTTCAAGAGATTGCAAGCATCCATCTCGAAAGCAGCGTGATCTGGCTGCATGGCGAAGATGATGGTCGTTATTGGTCGCTGTCGAAGAGTGCGACTACATCGTGACCGGCATGTGCACGCACTGATCTTGTTCGTCTCGTCCTTGTCCACGGACGAGCGCAACTGTGCCCGCAGCGTTATTGTTTTGCAACCTTATATGTTGAAGTCAATTGATATTGCTGAAAAGACATCCTTGTCCCTCAATCAACTACCCATAACAAGCACAGAAAGAATGGGAGCGCGGACGTCGTACCGTTGCGTCGCACATGTTCCCATGTTTGACGCAATTATCGCCAATGATAATGATATGAAACAAGCATTTCCTAGGAAGTCCTTGCCAAGACGTGATGCTCTCGAGGGATTGCGTGTGGTATGATCCCTTGGCAACGACCACGCTTCGTGCTGGATCATGGGATTTACTCGGTGCGAGGAGCTTGTACAGAGTACGTATACCGGTACACCGAAAGGTCGTTCTATACCTCGGTGACAGGAGTCGTGATAGAAGCTAGGATAACGCTGTATAGAATCCACGCTAGTCGACGGACGCGAGCTATGAAATTGATCTTCCACCGCGTAAACGCTGTATCTTTCTCGAAGCATCGGTGTACTTGCCCTCGTTCTCTACGTTGTAAACTCAATTGATGTTGCATGGGAGGATGTTGTGGGAGTGCCTTGCTAGTGCTTATTGGAGATAACCCCGTACAGGGCACACTACCTACGGTCGACGTCTAGAGCATCGGAGTTGATGGCACTCGCTTTTCGCGCTCTGAAACCCCTTGCCATCCCAACTCCGTTGCTCCAAGGCCGAGTCTCGATGAGTTCGTACGAGAGAGTCAATCATGTCCGTGCGAAGGAGCTGAGGTGCTCTTTGCACCCTACTGTGAATTGCTCCTCCTCATTGGCTTGCGAAGAGTGTGCATCAAGTGTGGCACTACTATGACAGCTGCATACTGCGTCAAGCACAGTGTCACCACTTTCTTCAGACCCACGGAAGATCCAACTGCAATTTGTAGGATGTATAAGACGATGTGTGTTCTGCGAAGCGTCGTGGCCCTGCTACTCACCAATCAAACGAACTCCGCAATCTGCCAGGCGGTGCAGTCAGAATGCGCTTCTCTGTCGCGTTGTTTGCTGCTTCCTCGCTTCCGAGCATAGCCCATGCCAGAAACTATGACATCCATCTCCACGGCTGTGTGAATGTCTGTGATCATTGTTCAGTGAACGGGTGGAAGGGCTGGTGTCACACTTCTGCGAATCAGCGCAGTATCTACTGTCACAAGAAACCGCATGGCTGTAGCAGCAGCTACTGACGTACCGGATACAAATCGCGAATGCCGTAAAATAGCAGAAGATCATGGGTAATGCACAGCAAAACCACCAAGAACAATAGATGCTGACGCGTGCAGGTACATCCAGCCAGCAGACATTCGGCACTGTCATCCCGGACCTTTGAAGAAGACAAATACAACCACGGCATCCAGATATTATCAGGGTCCGCATTGTCTACAGGGTCTTCGACATGGAGCCAAACTTCATCCCAAGTGTCTCGTACTATCCCTGTTTGACTTGCCGCGGCCTGTATCCAGAAGCTTTCTCGACCGACCGCTGCGTTCAGGGTGGAAGCGGTGTCAATGCGCACTCGAGGACAGTGCTCGGATGAAGCATAAGTGGAGTTGGCTTTGACTAGCAAGTGGAACAGCTGTTCGTGCGGTCGACTATTGAGAACCTTGTTGATCAGTCGAAATTGAGTTTAGTCCGCACTTTCACGTCGCTGCTGCTGCTCACACCACCTCACTCCATACTTACACACCATGCAGCCCTACTCGAAGAGCCACTGTTCATGTTCATCTCATGATCTGACATTCTCAAACACGAAGAAGGCGGCTCACCATGTATTTGGTGAGCTCCGTTCGGTGAATCATGGGCCCCCTCTGTGGCCAATACTGTTGACCCAATTACTGTTGCAACGGAACCACGTGAACTGTTCGTCTGAGAATCTGGATATTCGGGTACGTTTTTGTGTCGAAAACCGAAGTTGCGACGTGAGCCAAATGCTCGGAATTTGTATTGACTTAATCCCGGGAGAAAAGGCACGGACCGGATGTAGGCAATTGGCGAATGTGGCACGCAGTCTGTCTAGGTATTGTAGACTATGGCTTTGGCTGCACCTATCAACGAGTTAAGTAGGGCTCTGTGTTTGTCCATGCTCCCATCTAGGTATTTGACCTTCCATACATACCTAGTGGGAGCTTTGAAAAACACAGGTCTAGGTGAGTCATATGCCTCTAGCCGTGGACTCAAACTTTGGTGATGTTCTTCGCTGCTTCTGTGTCTATCGCCAGCACAATGCACGCGTCTCCATTATCCGCAAATCAAGCCCAGCCAAGATTGCCGAAAGGCGAAAGACAATACCTGCACATTCTAGTGCAGCAAAGTGGTCCCATGGTCATCGATGGGACAAGCAATGCAGATGGCTAATTGATCAAGGTGATTCCAACGACAGTCCAGACCCGGTGCACATCCGGTAAAGCAAGCCACGACTTGTGGAACTTGCATCGTCCTACCGCGATCGGACTCCCGAAGCTATCAACCAAGACTATGACACAAGCGATATGATTCGAGCATACCATGAGGCGGTGTCGAGGCTAGTGCCAATGAGAAGTCGTCTGAAGTGCAACGGCCACACAAAGCAGAGTCGAGCTATCCATGAACAAGAATGCAACACTGGCAGGACCGTCCATAGTGGAGCCAGGGCGAGGTGTATTATTTCAGCCTCTCTTGGCGCCGTCGCGTGTAGTAGGGGTTTTGCTGCAGGGAGGGTGGAGACCTTCCAAAGGACCGTGGTCGGTGCAAGACCCGCCGACAGTATCCGTAGCTGCCGATATGTATAAATAGTCACTGCCTCATTGAATGCTCCAGACATTGCGACAGATGGTCAGTAAGCCGAATTGCCATCTCGTCCTGCAGTGGTGCTGCAAAGCATCGCAGACTCATGCGGCCTTCTTCATTGGACCGACTCGCCACATCCAGTATCTGGGCGAGCCGTTGATGGAGATGGCCAGGATGCCGCAACATCCATCTGACCACCGATGAGCTCGATGCTGACAGTGTCTCTGCGCTCCTGCTTGGCCGTAATGGTTAAGGGAGAGGTCGGCAAAAGCAGAATACAGGAAAATGTTCTTCTTGGCGGCCTCGCCTACGACGGCACACCATGAACCGGTCTCCGCGAAGTATTGCTGGATATGAATGAGCGCGAAGAAAATGTCCGAGTACTCACGTCCCAGCTGCTTGGACACGTGAAGAAGCAGTAGTGGTCGGCGGAAGGAGTCGGCAAAGGCAGAAAGGTCGTCGAGTGCGACGAAGGAATAAATGAGGTCGCGCAACTCGCGTGGTAGGGACAGCAACGTGTCAGGCATTTCCCGGACGACTCGCCGCTTGTCCGAGGGCCAATGACAATATCAAAGGACGGGAGTGGATGAAACAAGGGGTGCGCAGTCGATGTTATGCGGCAGAGCCAGTCGGCCAGCCTCTCGATTATTCATGCTGCCAACCTCTCCCGATGGAGCAAGCGGTAAGCTACGTCAGGCACAGCCCGAGACTTAGTACTTACACTTTCTATCACACTCTTGACCTCGCTCGCTGTATGTATCCATACTCATCAACAGTAAATAATCATCTGAAGATCACTATTCAAGAACCCACCGGGACACAGTAAACAGGAGTCCCGCACCCGGCTCGAATCCCGCAACCCCCCCACCATCGTCCCCCCCGCAACCGAGCCAAAACTCATCCCGCATCTCGAGCTTTTGTCGGCGAACCTTTCCGGCCGAGCATTCACCACCGAAACGAGGAGCAAACACTTTGTTACCAACGAGCTGCCAGATCTACGACGCGGTATAGCTGTTCGCAGCTGCGCCCGCGCGCCATGCCGGCCCTACCCTACCACGATCCTACCTTCCGCGCAGAACCACGCGCACTCGATCTGCGACAAGTGCGCGACGTGACGCAAGCAGCAACAACAACCATATCGCAGACCTTACGATCACTACAGAAGCGAATACCAACCCTCCTTCCCAAAAGACAAAGCAGCAGCGCAGGCGGAGTCCTCGCAATACCTACACAATATCAAGGCATAAATGCAGGACCAGCACCCGGCGCAGTAGCGGGCATTGTTCTGGGCAGTGTAGCAGGCTTTTTGCTGCTCATATGGATCCTGTGGATAGCGAGCAGCGGCTCTGGCTTCATTCGCTCTAGCACATTGACCGAGGAGGATGTCGTTGTGCGGAGGAACCGATCACGCAGTCGAGCCACGCGTCGCAGTCGTGCTCGGACGGAAATGACGAGCAGGAGTCCGAGGCGCGAAAGAGTCATTCGGCAGGAGCGTATTGTACGGGACAGTGTGCCGCCACCGCGACAGCCAAGTCGTATCCGCGAGACCGTGTTGGTGGATGAAATCGGGTCACGGCCGGAGAGGCGAGTGGAGGGTGACGATATCGTGGAAGTCATTGAGGAGCATTCTTCAATAGGCGTGCCTGAGCCAAGGCGGAAGAGTCGCAGGCAATCAAGCGGTTACAGGTGAGTGAGTCTGACCAGAACTTCGTTACTGCAGCTGCGCAACATGCCAGCAAGTTGCACTTCCAATCAAAGGCCTCCGAAGGCACTAACCACCCATTGTCTGCGACAGATGACCTTGATCAATGTACGAATCAGCGGCAAGAAACATACTTACACAAGAGATACCCATAGGCGAGGAGAGTTCTCCGACTTCTAATCACAACCATCACCGATCACCCTTCGCGACAGCAATTACAGGCATCGGAGACGCATAGTGTACAGGTGGCACCCATCATCGTTGTACTTGTATGAACGTTCGCATGGGAAGAAAAGGCAGCGACGGCGTTTCAACAGGCTTCAATTTACAAGGATATCGGAGATACAGGAGGCCGAGGCTCGGGCGGCAACATCTGCTCGGCGCCGAAACACGGCGAGAAGGCCGTGTTGGCAGCTGCGCAGCACATGTCTCATATCCCCACAACGGTGGCGAGACTACCGGAGAGATCGAGAGCATGAGAGAGGATAGCCGAGAGAGAGAGAGAGAGAGAGAGAGAGAGAGAGAGAGAGAGAGAGAGAGAGAGAGAGAGAGAGAGAGTGTGTGTGTGTGTGTGTGGAGCAAGAGAGACTATACCCCAGCGTCGAATGCTTTTATCTCCTTTCGGAGCCGAGTACCTTGTGCAGTTCCCGCTCATCCGCCAGGTGCGTGATGGCTTTGTCGTTACAGTACTGCTGCTACGAGTGCTCATACAAATGATAAAAATTATGCTCGATTTCGGGATCATAGGCCCATAGAAACGTTTCAGACCTGCAAGCTTGCGCTTTTCTCCCTCCCCCATCTACGCAACTGTAGGATATACCCAAAAAGCCGTCAAGACCATGCCAGAACGACTTCTAAGCCCGCACCTCTTCCGAATCCAATCCATCTACACTCCACAAGAGATTACTTGCCTTCTCAAGAGCCTCCTCTCCCGCGACGCCGAGCGCTTATCCTACGCTCCGTTAACAACAGCATCACCCCAATCCTCAAACCTTAATAAACACAGCTGCGCTCCTCCGACTCCGCTGAAAGCTGAACCAACAAGCAATAACCGACAACGTAGCACACAACAACGTTGCACCACAGAACCCTTGCGCCCCGGCCCAACTCTCCGGAAATATCGCCCCTCCGACCGGACTCCCGATCAAAATCCCGAGTGCCCCGGCGAACATGTTGATCCCAAATCTCGTTCCTATCGTTCGCAGGTCGGAGGTCATGGATGCTACTGCGGCGCCTTGGAGCGATACGAAGGCGCCTGAGCAGAAGCCGTAGAGGAAGCACCAGATTATGAGGCCGGGGGTGGAGTGTTTGATCGCGATCCAGCAGAAGGCGAGGAGGGTTGCGGCGGCTGTTGTGGTTGCTAGGACTTTGAGGGGGTGGAAGTAGCGGTCTGCGATGAGGGAGGGGATAATGCGGCCGGGTATGGAGCCCACGTTCAGGAATATTAGCATCCAGAATTGGAAGTCGAGATTGTGTTGGGCGGCGAATTGTTCGATGAAGAAGTAGGGGATGTATTGGCCTACGAAGCCGAAGAAGGTGGCGAGGTTCATGATTTCGAAGGGGACTTCCTTTAGGATTGAGGTGTCGAAGATTTTGCGGCGACCGGGAGGTTTGGCGCGAGGCTTGATGACGGTGCAGGGTATGGCTAGGGTCGCGATAGCGATGAAGCCGATGATACGGACGGCCCAGCCGAAGCCTAGCTTTGGTTGGACGTATCTGAAGACGATGGGATATATCACGCCGCCGAGGGAGGAGCCCGATGCTGAGATACCCATGACCAGAGCACGCTTCTTGCTGAAGTATGACGGCAGCACGGATGTGGCGGTGATGAATAGTGCGCCACCTCCAATGCCGCAGCAAATGCCCTGTGAGAGCATGATCTGCCAGTACTCCTGGCACAGCGAGGTCATCATGATGCCGAAAGATACTGAGAAGGAGCCAAAGAGGACCAGCAGGCGCGGCGAGCCGATGTCGAAGACGGGACCCCAGGATATGGGAGACGCGCAAAGGAAGAACGACGTCAGAGTACCGATCCACGATATGGAGGAGTTGGTCTGGTCGCTGATGAGGGTCTCCTTGTAATATGACTGAAATACTCCGAAAGCGTTGATCAGACCCCATGTATTGAAGAAAAGGAAGTAACCTGCAAGCACTTGAAGCCACGCTGTTGTGCCGCCATCCGGAGGTGGCCCGCCGGGAGGTCCTGTGGGCGGTGCTTTTGAGGGTGGCGCCGAGGGCGAGTCCGTGAAATAGTCTTTGATGCTGGACAGTAGTGATGGACTTTTGTTGCTACGTTGAGGAATCGCGGCTGGCACAACTAAAGCGGTGGTAGAAGGCCAGCTTCTGCCATCAGGCGTGCTTGGCGATTCAGGGCCTGGATAGCCTGGATGGAAGGCAGGTGATGCCGGTCGACTTCTCGATCCTGGAGACAAAAACGTCTGCCGCGTGGGCGACACGATATCCGACACACTTCGACTGTGCTGTGGCACCAGATTGCTAGTAGAGGTTGCAAGACTTGACTGATGATATGGTCGATTCTGATCCTGGGTGGAGGGTCTGTGGAACGCAGTCACGTCTGAGGCATTGGAATCATCCCTCGCGTGACCACGCCAGTCCGACGCCACCGAGTGCTCTCTGGAATGGTATGGTGACTCGCGCATCTGAAAATGAAAGTCGTCCTCCCTGTGCGCCATGACTGGATAGTGCAGGTTCGGCGAGATGAAGGCGGTGAAGGCAGGTGTTTGTACGTGAGCTATGTTGCAGGATCAAATGATCATCGACGCAAACAGAATGGTCCGAGGCGGGAATGTGTTGGACTATTTGCTTGCACGGGTACTGTACGATACCAGCATCCGAATGTGGGAGTACTGAGACGGATGGTAATGCTCGTGCGGTGAATGTGACCATTCTCCGCACGTACGGCGTCGTTGGATACAGGGCGAGCGAGTGTCGTAGAAGGGAGATGCAAAGGAAGCATGGATATCAAGCGAGACTATGGTGCAAAGATTGAAGTGCTGACTGAATGATTCAGAATGTGCACACCAGTCACAATGCAAAAGATAGTCGGCCATGTCTGGAGCAGACAGATTTAGAAACGGGATGCAGTCTTATGCATAGAATATGCAGTCGCCGGCATGGTTGCAAGGCAAGGCAAGGCAATTTAGGTCAGGGCCCCACTCGGATAGTAGTGCTGGCGCTCCATTCCCAGTGCGTAGAGATAGGGACGTCGCACCTGCATTCGTGCCTTCCCACGGCGCCGTCTCCGGTTGCACTTGCCATACAGTCTACGTGGACCTGACGTCGCATGGGCATTGCGGAGGTGCAGTGTTTGTGTTTCGCGGAGATGACGGGGAGGGAGAGAGAGGGGGAGATTGGGAGAGTGAGAGAGAGAGAGAGAGAGTGAGAGAGAGAGAGAGAGAGTGAGAGAGAGAGAGGGAAAGGCGCAAGGAGGTTTGTGGTTGTCCCCAGATCGACTTCGTTTGTTAGGTACTGGTACCTGCCTAGGTAAGCGTTTTCGTCATCCTTGTTCCTTGCCGTCAGGTACACCAATGAGATCTGCCAGAACATCGCGCCCTGCCCCGTGCAGAACGGTCTCCGGGCCGCGCCTCGCCTCGCCTACCTACCTACGCTACGTTCCATCCATCATAACCTGAGAACCCTGACTGACTGAATTGTCTCTGCCTAGTATGCATACATATATACGCCTCCACCGATAAAGGAGTCTCGCGATATGGCGAATACGATGGATGCTACCGCCTGAGTCGTCGGACCATTTATGCATAGCGGTCCTTCTCATGCACATCGAGCATCGCTTGCCGGCATTCAAGAGCAGCGCAGCGCTTCGGATCCCACGCGCCGTATCGTAAGTGGCGAAGTGGATACAACACGTAGCGAACGAGAATCACAGACCCAGTCAGAAGACCGCTAGGAACATCAAGAAAAAGATTAAGGGGTATGCAAACGAGCGGGTCTGTGTCTGCACCTCTAATCCTTCCGACCCAGCGAAACTTCTGCTGCGAGTTTGTGATAGAGTCCTGATGCGCGCCGCTATGGGGACACGGGCCTCCTCGAGCATTCCACAACGGACGTGTCACCGCGTCTGGCTCTGCCGGAATAGTCTCTTCTGGTACACCTGCGCCCATACCAATATGGTAGCGACGCAGGGAGCCGACAATGCCACCGTCGCAGCAGCGCTCCTCGTGAAACGCTCTTGGCAAGCTTGGGAGGCCTTCGTCCAGCTTCCGAGCCTTCGTGATCCACCCTGCACTGACAAGATCGCCTGCACAACCGAGAGATATGTTTAGGACATGGTAGGAACTGTTGAGTGGCCACCATCGGCTTAGTCGGCCCCCCTAAAACAGCATTCGGCACATGTGCACGTGCGGCCATAGATGCGTGTCGGCGGGCCGCTGAGCATGATCAGGACGGTACATAGGCTGCCACTTTCCTGTCGCTCCGCATCGATTGAGTCTGGACTGAATACAAGGTAGCACTACCAAGTCCCTTGGGCAACATGAGTGACACAATGCTCTCCATCGAGTACGGCCCAAAGGTCGGCACCCTGAACGAATCCCACCTCCAGCTCTGGCAAGATACTGTGAACGCACGACCAAACGCAACAGCGCTCATCGCCAAACACCAGTCACCAGCAACATTCCGCTGGGTCGGTAGCCAGTATGTCGACACACCCTACGTCCAATGGACCTTTGCAGACCTGGACCGAGGTGCCAGGAGGCTGGCGACCGCGTTGAACAGACTCACTCATATCGAACGTCGCCCTATCGCTGCTCTCATCCACAATCAAGCAGAATGGGCACTGCTGTACTGGGCTTCGGCATATTTACACTCGCCTTTTGTGCCAATCAATCCAAAGATCGCTTCCAGAACAGAAGAACTGAACCACATGCTGGACCTTGTTGGCCCAGCAGTGATCGTCACTGCCGACCTGCACATTGCTCGTCAGCTCGAGCAGAGTCTGTCAGAAAAGCTTATATCGTCGATTGACGTGAAGCTGACGCTGGCATCAACCGATACCGACACTGCCCAACGCTGGGAATTGCTCGCTAATGTCATGTCTGGCGACCCGACGCCACCGGACACTCCCGATGTGATGGCCGCCAACGATACGATTGTCATTCTATTCACCAGCGGCACAACTTCACTGCCAAAGCCTTGTGCGTTGACCAGTTTTCAGTGCCTTAACGCCGCGCTAGGATACATGGACGCGCAGAACGTCACCTCCAGTCATCGTTTTGTGCAACATCTGCCCGGTTTTCATTCTTATGGCATCGGCTGGTCTCTCGGGTTTTGGCTTCGAGGCGGCACTGTCATCTTTCCATCAGACGCCTTTGAAGCTCAAGCTACGCTAGAGTGCTTTGATCAGCTCCGAGCTACACACATGGGTCTAGTCCCAACCACGGCACAAGCTATCTTGGCGCATCCAGCATTCGCGAAAACAGATCTCAGCACTCTGGTGAGCATTGACATATCCGGAGCTGGTGTCCTTCCCAGCTTGATTGAAGCATGCTCGGCCGCTCTCAAGGTACCATCTAGTACCAGCTATGGTATGACCGAGAGTCCCGGAACAGCTGCATGGGGCGTCGACGAGGGCTCCGTTCTACGTGATGGCGAGGTAATGTCAGGTCGACCAGTCAGAAATACAGTGCAGAAGATATGTGAACCAGGCTCAAGAGATGCCGTGCCACGCGGCGAACTCGGCGAGCTCCATAATGGGGGTCCGCAAGTCATCCCTCAATACATGGATCCTCGAGTGTCAACCAAGGACTTCTACGAGGACGAAGATGGAACCAGATGGATTATCACAGGCGACCAAGCAGTCATGGACCGGGACGGTGCTGTACGAATCACCGGCCGATACAAAGACATGATCATTCGTGGTGGGGAGAACATCTCTCCTGCTGGCATAGAGGACTACCTTAGTAAGAGGCGCCTCATCTCACAAGTCTACGTCGTCGGCGCGCCGGATGAGATGGCTGGTGAGGTCCCAATTGCTGTGATTACTACCACCGACGGCCAGGAAGCAGATATGTCTCAGCTCAAGCAAGACGTGACGCGCGATCTCGGTGCTGCCTTTGCGCCCAAGTTGATTTTGCATCTGCACAAGGATCTCGGTTTGGACGAGTTTCCAACTACGGCTTCTGGCAAAGTCAGGAAAGTCGAGCTCGCGAGAGTTGTCAAGGACCATCTTCAAGCACAAGCTGAATGCGGTCTAGACAAGTCTGGCTCGACTGTCGACTCGTTATTAGGGATCTGGAAGATGATCAGCGGAGCAGATAATCTTTTGCCGACCACTTTGATAGACGCCTTCGCGGACTCTCTGATGATGATGCAGCTTTCAGGCATCGTGAAGAAAGAGCTGAACCGCGACATCACAGTCGAAGACTTCAAGCTTTGCGAGACAATCCAGGCACAAGCAGACCTTATTGACTCTAGACCACTGAAGAGTGCTGTCGTCACTGCACCCAAGCGTGAGGGACCGCCAGCACTACTTGACATGCCTCATGCAAGAGAAGAAGTCGACGTGTATGACCGAACACAGAACGCTGTGTCCGATATGCTCGCACCCTTCGGCATGAGGTGGGACGATGTGGAGGACGTTGTGCCATTGCCCGATTGGGACGCCATCTTCTGTCATCGTGTCAGACCTTCATCGTGGAACCTTCGTTTCAGCTACCACGCGCCGGTAGATGTCTCACTGCTTGAATCCGCAGTCAGGAAATCACTGGAATACCACCCCACCATGAGGTCCTTAGCATTGGAGCAGGATGGTGAGACATTGCTTGTGACTGTTCGAGCCGGCGAACAATGGTTCAAGGCTTCGATAACGACCGGCTGGGCTGTGCATACCAAGGAGGATCTGAACACGCTAGTCTTGGACAATCCGGTCCTCGACAATGCCAGCGCGCCAGGTCCGCTGGTCAAATTTCATATCGCACGGATCCTGAACGATGGCACGTCTGGCTTGGTCCTGGTTGCGTCACATGCTGTCAACGACATGAGCATGACAAAAGTCTGGCTCGAAGATATTGTCAGTCTACTGACTGGCGAGGGCACGCCTACGTATCATGCCCAGTTCAAAGACTATGCCACAGCATTCTTTGACCACCGCGAAGGACTCGAAGCCGATAACGGCATTATGTACTTCGCCGAGAAGCACCAAGGCTTAAGCGTCCTGCCTGAAACGACCTTCTGGCCAGCTCAGCGCGCGCCAGAATGGTTCAAGGGCTGCGACAATGACTGGTCTCGCTGGAACGGCTCCAAAGCGCGCAGAGGCGAACGCGTGATTCCCAAATCTGAGAAAGTCCGAGCACAACTTGGCATTCGGCGCGCAGTCAAAATCGATGATCTGGCAAAGCTGAAGGCTGACCACAACGTGCCGGTCTTCATGCTAGTCAAATCAGCCATCGCGATTCTGAACATTGTGAAGACGGGAGGCAAAGAAGCAATCTTCGGCACCATAAACGCCGCTCGCTCTTGGCCGTTTTCCTCCGACTACACCGCCCTCGAACGTGAAGCATATGCTGGAAACCCACTCGACATCTCTGGCTGTACGACGGAGTATGTCCTGGACCGCATACCTGTTGGCAGGTCGAATTCCACCCTCGGCTTCATGCAACAAGTGACAAAGGATGAAGAGCTGAACTCTGCGTATGCGCATACTCCCATTCTCCGCATAATCGATCGGCTCCGAGATCCAATAAGTTCGGATGATACCAGGACTTTCGCGGAGAGAGAACGCGACGCGGAGATGTATCTTCCACTTATCAGGCGACAGAGCTTCAATTGGCTACCCACTCCTCCAACTGCGCAGAATCCCAGAGGCCTGAGGCTTCAGCAGATGCTAACGAGAATGGATAATGGTCTGACCATCACTGGCTTCTTGATGGACGATAAACGCTCCGTTGCGCTAAGCTTTAGCTGGGATGCCGAGCATCTGAGCTATGTCGAAGCTGAGAGAGCCCTGGACGAGCTCGTTGCGTTGGTCGATAAGATGGGCAAGGAGGAGAATTGGGCGATGAGTGTTGGAGATTTGATGAGATTATGATGATTTGTCGAAGACCAGCCGGGAACGAGTATGCTTTCTAATTAGGTCCCGAGATTGTCTTGAGAAGCACGATTGCATAAGTCGGGCAGGCTGAATGGGTGGCACGGTGCCAGGATTCGCGCGGTAACAGATGGCGCCACGAGGCTTTTGTATTAGATTTAGGCGTCTCCTGGGCGTCTTTGGTCTATTCTGTATTGGTTTCTTCCCTTGCGAGCTCATCTTAATAGGCTGACCACGGTCGGTCCACCAGAAGCGCTCGATGCTGCAGTGCACATGATGCGTGATGGTGCTTTCGCGTTTGGTCCTTGTTCGTCGATGGACGTGCGTTGGAGATGTGCATGTCGCTATGGTGGTGGTGGGCTTAAATGCCTTTGACGGCCCGTGCTGGAACTGACCACCGGCATACCCATCACTTTCAGGTTTTCCTGACTACCCTGCTGGCTATCATGCCAATATCAACTCCTCCAGATCCCCATCCTCAACATCCTCAGGCCACGCCTCACTATCCATCATTCCTTCTATCGTCGCCATCCCAACAAGCGTATACACGCCTTCTTCCAGTTCATCTGGCCTCAGAATTAGGGGATTGTCACAACCTTTCACCAGGGTGACCACATCCTCTACTTCCATGTTGCTGCAAAAGCAGAATCCTGCATCACCGTCATTGGTGACGAAAAATGTCTCGAAGCGTGCTCGGTGCAGATCTTGCTCGCCGAAGTCTTTGAAGCCTTTTTTGTGAGCCATGGAGGCGAAATTGGGGTCGTGGAGGCCTGCTAGACCTAGCTCGGCGATTAAAGCATGCACGCTCTCGATATTTTTGCGTTGTTGCTGGATTATGGTAGGCTCGTCCGCTTCGATGGCGAGTCTGAGCTGTGAGATTTGATGGGCGCCTACGAGTTTGTCGATGATCTTCTCGGATGATGTTCCGAGAAAACATTCTTGGAGGCAGATCAGCCACTTTGCTACAGCGAGAGATTCGTCTGCGTCCGCTGATGGCTCGACAAAGGCTTGGATTGTGCTCATGATCGAGCCGTGGACTGTGAGTTCGGGGTTGGTGATGTTGTCTCGACGCTCGTCGTATACGCTGGAGCGGGTGGCGCTTCTACAAACGGCGGTAGTGTTGACTTTATCCTCGAAGGCGACGGTCCGATGCCAGTGGTGGTCGTCCTCTGTTATGTGGTTGAAGTCGATCACCCAGGAAGGTAGTGATTTAGTGGCATGTGGTGCTGTCGCCAGGGCGAGCCACTTGAGGCTAGCACGTTGCGTAAGGAGCGAACGGGTCAATCCGGTATATTGTTGCGGCACACTCATGTACTCGTTCAATCGGGGTGGTCCAAGTCCTGCTTGTTTAAAGAGCTCAAGAGCCCGGTGGGTTTGGTCTTTGGGGTCGCCTTGTTTCGTGCTCTTGAGCTGTATGAGCTGGTTATGAAGGCCGTCGAACTTCTTCGATGTCGTATCTGGCAGCGCGTGGCTGAGTCTATGCAGGTCCAGACTGTCGTCTTCGTAGTGCGGCATTGTAGTAGATTTACAAATCAATGAAAGTGAAGAACGAAGCTGACACTTGTCCTCGATATAACGATTGCTTAGCAAGAATCTATGCCAGATACTGGAGTGCACGTACTGTGAGTATCCGTGTCAAGCTGACGAGAAAGGAGTGTGTGTACGACGTAAAGGCCTATGTCGTTGCGGATTGTGGTTCACATGCAATGATGGGAGTGCTAGCCCAACGCACGTGGCAGAAGTGACGTAGTGATGCCTGAGGCTGAAAGTGGCATGTGCCACGTTATGCGCGTCTTCTCGAAACCGTGCTGAGCTCAAGTGCTGTTGTTGTCAGCTGCGACATATTTTCTCCGGAACAGGCATATACATTGCAGCCTCATTCTGTATGAGATCTTAGGAAGTACAGGTTAGACCTTCTCAAGAACGACAGGTGTCTTGCAGCGAATCTCGGAGCCTGCATCATTCGTTGCTAGCAGTCGTACTACAACAAGCACGTCTGACATCCGTATCAATACATTAGATCGTACTACAAGGAGCACTTTCGAGGCCAACGTGGATCTTTGACAGACGCCTTCTTTGATCGAATAACGGAGATTCTTTGTGCGACTCGGTCATCACTACTCACTATGTTCAACCGCAACGCTCTGTTTGGGAACAGGCAGGAGCCACCGCCAGGTCAACGCACTCCCGTTCGACAACCTTCAAATCAGCCACCACCACAGTCCTCCCAATACGATCAAGAACCGAAGCGATACGCAGAAGATCCTCGACAGCACCACCAACCATCAAGAGGAGGAGGCGGCAGAATGCAGTTGCAACCACTGGCTTCACCGAAAGAGTTGATATTCTCCAACGTTGCTGCGGTGTCCCCGCAAGACATAGGGTCACGTCCTGGCGAAGATGCGTACATTCTGATCAACGGAAAGTTCGCGCTGACCGCTCGGCCGCACCCTGCTGTTCAAAGAGGCACTGTTGGCCTTAACGAGTTTCAGCGAACATGGATGCAGGTAGCATTCACAGACATCATAGAAGCGGAGCTTTATGATCCGTTCAGGCAAGGCAAGCAATCGTATCTGGGTAACATAGACGTAGAGATTGGGTTCGCGGGAAAGACTACATCACCTAATCCCTTTGACCAGGATGAGCTTGCCGACTGTGTCCAGAAGACCTTCAGGAACCAGCTATTCTCGCCCGGTCAAAGTCTAGGCATGGACTTCCGGAGCGCGAAATTGAAGCTCACAGTGCGTTTGATTGAGCTTGTAGATCTGGCGAACCTCAGCGGTGGTGGTAGTGGACCTGTGAGCGACGCACGCGCCCGAGGTATACTTACCCCGGAAACACAGATCAATTTCTTCAAGGACGCAAAATCACCCATCAATCTCAAGGGCTCCACGCGTCGGCCAGCCGCTAACTCCGTGCTACGGCCTGACTTCAAGTTCGAGGACATGGGTATTGGTGGCCTTGACAAGGAGTTCAGCGATATATTCAGGAGAGCTTTCGCATCACGCATCTTTCCTCCCGGGTTAATCGAGCAACTGGGCATACAGCATGTCCGCGGTATGCTCTTGTACGGCCCGCCTGGTACTGGCAAAACCCTGATTGCACGGCAAATTGGTAAGATGCTCAATGCACGAGAGCCCAAGGTCATCAATGGACCCGAAGTGCTCAACAAGTACGTCGGTCAGTCGGAGGAGAACATTCGAAAGCTTTTCGCAGACGCCGAGAAAGAGCAAAAGGAAAAAGGC
Source organism: Passalora sequoiae (assembly GCA_013248845.1). Lineage (NCBI taxonomy): Eukaryota > Fungi > Ascomycota > Dothideomycetes > Mycosphaerellales > Mycosphaerellaceae > Passalora > Passalora sequoiae. Next base: position 144,827 of record WSQC01000011.1, on the reverse strand, counting down.
GAAGAGTCTGGCCTGCACATCATTATCTTTGATGAGCTGGATGCAGTGTGTAAACAGCGTGGTTCTGGAGCTGGTGGTGGCACTGGCGTGGGCGACAGCGTTGTCAACCAGCTGCTTTCTAAGCTCGACGGCGTGGAACAGCTCAACAACATTCTGTTGATAGGCATGACCAACCGGAAGGACATGATAGACGAAGCCCTTCTTCGATCCGGGCGTCTCGAAGTGCATATGGAAATCAGCTTGCCCGATGAATATGGTCGAGGGCAGATTTTGAAGATTCATACCAACCATATGAAGGAGAATGGCAAGCTCGCTAGCGATGTAGATCTTGGCATCGTTGCGAAGGAGACTCGTAATTTCTCAGGCGCAGAGATCAGTGGCCTGGTCAAAGCTGCCAGCAGTTTTGCATTACAACGGCATATCAAGGGTGGTACAATGGCAGCAGTCAAGGACGATATCAAGGACATGCAGATACGCATGGCGGACTTCGAGCTGGCACTTACTGAAGTGAGACCTCTTTTCGGCGTGAGCGAGGCCGAATTGGAAGACTGTTTGGTGGAAGGCATCATCCACTACGGGCCACAAGTTGAGAGAATTCTTCAGAAAGGCAGCAACTACGTGCAAATGGCTACTAGTAGTAATACGCGTGTCCTTTCTGCATTACTACACGGTCCGTCTGGAAGTGGAAAGACCGCTCTCGCAGCACAGATCGCGCTCAACTCGGGGTTCCCGTTTATCAAGCTGGTTAAGGCTGGCGACATGGTCGGCATGAACGAAATCCAGAAGATTCAGGCTCTGAGCAAGGTCTTCACAGACGCGTACAAGTCGCCTCAAAACGTCCTGGTCTTGGACAGGATTGAGCTCCTGATCGATTGGGTGCCAATTGGTCCTCGCTTCTCCTCCGCGGTCTTGGCTGCGCTGAAGGCTTTGATGGAGCAGAAACCACCCAAAGGTCGGCCACTACTGGTATTGGCAACGACATCTGAACGGTCTGTCATGCAACAATTGCAGCTCACTTTCGATCGAGATATTGCAGTACCGCATCTCCAGACTCAAGCAGAACTTGCGCACGTCTTACGCGAGCGCGCTGGTTATGATGACCAAAGCATTGAACGGGCTATTCAGGAGATCGAGCGAACTACAGAATCGCGAAAGATTGGCGTAGGCATAAAGCAAATACTGCTCACAATCAAGGAAGCAGAGAAAGATGTCAATGGTGATAAGGCTGGTGCTTTCGCGGAGCTTATCTGTGAGCAGATTGCACAGCAATAGAAAAACGTGTGAAGATTATATCCCGCGGATGTACGATGCGCCCACGCATCTTTCTTGCTCCATTGCTACGATCACGCTACCGCCGCCGTGGGCTTTCTCAATTCATCCACTAAGCCGATGCTCGGGTGGGTTGCCGAGATCGATCGCGTTCGAAGCTGTGATCGATGCTGAGGATCAGTCCAAAGTACTTGAAGTATCAGCTCTCTGCCACAGCCTTTGACACTTTGCCGACGAGCTGAGATCAAGCTTCGTAATGGTGCTCCCATGCGCGGTTGCTCGAAGCCTGGTCTCAGCTCAGGTCAATGAAAACGAGACTATGATTGCGGAATGCCTACAGATACTACGAAGTCTACACGCACTGTCCCCTCGGCTAGTCACCTACCGCTCAAAGAATGCTTTTATCGATCAGTCTTCGACGGCTCAAATCACGTGGACAATCGGACTGCCATTACCATGTCTACGTATGTCTTAACACCGCAGCATCCATACAGCTAACGACTTAGTGATATGGCAGGCATCGTTATCTTCCCCATCGTCTTAACCTTTATCGTGCTCAATTCTTGGTGCGCCGAATACATTCCAAGCTTGCTACGAGGGTCAAGTCTGAACACGAAAGAATCTCTAGGCAACACAGGGATCGTTGCATGAGATATTCCTGATACTGGTCCCGGTTCCATCAGGCCTATGGCCCGATTGAACATGTCGCCCAATTGGGCTCACTGTAGCCTGGATCGGTCCTCGGAGTGCAACTAATCTCAAGTTCAGCATCTTCAGCCTATGTAGCAGTCACAAGCACAACGCACCTGTTGCCTTGTTTGCGGCATGTATGAATCTACAGTCGCGTCAACATCTACAGTTGTCATGTCAAGAACGCATAGGTACGCTTACAAATCCACATGGGATCCTTTGAAAACCGGGAGTCCCAGGCTTGCCTTTCATACAATCGTTAGTGTCCTTGTCGCAATTCTATATTATAATCAGCACGGCTGACAACATGAATCGTGGATTATCGCGAACCCAGGATGTAACCTCCTCGCTTGCGATCGCGAGGGTCGCAGAGGTAAGGACTGCTACGCATGCCAGTGCGAACTTCATGGCTAGTATTTCTGTTGGAGAACGGTGTTGAAGGGAGTCGTTGTCGGTTGAGTTGGTCAGATGTGTTCGCAGGATCCATCGGGAGGCCCTGGCGCCTTATGACATCTATGATGGAATCGAAAATGGCGTGAGATATGTGTTCACCTCGTCTTATACACGGCACACGGAGGAATGGAGTGAGACATGTGTTCACTTGTCTTATACATGACACAAGGTAGTTCTGTGATGCCGAGGGTGGCCTGAGCTAGCTTCGAGGTTGCGTTTCATGCTTGGTTGCTGTACGTGGCACAACTCCGTTTCTCTGCTCACTCGACTTCCTTATTGATGGGCATGTACTCTTCGTTTGATAGGATGTATGCAGGCAAGGCCTTGCGTAGGAGCAGATATATGGCGCAAGCAGGGGTAGACAGCCCAAGCAACAGTAGAGAACACGAACTGTAGGAAGTCTAGAGGGCATGCGGTGGGATCATGTAGTAGTCAGGGCCTCCTATTGGCAAGAAAAGCAAGTCGAGGATCATAACTCATCGCTCGCGCACACAGATAGCTCAAATTGAACGGAGCAGGGCGAGCGCAGTTCCGGGTGTTCAGTGGTGGGTGAAGAAGAAAAGAGTCACTCCTTCGGAGAGACAGGCCAATGCCAAGGGTTTCATCGACGTCACCGACGCGTTTCGCTCTTTACGCGACTTCGCGTCGACTTCATGTCACCCTTGTTGACGCACTTTCTAAGCAACGTGACCAGCACAGAGCCAGGAGACAACCGTCGAGATGGGTATTAAGCGTACGTGGGCCCTGATTATGTTCGTATTCCACTGCTGACACGATCAGACCTCGCCCAGGTGATCAAGGACAACTGCCCCGATGCGATTAAAGAGGGCGAGATCAAGAATCAATTCGGCCGCAAAGTCGCCATCGATGCGTCCATGTCGCTCTACTCCTTCCTCGTCGCCGTACGATCCAATGGTGAACAACTCATGTCCGACACCGGTGAAACGACATCACATCTGATGGGCATGTTCTACCGCACGCTGCGCATCGTTGACAACGGAATCAAGCCGCTCTACGTCTTCGACGGTGCACCACCCAAGCTGAAATCTGGTGAGCTCGCCAAACGATTCCAGAGGAAGAGCGAAGCGCAGGAGAACCACGAAGAAGCGAAGGAGACTGGTACTGCTGAGGAAGTGGAGAAGTTCAGCAGACGGACAGTGAGAGTAACACGGGAGCACAATGCTGAGGCCCAGAGGTTGCTGAAGCTCATGGGTATACCTTACATCATTGCGCCGACCGAGGCGGAAGCACAGTGCGCGGTGTTGGCGCGAGCAGGCAAGGTGTATGCTGCTGCTTCGGAAGATATGGACACACTCACATTTGAGACACCAGTTCTGCTGCGACATCTGACATTCTCGGAGCAGAGGAAAGAACCGATTCAGGAGATACATCTTGATCGCGTGCTGGAAGGATTGGAAATGGACCAGAAACAATTCATCGATTTGTGCATTCTGCTCGGATGTGACTATCTTGATCCCGTCAAGGGTGTCGGCCCGAAGGTGGCTCTGGAACTCATCAAGAAGCACAAGACGCTTGAAAAGGTTGTAGAATTCATGAAGGAAGGAGGCAAGTACACCATACCAGAAGACTGGCCATTCGAAGACGCACGACTTCTCTTCCTCGAGCCTGATGTGCGGAAAGCTGAAGACCCAGAATGTGACTTTAAATGGGAAAGTCCTGATGTAGATGGCTTGGTGAAGTTCTTGGTGGAGGAGAAGGGCTTTTCGGAGGATCGAGTGAGAAGCGGTGCACAGCGATTGACCAAGAACTTGAAGTCGAGTCAGCAATCGCGCCTTGAGGGCTTCTTCAAGGTTAAGGAGAAAACAGAAGAGGAGAAGCAAAGCTTGAAGAGGAAGAATGATGAGAAGCTGGCGGCAGCGAAGAAGCAGAAGAAAGAGGCAGATAAGGCAAAGAAAGAGGCTAAGTCGAAGCCGAAGATGAACTCGTAAGAATTCGAGGATTACTTGATGCATTACAGCGAAGGCGTTGGACTGGCGTTGATAGCTCAGGGCTGAGCGCGGATACGATGTGAGGAAAGTAGCAGCCAATTACAGGCTGAGGTGGAATGAGCTTCGTCGTCAGGCTGCCGTGAAGTGATACTATCGCGCGATTTCTAGACATTTCATGACCTCGAAATCCTGCGATCTCTTACCACCTCCAACACTACAAAAACCAATACCGAGCCCAAAATGCGCACGTCAATAAAAGATGTTAGCACAACCATGGCCGGCGAGGACGAGTACTAATCCAAATGAGATCCCACGTGAGTCCAAAACGTCACTCAAAGCAGCCGCAGAAGTACTACTTGGCGTTACAGAACTGATCGAGTTGGTCGTTTTGCAACTACCACTTCGCGATGTCCTTGTTTCCCAGCGCGTTTGAAAGATTTGGAAGATTTGCATTGAGGTATGTACTCCTTACACGCTGTCTCAGGAATGGAGAGTCTATATTGACCATAGTTGCAGAACTCTGCAGGCATCCAGAAAGCGCTGTCGCTCCATCCTGCAAGCAAGGATGTGTCAAGATTAATCAAAACCGAAGGTATCAACTACGACATGGGTGATGCTGTGATGTTCACACTTGAAGGAGATGAAGTGCAGGCTTCATGGGCACTAGACGATGTACTCACTGGCCAACGCCGCCTTATGATCAATCCTATACTGGGCGCAGGAGGTCCAGCTTTCGATCATAAGTATGGCATGGATTCGATAGAGTTCGTGGGGGAGGCATAAAAGTATCCAGAAGCAAGCTAGCAGCAAATGCTCTCACGCAGCCACCTGTCGACTAACTCGTTGTCTATCACGGGCCACGAGCCAACCTTTTGAGAGAGCAGCAAACCTGATGTTATGGTTCCCTGTAGATGCCCAGCCAGATTCTGGAGTACTGACGATGGATGACATGGCGAGGTATCTTTCAGCTGCGAAGGAGGGACGCGTACGATCGATCGCAGGCGCGGAAGAGATCGTGCGCTTATCGTCCGGCGAGAATGGAACAGCCGACGAGGAGATCACTGCGCAAGACGTACTGCAGGCGATCAAGGAGGGAGTCGTCAAGCAGTGAGTGTGCAGTTTAGGGAAACAGAAACATTATGCTTGCGGAGTAGAAGCATGGATCGGCTTCAAGATGAAGACTTTTGAAACCCGGCCCAGTTTCCTCTGCTTATTGCATTAAACGGCGCGCGAAAGAGACTGAAAGCTTTGCTTTACTGTGTTACTGTGCGATTTTCTCCGTAGACAAAACGAAGTCCGCCATTATCCAACGATCACCAAACGGCCTAAGCAACTCTGGCGACACACGACCGGCACGAGAGGCCAATGTTCCGTCTGAGCTGCACCAATGTGTTCAGTACGCTTTGCGCACTTTCCGAGTTTTTAGATGCTGCTCCATCACAGGCGCACACGAAAACCGCACTCGAAGAACAGCAACGGTAATGCCGCAAGGCTCTCAAGGGTGTCACGGAACTCCTTGAAAATATGCTGTTGCAGCTACCATATCACCAAATCTTGTCGGTACAGGGAGCTTGCACTACATGGAGAATTTTCGTCGAGGCATGTGTCCACTGCACTCGTCTTCAGCGCCATGTTAAAATGCTAATGCCCGATCATGATTCCGCGTCGATACAGCAGGCACTCTTCCTACGCCCACGATCAACATTCCAGCTTGTTGTTTGCGGCAATGGCATAGGTCGACACCATTGCACGTCAAAGCAGGCCTGTTACACGGAGTAGAAGAGCTCATAGTGTAATTCCGCCGCCCCCAAGGCGCGCTGGGCTCGCGACGAGATGGAACAGACGCGAACGACTCGATTGCGGGTCTTCGGCAACAAAACGACGAGTCTGAGGATGAGGGTGATACACGAAAACGGCTGTAGCCAACGGCCCACAACTTGCCAAGCGAGGGTATGCGGTTGCACGAGAGATGGGTGGGCTCACTGAGACTTTGGGCGATCAGCTGCTAAGCAATTAGTGTGACTCGAAATCGTACTGCTCAGTTTGGCTTGTTATGGACATACAACAAACATTAAACGTCCCAGCAAGCAAGAGCTGATGGGTCTGTAGTGCTAGGGCTGCGGCTCTAGACGGCAAGTGACACATCATTGGATGTGCTGGGACTCCGCCGTGCGATAGCAGATATAATCTGCAGGGAGCTCTTCCACGTCACTTATGCATGTGTTGCTAGGGAGATATACTGGTCTGGCGCACGGGCAATGATGCGGCGATGGGCCCCCCACAGTTCTTATTCACATATAGTTATCTTCGCTGGTATCTTGATAAAAGAACTCAATCCTGCCAACTTGGCGTATACACGAGATGATGGTACGGGCTGATGCGTTGTCACTGCAATTGGTCCTCTGCTAATGCCGAACAGGATCGAGATAACTCAGCCATGTCCGAAGAGAAGTGTACACCAGCCAGAGACGCATTCTTCGATGTCGCTGAGCTTCTGGAGGCTATGTTACTGCATCTCCCACTGTGTCGTATTCTGCTCGTACAGAGAGTCTCTAAGACGTGGCATAGCGCTATCAAGGTGAAACCGCGCCCGGTCTTGAGACCAATACCATTACCAGAAGTCGAGTTGCTGACACCCACACCAGAGCTCGCCATCGCTTCAAAAGGCCCTCTTCATGCGTCCTTGTACCTCCTTCCAGCTTAAACTTGTGGAGATAGGCGGCGTGATTCCATTTGATTGCAAGAACTACAAGCGTTGCTGCTCTTGGGAGCGCCAACAGCCTGATCCCGACCATAGCAACACGCGCTTCGCCATCAACCGCAACGACACCAATTCATACCGCATACTCGTCAATCCATTCCTCGGGATCAGCCACCCCTGTCAAGATTTCCTCATGCGCACGAATGAGCGCTTCTTTACCAAGGACAGCTACCGTAGAGGCGACGCGTCGTGGCGCAGGATGCTGTTCACGCAACCACCACTTCGTGAGGCAATCGTCGACCACAGTGGCCTAAGCCATTGGCATAAGCTGCTCGCTGAAGACAAGGCGATAGGTCTCACTTTACAAGATGTGAGGAAGAGCGCCGGCAGATTCTCGAAACACATCTGCGGCATCTGGGGTGAGGATGGGTTTGCGAAGTTGCCGGGAACTATGAGATCGAGCGAGCCAAGTGAACATACTGCGCAACAGATCCTATGGGAGATGGAGCGGGAGCCCAGCGAGGATGCATGAATGCCCTGTCGACATAGATTCCACTTGGCCGTTAAGAACCGCTCCGTACTTGCGGATTATCCAGAAACTGGTCACATGAAACAAAGAGAACTATATCGATCAATCCTGGCAGCAAAAAGGCGTATCCGTGAGGAAACGCAATAGTTTTCCAAGGCCAATGCGAATCCTCACCTGACTCCTGTCTTGCCGACCGTGCTGTCGCCTCATCACATGCTCGGAAGCTTGGGCCAGTGCTCAAGCTCTTGGCGGTCTTGCTTCACTTTTTGCGCCTGCCTCTCAACGCCTTCACTACCACGAAGTTCATCGCATCTTTCAACTTCACGATACTCACTGTTGCGATACTTCAACCACTACCCTTCTACGAAACGCCATCCACAACCTCGACAGAGCTGTAACGAACATACTACGATGGAGCACGCAGCGTCCACCTCGGCATCACGATTCCTGTCGCCTCCAAGATATGGCGATCTCGAGGCTTTGTCGCATCTCCAACTCGACTATCGCACGTGTACCACCGAAGAGCTTCGCAAGTTTATCAAGGATCGTACAGGCAAAGAGCCCGACGCTGTGAACGACGAGGTTCTTCGACATGGAGAATGCTGTTGGTCTACTATTCGAGGTTGGAGCAAGTCGAGTGCTGGTATTATTAAGCACGGAACTGCACCTGATGGAGGAAATGGTCCTATACCGCAACGAAAGGATGCCCGCGACAATCTCATCAAGCGCCTCCGACATTTAGATGCCAATTCGACGTTCAGATTCATGGACCTTGCACCAGAACTGCGACTCGGGGTGTACGATCAGCTGCTCACTTTCAAGCCAGGCTTGACGGATGTTGTTCTGTGGCCGCAAATATCGGCGACGAGCAAAAGGATTCACAACGAAGCACAAGATGTCCTGGACAAAACACGACGTGCTACTTTTGTTATGCGCATTCGCGCACCTCGATCCTGGACCGATTTTGTCCGTGTAAACTACGAAAAACTGGAGAAATGGCATGTGCACCGCTCTGCAGGCAATATATACGTCGAGTTTGACCGCTTCCCGGATATACCAGATGCTGCATCTCGCATTCTGCTCAAGATCGATTCTGGTAAGCATAAGCCGTGGGCACAATACGCGGCAGTCAGCAGACAAGTATACTACCTTGCCACCAAGCTTCATACCTCAAGACCCCGGGACATCGTGGTGAAGTTCAGTCAGAAGGACACTTTGGGCGAGAAGGGGATGCTCTATCCACTTCACATGCTCGACTCTAATACGCAAGTGCAAGTGACCTGTGCTGGAACAGACTACTCGGAATACTTCAAGGATTATCTCAGATCTCTACATGAGAGCGTGAAACCAACTGGCTTAATAGACTGGCTGGGCGTCAAGCAGGAGCTTGATGAGCTCAGAGCACTCTATGGCAACGCCGGATTGGATTACACGGAAGTGGCACGTGCGACCAATCCTCGGAACTCCCTGGAATCTACGATAGAGCAGGTGAATTGGGAGCAAGATCGAAAGATTGCGCAGGTTGCCCATGGAATCCGTCACCATTCCCGCGTCGAAGGCCGGCCCATATCACTGAGATCACTGCGTGAGGGCGCCCAAGAACTCATTCGTTTGAGCTAGATACATGGGTAGCGATAGGATCACACCGGTGAAGGACGTTCCCATTGGTGAATCGAAATTTCTGCTGATGAAGGCGCGGAAAACAATCATCGCAAAATGAGCAATGTGGCTGCCGTGCACTCCAATAGACGATGTAGAGTTCAATAATGTCTTTCCCTGTCTCCTCAGGCCCTGCCTTTCTTAGTCAAACCTTTTCCAGATCACTATCTACAGTATCTAGCGTTAGCCCAGTCCGCGGTCGAGGCGTACACATTACTTTGCCCTCCGGCAGCTTAAACACAGCAATTGGGCTTCGATATAAGGTATACGAGGACAGCTCAGGTTACCGAGCGCAAACACTGATGGGGAATTTGGAATAGTCCACGCAGGGGTCCTTCGACGGATGCGAAGTATTCATCTACCATGAAGGTGCTTGATCAAGGGACTAGTCGGGTTCAAAATTGTTTGACCGCCGTTGAGCCGACTATTTCGAGCCAACATAGACACTGAGTCTAATGTTCAGACGTACGTCTGTCGTTTCCACAACGGAAAGCCACTATCCAATGTATATGATTCCTGCTCCAATACCAAAGACGCTTGCCTTACTTTTTCGAGGGATGTGAGGAGTCGAGCACCTGCAGCAAGTTGAGCATGATTGTGCAAAAGAATTTATCGGTGCTTGTAGAGGTCATGAACAACTTCAATGCAGTCTCTCCACCACAATTCCCTGCCCGGCCAATGTAGATCGTCAATACATATAAACATATCCTAGTGCCTGCCGGTCCGCCCAGATAACAAGAAGTCTTAGCCCACGTGGTATCTCTATAGTGCCATGAAGATATTCTCTTCTTGCTGCGTGCCACAGCCTTCAGTTATCTCTCCATCCGAATCATAGCCCTCGTCGTCTTCGGCCTCGTCTTCATCGTCATCGTTATCCCCATCCTCTCCATCGTCGCCACCTCGCCCTCTTTCATCCTCCATGGCAAAATTTTCAACAATAGCCTCATCCTGCTGGATCTCATACGCGATGCCAAGCTTCTTGAGCCTCAGCGGATTCGGCTGTATATGTAGTCCAAAAGTCTCGAGAAGTTCACCCCGTGAGATGAGCACGGGATCAATAACGAACCGCCAGATTGGTGAGTCAGTCTCAGGATGATCCAGGTCAGGCTTCGGCTTGGCGAACCAGACGCGATGCGTGTTATCGTACATCTCCTTGTCTGTACGCAGGATTTGTGGTATGGAGCGGGCAGCTCTCTCGCGCCTGATGGGTGCCTGCTTTTGGTACTTCTCGATTTGGCACTTGAGATAGCGCACGACTGTTACTGCGTAGTCGCCTCGAAGTCTGATTCTTTTGCCGTCCTCATCGAGCATGCCCGCCTTCATCGCAATCAGCTCGGTCATGGCGTGTTGTCTCTTCCATGGCACATTGGGTCTAGTTTGGATGTGGCAATCGAGAATGAACTGCACGTCGGTGTTCGTATTGTTGATTCGTTGCATGAAGTTGTAGAAATTGATGTGGCAACCTGGAGCCTCTGGAAACACGCTGACTTGATGTCAGCCTCCATATCAGCAAGTTCTCGTACGTTACACTCACATGCTATGATTTTGATCCTCACCATAGGCTCGTTCAAAGAACGCAATGATCAGGTGGTGGTTTGAGCCATGAAGCTCAAGTTGATTGTCCCAGTGCTCGGCGAAGGTATCCTGCGTCATGCTGCCATCTGGCACAAAGTGGTGTACCTCATACTTCGTATACTCACTGGAAAAGTCGCCAAAATCGTCGCAACGCCTGTAGTGCGCTTCTAGCCCAGGGTACCCTGTAGGTCCTGGTCACGACCACCGAGTATATACAGGTGGTGCTCCGCGTACCGTTTTATTTTGCAGTGTGCCAATTCTTTGGTGCTAGTTTCTATAGAACGTTAGCGAAGAGCCGATCGCCAGACCTCAAGGGACATAATTCCGCACGCATCACTAGGTGCCGGCTGATCTGTTAGCTTCGAAGTGAGCTGGTTCGCTGGTAACGGCATTGTGTCAGGCTTCAGGCTGTGGTAGGGCCTTAGGCTGTGGGTTGGCTTAAGACTTTGGTAGGGCTTCAGGCTGGGGTAGTATTGGCTCGATGTTTATTCGAAGATGATGTTGCTGTTGAATGCTTCACACAATGGGTATGGGATTGCAATGCAAAGTGTCGAGTAGCGCCGCACATAGAGCCCCCGACATCACAATGTGAGTTCAATCGGGACCAAGTGAGCCGTCGACAAAGCGCATATAGCTCTCAAAGTGAAGCTATCATGACGGTGGCTAGCGAGTTCTTGCACGGCAAGCAAGTGCGTTCGCACCATCACTAGTCCCCTCACATTCGCACGTACGGCGAGAGAGCTTACTAAAGCACCTACGATGTGTTCTGCCTAGAGGTGATTTCTCTTCACGAATCTCTTCACGAATCTTCGTGCTCGTCCAAGTCTAAGCGACTTTCTGCACATTCACTTTTGGGAGGGCCAGCACATTCCGACCACGAATGCGCATAGTCCTGCCAGAAGACGAATAATATGCTCACCGAGAAAGAGCAATGCATACTCCGTGTCATTTTCCCCTTCTCTTGCTCATAGCGCGCATCGATTGATATTACGATGGCGTCTGAAGAAAGCCTAATCGTCGTGGCTATGGCATACTGACGATTGGCATTTCCTTGTATCGTTGTCGTCCGCTCCGTAGGCGTGAATGGACATCGAGATTGTCGAAAGTCTCGTGATGTTGGATGAGCGCCAACAAGGTTGTTAACCAATTCGTGGACGACTTGACCAGGATGATGTCGAAATGAACCCTGACTTCGGCACGTGACGGCAATGCCTTTTCCGTCCCGTTTCTCTTATCCCGACCACCTCTCCTTCACACCCTGATCCATACCCATAACGATCGCTTGAAAGAACAAAGAACGAGCACTATCACTGACGACCGCCATATGTACCCTTCTCCATCATTTTGATCTGCCGGAAAGTCCTTGATAATCCACTTCATCGTATATTCCGCGACACGAGATCGGGTATCGAGAGGCAATGCCAGGATCGCAAAAATTGGGACGATAAGCCACAGCAACTGATAAAATCTATCATCAAGCATGATGCCAGTGCGTTTTACGTTTCAAAGTCCCGTTGATCTGGAAATTGTGCCGCTCTGCTCCCTCCACGTCACAATTTTGGGACGACCTGCATCGAGATGGGGAAGTTCCATATGTGCACTGTCACGCGAAGCGGCGACATCATTCCGTTGGAAGATGCCGACCATATTGTAGGATGTCACGGAAAGGTAAGTCAGAGAATATCTCGCAACCTCGTGGGTTTCTCTTGTCGCATCTCTACGCCTGGCGGCATTCGAAATCATGGCTCGCAGCGATACCTTATACACATGCTGTGTTGCCACGTTCGCATCGATCGGGACGTTCTTTTTCGGCTTCGATACAGGCATAGCGACGACGACGATAGCTCACAAGAGCTGGATTGAGTATATGGGACACCCTTCCCATGGACTAGTTGGAGCTGTCGTTGCGGTCTACATCGCTGGCGAAGCAGTGGGTGCCTTCCTACAGACCTTTGTAGGTGATCGACTGGGACGTATCAGGTTCATGGAATTGTTATGTATCATCATCACAATTGGTGTAACCATACAGACCGCAGCGGTAAACATGGGCATGTTCCTGGCCGGGCGAGCACTAGCTGGTATAGCAGCAGGCGGTATGGTCGCCACTCTACCAGTATACCTCTCCGAAATCTCCGCACCGCGCCACCGTGGTCTGATCGTAGGCATATCCGGCTGCGGTGTATCCTTCGGCACAATGGCGTCGAACTGGATCGGCTTCGCGTGCGCCCACGCCTCTTACGGTCCTGTACAATGGCGCCTCCCTCTCGGCATCCAAATCCCCTGGGGCATAATCCTCTTCATCGGCCTCCTGACCTTCCTGCCCAACTCCCCACGCTGGCTCATCCGCAACGGCAGAATCGAAGAAGCCCGAACCGAATTCGTCAAAATCCGTCGAGATCTCGATTTCCACCAAGTACAAGATGAATTCGCCCACATGCGCGCCCAGATCGAATACGAAATGGAACGCGAAATCAAATCCTACTCTCAGATCTTCAGACTCTTCCGACGCAGGGCGTTGGTCGCTATCGCGGTCCAGACCATGACCTCTTTGACTGGTGTCAACGTGATTCAATACTATCAAACCACGCTCTACAAATCTCTCGGCGTTCAAAAACTCACCATTCTCGCCCTCGCAGGAGTCTACGGCACAGTTTGCTTCTTCTCGAACCTCCTCACGACTTGTTTCTTGCAGGATCAGTGGGGACGGCGAAAGATGATTCTGACCGGGTTGGGCGGCATCGTCCTCATCGAGATTTACACGGCAGTGATGCAGCGCGAGTTCCAGCATACCGATAACGAAGTCGGCAAAGGGTTTGCTGTGCTGGGAATATATTTGTTTGGTGTGACGTTTTATGGTATGCTGACTAGTACTACTTGGCTCTATGGTGCTGAGATCCTGCCGATGGCGCTGAGGAGCAAGGTCATGGGGTTGTCTGCTGCTTCGCATTTTATCGTGAATGTCGCAAGTAAGTTTCACTACCTTGACACGCGTTGCTCATATGCACTGTTGTTTAGCTTTGCGAGTGCTGAACAAGATTATAGTCACCGAAGCCGGTCCCTCTGCCTTCGCCAACATCCACGAGAATTACTACTACGTCTTTGTTGCTTGCACTTCCTTCTTCTTCGTTCTCGGCTGGTTTTACTTCCCAGAGACACGGCACAAGACTTTGGAAGAGGTTGCTGCAGCTTTTGGAGACAGCGTTGTCGCTCTTACAGATCCGAGATGCGATCCCGAACAGATTATGTTAGAGGACAAGGATGCCCGACGAAGCAATGGAGATGCTGTAGACAAGAAAGTGTAGCTTCGCACTGGAAAGCTGAATAGAAGATATCTTGTTCATGCGATGGATGCCTTGCAGCACAGTGTAAATCTGCGTGGACTCATAAGTTCGCTCGTTCGTCTTATTTCCTGGCGACTGTGAGGCCTCACAGAGCTCCAAGGCTCGGCGCGTATCGCCTGTGGCGTTGTGCTGGCACTGCTCCGCAACTTCAGTGCATCGCTTACACATCAAAATATACGATCCCGTCACTACATACGTCCATAAGTCTATCTGACGTGTACGGGCGGAGGTCCGGAAGGCGGCGCATACTGTGCGTTGTCACCGCCATAGTATCCTTGACCGGGTGGTGCCCCTGCTGGTGGTGCATACTGATTGACAGTGCTCCCACCGTAATAGTTCGCGTTTTGTCCATAGCTCTGATTGTTGCCGTAATTCGGCGGTGCATTCTGATATCCTTGCTCCATCTGCGGCTGCCCATTGTGCTTCATGTTCGGAGGCACGGCCCAACCTGTGCCCATGAAGGGTCTACGACCTACTCTACGGCGTCGACGGGCAGACAAACAGCTGAAATGGAGTCAGTCTGGGCTGTTTGTCCGTGGAATACTGCTGTGTTGGACTTACGCGAACAGAAAGAAGATGAGGACGGCGACACCGACGATTACGCCCAGGAGAACCCAACGACCCCAGTTGTCCCATCGGCTGTAGTAGCAGCGACGTTGACCAAAGGCATTGATGTAGCAGTCACGCGGTTGGAGGGCGCGTGTCGCGAGTGCTTTCAAGGCGTGCATGGTGAAGTCGGTGTTGATATCTCGTAATCGCAGGTGGGCCATGATCGCAGGTCTGTCAATATGTTGAGCACAGAAGACGATGTGGAATCTTCAATTTGTAGGTTTGCGAGCGTCTGATTATTTGCGAAGCTGCGCCTGGTTCTTGGAGCAGCTGCTCGCAGCTGGTGATGTCGTCATGGGAAAGCCAAATGCGGCCATAGAGAGTCTTGGCGAATGCATGGCATTCGCCTCACGTGCGGCCAGTCCAGTTTGAAAAGGCATACATGAGTGAAGTGAAGTGAAGTGATGGATATGATGTTGCCATAATTTGATGTTTCCCTCGACACGTCTTTGCGCGTAATTACATTACTGAACCCCTGCCAACCTGCATAGCCGCTTTGGAGGGGGTTGGTTCTTCAAATTTTCATGAGTCTCTCCATCAGCGATTACTACGTTCTAGACTTGCCGCAGACCGTCCTTTCATCCTTCGTTCCACCTCAGCTGAGCCAGCTGGTGGGCTGTGTATAGCATGAGATGGCTTCCAATCTCCTCTAAAGGTATTGATCACAGCTGTGTTGACACCTGAGGCTCTACGATGTGTCTGTCGTAGGACCATGGCAGCATTACAAGCCTTGAGCATCGTCGAGCTGCTCGAATGCGTCTTGGAACATGCTGACATGCAAACATTGCTGCTGAGCCAGCGCGTCAGCAGGATGTTCCGAGACACAATCACTAGCTCGGGCATACTGCGACGGAGACTGTGGCTCGAGCCTGGTGAGGGTGCATACTTTCGTGACGAGCATCTGCGCACATTCTCGTCGCGGCCACGAACGAACCCATTGCTGGAGCTGGACTTCGCCATGTTTTCCTTCGATGTGCGCAGTCGCGAATATGGCGCCCTCGGCAGACCAGAACGTCTGCCACACAACGGTCCAATAGTGCTGATGAACTGCAGACATGAGCCAATACCGCTGCGTGGAGGAGCGGATCCCGCTAGCTGGCGTAACATGCTCGTGCTGTCGCAACATGAACCCGACTTTCAGTATCAGATCTGGACTGGTGATGCAAGCACGAAACGGCCGAAATGTCAAGCCACCATCTACTTCCAGAATGCCCCGAAAGCCGGCACTTTCGCTGACTTCGCTCGAGAGCCGCCGGGCTTCTTCATGGTCACCAAAAATGGCAAGCGGCTGCAACCTACTGACAAGAATGAAGTCGAGCAGATCCTGCACACCTGGCATGCAAACTCAAAATTGACAGATCCCAACAGTACGCCTTTTACCCTATTGTCGAGAGCCATGTCCGTCACACGATGAACATACATCGAGGACATTCTCGCACGATAATTCAGAGATGCGACTGCTCGTATGGAATGTTGGTCCACTGGTCTCTTGGAATCTCTGCAAGATTGAGCACCTTGTAGCTCCCACCCATACGACCTTGCACATCTTCCCAGTCTCGACCAATCGCGGTCTCTGGCCTCCATCTCCATACATGCCTCATTCTCTCGTCGAGCTTACCTTCGAGGCAGTCCGCTATGTACCCGCCAATGATCGGAATGTGCTTATAGCCATGCCCACTTCCACCGATGCCCAAACTCAAGCTTGGGTAATCTGGATGCGAACATACGAGGAAATCGCGATTCGGAGTGTCAGCACACCAGCAAATTCTGGCGAAGCTGAACGGACGATCTGCAAGATGAGGCATGGTTTCTCTCAGGAACCTGCGAACATTCTCTTCAGACCGGAGCGGTATCTGGTACCTCGAAAACGGTATCGACACGCTTTTGTCGGACGTCACCCAATTACAATACCCTGGATGCTCATCACAAATTTTCAATTCATGCTGATCCTCATCGGGTTCCATGAAGAAACCTCTCTCGACGTTGAAGAGTACTGGCAGATTGCGATACAGCTTCATCTCGTCCGGTGCCATCTTGATATGCGCCAAAGTCCAGGCTGTTGGACGCAACTGGCCTTCCATGTCAAGTAGCTGCGGAGCATTCGCGCCAGCGCAGAGGACCGTCCTGTCCGCGTAGTGGTACAGGCCATCAGCCGTCACTGCTCCCTTGACATTGCCATTCTCTAAGATCAGCGATTGCACTTCACCACGAGGACTTCCCATTACAATCTTCACACCAAGACGTTGTGCTTCAAGCGCCGCTGCGAGCATGGCTTTACGGGCGTGAACCCAGCCACAACCATCCCTCTTGAACCAGCCTCTCCAATTCGGGAATTCGCCAGTCAGAACATCTTTCGGCATCGTCTTTCGAAAGTCTTCGGCACTTGCTAATTCTATGAACCCCCTCTCTGGTGTCGGCTGCTCATCGTCGTACAATTCTTGGATAGTCTTTGGCTGGCTGGCGGCTATCACATAACCAGTCTCATGGTAGAAAGGCGTGAACAGAGGATCGCTGTTCCAGGCTTCTGTCGCTTCTCGAGCAACCCGGGCTCGTACGTAGTCTTCAATATCGCCACCTCCCGACGAGTCATTGTCTGCCCAGCCTTTCTGGCGGTAGAGTCAGTCAATCATTGCAAGGAGAGCAAAGTACTTGATTCTAGCTCACGATCTTGTTGATATCATTGCCGGCTGATATCGGAGAAGGGACCTCATGTGAGTCCAGCACAGTCACATTACGATAACCTCTTCTCGCAAGATGTAATGCTGTTGATGCACCCCAGGTCCCGCAGCCCACGATGAGGATGTTTGCTTTCTTCAGTTCTACCATGACTGATCAGATAGCAATTTTGTTTTTAGGATGCCGACGAATAGAATGAGTGTTGCCCGAGCGGTAACTGAACGAGGACCAGCTCACCGTACAAGTTCCAAGGCCGCCCCACCGTGGATCCCAGCTTCAGTCGCTTGAGCCTTTTACCGCTCGTCACGCGCTCACGTGACACAGGCAGGGGAAACATGATGCGAGCCATACTGTGCTGATTGATGATCACCAGGGACCGATCTCAAAGGTTGCCTCTCAAAATTCTCATCGCACCTTCAATTCGGATACATCGCGCACGTTAGCGAGGATGAGCCTTACGATGAAGCCGAGAACAAATACTGGATTTCTGGACTTGCCAGCTGAGCTCAGGAATGCGATCTACGCTTATGCTTTGTACCATCATCGGAGAGATCAGAGGCTGGCTGTGGTGAGTCTTCTCAGAACTTGCCGACAGGTACACGATGAAGCCGAGAGTTTCCTGTACATCGATAGTACATGGTCCATCGCCGTCCATTGCACCATACAGCTAGCACCATCTCAGGAACAGTATTGGATGATGGCCTTTCGTGGTGACTCAAATTGGAGAGGCTCTAGACAGATTGTCTCGCAGCACTCTTTGTTGTACTACGAGGCGGCATGGCCGAGATCAATAGGTAGAATATCCAAGATTGAGCTGAACTTCTCTTATGTGGGATGGCCGCACATGCAGGACGATGGAACACGACAAGCTGTGCACCAGATCCTATACAGCCTCGCATCTGCGCTGCAATCCGCATCCAATCTCGGCACGAGGCAAGTCGAGATCTACTACTCTACGCCAACCCGTGGACCGTTGGCCGACGCCGCTATGCTGTATCCGCTTGCGAAGCTTCCCGCGAGCATTGAAATAATACTCCGCATGCCATTCCAATTATCCATCAAACTACTACTGGAAGATCTTAGATCGTGCAAGCACCCTGTGGGTAGCTCGTTCGATGTACTTAGCAGGTACCGCATTCTCAGATCCAAGATATTGCCTTACCTGCCAGAAGACCTGAACGATGCCTACACGAAGGACAAACAGTCCAGTATGCTTGGCACCCTCGAAATCTATCAAGGCCCATGGAATTTCGTGCTCGCAAGATGGAACACCGTGCAGTTGTATTTCGAGCGCTCACGGCATCTCACGACGGTTGACACAGACCGAACGATCATGGCCGATATACTCGCTCTTGAGGCGTGGATCGATGTATGCTCTTCCGGAGAACAGATCAGTCTTGAGCAGGCGAACGATCTATGGCATGACTGGAGCAGTCAGTGCTATGTCGCCGATTAGAGTCTCCCGCTTGGCGTGATGCAGATATCGCTGAAGCCGCAGAACCATGTCGTGCCGACAGCGCACTATATGGAAACTCCTCTCATCGTGCCCCCTGGACGATCAAGATCATGCACGCGACGCAATCTTAATACATTCCACCTCCACGACCTACACAGCATTACCATACAGATCCTTGATCCTCCTAAGACCCTGCCCATCGTCTCGATACAATCCATCGACCAACGGATCTCGTTCCTGCTTCCCTTCTGTCGGCAACTCATTTACGAAATGCCAGTGCATCGCCTCCTTGTACCCTTTCTCCTTCCAATCGTTGATCGTCCCGTGCGGAAAAAACGTCAGACTATCCTTGGGCGCCGAATCATGCGCGATCACAACCATCACATTTGGATCCGCATCAAAATCGAACAGTTTCGTGATAGATTGCATCGCAGTCTTGGGATCATCGTACCAGGATCCGTACGGCCCGCCTGTGGAGCAGCGGTAGAAGGCGGTGGTGCGGGGATTTTCTTGGTCAGGGTGGCATCTTGTGAAGATGGAGCAGGGGCATGGAGCGGAGAGGCGTTTGTCGAGGACCGTGCTTGCGGGGATTGGGTCCGGGAGGGGAATGTAAGAGGAGGGACGGATCACGCCAGTGAAGTGGCAGACATCTCCGCCCATGAAGATGAATGTTGTGGGTGTTGTGCGAACGAGGGCGGAGATGTGGCCGGTGGTGTGGCCGGGGACGTTGAGAATGTAGAGAGAGCCGTCAGAGAAGTAGTCGTGGGCTTGGTAGCCGCCGATTGTGAAGGTGTCGGCGAAAGGGGGTTCGATTATGTTGCGACCCTCGAAATCTGCTTCATCGAAGGCGGAGTCTGGGTTCGTTGGATAGCCTGGCTCGAAGGCTTTTTTGAAGCCGGGGCCGACGATCAGGTCGGTGCGCTTGTCCAGTCTTGACAAATTACCACAGTGGTCATAGTGCCAGTGGCTGAGGATGAGTGCCTCGATCTCGTCAGGATTGACACCACCTTCCTTGACGATGTCTGTCAGCAGTAACACGTCAGCCACGTAAGTCATTCTTCTTCCACCACGATGCAAACAGAGAAAGCCATACCAATAACTTCCCTGTCCACCTTCAAACCCGGAATCCGCACACTAACAACATCATACACGTGCGGCACCAAATTCTGCCAATCCGTCCTCGACCCAAGGTCAAACAGCACCTGTTTTCCCGATTTCTTGTTCTTGATATAAAAAGAGTAGGTTGGGAGATTCAACCACTCATGGCCGGGAATCTCGGGTTCGACGAGTGTCGACGGAGGCACTGCAAGGTTACAGGTGGTATCGATGATCGAAACTTCGCATATCGAATCACTTTTCGGGAGGTTGAGGTCGGGGGGTTGTTTGGATTGTGGGTTCGATGACATCGTGAAAAAGAGTCTTTGTATGCAAGGATTTGATATTAACCTAACTCCTTGTGCTCTCTTACCTTGATGGTTATCAATGCACTTGTTATATATATATACCTTACATTGTACAGCTTCGAATTCCTTTGATGCCCCGCTCAGGAACAGCAGGCGAAGGAGAGGAGACTGTGCGGGGTGTTTTTCAATTCCTTCATTATTACTCGATTTACCGTGCTTACTGCATGATCTTGCATCATACGGCACTTGATGGCAGATGTGAGATCCGTTAAACCGCCATCGGTTATGCTGTATTGTTATGCCTTGTAGTTGGTCGGGTACCTGAAGTGGCAAGCCGGCTTGAGCTCGCCGCCACGATGTGGGGCTTTGTATGGGTTGAGGTATTCGTGTGAACATACGATATTGATTGCAATGCGTGAAATGAAGTACTGTAGAACGCCGAGGAGGACGAATGAAGAGTCTGCCACCTCATATTGATGTCCGTTAGTACATCACCCATTGTGAACGCCGGGCAGGAAGGTCATCTGGACCCCGCGCCTTGTGCCATCTTATTGAATTCTTATATACGCAAGCGTTTGTTCCATCTTTGGCAGTACATGATCATCAATGCACCCTCTTCCCATCACCAGCCCAGCAGCAGGGCAGGCAGATGCTCTCCAAGAATTATCGACGATCCGAGCCCGGAAGCAATAGAACATAGCGCCCGATTCACCTGCACTCAGCATATGTCCCTTCGCCGCCTCCTTTTTCGAACACTATATAGTTCATTATCAATTATGCTGACGTAAGAACTAGAGCCCGTCACGTCAAAATTTGCGATCCCGCAGTCTCGCAGTGGAAACAAAGGTCTCCGTGGTCTTGTGGTATAGTTTCCCGTGACACGGCTAGCACGATATAGAGTATGCCGATACCGTTGATAAGCATACTCAGGACGTTGTGACTGGATTCGACGGAGTTTATTGACCCATCAAGGGTTGCACGATATAGAGTATGCCGATACCGTTGATAAGCATACTCAGGACGTTGTGACTGGATTCGACGGAGTTTATTGACCCATCAAGGGTTTCAGGTGTGTTTTCTTCTGGCACTTTCTCCTTTGCACCTTTTCGCCGGGACTTCCTCGAATCTTGTACGATCTTGATTGATTACCTTCCCAGGATGTGTCAGGTTGCAAGGATCAAGCTCACGAAGGGATACGAGGCAGGCCAGTTCGTGAGGGCCTCCGCTCAGGCGAGTGTTAAAAAATAGTGCATCACATCGAGCACAAACAACATTTCAGCGATAGCTCAAGAAAGTCCCGCCAGGACCGGGTCGCGTTGGTGCAACAGGTACAGGCTGCAGGTTCGTGCTTTCTTTCTCGACCTTGTTATCGATGATGCCACTGTTGTTGACCTGTACCGGCGTGAATTGCACAGGCGCAGGTGCCTCTTTTGTGGCCGACTTTACTGCGAACTGTGGCGAGGACTCCTGAGCTTGCGCTGATACACTCTTCTCGTCTGCTTGAAATGGCGTAAATTGCATACCACTGACGCACGCCGAAGACGGTTCTGTTCGGGTTTCCTTCGACTTGACAGGCGTGAATTGTATTGGCGCCGGGCCGTTTGCCGAAAAGGTCGTTGATATCGGCGGGGCTGCTGCATACTGCGCATCCGCTTTATGTGCTGGCTTGCCTAGCTGTACGGAGGTCACACCTTGCGCGGAGAGCCTATCCTGTGCTTTATCAATCGTGGAGGTCGCCTGGTCCATGTACTCCCGAGGCACATCTGTCACTGGCACATGGTGCCGTGGTTGCTCATCCGATCGGAGCGCATCAGTCATCATTGTGTCCTTGCTCGTTGGAGCCGCAGCAGCCTTATGAGTTGCGACTGACGATGCTGCATTCCTGAACCATGGATGTCGCAGCAACTCCTCCACAGAAGGTCGGTCTCGCGGGTCACACTTCATGATATATTTTAAGATTTCGATATCTTGCTCTTCTAGTCCTCTCTCTTTCAGAGTATCCCAGTGATTGCTGTGGTCGTGGTTTGTAGCAGGCAGAGAACAATCTTTATAGTAATCTACGTTCCTCAGATCATAGTCGTTGACAAGTGTAGACTCCAGAGCATTCATCTGTTGCCTCATGCCAGCAGATGGAGCAAGATTGCTGTACAGACCAGAGCTAGAGAAGTCGGTGCGTGCCTCGACCAAATGAGACAGAATCAGCCCAGCAGCCCAAAGGTCGGAAGCTTGCGTCATTTCCGTTCTAAAGAAGATCTCTGGCGCCCTGTATGCAATAGGCTGTGCAGTACCTCTCCCTGGTTCCGTCACCGTGCCTAGATCTCCGAGCTTGACCACCAAGTTGCTACCATCTCCAGGGTTGTTGATGTCGAAGCCATCCAAGAAGAAGTTCTCCATCTTCATGTCGGCGTAAACGAGTCCTCTTGCATGCACATCTCTTATGCCTTCGAGTATGCCCTTGATGACAACCACGATCTCAGCCCTCGAGAAAGGACGCTTTGCTCGAGCTGTCTGGAGTGTCGTCTGCAGTATTTCAAGTACTAGCACAGGAGGAGATGAGGCATCTTCTGACGGAGGAATACGATCGACGTGTCTTCGAATGCTGGAGCAGTCCTTGAAGAGCTCGTGCATGGTGAGTTCCTGCATGAAGTTGGGCCATGGTGCTGTGTCGAATGAAGCCGGCGCCTTCAGAATGACGATATTGTTGTCGTTGTCCTTCTCGGTAGCAACCCAGACATTGTTCTGTCCAAGGGCGCCAACCGCAAGATATGTCTTGCCAGTCTCGGAAACCAGTTCCTTTCCTTCGTATAGAAATGTCATGCTGCTTTGTAGTAGTAGTAAGAAGATAGTAATGCCTGGAGAAAGGGAAAAAAGAGCGGACTGCCTAGAGGAGATGTAGTGGAAGGTGTATGATGCAGTGCTCATCTAGTTGTTCGTACGCCACGGGTAGTGGGACGTGCATCGTTTGCGATGATCGATCAGACTTTGGTACCTTACAGCTCCGACCGCTTGGCAGTTCTCAAGATCAGTGAAGACCCTCACGATACATGTGCTGCGTCATTATTGTGGAAACAGGGCTGCTCCGCCGAGTCAGTACGCAAGGACTCCGTGTCATGCTCCACGCGCTTAAGGTGGTCAACATCGATCGATATCTCTCTGAGGGCTTCCCATGCACTCTTGCTTTGATGTTCATGTCGATGTCGGCAGGATGCTCCTGATGTTGTTCTCATCGCCTCGTTGCCGAGGTTTCTGTGATCTTGCCGAAAGAGGAAAGGCGTGGTTGGCTGGGCATCATTTTTGGCTGGCACACCATTCACTTACGTTCTCTTTGCCTCGATGTTGAATTCACCATGTCGTCCGTCGCCGAGAAGCAGCTAGAGACCATCCAAGTTTTTGTGGACGGATACAATGCGCACACAATGGAAGGCCTTTTACGCGCTCGTTCTGACGACTGCGTCCATGCCATGCTCCCCATCTCACTCGGCCGGCCGCCACGCACGAACGCAGAGTCCAAACTCTTCTTCGGCAATCTGGAGGACGTGATGAATGACTTCAAAGTACATATCTAAATCATGCTTCTATGGACAGCATCACGTCCTGCCTCTGACATGCAATAGATGATCGTGCACAAGACTGTCAACGATGCCGAGCAGCACATGGCAGTTGTGCATGCGTCAGCATCGGCAGAGACACCCGTTGGCCACTACAACAACGAGTATGCCTTCTTCTTGCATTTCAACGTGGGCGGCACCAAGATCGACAGAATTGAGGAATTTGTGGACTCCAAGTTCAGTTCAGAGTTCTTCGGAAAGCTACAGGACTATCTCAAGGCGCAGCGAGGAAATGATGCCCTTGGAGTTGCGACGGCCGCTGTCTCTGGTGCCGGCGAATTGAAGAGCTGATGCGGATGCGATGAAGCGTGCTTCATCTATCTAGATTGCAAGAGCAGCACAGTCTCGCTCCTTATGATTCCAAGCAACATACGAGTTGTGCCCTAATGGTGACGTTGCCACTTCGACTACTACTTGGCGCGCTGCGTTACTCGGACCATCTGGCCAGCATGAGCATGTTTGCCGCCGTCGGTGCTTTGGTGGCATCAACGATGGTTGTGTACCTCTGCCCCGGTATGGTACCCCCACTAGAACGCCATTCGAAGTTAGCCAGCGCATCAGCGCGCGAAAGATCTTTACATTCGCAGCCATATTTAGTTGCAAATCCAGGCTCGAGTGATCACGTGTCGCTTGCCGAGCTCTTTGCCTATCTAGCAACCGAGCTAATAGAGCTTCATGCAAGGTGAGCTCTGTCTAAACCCTTCCTGTTTGAACCTTGATTCGATAAGTTCGACGATTATTTACCTGCTTTGACAATTCCCAAAGCATCGAAAGGCAAGTCTCTTCCAATGTGTCATGGTTTACGATAGTCTCTAACACACTCCGCGACCACTGCTTCGGACATTCACAAGACGACACACAGAAGCTAGCCGCTATGGCTCCACGCATCAGGACCATCGACATGGTCTTCTCAGTAACTTCATATCACGCCGCGGCAACATCTTCAACCGCCGGCGAGACCATCCACATCTCAGGCCAAGCCGGTACCAATGCACAAGGCGAAGTGCCCGACGACTACGAATCTCAGATCGAGCTAGCGCTGCTCAATCTGCGCAAGATCATTCTGGCTGCCGGGTGCAGAGTGACAGACATCCTGGCTCTAAGGTTGTATATCGTTAATTACGATCCTGCGGACCGGCTGCACGCTAGACATATGCAGAGGTTTCTCGCGGGCCATCGACCAGCTTGTACGCTGGTACCTGTACCGTGTCTAGCAGGAGAGAAGTGGCTCTTTGAGATCGAGGCAGTTGTCGCGAAGGCGGCCCCGAAACTGCTAACTGCGATGCCTGCAGCAGCATTGGCACCCCAGGACGTTGACGTTATAGTGGTTGGCGCTGGTCTTGCGGGCCTGACTGCTGCCACACAACTTCACAAAGCTGGACTATCCTTTGTCGTGCTTGAAGCTAGGGACCGTGTAGGTGGCAGGACGTGGAGTCAAGCTGTGACTGGAAGCGATGTAGTTGCAGATCTTGGTGCAGCATGGATCAACGATACCAACCAGTCTCGAATGATTGCTCTTGCTCGTAGATTCGGCCTCCGGTTGATTGAGCAGAACACGCAGGGCAATTGCGTTCTGATTGACGCATCTGGTGCACGCAAGGAATTTCCTTATGGTGAGCTGCCACCGTTTGATGCAACCACCATGGCGAATGTGGCCTTCATTCGCGACACTTCCGAGGCAGATTGTCATCGCGTCGATTGTGCATATCCATCTGAAAGGAAACTGGACTCCATGACTTTCAAGGCATACTTGTTGCAGAACAACGCGACGCCTGAAGCTGTTGAAACTGCTTCAATTTGGACGCGGGCGATGCTGGGCCAGGAGCCCGAAGACATCTCTGCACTCTTCTTCCTCAACTACTGTAAGTCTGGAGGTGGCCTTTTGCAAATGCGGTCAGATCGGAAGGGTGGTGGGCAACATCTTCGCCTTCGCAAAGGAACACAACAATTTGCCGAGTGTCTCGCGGGGGCGCTGCCCTCTGGCTCTATTCGCATGTCTAGCGCCGTGATGTCTATTGAACAACATGGCGCGGATGCTGTACTTGTTCGCAGTGCGAGCTCGACTTTCAAGGCGAAGAAGGTCATTACTAGTGTGCCACCTCCTGTGCTGAAGAAGATCGAGTTCCAACCACCTCTACCACTGGCAAAGCAGCTCCTGCTCGATTCGTACAATTACGGCTTCTACCAAAAGGTCATGATTGTGTTCAAGTCACCCTTCTGGGTCGAGAAAGGCTTCTGTGGTCTGACGCAATCTTTTCAAGGTCCAGCTGCTGTCGTGCGTGATACATCAAGCCCACTGGACAAGAAGTGGATCCTGACGTGCTTCATCGCTGGCGAATATGGGCGTCAATGGTCCCAAAAGGAGCAAACCGAGCGTGAGACAATTCTGCTAGATCAAATAGTGGCAACCTTCGATGCTCCACATGCGCGAACAGAGCTCATCGAGTTTGTAACACTTCCTTGGAGCGACGAAGAGTTCTCCGGTTTCGGTTGTCCAAGTCCCTCGCTTCCGCCAGGAGTGCTCTCTGTTGCAGGGCATGCGATTCGAGAACCATTCCAAAACGTGCATTTCGTTGGCACAGAGACTGCTGAAGAACGGAAAGGATATATGGAGGGTGCGGTCCGCAGCGGTGAACGAGGCGCAGACGAAGTCCTCGCATCGTTCTCGCGAACCGTTGCTAAATTGTGAGAGACCCTTCCTGGTCGATTAGAAGAACACATTGTCGCCGCCAAAGCCGCCTCTGATGGCTGATAATTGCCAACAAACCCACTTTACTTCTCCAGTGCCCTGTCTCTGTCTGCGCCATCTGGATATATTGGAACATTTCAACACAACAGATTGGTGCTTATTGTCGAGATCGTGGATCTCTACTTGCATGTGCACGTTTGCCGTACCGTTCCTCGTGTCGACATCCGATGATCTATGCATTATATCGATCCGATACTGCGGACTTGCTTCGGCCTATTATTTGTAATGCTCCATGATATCGTCTAGAGGTAGTGCTCCACGCTGGTTGTGCGTGACAGTCCTGAGATCCGACTATTAGCATCCATGCTTCCATCAGGAAAAATTTAGAACTTCACTAAGACGCCTACGCGCATGCAATGATCATCAATTTTGCACGACTGATGCAGGTGCCTGCATGGTCACATAGAGTCTCAGAGCAAGCTTCAGGCACATAATTTACTTTCCAGGTCGGTGAGAGGTAATCAAGCACCTCTCGCGCTGCTGGACTAGAAAATTGCCAGTCGCGGTCATTGACTATGGCAATGGCTGCCCGATTGACCTTTTCGAAGTCGGCACCGAGTTCTGTTTGATGGGCTGATGGCGTTTCAGCGGTGTCGTTGCCCGGTAATGGAAACATCATCGAGTATGGAACACGGGATAGCGGAGGCAGAAAGTGATCTAGCTGCTTGTTATTTGCAGAAATGATGTTGACTCGATGGATTCCGCAATCGGGCATGTCATGGTTGATAGGTAGGATCGGTTTTAGTCAGCGTCCGTATCGGTATTCGAAGGGAGCTGAAGATAACCACATTGCAAATGACGTACAGATCATTTCCAATGATTTAATCCTTCGAAGCATAAGCAACGCTACCTTCTACTTTCATGCGAATCTCGTGCCAAGATCAGTCAGCTACGAGCAGGCTTCGCGCTACATATGCTGCACTGTGCGAGCCAACTGAATGCATAGCATTGCTTGGCGGGTTACTACATCTCGATTCAGAGCACTGAACTAGAGCACGAAGAACGCTCGGCGATCATGAGTGAGCATGCTTCCAATGACATGGCAAAACTTCCTCGCCATGTTGTTGCCTATCAGTAGTTCATGTTGACATACAGCATGATGACCATCACACTCATAGAAGGTGAATCGGCCGAGATCATCGTGCCCACCGGGGTATTCATAGACGGCCCCTGCTCGAGCTGAAAAAGGTATCAATCAGGTGTTGTGGCAATGCGATATCAGATAGCGTTCTCGAAGGCACAGCAGATCGGTCTTACGGTGAAAGCTACCGATCGCACCAGTCCAAGAGCCGCATGGGTCACAATCAAAGGGGAGGATGCTCGCGAGCGAGCGATTCATTCGTACCACCGAGAGACGTGTTCAGTGTTTGTCGCTGTTGTGTCAGACTGTCATCCAGAGCGTCTTGCTGTCGCGATAGTCCAGAGTTCAGCGCTTCACGTTGTTGCGCAAGGCCTGCATTCAGAGCGTCCCGTTGTTGCGCGAGTCCAGCCCTCGCGGCATCGGTAGAGTCAGCGATCGCATGTTCGGCTCGTTGCTGGCCCTCAGCAAGAGCATTGCCGAGTGCATCGCGCTGCTGAACCAAGCTGTCTCTTTGCTGTGTCAGACGAGATCTTACAGCGTTCGATGCATGCTGCACAGCATTGTCCGCTTCCAGCCTCTTCGCCACGATGGATGCGTTCACAGCGTCTCTCTGCGCTGCCAGAGCTTCTCTTTGCTGTGCGAGTCCAGCTCTTGCGGCTTCCTGCGACTGATCCACAGCTTCTCGTGCTTCAAGCTCTTTCCCATACGCTGCTGCAGCTGCCTTCTGCTCAATTTCTTGTCCAAGGTGTTTCACCTCCTTGACAGCGGACTGAATCTGACTGATTATGCCTTGCTTCTTTTCATGAACCATTTGGTGCCCGTTCGACTCGATCTCTTTCTCCATGTGCGCTATGTCTTTCATCTTGTCTTCAAGTGTGTCTTTAAGATGTGTAATGTTTGAGAACAGACCATGAGCCTGACCTTGTGCCCTTTCCATTGTCGCGTGGGTCTCTGTCTCTTTTTCATTCATCCATTGCTTGCCATTGTTGAGATGAGTGTCGGCACTGGGAGACACTGGTGGTCGTCCTGCTCCTGCTGACATATCTGCCGCTCGCAATCCGCGAACGCTCACGAACCTATCTGGCGTGTTTATTTCCACGTCTGCGCGGACATCGTCGTACATTTTCCTGATTTTCTGTATCTCGTCCTTTACGGAAAGCCCAGGTTGGTGAAAGGCGAAATCTCGCTCTGTTTGCTCTATATACTCCCTTATTTTTCCCCACCTGATTGTTATGTCAGATTTACATAGGATATGAATAGAAAGCGATTCAACTCACTCATGTTGGAAGTATTTCAGTCGGTTGGGCAGCCCAGTGCCTTTGAGATATGTGAGGAACCCAGCGATAATGGTATTGATAGCTCCAAACACGGTTACCTAGCCAAGATCAGCTAGGACATGCCAAGCGCGAAGTTCGTCCACCTACGGCGCTTCTGCTACCATTGGCAGCGCCTAGAGCTGTCAATGCGGCAGCAACCACAATCTGGAGACCGAGACAGCCAGTTATCAACCGATTGAAGAACTTGAAATTCCTCTTCTGCTTGATCTCCGCGTCACAGATCGTGGTGTACATCCCCATATTCGGTGTTGGACGCTTGTCAATCGAGGGCTGTGGGCGTCGGTTGGGTTTGAAGCCGTGCGGCGCCTTGAAGGACTCATCATTCAATACTGTAGACCGTCCTTAGTTATACCATCGGTAAGGTAACAGAATGTCAACGCGTACTTCCAACGAGCTGACGAAATTCGGTAAGCTGATCGCTCGCTTCCACGCGGGTAAGCATTCGAAGATGCGAGTCTCGTCGGCCCTGTTCAATGGCATGATTGTGAGAAGGACCTTGAGGCATGTCCAGCTGTGAGGGATGTCTGAACTCGTGCCACGCATGTCGACTTCTTGTCATGAAATCCAGCGCGGAGTCCATCCTGTAGATCTCGAAAGGAGGACGAATTCTCCTGGACTTCTTAGCGGTGTGGCAGTGGCTTCAATGAAGAAAGGCAGGCGCCCTCTTGAGGTCTCATCATCCTGGAGGCAGCCGATCTCACGCCAATCTGAGGGGACCTCGAGTTACATTATGCACGGACAGAGTCTACGAAGCGTCAGCGCATCTACATTGTGGCTGCACGATAAGCATGAGGGTGGGTCGGCTCGCAACAAGACTTCGCCTGTGACCAATACAGCAACCATCGAGATGGTGATGGTGTTGGCTAGAATCAGAGAAGCCGCGTTTTGCGTATTCCCATGGCTGGCTGCTGAAGCACAAGAGCTCATGTGTCGGCCATATCAGGCAAGTGTCATATACAAGTACCAAACCTCATTGGCTGTGTGTAAAGTTGACATGAGCTTAGATCGTTCTCATCTTGCTAGCAGCTGTACGCTGCAGATCCCTGCTTTGTAGCAGACGCCACGCAGGCACGGCAGGAAGCGGAGAAGCACTATGCACCACCCGCATGTTCGCAATCTGGCAAAACCATCTCGCCGTTGGTCTTCAGCGATATGCGGGTACAGATGACCCGTCCCGTACCGTCACCAACTCTCAGCTACTGCTGATGTGGCTCGGTCCGGCGGGATTCTTGACTGAACGCATATCAGAGGCCACTTGTGGTAGCCGACTTGCAGTTGGAGGTACTTCTGTTGTTCCATGCTGCTTCGAACAGATACCGCGCCAGCACTGTGCTCGTTGAGGTAACCAGGATGACATCAATGTCTTGAGCACGACGCGTCACACCGTGGCCTGTCACCAACGCGTATGTTCTTCCGCACTGTTCTTGATCTCGATCATAACACAAGCCAGTTGTCGGCAATGCCGTTCGTTGTAGTATTAAGAAGCAAGTTCGAGCCAATACTGTCTACTGGAGCGTGAATTTCAAGGGACGTTAGCGGCCTCAGGCACTTCGATGACACAGGAGTCCGTCGACATACCGCATGGGGCAATCCGGTCTGATGCTTCTTCGTCGCCAACTGTCTCACGAAATTATTCTCAGCCGCCATTTGCCACTGACGTTTGCATACGGGCTCGCTACAGCGTTAGCAGGCTACGGAAGCATATTCACAAGGTATAAGTAGCAAAATAAGCATATCTTTAGATGAAGAGCCTACGATCGAGTTGATGCTACTACAGGGCACAACCTAAGGTGCTCTCCAGACACGTACTCGTCGTATGGCGTAACAGCAGAGCACATAAATGTAGACGCCCGTGAGGCAAAAAACCATTCCTGCCAGTATTTCCTTCCTGTTGGAATTTGTCAAGATCTTCAAGGCCAAGCCAGTCCCGCCTGCCAAGCAAACCGCGATCCAGTATCGCACTGGAGCATTGTCGACATTTAGTTGTAGCCACAAAACGCCCAGGAGCGGCACCAACGTTACCACCGTGTCGACAATGGGGATCTCGAGGCTCATGGCCCATGACTCCCAAAGATTGCAGGTGAAAGTCCAGAGCTGTACCATGTCAGTAGTACGTCTGCATTTAGCACACTCAAGACTGACCCATCGTCGGATGCAGTGATATCCTGTAGCTACAGCTGTCCCAAACCACCGCAAGGACCCTCCTTGCGACAAAGAAGATCTGCCGACGGCAACCAGGTCGTTCGTCACATCTTCATGCCAAGCCTTGAGAGAGTCATCGCCATTCTGGAGCCGGTCGCCCTCTTCCTCATCCTGCAGCCAATCGCGTAGGAACTTGAGGTCAGAATCTTTGGGTCGTCGAAGCTGGTTCGCTTGGCTGCACTTGAGCATAAGGGAATCTCACGAGCAGTCAGTGCCGATGTACAAGGTCTATATCACTGGCTGCTTACAGTATTGCTCAAGTGTACGGGCACTCTTCTGCGTCATTAGCAGCTGCTCGTCACCTAGCGACGTCGAGCTGTCGGGGCGCACGAAGTCGCCTGAGGATGTCTGCATATCCTTTTGCTCTGAGGTTTCGTCTCCAGTTCGCAGCTTGATCAAGTCCGATTCGATCTCAACGAGTTCAGCTTGGAGATGCATCAAGTTCAACATTGCGAGCGAACCAAATTTTCGAAATATTGCAGCTTTGGAATGTTCTCCCATCAATTCCGCAAGACTCGAATAACCACTCGGATCTTTTGACTCTGACCGTGGTGTTGAGCTGGTAGCGGTCCGTTCGCTGTCGTTCGGCATCGTAGAGGGGCAGTGCAGCGACTGAGTCTGATGCGCAAAGGGTACTTTCTCGTCTCGATGATGTCCTGGAATGTGCTGGTAGATTAACATGCGATATTCGCAACAGTTTTAAGCAGTCCAGGCGCAGATACACTGCGCATCGTATAACACAGTAGGTGGTGGCTTAGAGTCGGCCATGCAACGCGCAACTTTCACACGCCTCGCTCGTGCTACGCTGACGGCCTTCTGGCCGCATGGAAGTTTCTATTCTTGATTCCCTGCCGGTGCAACTCGCTTACAACGACTACAGGTCCACAGGAAAGCGTGTCAGCCCGCCTCGCTAGAGTCACCCTTTCTCTCTCTACCCAATCGTGTTCAGGAGCGTAAACCGAAGAAGTACGCGGATGCCATCGAATCACGATCTGTACAAAGGTGAAACCAACATGTTGGGCGTTGTATTTTCTTGTTCTAGCATCATGGCATTAGAAATACCTAACACCTTGGTCGAAATGCTGCCATAAGTACGCGTTCTGACGTATTCGCATATGTCCTGATGAATCTGCAGCTCATCACTTTATGTCATTTTCTCGCACGGTTTGCATGGGATGGAATTGGATGCTTTGATTGCAAACATCCGAAGTATACTTTACCTTCCTACCGCAAAAGACCGATCTACGCAATCCCACTAGCCTCAATCTCAGCAATCATTCCTCGCTTCACCGGCCTCCACCCGAGCCCCTTTTGCGTCTTCGCGCTCGAAAAAAGCGATTGTCAATTACGATCACATGCGCCGCACATATTGTCTTCGCTGCCTCCTCCAGCGTCTTGCTCTCCGCAGGCACGCCCATTCTCCCCGCGGTGACCTCAGCCCACTCTTCATCTTCACTCCCTCCGCCGCAACACCATGATATGCTGCTCCAGCCTTTCCTTTCTCAAGACAAAGGCGAAAAAGCACAGTGGCGTCTTGACGGTTCATGGCAGGCCAGCGTGTCTGTCCATCTCGGGCGTAGCCGGAGAACCCATTGTCACGGGCAGACTGCTTGAAGAGGTTGAGGAACCCACCCGAACCAGCTTCATGAACCGTCGGCGAGAGTCGAACGACCATTCCACAGATATCTTGCTTCTTACTCGACTTACACACCAAGTCCGCATTTCGGTGACGCATAGCAAAAGGCGAAGCACGATCCACATCCATGTCCTCCATGGCCAGTACTCCATGTGGGAGCCTTAGTGTATCGCTGGCTACGACAAGAGCTTTGCCCGTGCCTGCAAGAACTTCGCCTAGGGAGCTGATGGCGGAGCGGTGCGGTCGGCCTCGCACGCTTTGACGTAGCTGTCTATGCCAGAGAAGTCGTGGACGAAATGCCTAATATTCTCTTTCAGCCGTAGTGCGTTGACATTTGGATGCCAAAAATGCCTAAAAGAGAATATGCTCGATCCGCACGCCTTCTGGTGGTTCGGCTCGCTGCCCACGACATTCGCTGCGCTATGTTGTAGCTTGCGAGACGTACAGGATAAACCTCGTAACCATCTTTTTCGTTCTGGCGCCTTTCACGTCGACGCGATGGCACACGAATCTTTCGCGCAGATACAACTTCCGCCTCCGAAGAAGGGCTGATGATCACTTGTCCACGTACTCAAAACTACGTGAAATCGATATCGATATCTATCATGCATGGCACCAGCCGAATCCTCCTCCGACACTGGGGTATCAACATTGCAGCACGATGCGGGAGCGTGCCCGAAACAGAGTCCATCCTCCATCATCCTGTACAAAAGAGAGCTTATATCGTCATCATATCCCTCCCTTCTCCATCTGTGCTTTGCATCTTTGGCCCACACACTCTTCATTCCAGTATTGGACTCGGCAAGCTCGGCTCACTCCTGCAGGTGGAGCTCCTCAAGCGCAAAGCCGCGGGCCGTGTCTTCGGCACAACGATGCAATCACCGGCACCACTCTACGATACTGGAGGATCACCGCTGTTGCTGCGAGAACCGAATTTGCTTCCAGAGCTACTACCCGGC
This sequence comes from Passalora sequoiae, assembly GCA_013248845.1. Lineage (NCBI taxonomy): Eukaryota > Fungi > Ascomycota > Dothideomycetes > Mycosphaerellales > Mycosphaerellaceae > Passalora > Passalora sequoiae. The sequence continues at coordinate 110,945 of WSQC01000011.1, read as the reverse complement.
GCCTTGAGACCTTGATTCATGAAGCCGAACCAGCTACCTCGATTGCTCTGCTTCTTCGCCGCGTCCTCGTCAGCGGCTTCTTGGACAAGACGCAACGGACGTGGCTTGGAGCCCATCATGATGGCACCACTGGGAGCCCTGTTGTCCTTATCGCCTGAAGACGTGGTGCTTTGTGGTGGCGAAGATGGGTTGGAGCGCTCGGAAGCAATGCCGCCCGCTTGGGTATCATCGAGATTGTCGAAGGCGCCGCCTGCAATACTCGACTGAATACTATTGCGATTGCTGCGAGCTTCACTCATCTTGCTGTCCCGTTGCGGTTGACCATTTTCCTTCTGATCATGGTCCTCCGATATTGTTGGCACTTGTGAATTTGACGACGATAATGCTCGCAGATTGCCACCAAAGAAAGAGTTGCGGTTACCGACGCCCGTCGGCGAGCCGAGGGTTGGACTCAGTGGTCCTGGTTGTGGACCACGATACATACTCGTCACCACGTTCGCGGCCGCCCACTCGGAATTGGCTCGCCTGTGGCTACTATTGCCGCGTCGTGAGTTCGACCGACCGATTGGTACTCGTGGTGCAGTCGCGGGGTCTTCTGTCCTAGGTATCTCTACACTGGGCGTCTGCAATGATGTGTCCAGTAGGTCTGGGTTGACACTCTGCGACAGCGGCCGTGGTTTCGACTTGCCGCCCATGACACTCTTGGCTCTTTGTAGCAGACTAGGCTGTTCGTCTTTGGATGGTGGAGGAGGCGGTAGGTCTTTGTCGGTATCGGGATGGCCTCTGCTTGCGGCATTGGGTCCCGCCATCAGATCCGGTGTGTTGTCAAGAATGGCCTCGAACTGTTCATGTTGCAGGAGGCGCGAGATGATATTGTTAATATACAACGTCAACGCCTTGTTTTGGTCGTTCAAACTATGGACTTCGGCCTGCAGGCGTTTAGAGTGATCCGAGCCGTCGTCGCCTTCACTGTCGGCATGAGCATCAAGTTCGTCTGCTAAACTCTTTCCGCCCTCGCTGACGTCGGAGGTTTCTTGCCTGCGCGATGGTGGCCGCGAGGCAATGTTGGAGGGTGGCTTCAGGTGAAAGTCGCCGCTGAGCGTCTTCTCCATGAGCATCGTCGATAGACTTTCGTTCTCCTCCATCAGCCGGCCATTCTGCATCTTGGTCTCGTAGACCTCGGTTTGGAGACGTTGCAGTCGGCCACCGCCCATGTTTTCCGCCTCGACCAATTTCATCTCCGCTTCTGCCAGTTCGAGGCGTAAGGACTCGATGATTTTATCCTTTTGCATGACCAGTTTGGAATTGCTTCGTGAGGTAGAGTCGCTTCTAGAGATTGCCGGTGGGGCGAACTGTCTGTCTGAGCGATCGGCATTTGGCGACGGATTGCTGCTTCTGCCCTGGCTGGACTGTCTTGACACCATGGGTCGCCGATCATCCTCGACACCGGCACGAAGCTCTTTCTGTGCCAGAGTCTCCTTCATGCGCTGCATGGCGTGTTGCATCTCCTCCTCACGTGCCATGGCTTCCTCCTTTTCTTTGTTCGCGGCTGCCTTCTCGGATTCGTAAATCTGCTCCATCTCCCTCCTTGCGCGCAAACTGTCCTTCTTCTCATTCTCGAGTTCTTCGTTGCGTTCGATGGCTTCGTGCACTTTTTCCTCGAGCATGCCTTGTTCCTTGAGTGCTTCGTCAAGCTTGACTTGCAGCACTGCGGCCTGCTTCTGCGCTTCTTGATGCGCCAGTTCCGCTTCGTTCAGCCTCTGCTGTAGCTCTTCCATCTTAGCTGCCATCTCGGCTCTGGCGTCCTCTTCTGCCGGGTCGGGAGTGACAGTCTGTCTCCTTCCCGCAGCGGCAGCAGATCGCGGCGGCAAGGGAGTTCCGCGTTTGGACTGAGTACGAGTGAGGCCGTTAGTGGCAGCCGTAGTAGCACTGCCCGTGGTCGTCATCCTCGATGGACTGCGAGACGGGGCTCCTGGTGTGTTGTTTGTGGTGGGCGTGCGTCGACCAGCAGCACCAGCGGGCGCGCCTCTTCTGTTGGGAGTCGAGGCAGCAGACATTGTCGTTTAACTCGTCTTATCGCAGAGCCATATGTAAAGCTGGCGCTATTCTGAGGGAAGGGGGAATGTTTCGGAGGATGCGATGTGGCCGTGTTGGGTGATAGTCGGCGAAGGAACGATTCGCAGCTGACAGGCAGAGCTGGATCACTGACGAGTGATGGATCGCTTGGAGAGGCCGTATTGTTATTGTTATTGTTATGGTTATGGTTATGGCGGAAGCATACGCGCGAGAGACAGAAGAAGGAGGAGGAGGAGGAGAAGAAGAAGAAGAAGAAGAAGACGGTGAGTGTTAGTATTGCTAGGTAGTGTTTCTATTGATGGGCAAATTACGCTGGCCTGTTCGCAGCGACCGTCTCTCTCTCTCTCCCTCTCTCCCTCTCTCCACATGCACACCTGCGCGACGGACATGGGCTGATGGGGGGACGTGGGTTGCCGTGTCACCCAGCAACGTTTCGCAACCACGTCATTCAATGTTGGCGACTCAGGAGCGTGCAGGATGTGTGTTGATTTGGTGATTTGTCGTGAGTAAAGACTGCTACTCTCTACACATACGTTGCGCTTAGTATCGTTACTATCGTAGTCTGCTGCGCATTTATTATTCCATATATCTATGTCTACAAGCCACATGCATCGTGTGTTCAAGCCACAGGGACCATCTAGCCATCCTCACCCCTACATGTACTTTATCTCATCACGTGCCCCCTCGGAAGAGCGGGGATGCAGGGACAGGTACATGTAGGTGTAGTCCATCCGGCATGAATGTTCGATGTAGTGAGGTAGTCTACCTCAAGCTGGGCACATGTAATAACCTGGTTGGAGACATGGTTGTGACTGCGCGTCACAGGCAGAAGCTGATGAAGCTACATACTAGTAGGACATGCCTTGCTGCATGCGGCATGCGTCGAGTGTATTGTCTCCATATTCTTGTGCCCGAGCACAATTTTTGAAAAAGGGGGAACGATAAGTAGAACGTACATACAGCAAGGCCATCTCTATGTCTTCATCTTATCGAGCAACGCTCCCGCTGCCGCTCCCGCTCCCGCTCCCGCTCCCGCTTCCCAGCGCATGCTCACGTGACGCCGCGCCTAGGACATAAAGTTGTGCATCATCGTGTATGGCTGCTAGGTAGCGCGAATGGCCTGAGTCAAGATCCATCTTTCCATCGATTCACTGGAGAACATGGAACTTCTATATCGATAACGCGAAACTTGTGTGCAGTGCCCGCCTTCACCACTGAGCCCAACGTCGTAGTACCACCGCCATCATGGCTGACCTCCGGCGATATGTGTCGGATCACTTGCTCAAGCTGGTTGGCGGCAGTGAGGATATGATGGTCGATTTTGTGCTGTCTACCGCCAAATCTGCCAAGTCTGCCGTCTCTCTGCAAGACAAATTGTCGACCATGCTGGACTCGGATGACACAGAGCTCAAAAGGTTCAGTGCCGATTTATATGCACGTCTTGCAGCTCCAGCTTCAAATGGCACACCTGTGCCGAGGCGAGAAAAGCCGAAAGAGGCCAGGAAGAAATATGCACTGATTGATATGGAAGTCGACGAAGAGAAAGCGCCGGCTCCAAAGAAGGAAGAAAGAAGTCGCGCTCCGGATAAGGATCGCAAGTCAAGACATAGGTCCGATCGTCAAGAGCGAAGATCGAGGAGTAGAGAAAGGCACAGCAAGAAGTCTACACGCCGCCGTGACGGCGACTTTGACGATCGATGGGGTGATGCCGCATCCGAAGAGGAAGAGGAGGAGTTCCCGTCGCCACCAGCGAAGCGGGCGAGGTTCCACAACGACCCTTCGCCTGCGCCCGAGGAAGACGAGCCGGAAGAGGACGAAGAAGAAAGAGATCGTAAAGAACGAAAGGCATTCGAGGAGCGGCTGAAGAGAAAGGATGCTGGATCCACGAAGAAGATTGTAGAAGATCGATCTTCCAAGCGCGAGGAGAAAGACGCCGAACGACGAGCTCAAGCTGGGAAGCTTACTGCTGAGGAAATGAAGGCTTTACGACTGCGCTCACGTCAAGACTACCTGAAAAAGCGGTCTGCTCAGGAACTGGCCTTGCTGCGACGGCAAGTTGCGGATGAAGAAGAGGAAGAACGGAATAACCCAACCTTGACGCAAGCGGAGAAGGATGAGTTCGCACGAAACAGGGAGGCATTGCGACTCGCTGAGGAGCGAGAGGGCATTGATGACCATTTCGACGGATACGCGATGCTGGAGGACTACATCACAGAGAAGGGAAAGATGGACATGAAGCGAAAAACAGATGCGCTTTACAGCCGTTATGTAGATCGAGACGCCCAGGGCCGAGAACGATACGTGACAGAGCACGAGGAGTGGGAACAAGAACAGCTGGCAAAGACAAAGGCGCAGATCGTCGTTGCCGATCGCGCGAACGAGCAGGAATACGAGTACGTTTTCGACGAGGAGCAGCAACTGAAATGGGTTACAGATGCTGCGATGAAGGGTGGCATGAGCGAAATGAAATCGGCGGAAGAACGGTTGATGGCACAACAGCTCCTTGCAGCAGAGCGGAAGGCGAAAACCATCGAGGAGAAGCGGAAAACACTCCCTGTCTACCAATATCGGCAACAGTTCTTGGATGCCGTCAGGGAGTACCAAATTCTCATCATCGTCGGTGAAACAGGCAGTGGAAAGACTACTCAACTGCCTCAGTATCTGTACGAAGACGGCTATGCCAAGAACGGCATGAAGATCGGTTGTACTCAGCCACGTCGTGTTGCCGCCATGAGTGTGGCAGCTCGTGTAGCCGAAGAAGTTGGCGTGAAGCTTGGCAACGAAGTTGGTTATGCGATTCGTTTCGAAGATGCAACAACGGACAAGACAGCGCTCAAGTACATGACAGACGGTATGCTTCTGCGGGAGTTCTTGACAGAACCTGACCTGGGTGGCTACAGTGCAATGATGATTGATGAAGCCCATGAACGTACGCTACATACAGACATTCTTTTTGGACTCATCAAAGACATTGCGCGAGGTCGTCCAGATCTCAAATTGCTCATATCCTCGGCTACACTAGACGCGCAAAAGTTCTCAGAGTTCTTCGATGATGCTCCCATCCTGAATATTCCAGGCCGTACCTACGATGTGGAAATGAACTACTCGTTGCAACCAGAAGCGAATTATCTTTCTGCAGCGATCACGACAGTGTTTCAGATCCATCTGTCACAGCCTATGCCCGGTGATATCCTTGTATTCTTGACGGGTCAAGATGAGATCGAGCAGGCTGAGCAGTCGTTACAGGAAACAGCACGAAAGCTGGGACAAGCAGCGCCGGAGCTCATGATCTGCCCTATTTACGCCAATTTACCGACAGATCTGCAGCAAAAGATCTTCGATCCCACGCCGCCAAAGGTGCGCAAAGTCGTCTTAGCGACAAACATCGCAGAGACGAGTCTGACGATCGACAACATTGTATATGTTATCGACCCTGGCTATGTGAAGGAGAACCGATACACACCTGCCACAAACATGGAATCCCTGGTTGCAGTGCCCATATCGCGTGCCTCCGCCAACCAAAGAGCTGGACGTGCCGGACGTACTCAGCCTGGCAAGTGCTTCAGACTTTATACGAAGTGGGCATATTATAACGACTTGCCCGAGAGCACTACGCCTGAAATCCAGCGTACCAACCTGAATAGCATCGTGCTGATGCTCAAATCTCTAGGGATCAACGACCTGATCAACTTCGACTTCATGGACCCGCCTGCACCTGACATGCTGATCCGCTCGCTCGAACAGCTATACGCGCTTGGCGCCTTGAATGACAAGGGCGAGCTCACAAAAGTCGGTCGCCAAATGGCAGAATTCCCCACAGACCCAATGCTCGCCAAAGCCGTCCTACAAGCCGACAAAGAAGGCTGTGTCGAAGAGATTCTCTCCATAATCGCCATGCTCGGCGAAGCCAGTGCCATGTTCTACAGGCCCAAGGACAAGAAACTCCAAGCCGATGCCGCACGAGCCCGCTTCACGGTCAAGGAAGGTGGCGACCATCTCACTTACCTCAATATCTGGAACCAGTGGGTCGACTCCGACTTCAGCTACGTCTGGGCCCGCGAAAACTTCCTTCAGCAACGCTCCTTGACCCGCGCCCGCGACGTCCGGGATCAGCTCGCCAAGCTCTGCGATCGCGTCGAGGTCACGCTCTCTACTTGTGGAGCTTCCAATCTACCTCCCATCCAGAAATCTATCACTGCGGGCTTCTTCCCGAACGCGGCACGACTCCAGAGAGGCGGTGATAGTTATCGGACTGTGAAGAATAATATGACTGTTCATATTCATCCTAGTAGTGTGCTCATGGACGTCAGACCGAAGTGGGTCATATTCTATGAGCTTGTGCTTACGAGTAAGGAGTTTATGAGGAGTGTTATGCCGATGCAGCCGGAGTGGCTTACGGAGATGGCGCCGCATTATTATAAGCCTAAGGATGTAGAGGCTTTGGGGATTGATAAGGCGTTGCCGAAGATGAGGTCGTAGTGTGGGTTGGCGATGTCAGGCACCAGCGGGTGCAGATTCAGATAGGGAGATCAGATGTCGAAACGACTATTTCCTGAGACGCCGCTGTATTTCTCGGCAATGTGGTTTCCCTGTAATATACTCCTACGCTTTCGGCATCATGCATCTGAGATTGATGACGCATACTTGCGAAAGTACAATGCGGACTCGGACCCCAAGCCCCAGTTTTCATCAAGCAGTGTATCCAAAAGCTCGATGGTGAACTCATGGGATCGCTGCTTCAGCGCCTCGAAGAAGCCTTACCCTCGACACCAGACGACATTTTGATCAGATGTATCTGATGTGTGGCATCGTCCAAACGATCGTGTCGGAACTCTTCGAAACCCATAACCAAGCTCGTGGCGTCCCATGACGTCCCGGTAGCGGTCTCGTTCAAACCATGCTCGCCATCCACCAGTCTCTCCATGACTACCTTGGCGACGTGCAAGCCTGAACGTTCGCAGCAGAATTCGACTTGGGCGTTCCAGATTCTGTGTAATATAGAATTAGCACAAAATCTAATCGCTAAGTTCCCGTCACCTTACGAGGCCATCGTTACCTCCAAAAGAGAATGTCGAACTTACAAGATAGCAGCACAGCCCCAGCTTCCAGGACATTACCGGCTTCAGCCGATGTTCCACCGATGCAGTGTGAAGATCAAACCGGCGAGGTACTAGCTACCTCTCGATGCTGCTGCACCTCTTCTTAATGCAGCCGGAATGAGCAGGCGAATGATATCTTGAAAGGCGGGCCAGAAGTCTTGACAGCAATATCTGGAGAATCGAAGCTCACGCGTCGGTCGGGCAGAGATGCAAGTTTCAAGCTCATTATCCTGATGGAGGTTGCAAGTGTCAGTACCAGTACTGCCACTGGTGTATGTGCTTATCATAAACACGACCGTCCCACAAATGGCCGCCTCGCTGACTGATTTGGACGACGATGAAGCCGGTCATTAGATAGACTCTAGAACGACTCAGAACATGACTTCTTACTCCTTGTAATGCAGCCACATCGTGGTTCAAGCAAAAGCCATGACGCCCGCCAAAGGAACCATTCTTTTCATACACCGGACGTAATGTAACACTCTTACAAACTGCACACGAGCCTCGGTGCATACTGTTCTGTCGTACGACATCATGGGTATCATGTAGGGCATAGCAAGCCCATCAAAACTCACAACCCAACCTTCGTCCTTGCCACACGCTTTTTCTACGAACGAGCCTCCTCAAGTAATCCCATCTGACCACTCTTATCAATACTCGACCTCCCTAAATTCCAAGACCTCCTCCTCCTATGCCCCCTACCACTCCTCACCATCACGAATCCTATCCCCAAAAAGATCCCACTAAGCACCCCGAAGCCCGTAACAGGATGTTTCACAAACGCAAACTCCAACATGAAAATCCCCTTTTTATCCCACCGATGCCAACTACTCTCACCCCCATGCTCCAAGATCGGCGTCACAACCTTGCCCCGCAACATATGCGGCTCCATATTCCCCCTCTCATCCGCCAAAATATACGTCTCGTCCCCAACCCCGTGGCCCTTGCGCCTCTTCCTCTCTTGGCCCGCCTGGTAACTCAACCATGCATCTGAGAAGAATTCACAGCCCGTACTGAACATATTCCCGACGTATGGCAGCGGCCACCACAGATCCCGTTCGGGGGCCCTCTCCAATAAATGCTCGAGGAATCGATGGCCCGGCTGCGCGATGATGAAGGCGTTATTGACACCGGCGGGTGAAGCGCCGGGCGTGAGGAAGGGGAGGTGTGAGAGTGATGTGCCGGGGACGCCGGAGACGAGAGGCGTTTCTAGGGAGGCGTGACAGGTGATGTCGAGGTCGAAGAAGACGCCGCCAAAGTGGTGGAGGAGTGCGTAGCGCAGGATGTTGGCGCGCTGGATGTTCTGAGGGTAAGCTTCGAAGTGAGGCGCGAGGGTAGGGTAGTGCTCGCTCATGAATTGGGACGCGGAGGTATCGTTCCAGAGCTTGTGTTCCCAGTCGGGGTGGAGGGTTTTGCAGCTTTGCATCGCGGGCTCATATTTACTGATGCTGGCGTTCGCGTTGCCTTTGGTGAGGTAGATTTGGTGGATTATTTTTGGAACGGCTTCTGGCTTGAAGGCATTCTTCAGTCCGGGATCGATGTGGCCTGGCTCGTCTGGGTAGCGGAAGAGGATGTTCGGGTTGTTCTTGATGTAGAGCGGGAATGCCCAGTATTGATGTTGCAGCTCGTATAGCACACTGATCTGATGCCGAGCGAGATAAACGGATGCTATTAGCAGCGCGACTGCCAATAATACGTTTCTTGTTGGCATGTCGCAACCAGATGTGCTTGATTAGATATGGTTACTGCGGTGTATGGCAGAAGTGTTGGAGAGAATGCGCCAGTGACCAGAAATGAGAGTAAAGGACGATGAAGCTACACTGAGGCTCGTGCCTGGCGCGCGCTTGGTCGACCTACTTAGCTGCAATTAATTTTGTACTGGAGCATGATGATGATCGATCGCTTCATCGTGCCTTCGGGACACGATCATACAGCGGAAATGTCGGTAGACAAGACATGAGCAGCACATCACATCGCTATGAAGACAGCGCCGCACCACAGCACAGCGCGCTGCCGTCCAACCAGTCAAAGCACGTTGTAGAATGGATCAAAGTATGCCCAAAGTTTGGCCATGGCTGTCTTGCACTGTGATGAGGTGATGTCAGAAACGTGTAAATCCAGCTTGCAGCCCTTTCTTGCTCCGCGGCACATGTGATGCTGGACGGAAGAGCCGGTTAGGCTCGGCATGCTGCTTCCAGCCCACGCCACGCCAGCCTATCCGAGCCCTACACGACGATGCTTCCGCATGCATAATCTTGTTATATAGCAATAGTCAGCACATCAATCGCACGGCTTGAAAGTCTTTCGATACCTGTTCGACGCCTGTCACTCAAACAAGCTGTCGCAGCTGCAACGCACGACCGCGTATGCGCACACGCAATACAACCGTACAGTAACAAGCTGACCCTCTGCTGGTCTCAAAGGAGCCAGCCAGCATCATCAGCAACAACCACGGTATCAGCAGTCGCTCACCTGGCGGCTGCAGTCTCACGTGTCATGCATTCAATGTTCACTGAACATATCTTCTGACGCCAAAGTGCCTGTGCTTTTGCTTTCCACACAGCCATACGCCTTGCTACCGCTGCAGCTCTGATGTCTATCCTAGACTTGCCTGCCCTTGATCATGATTCTCATACCGTCAATCTCAGACCACTGCTCGGTGCACCAATTGCTGACACTTCACACACTTTGCATACAGTGCCCTTGTACTTGGTGTGATACTTTGTGCCATCGTACGGACAGCTGACGCTGGCCTCTCCCGCATATATGGGTGTGTAAGACGCGGCGCAAATCTCGAATTCGCCGAACGTATCGAACTCGATCTCGATAGGGTCTGTCGGCGACCGTTCCGCTGCTGTCTTCAGTTTGCGTGCCTGACGGTACTTAGTCTCACGTATAATGCTAATACATTACTGTCAGTGAACTTACAGTCTCCTTGAATTTCTGATTAGTGCCTTTCTCGATGAGCGTGTTGGCAAAGTTCAGCACGCTTCCAAGTTGCTTGTTCTTGCTCGCAAAGTTCATGGCGGAAAACAATGCAAGTGTCGTGTGCCCAGGTTCCAGGTCGGGTACCGTGAAGTATGCAGACAACTCGAGCGCGCGCTTCTTCTGATCGTCGGAAAATGAGCTGAGATCTTGCTGCGTGCCGACGATCTTCCGTCGCTCAAGCTCAATGGACATGGCCAACACATACTGCGCGGCTTGTTGTACGGCTGCGATCGCTTCATGCGCTTGACCTTGCGACGATACCGCGTTAACCATCAAGAGATGTAATGCCTTCTTGAACGAAACGACGCCATCTTCAAGTTTGTTGGCCTTCATAGCATTCTTTCCAGCAGTGATCTCGCCAGCTTGCACAGAATCGAGGTCGCGAGGAATGAGCGGCAGGACTTTTCTGGAATCGGTTTCGTTGAGCGTCCGTCGAACGTAGTTGACAAGTGGTGGCATGCCAGGATTAGCAGGAAGATACGTTCGTGTCGCCTGCAAAATTTCCATGAATCGATCTTCGAGTGGCTTGAAATTGACAGCACCGACTTGTCTGTTCAGCAGATTCATCGCCGTGTCGAAGCTGCCCGCAGCTGCATGATCCGCCGCGAGTGGAGAATTGCGCGCCCAGAGGTCTGCTTCGCTGCTGCCAGCACCAGCTTCAGCACTTTCGACATTGACAAAGTCGTCCTCAACCTCGGGCACCGAGTCATCTCCCATATCCCAGCCAGCTGCAGCATCGTCCTCGTCTTGATCGTCCAAAGTGCCAGTCGGGGCAACCTCCTCTTCAGCGAGCAGATCTTCTTCGGCATAGCCATTGGTATCTGGAGCAACGGCGTCATCCCCGTCGGCAAGCAATGCCTTCTCGAAAGAGCTAGCGCCAGTAGACTTGGTCGGCCAGTTCGACTTGAACGTAGGTGCAACAGCTTTCGGAGGTGCTGTCGGCTGTCCAATTTGAGGTAGCGTGACTTGATCTTCAGTGAGGCCACTTGCCTCGAGGATAGCTTGGCATTCATCCTCGAGACCATGCGCCTTCGCACTCAGGTAGGCGAGAGGATATTGATCAACCTCTTTGAGCATTTCTATTCGGCTCTGCACATCGCCAAGATAAAGTGAGTTTTGGAAGCGGCTGGTTTGGTCACCTCTGTGCTCCGCGATTTTGGCCATGCGGTTGAGCTTCTCCTGGTCACCAGTAGTAAGGTAGAGGAAGGATAGTTTGTCGAAACTGCGCAGCTTCTGGTATGTCATCTCAACAACTTGGTGGTTGCCGTGAGCCAGTGCCTCAGTGCTCAATCGTTGCCAGAGCTGGGGCCGATCGATTTGTTTAGCCATTTCCACGGCAACATCGAGGTTGCCACACTCAATAGCAAGCTCAAAGCGAGTTTGGGGATCCTGCACGAACTGCAGTGCAATCTCTGGGTAGCCCTTCTTCTGCAAGTACGAGATGATGCTCTGTCCGACCAAGCTTGATGTCTTGATGATGTTTAGCATTTCATCGTAATGCCTCTTGACAAGTGCAAGCTTGAAGCGATATTCAGTCGGGTCAATGGTGAGGATCTTTGGCTTGGCAGCACGGTCAAGACAGTAAACACTCTTGCCCTTGACACGAACAAGGTAGATGACGTGTTCCAGGGTCCGCACGATACCGTTATCACCGTTCATAAGAGCATATTTGATGTGGTTGAGCGTTGAGTACAGAAGTACGCCAGCATCGTCCCAAGCGGCGCTCTTAATCCTGATGGTCTCATGTAGAGTGCTAATCTGCTCGAGCGACTTGTTGACGATTGTGACATTGTGCTTGCTAAGAAGCGCGGCGTGTAGGCCATCAGCCGACCAGACAACATACTTGACACCAGCGACAGCAAGTTCGGCGAGCTGCTTCTTCTGCTGAATATCGTAGAGGTAAACGTGTGTCGGTGTGATTAGGAGAAGGCAGCCCGTTCCACCAAAGACCATGTCAGTGGTGCCGGTGGGAGGCTTGATGGTCTTGGTCGTTGCATTTTGCAGATCTTTGATATCAATCTGGTGGTTTTGCGAGTTGAAGACAGCAAATCGATTTCGTGCAACGAAAACGGCCGCTGAGCCAGTACCGCGGTGTGTGCTTGTTGGCTCGACTGCGCCAGAGGCATCGCGTGGCAAACTCATCATCTCGTAGACGCCTTGTTCGGCGGGTGTGGTGACCAGAATCGAGCGCTCCGCAGGGTTGTACGATAGTGTTCGTGGAGGAACCCAGGCATTGCCTAGCTTCTTGAGCGACAGCATGGAAGGGCTCTCCACATTCTTCGTGAAGTCGTACGAGCGCACGTGCTTTTCTTTCGTGATGTAGAAGAGGTTGTTTTGATATACTGCCGATGCAGGTCGCTCGCGCTCAAGCTTGAAGACCATGACACCATTGTCGTGTCCGGCCGCGAACAGGTTGATTTCAGGATGGGCCGCGATCACCCAGAAGCGGTCGTTCTCCCTCTTAAATGACTGCACCGACGTCCTTCTGTTCAGGTCCCAAACTCGGATCGTCTTGTCCTCTCCGACCGAGAGTATGAGGTCTTGGTGCGGATGAAACAGACATGCAGATGCGTTTTGGAAATGTCCTCGGCAGGTATCCACTTCCCACGCCTTCGTCTCGCTCATCCTCCACAGCTTCACCAAGCGATCGTCACCGGCAGAGACGATCAGTGGCAGTGTAGGGTGGAAGGCGACCCAGTTGACGCCACGATCGTGTCCTTCCAGCACAAATTTTACCACGGCATCAGTATTACCGAACATATCTCCCTGGTTCTGTTGTCGAGCCATTTGGTCCTCGAAGGACATGGATGTAGGCGCCGAGTGCTTTTTGCGCAATCCTGAAATATCCCAAACTCTTACCGACTGGTCGAGGGAAGCCGAGACTACGAGATCCTCCTTGGGGTGGAATTGCGCGCACATGGTGTAGTGGTTGTGTCCAGTCATGGTGCAAACTGGCAAGCGAGTTAGCTGACGCGAGAGCCATGTCCAACAAGTGTCAACGTACTTAGCGACCTATTCTGCCAATTCCATATTCTGATGGTCTGGTCATCGGAGCTAGAGATGATCCATGGTAGCTCGTGGTGGAAGAAGACTGTTCGCACATAGTCCAAATGTCCATTGAGTGTAAAGAGACATCTTCGCGTCTGATACGACCAGACTTTGATCTTGTAGTCGTCTCCTCCTGACACAAACAGAGGCTGTGTCTTGTGGAAGTCAATGCCTCTTACTGGACCATCGTGCTCCTCGAAGCGGTCTATGAGTGTTCCCATGCGATAGTCCCATAGCTGGATGGTCGAAGAATGGAGCGAGACGAGGATCCACGGCCGTTTCGGGTGGAATGCGATCCCTTTGGCGCGCGAGGATTTGCTCTCGAACTTGGTGAGCATCGAGGGGGTTGATGCCATGGTGGGCGGAAGGTGGGAAGGAGCCTCAGCTCCGTACGGATGGGAGTGCACCAGGTGTGGGAATGCCAGACGCGCAGATAGCAGCCGACGATTTGCAAGCAAGCACAGCTGTGCACGATTGAGGGATGTGTATGTGGTTGGTATGTGTGGTAGGGTCCTGCAACGGACGGTAGGTAGCTGCTGCCAGCTGGTCTATGGATTGATTCATCTGATTGGCTTCAGAGCGCGCCAAGGACAACTTTTTGGGAGATGGACCCCGTAAGTTCGAATTGTCGGCCTTGGTGCCTTGGCGCCTTAATGTCTTGGTGCCTTGACGTCTTCGTGCCTGGATGCCTTGGTGCCTTGGTGCCTTGTTTCCTGCCACCATGCACTCACTCACTGCCTGCGCGCGGATGTGAACGAGCCATCGGGCGCTCAAGGGGGAGGAAAGGGGGGAGGGGAGAGGCTCTGCTGCTCAACCTCCCCGTCGTCACTGCATCTCCTTCCACACAAACACCTTTCTGCTACAACATATGCATGTTTACCACAACGTTATCCTATCATTCGCGACACGGCAGTGTTGATGGCACGCATTCGAGTTGTGAAGATGCGCCTGCATGGACCAATGCTATTCGTAGCTGCACCGGCACAGCGTCGTGTCGGAACGTTCGCTGACCAAGGCAGCTCACCAAAGCTATTGCCGATGAAGTCCGGTCGCAGTGGTGGAGTCAGACGTGTTGGATAAAAGTTGCACATACACATACATGTATACTGGAATTCATCCTGTACCTCATTCGCCCCAGCTCGTGTGAGCACTGCGACCGCATTCCACTGCCAGAGACAGCTCACGCTACCAGGCGCTCCCATATCGTAAGCGACCCACGATCTCGCTACCGACGACTAACTATCGCCACTGTGCCAGCGAATACACGCTGTCCGACTGCCAATAGGTGTCTACTCTGCTGCAGGGAGCTACCTGACTTCTCGCCTACTCGCATTGCGCTGCGGCCCAAGCAAGGAGCGCCGCCAGCAACGGCAACGACTATACCAAGTTCCGCTGCTTGCAAACAGTGTGCGCCTCACTTCCCGTCCCCGAGCGTCCCAGTTAAAGCGTCACTCGCTTGATATCATCATCTGCATACGTCCAACCCTCCCGAAGATGCTCCTGCGTAGTCACCGAAGACAGAGTTATATCGTGAAGAGACACCACCGCCCGAACCTGGGTAGCAGGGCCGTGCTATTAGACATCCGCTGAAGAATTGTCGCAAAGCGGCTTGCCGGACGGAGGAGCATAGTGGAATGACAACACCATCACCACCACCACCAATGGCTGGCATGATGGAGACCATGCACTCCACATCTGGCTTCACATCCGAAACTAGTCTGTCGGGCAGACTACGTACACCACCCTACACACCCCATCGAGCGACAAAACGCCGACTGGATCGTGCTGAGTCGCCAGCTTCGACAGTAGGCTCAATACATGCGGCTGATACCAGTAGCCCAGCAAAGAAGGCAGCAAAACGAGCAGCGCCAGACAACATTAAGGTCGAAGAACTAGCGGAAGGTGACGCCGGTTACAGCGCAGACATCGATGTTGCCTATCCGGAGGAAGTAGAAGAGAACGATAGCGACGATAGCGGGTCAGAGCATCTCAGCGACACAGAAGAAGACGACGAATCGGAGGATCTCCCACGAACGTTGTCCAATCTGAATATGGACGAGGAGAAGAAGTTTCATGAAGACCGTGAAGAGAAACGTTCAAAGCGACGAGCTGGCATTCGAAGCTTCAAGAGATCACACAGTCAAAGCACCAAGACCGATGTCTTAGATGCTGCTGGAAGAGCTGCTTGGAGTGATCACGACAGCGACCGAGGCGGACGTCGACAGAGACGCAAGTTGCGAGCGCCTCGAGAGAGCAGTCTCGCTCACGAGATCCCGTTGCCCAGCTCTCCTGAAACTGGTGGATACATAAGTGGAGCTGCAGAGCTTCACGTTGAAGACACGGCTGCAGTACCAACGACCGAAACCGAGGCGATGGACGTCGACGCTAAGGACTAACCGAACATCGTCTGCCAAATATGACTGGACTGCGTCCGATATGAGTAGTTGAGCAAGGAGTCCGATCTTGGTCGATAGGTGATATACTCATGTGGGCCGTCGAGACCGGTAGAGGCACAACTCCATTCGCATGATATTGGACAGCGGATGGTGATGTTCGGTCATCGCGCATGGGAAATGATGATCTTTCTACGCCTAGAGCAGTGGAAAGAGTTGCTGCATCAGCGTAGACAAGAACCAGGATGAGTGGCACATTGCAATTTGTCGATTGCATCCCAAATTTCGTTATAATTTTACTGCTTCGCACAAACGTGCCTCGAAAAGCACGACAAGAAGGATGCATTGGTGTCAACCTCGGAAAGCTTCCTTGCGAACCTCTTACTGTGGCAGATTCTCCTGGCGCCCGCCAATCTCCGCGCCGAAAGATCGAGCTTTAGACGACATCTGTAAGGTCCGTGTTCACTGCTCCAGACTGCTGTTGTATCAAGGGGAGTATGCTACCTTCATAGAACAATATGCTGCGCATATATAGATATATGTGGGCTATCCACAACCAGTCTTACTCTACGTGATTCGTTCTTGTTCATTTTCAGGCATCAATAGCACTACTAATAATGAAAGAAAAATGTGCCTGTACAGGTGTGTGTCAAAGCGAATTTCACCTTATCGGTACAGTGACAGTAGACATTGCCGAATGCAAGGCTTGGTTGAACCCGCTCTTACGCTGCGTGAGTAAGTGCTCCAGTTGAGCTCGAGGTCGAAGCTTCACAGTATGTTGTTGATGAGAGCCACAACATGTTTGTGAAGGCTGTGAAGATGCATGTCATGAGCACGCCTGGCTGCAGGTGGTCAGTTGTTGTCGTCAACGACTAGGTTGGAACGTTTCTCTGCGGCGTACGCTGGCCACTGGAGCAAGGCAATGCTGCACATTGTGGCATCGTGGCAGGAGCGAATGGGCTACATTGTACATTCTCAAGCTTGACAGCGGTCCGATTGATTGTGATTGTGAAGGTGTTTCCCGCTGGCGTCGCTAATTGAGTCACGTCTGTGAGTCTGTTCACAGCCACGCGATTCATGCATTCCAGGCTTAGAGCGGTCAACATTGTACCTCACGCTGCATGCGTATGCGCGGTACCTGATACCTCACGGCAACAGGCGGCGTATGCTGGTATGGATGTGGAGATGCTGGCATCCGGGCAGACAGACATTCGTGACATTAATGCTGTGCCTATGGCGAAGAGTCGATACATGTCACTTGGGGTTCGCCGTGTGTGATGGCCAATAATAATAATAATAATAATCACAATGGTCAGTGGTAGAGATGTGAGCGATGTACCGAAGCATGCAGTCCGTGCAGGCATCGGGTCGCCAAGGACCGAAGGTAGTTCTAGCGAGGGCGAGCACTGGCAGAGGTGTACATACTACTACTAACTAGATACACACGCGTTTGCAGCTCTCCTTTCTCGGAAACCCTCGTCCTCGTCTTCGTCCCCGTCCCCATGCGGCCATGGCAGACGGATAGTGTTTGGCAGGGTCCTGTTTGAGTGACTCGCGGATCAATGAGGTGCCTGGTGCGCTAGCCAATGCGTGGAAGGAACAGGTGCATGGCAGCATGGGTCATGGAAAATTCGGGGACGTATCGGTCATGGTTAAATAACCCTAAGCATCGTCTAATCATCTGTGGTCAATGTGCTCGAGCAGAGTGGTCGCAAATACAAACATCGACCGACGAATGAGCACATTATAATATTCATGTCAGCCATCTGCAAAGGCAGCCCAGGTGGAAAGGCAGTGGAGTGCTCAACGGCTCACCGTTGCTTTGCTCCTCGACAGCCCATCCACCATGGCCACGCCCCGAGTGTCCGAACGTGGAGAGTGAGTACGTTTACATTATTATCCCGGATGGCCATGTTGAAGTGATGCTTCGATTGATCGACTAATTCACCGGCTGCGTATCATCACATTCATTCCCTGTCGGAGATTTGTATTCGTATCGGCCGCAAAGGTGTGCAGAAGACTTGATGGTCAGTGGTAGTAGGAGTAGTAGGAGTAGTAGCAGCAGCATCATCATCATCGACGACAAGGAGGCATGAAAGGCCTACTACTGGGTACATGTAGGTATGGTATATGGTATAGGTAAGGTATTGGAAGAGGACAGCTCAAAAGTCTGGGAGCAGTGACCACCTTTCGGGTGCGGCCCGTCAGGCGGGATCACCACCGCGACGCCTGTGCATCTCTCTGCCCGCATCTATGCGCATCGCATCGCTGCAATTCACCCACCAGAAACCCTTCCTTCACCCTATACTCCCTCCCTCCCTCCCCCTCTATCACATGCATTGAACGCCCCATTACTCTTGCACAGTGGTTGCCCCTTCTGAGATATCGAAGGAGCAAGGGCGCCCGCTATTGTCATGATCGGCTCCATGGGCTGATGTAAGATATCCTGGACCACGAGGGAGAATGACCCTCCGCGGCGGCACCAAAGACAGCACCTCCGACGGACAGCGCCATGATTCTACGGGTGCCGACTCGACGAGAAGCATCGATACCATCAGAGGACCCTTCGCCAGCTTCAGCACGGTGAGAGGTGCACCGTTGAAGCTGCTCACCAAGCGACAGCAGTATGTTTCGCCGTGTGTCACCACGCAACCCGGGTCATCGGAGACGCGCGCGATCCATGACCTTCACACCTCGATGGGATGCATGTTCAGAGAGGCATATGCACGACATTCGCGACGTGTGAAAAAGATCAAGGCAGCATACATGTAAATGCACGTCATCATGCCATGGGAACATGCATCCTGTCAGTCAGTGCTCGTCGCCCCCGCCTCCTCGTCGCCCATCATATTACATACCTGCGAGACATGACAGCTAACCAGAGACCGCTCCTTAGACTCGAACGCCAAAACTCGCAAGACATTTCGCCCAGCACCATCCTTCCCAAACCGACGTCCAACAATGTCCGCTCCACTATTGGTACGCCTGGGGAGGACCGGACGCCGCCTGCGAATCAGAATATACCCGCGATAAATCGACAGCCGCCCACCGCGCATCCCATGGCTTCCTGGAACGGTAACAACAGCAATAAGGACGGCAGCAGCGGCAACGATGGGCCGCCACACATGCCATCCTCCATCTTCGGAGGCAGCTTCTTCAATGACTCCAATGAGGACCTCGGCCAGGTCTCGCCTCGCTTCATGCCGGCCAATGGCGTGGATTTCCCGGGAGACAATGAAGACAGGAGACCCTCTATAGCCAGTGCCACGACAGTATCGTCGACGGGCTCGGCCAAGATGAGCATAAGCGGGCGCGTGCATAAGAAGCTGCAAGGATTCTTTGGCGAAGACGTGCGTGATATGATCACCGATTCTTCGAGGGAGGGCAGTAGTAGGCAGAACTCGGAAACGAGCTCCATACATCATGGACAGTTACCACCCTTTGCGCCAGGAGGGGCGTCGACCAGGAACCGGAACAACTCGATGAACGATGCCATCTTGCGCAGTGGCCCGCCGAGTCCCTCAAGCCATTCGAGGCCGAGAACGCCGGTACTACAACCGAGCAGTGAAGTCACACCATGGGTTTTCCAGGACGCCGAGGTAGGTGGCAACGTCAGGCAGAATAGTTGCGACGGCCAGGTTCGGCGGGGGGGTTCGTTGGTGGGGAGCAACGGCTAACACGCTGCAGAATGCACCTCCTGGGACAAACAACTCATTCTTTCCTGACCAGTCCTACAATGGCCGCGCACCAAAGTCATCGCGCTTGCACCTGCCAGGGCATCGGCACAACCGCAGCTCCGACGAAAAGCACAGCACAGGCTACGGCAACGGTCTGCGACCTTCCACGAGTCGCGATCAGTCCTTCATGCGACGTGGCGATGGTGATCAACGCTCCGCGATGTCGTCGGCGCTCAACCTCAAGGCCACACGCTCGACTAGTCCTGCCCCCAGCGCGCATAGTACTCAAAGTCAGCAAAAGTCGCCAAGTGGTGCTGGCCATAAGCGGTCACTGTTCGATCGCGTCACCGGCCGACACAAAAACGACCGCGCACATCCCGAAACATTACAGTCCAACTCCGTCACGTCGCTGCCAAGTACGAATGTACAACCTCAGATATCGAAGCCACGCACGGATAGCAAAACGGTGGTCAAGGCCAGAGGGAGCAAAGGCGACAACTCGAACACCGCTGCGTCGGCGAAGAAGGAGCATAGCAGACTTCCCTTCAAGAGCAAGAAGACCAGTGACAATCTCTCCGAGGCGAATAAGATCAAAGACCCCAATGCGCCGCACGACCCTGCTGGCGATGCGCTATGGCATCTCGACACCGACATGTCACACATGGAGGGTATCATAGATCACAAACAACCACCCATGACTCCGCCCACGAACGAGATCTATACTGGTTGGCCACCTGAACAGCCCCAACCAGAGCGACAGAGTGGCGAGCAAGGAGCATGGGATGCGCCTGAGAGTTGGGCGGTGAGCAAAGTTGCCGACGAGAACATGCGACGGCTGACCGAACTCGATGAACTGGGTGGTGTAGCGCGGGACGATGATCGAGGTCCGATGTTCTTCATGCGAATATTCCGCGCCGATAGTACCTTCGCCGTGATATCTGCAAGCCTGAACACAACTGCCGCCGACCTTATTTCCATGATGGCGAAGAAAACCTTCCTGCAGGACGAGCTGGACAAATACCAAATCGTGATGCGCAAGCAGGACACCAGTCGACAGCTATCGCCGGGCGAAAGGCCGCTCGTCATGCAAAAGCGATTACTCGAAATGGTTGGCTACCAAGAGACTGACCACCTCGACGAGCTTGGCCGTGAAGATCACGGCTATCTCTGTCGCTTCACCTTTCTGCCATCCAAGATGTCCGGGTATTCAAGTCTAGAACGGGATCCTGGATTCAATAAGATGCAGCGCTTCAACCATATCGACTTATCTGGACGTAATTTAATCACTATACCCATCACTCTCTACCAAAAGGCGACTGAAATCATCACACTGAACCTGTCGCGTAATCTGACGCTGGACGTCCCGAAAGATTTCATCCAGAGCTGTACTCAGCTACGAGAGATCAAGTTCACTAGCAACGAAGCTTGGAGGCTCCCACCGAGTCTGTCACTGGCAAACCGACTTTCGACCCTGGATGTTTCAAACAATAGGCTTGAGCAGTTGGAGCACGCTGAGCTGAACAGACTCTCCGGACTGCTTAGCTTGAAGCTATCGAACAACAAGCTCACTTCAGTGCCGCCATATTTTGGTGCTTTCAGAGCACTACGAAGCCTCAATCTTTCATCGAATTCTTTGGCGGAGTTTCCGCATGCGCTACGAGAGCTGACCACGTTGGTCGATCTTGATATCAGTTTCAACCAAATCTCGACCCTTGGCGACATTTCCACCCTCACGAACCTCGAACGACTATGGGCTACGAACAACAAGCTTAGTGGGCCGTTCGACTCGTCTTTCAGCGCCCTCGAAAGCCTGCGAGAGATTGATGCTCGTTTCAATGCCATCTCTGACATCAGTGTCGTCTCGCAACTCCCGAGGCTAGAAGCCTTGATGCTGGGCCACAATTCCGTTTCACAGTTCGAAGGCTCATTTCACTGCCTCAAGGTACTCTTCCTCAATCACAATCCCGTAACCAACTTCGACTTGAATTCGCCTGTTCCGTCGCTATCTGTGCTGAACTTGGCGTCTGCCAAGTTGTCGCGACTGCCGGATGCGCTATTTATGAAGATGCAGAACCTCACCAAACTCACCATTAGCAAGAACCACTTCGTCTCCTTATCGCCACATTTCGGACTACTTTCGAAGCTCGAGTACCTCAGTATCGCAAAGAACGAGCTCAGCAGGATTCCTGCCGAGATTGGTCGACTTACAGAATTGCGATATCTGGATGTGCGAGAAAACAATTTGGGAATTCTGCCGCCCGAGATCTGGTATGCAAAGCGTCTGGAAACACTCAATGTGTCTTCGAATGTGCTGGCGGATTTTCCAAAGCCAGGTGCTCCTTTACCGCCATTACCAGAAGTCAACCCTTTCACGACGCCGACTGCCATGCCGAATCAGTCGCCAGAGTTCGAAGAACTTGGTAAACTCGAAGATTTCCAACTTCGTCGACCGAGTCAGGCATCCAGTGGCCTCAGCAGTTCCGGCTCGCCATCTGGTCCAGCATCACGAAAGGGATCCGTAGTGTCGTACAACTCAGCCAAGGCACCCAGTGTAGCTCGAACAAGCACTGCGAGCAGTACAGGGACCATTACACCGACAGGTGGCGCACGCAAGGACTCGACATTGTCAGGTAGACTCGCATCGACTTTCTCGACGTCCCTCCGACATCTCTTCTTGGCCGACAACAGACTCGAGGACGACGTGTTCAATGAGCTGGTGCTACTGCCGGAGCTCCGCATCCTCAACATCTCCTACAACCAGCTCTACGACGTACCGCCACGAACAATCAGGAAGTGGACGCATTTGACCGAGCTTTATCTATCCGGCAACGACCTGACCTCGATACCATCGGAAGATCTGGAAGAGGGTTCATCGCTCAAAGTACTCCACCTGAACAACAATAAGTTCCAGGTCTTGCCTGCTGAGCTTGGTAAAGTGCAGAGGCTTGCCATCCTGGATGTTGGTAGCAACTTGCTCAAGTACAACGTTTCCAACTGGCCATATGACTGGAATTGGAATTGGAATCGGCAGCTGCGATACCTGAACTTGTCAGGAAACAAACGTCTAGAGATCAAGCCAAGCTCACAACAAACGAACAACAAAGATCAACGAGACCTAACGGACTTCTCTTCACTGATCAACCTTCGCATCCTAGGATTGATGGATGTCACGCTCACGATACCCTCTGTGCCAGACCAAGCACCCGATCGGCGTGTTCGCCTCGCTGGTTCCGTCATTGGTAATACAATGCCATACGGTATGGCAGATACCCTCGGAAGAAATGAGCACCTATCAACGTTGGACATGGTAGTACCGCGTTTCCGCGGTCACGAAGACGAGGCGCTGATCGGTCTGTTTGATGGGCAATCTTTGTCCTCAGGTGGCAGTAAAGTCGCGAAATACCTCCACGAGAAGTTCAAGCACTACTTCATCGAGGAGCTTGAAAAGATTACCAAGGACGAGACACCACTTGATGCTTTGCGTCGCACGTATCTCGGCCTTAACAAGGAACTGGCCACGGCAGCGAATATAGGCATAGACGCCCGCGAAACCCACAACAACAGTGCCCTCGTACATCGTGGCAGCGTGACTGGGCCCGAGCTTGGTGATGACGACCTCCAATCGGGTAGCACTGCTACAGTCATGTATCTTCGCGGCATGGAGCTGTACATGTCAAACATTGGTGATGCGCAATGTCTGCTGATCCAGTCTGAAGGTGGACACAGAGTCATCACCCGTAAGCACGACCCCGCGGAGGCCAGCGAGCGACAACGCATTCGAGAAGCTGGCGGTTTCGTGTCGAGGCAAGGCAAGCTCAACGATCAACTCGACGTTTCTCGCGCTTTCGGCTACGTCCATCTGACTCCATGCATCATCGCAGCGCCACATGTCAGCAGAATCGACATTCAGGAGCGCGACGAGATGATCCTCCTGGCTTCGCGAGAATTGTGGGACTATCTGACACCAGACTTCGCCGTCGATGTCGCTCGACAGGAGCGAGGCGATCTTATGCGGGCCGCACAGAAGCTGCGTGATCTCGCCATTGCCTTTGGCGCCACGGGCAAGATTATGGTCATGATAGTCGGCGTCAGCGACTTGCGGAAACGCGAGAAGGCACGCTTCAGGACCCATAGCATGAGCATGGGTCCATCGGGCTCGCCGGACGATTACTTCACCACTGTCCGCAAAGCCAAGCGTGGACGAGATGCTGTGGGCGACTCCAAGCTCGCCCGACTTGACCAAGAAGTTGATGCGCCGACGGGTGAGGTCACGCTTGTTTTCACTGATATCAAGAACAGCACGATCTTGTGGGAGACGTATCCCATTGCCATGCAGTCCGCCATCAAGATGCACAACGAAGTCATGCGAAGACACTTGCGAATCATTGGTGGCTACGAAGTCAAGACTGAAGGTGATGCCTTCATGGTCGCCTTTCCCACCGTCACCAGCGCGCTCCTTTGGTGCTTCACAATTCAAAGTCAGCTTCTCGAAGTCCAATGGCCGCAAGAAATCCTCAACAGCGTTCACGGCGAAGAGATGGCCGACGCCGACGGCAATGTCATCTTCCGTGGTCTCAGTGTCCGGATGGGCATCCACTGGGGACGACCCGTCTGCGAAATCGATCCCGTCACCAAGCGAATGGACTACTTCGGGCCCATGGTCAATCGGGCTGCCCGCATCGAGTCCGTCGCTGATGGAGGCCAGATTTGTGTCTCATCAGACTTTATCCAGGAAGTGCAGCGCATGCTGGAGAGTCATATAGAAAGCGATCGGTCCGGATCCACGGGCTCGGAGGATACCCTTGGCGACGATATGCTCAGCCAAACGATCCGTCGCGAACTTCGATCGCTCAGCAGCCAGGGCTTCGAGGTCAAAGATCTGGGCCAGCGGACTCTGAAGGGACTGGAAAACCCGGAATACATCTACCTCATGTATCCGCACTCACTCGCGAGCCGCTTGATCGTCCAGCAGCAAAAGGCCGAGGCCGAATCGCGCGTCGCGCAGGAACAACAGGCGAAGAAAACCCAGAACAGCCAACTCACCATCGACACGGACAATGTCTGGGATCTGTGGAACGTCAGTCTGAGGCTGGAAATGCTGTGTTCGAGTCTGGAGAACACGGGCGCGCAGCATCTCAAAGCTCCGGAAACGGCCTTGTTGGAGAAGATCAAGCATGGAGGTGGAGAAATCACGGATCGGTTCTTGGTCAACTTTGTGGAACATCAGATCAGTAGGATTGAGACTTGTATTACGACTTTGGCGGTGAGGAATATGGTCAGGCCATTCAGGAATGGGATCTTGGAGCAGGCTTGTCCGATGGCGGACATCATCTCTGGGCTTGGGGCGCAGATGGAGGAATTGATGCGGTTGAGAGCGCAAGCGGAAGAGCAGGGCTTTGATATGGCGCCTTCGTGAGCGTAAGCAAGGTATGGACGGGCGGTTTATGTATGCGGTTGTTGGGCTGCGGTGGGACTTCTGTGTTTTGTTATGCCACTTGAGGCTGTTTCTGCATGTTCTGCCCAGCGCGGGAGGCATTGTTGCATGCTTGGCGTTCTGGATGGCGGTTTGCAACGATCAGTGTGGTGGCGGCACAAAGCAACAATTTGATCTTGTATCAGTACATGGGAAGCGGCAAGGGCAGGATGTGACCGCCACTGCGAGAGTGTCAGCTTGTTTGGATATGATGTTATGATGGTCACGATTGGATTGAGTGGGCTTTTCGTTCGAGATGCAATGACATCTAGTACCCTAGCCTAGTCTTCTTGGAAACGGGTCATGCCATGTTATAATTTTTGTTCGTTGTGTACCTCTTGGTCGAGGTTGTGTGAAAGCAGTTGTCATCACCACAAGAGCGCACACTTTTACCTACACTACGGTCTCTTTGACGTGATTAGCACTAGTAGCAGCACGTGTGAGCATGTACAGAGGTGTAGCTAGGACGAGTACCCCTTCGCATGACAGTACTTCGGTTTGTCTCCGGCTAATGCCCACAAACAACTTGGGTTCAGGAGTCGGCAGAAAGCAACAAAGTCAGTCGAGCCTCATGCTTGATGCAATCATAGATTGAGAGCTTCGCGTGATACCTATCAATTACATAGACCAACCCATTATAGACGATAATGTCCGCGACGATGACTGCGGTCTCGTTGATAAAGACATTCCTACATGTATCTTGCAGCGTGATCTTTAGGGTCTTGCCTTCTAGAAGGCTGGGCACCACTGTTTCGCAGGGGAAGAGGACTTTGCCGGGTTTTGCGACATGGTAGGTGAGGATTTTTGGAGACGGTGTCGATGCTGGCGTGCGACAAGGTTGAATGGCGGGCTTCGAACGCGGCGTTGTTAGGAACGAAGATTGTGAGGTCGGCGGTGGTGTCGACTGTGGTCAAGAGCTTTGTCTTGGAGAGGGTGTTTACAGCGGCTGTGAGGCCGGTGTGCTGAGATTCTGAGAGGTATGGTGAGGACTGTGTCGATGTCATGGATGACGATACTGCCTACTGGGTCATCCTGTGAGCTCTGGGTCAGTTGATGACTTCCTTAGGCAAAGGCCTGTCAGACTGGAGAGAAAGTGAACCGACAGGCTTGGTCACAGTCGCGTGCTTCAAGTTACCACAAAGATTCCGGGCATCATGGCCGTGAAGCACGAGTCCGATGTTTTGACCACCGGTGACCTTGGTCATTGACTTGTCGCTGACCTTATAGTTGTGTCCAGTAGGGTTGAGACGAACGCCGGTGTCTTCTTCAAGTCGCTAGACTTGATGATCCTTTGAGAACGTGGTTTGAGAGCAGAACGGCGATGGCACCGGTCTTCTTGCCAGAGACGGCCTGGTGAACTTCTGGCGAAACGGCTTTCAAAGCGCTGTTGGTTGGTACTAAAATTATGATGTCCTTCGATCCCGCTAGAGTGCGAGCAACGTTTGGCACGAGCTGCAGCGCACTCAAAAGGGTGCTGAGATCTTCTTGAGCTTTCAGAGCGGCAATGAGGCCTTGTTGCGCTCGCGCCTGCTGCGTTGAAGCATAAGCCGCCAAGCAAAAGCTGTATAGATCATTAACGTGCACTGTGATTGCTAGCTCGTGCTGGACTACAAGAGATTGAGCAGACAGTTACGAGAGGGCCAAAAGCAGCAGTCAGCCTGTGCGTACTTATACCTCTGGAAACCTACTTCCGCGCAAGGCTCACATCGTTAGTCCTAGACCGAACCTGCAAGCAGCGAATTCTGTTCGATGACTAAGGGAGATGAATACCGCATCTCCAATATCTATGATGCTTGGATCGCCGTATCTCTGCCACACCCATGTGTGAGCTGACTATGTGGTTCTACATCAGGCGGAGAATCCTCGAGTCCTTGTTCTACCATTGATTTATCTCAGATAGCGCGTTCAAGATAGTACCGAGACCAAGAGCGTCGCAACGATGCCGACGGAGCAGACTCCTGTTATCAGCGAGAAACTCCACGTTGCAAAGCCCATCGAGTATTGTATATAGCTGTGCAGCGGTTTGTTGAAAAATCGTCGATGATAGGACTCATAAACATACCTTAGCTGCGCATGCATATAATTACCTTCGAGCCCAAGCTTCCGAAAGTCATGGCCAGATGCCGGACGACAATGCAGCTGTTGACCAATATGTAAAGCTTTTGGAACTCGCGAAGAATATGTACCAGTGGTCTAAGCTGGCGACCCTTGCGATGAAGCACGACTCGCAGTTGAAGGTCGACTCCCCTCGCGCCCGCTGACCGCATCCGTCATGACACTATGGTTTCGATATGAAATTCACGTGGCCAAGCGAACATGATGGATTCTGTTGAATCGTGTCAAGTAAGCACCACGGTTGCATACCTCTACTGATCGTGCTCCATTCGCGTTCGGCAGGTGTGTTATCTCATGTTTGTGAGCTGCCGCAGCTATCTAGATCTTCCCAAGAGGTCTCGAAGCGTGCGTAGCTCGAAAGAAGGCAATGGTATTGGTTCTTTTTCTTGTCGAAGGAGTACGAGTCAGACAAGCGGGTATGAAACTGACAGTAAACAATTTGAGTTGACATGGTCGATCTGCCAGGGCCGGAATCTGCTTCAGCGTGCCAAGAGCCAGTCACTTCATGACGTGAACAGCGAGAAGGACGACATTTCCGAGACAGTCGGGCTTTGGGCGTCATGCTCTGAGAGCTGCACTGTCTCTCTTTGTAAGCGTCGAAAGTCATGGTCTCAGTGAGATCTAATCGCAGAGCCGTAGCGAATAATAGTCAGCATGATCGTGTGGCCTGTCGTGTTAGCGAACACGGTAGACTGGGAGAGAATGCAACCAAGTGTGTCCATCGGGTTCGCCGGTAGCCTGAGATGTCGCGCATCGGCGTACTGCGCTTCAGAAAATGGTACACGCCTCTTCTTCTCCGTCTGATCTTCTGGATATGCTACACTTCAGGGTGGTCGCTGCTAGTGACAAGCTACGCAAAGCACAGCACTGTTGATACCATTTGACACGACAACGATGCGGGTATGCACAAAACATTACTCTCCATCGGAGTCATGCTCGCCGTCATCCTTTGTCGTGTCGCGGCACAACATTGCAAGGCGCTGCAAGTCGAACACCTTCAAGCCGTTGAAACCTTCCTGACTGCTGGTCACAGCAAGCATGGTCTTTGCACTGTCAAACATCATCTCCAAGCTTGCCTTAATCTTCTCGTTGTTCTGTGCCGGACCAGGCACGAGCTCCGTGTCCATCAGTTGTGCACTCAGCAAACCTCCCGCGAAATTGGCAACCTCAACGGACATCCTCGCAATGACTTTTCCTTGGTCGCAGCAGCAGCATGACAATTCAAACTGCACGTCCCGGAAGCGAATCAAGTGCTCCTTCACAATACCTTGACTGATCATCTTCGGAAGGTGAAGCATACCCGTATCTGACCATCGCTCGTGTCCAGCATTGTGTCGATGCGCATAGCGCACGCACCAGTTGGAGCGAACGTCGATCACGATAGGATTGTTTTCGAAGAAGAAGGGAAGCGCTTCGGTGAAAATGGTCGGTACCTTGATGCTAGTGGGTAGCCGCAGATTTGCCAGCGGCGTGGCTGCTTCTGACGAGTACGCTCGAGCATACACGAAATGCCGGATTTCTGCTGGAAGATCTCTGAAACGGAAGATACTTGCTCGAGTGCGAGTGCGCATGCTGTGAGTTGAGGTGTTGGCATGTTTCGTGGTCTTCCGCCTCTTGTTGGAAGAGGCGGACGCGCGTGCCTGTGCTCGTGTCCTCGTCATGCTGATCTTTAGCAACCAGAGTGGCAGTGAGGCTCGAGCATACGATTCAAGTGGGTGACTGGCTTGAGTTGAGTTGTGCTGCAAGTCAATAAACCGAGTCGGTAGAAGATTTATTGTTAGCGCCCAACTCGCGTGGGCAATTACAGTTGCGTGTTTTGAGACATGACTCAGCTGACGCAAGGGAAAAACGGCTGGCAGGAGCGTTGCATGGAGCACTCGAAACACACGCAGAGTCATGTGACTGAAACATGGATAAAGCGACACGCAAGTCTCCGCAGTACTGGGAGCCCGTCACCAACTCTGCGTTTCGCTCATGCTCCAGAATACTCCTCTTCGTTCTACGGATTCCAATCGTCCTCGCCAGCATCAATCGCTTGTGGTTGTGCCGCCGCTGCTGCTAGCCGTGCCCTCAGGCCACTTTTGCCATGCTTTGAGATCGGCTTCTGCACTGGCATGGGCGTCATCGTTACTGGACGTGCTCGCTCCTAGTAGCAGACAAAGTCTGCTTGGCACGTTGCAGCGACGGCCTGTGCCTTGCCGAAAGACAAGCTGTTATAATCTTGACCATGCACTCACTATGCTTGAGAGCATTCTTGGCGCCAGACCGAGGCTGTACCTGAAATAGGGTTTCGTCTTGGGGATGTCCACCTTTCCAGTTGTGTTTCACGTGAGAGGCCATGTTCGATGGCGGATGTTGCAACGAGAGGACGGCACACTCGTAATGTGAAGCGCCGTTCCTGTCATCCTTGAGATGACCTGTACAAAAGTCGAGCTGCCCAAATCGTGCTTTCTCCGTGACAGAATTGCTTGACAGAGCGCTGACGTTGCCAGCAAGGCTAGTCGGTCCAGTGCGATGGCAGCTCTGGCTGCACCTGGCTACATACCCCGATCTCACCTCCCCATGATGAGCGGAAGCGTAGCCGATAAAGGTCGACTTGACCTCAGTGACAAAGGCATCAACGAAGAAGAATACCGGTAGAATCTCTTCGCGCAGCTGCCGGCAGACCCTTCAGGCCGCTGGCGTAATGAAGCATCTGATTCTTTGAACGCGACGCTCAAGTGAAGTGTACGTGTATATCTGGTTCCACACCTCCGCCGGCAATTCGAGAAGGGGGAACACTCTGCGCCTGGAAGGTGAAATCATGGAGTATTCACGGCGAGACCATTTCCGAACGCGCCGTCCAGGATGACTCGCCATCTTTTGCATTCGAACGACCATGTGAAAACTGTCTCAACCATTAGCCGAGCATCAAAGGCCAGATGGTTCACACGCACGCTTCGTCGTCGGTGGTCATGGATTCCGTCTGCATGTATAGTGAGCATCCACAACGGTTGTGCTGGGTCATCTGCAGCGTCCGCGTGCGTTCGCTGTCATGCCGGCATATTGGGCGTTGGTGTAAGTCAGTCAATGTCGCTCTCGAGCTGACTCTTGAGTGTGATACGAGAGTGATACTGGTGCATTGGAGCTATGCTGAAGTGGTTTAGATCTGAGTTCCGTCACGTGGAAGCCGCTGTGAAGGCAGGAACGACCGACACGTTCCGCATCGTCATCTTCTCGTGCCACAACTGGAGCGAGAGTCGAAGAAACTAGGTGTCCGCAGACGACTCAGCATAGCCATATGCGCTTTCACATACCTACCTTGAAGACTGCGCTCATGCGGAGCACATCTCTGCACTCCCCTATCAAGTGGCGCGATCGAATGTGCTGTACACGAGATACCGCTTATACACGCAGCGCAGCCAGAGCGCTAAGCCCACAGCTCTGCTTCGATTCGACCGCTTCAGTCATGATGCGTTTCCTCACCGACGGCTTGCAGACCGAGAGCCTCTGCATCATGTGGCGTGCGAACAGAACTGTCGTGTCAGCCCATGTACCATAGCGCATACGAGGGGCCAGTTCGTCAGATGTGGTGTGTGCACGCAACGAGTAGCGAAGGGAGCACTTCGACGAAGCGTGCTCTCGTCAGCTGACTGGCGTTGACCTCGAACAAGATCTAAATGTTACTTCTATTCTACCGTAGCTAGCAGCTCGCAAGTTGAGAGGCCAGGCGTATCTGACCAGCCTATGGACCGGTAGAGGCTCATGCACACCTCTACTAGGATGGCTAGGTGCGTGTCCGCATTGACAGACGATCCCTTTCAACTTCGTAGTGGTAGCGCAGGGCGAGTGACATTGCGAGTGAATGGTTCCAGACTTGTACGCGCCTGAAACAGTGGTCGCGTTCAGAGGAGCGCACCTTTCGTGTGATGCTCGCGTTGTTCTTGTTGCGAAATGCGTGAGTTGTAGATAGTGCAAAAGATCCAGCCTCGCTACACGGATGCATTGATACCGTTGACCAACTTCTTTCCCCCACACATGCGAGCTCCGTACGTTTCCGATGACGTTTGAGGTAGTGTGTGCTGGGATACTATTGACGCATTGCCTGGTTGGGGTGGACAGTGGTATCGTGATCGCTGCTTGCGGTCATGTAACTGCTGGGATGAAACATGTCGTGCGCCGTTGAGCTGACGTCTCCACGTCTGCAAGACGAAGAGGCGTACAGCTGACGGATATGTGGCTCGCAACCGTGATGTGTCGCCGCTGGAGGATTGCTATTGTTGCCTTGGACCTCGGGTGTCTTCACAATCGATGCTGCGCCATAGAATGACCAGTCAGCAGCTTGCGGCACTGCCCATGGGTAACAAATAATATCCGCTGGCACGACGCGCAGATCTGATGCAAGCTGCACGCGGGCGGGAGCTCATCTCCCCTGCACGTGGTGGTAGCGGCCCCCATGTAGTGTTAGCGAAGGCATGCTAGCGTACCACAAGGCGGTTGCCGAAGAAGTCTTGGTCGAGCGGAATTGCCTCCACAATCAGTCGTGCTCATCTCGCTAGAGC
The DNA here is from genome assembly GCA_013248845.1 of Passalora sequoiae. Classification (NCBI taxonomy): domain Eukaryota; kingdom Fungi; phylum Ascomycota; class Dothideomycetes; order Mycosphaerellales; family Mycosphaerellaceae; genus Passalora; species Passalora sequoiae. The sequence goes on along the minus strand of WSQC01000011.1, from coordinate 79,535 downwards.
ACGACGGCGGTACAACAGTTTCCACCCGCGACCAATTGTGGAAATATATCATCGCACGTCGCTCTTCTCAATCAAACTTGCGGCGGTTGCGCTGCATCGGCGTTGCATGGCCGTGATGAGTCTTGTCTGTCACGGCACGGAGAGGATCATCATCATCATCAAACGGGCGAGGAGCACTCGTTCGTACGTACGTTTGACGACGGCCGGGAAGCAACGGCGGCGGGCAGGCGACACACGCGTGCACAACAGAGGAGATTGAGATTGCTCGGAGGGCAGTCAGTAGTCATGGACCACGATCAGGCTCAGGAAAGGGCTGGGGCGGCACGGAGAGGAGAAGATTGAAGGCCAAGAGGGATGGATGACACAGGTGAAGGGAACTGATGGTCGATGAGCAAGATGAACTGGTTTCCGACGCCGATTTGCTGTGCCGGTCCAGGCAGATATGTGAGCATTTTAATAGCAAGCAGTGGTGCTTACGGCCAATGGCAACGAGTCGAGGGTTGTTTCAGCCTCTGGATGGATGCGCACAGCGTGAACAGCGTGGAGCGGGATCCTGGGTGGTAGTTGGTCCCCACGGTCCCGTTCCCAGCAGTTATTGTTGTTATTATGATTGTTGTTATGATTTGAGATGCAGCTCGGCAGGCGGGCGGGCTGTCTGTCTGGACGCTCAGGTGGTGTTACAGTCGGTATTGCCCCTTTTACCCGCACCTCCAACCTCCACTGGGGGCGCGCCTGCTCGCGTGCGCATGCGCTGGAGGCAGGAGCGTTTGGATGAATCGCAGCTCGTGCAGCGGGTCCTTGCATTTGGGCGCAAGCCACCGTGCGTCTGATCGCCCTGATTGGACGCTCCTTCTATGAGAATAGCTCGTCCACCCAAAGAGCGCCTGCCCGTGATAAAGGCCTCTCTGCACCTTCTTGTTGTTGCTGCTCTTGCTTCCTTCCTTCCTCACTCCTCACCCTCGCTCTCGCCCTCGTTCGAACAGACAAACACCCCAACACTCCGGTTTCCAACCGATTTCACTCGCTTACACCAACGTACGAACGATCCAACGACGAGCTCTTGAGCATAACCCCCACCCCCAGAAACACATCAACTACACACCACTTCAATCATCAACCCACCCCATCTCAATACTCAAGATGCGTTTCGCCGTCGCCGCCGCCATTGCTGGCGCCTCCGTCGCCTCCGCCTCGTGGGCACCCGAGGGTTATGCACCACCGGCCTACTCCCCAGCGGCCAACACCACCTCGCCCACCACCGAGGCGCCAAGCTACGTGACTGAGGTTGTCACCCAGTTCACCACCTACTGCCCCGGTCCCACTCAGATCACCCACGGCGAGATGACCTACACCGTCACCGAGGCCACCACCCTGACCATCACCAACTGCCCATGCACCGTCACCAAGCCCGCGTACACGTCAGTAGTCACCAGCTGCTCTACATGGTACAGTCACAATCTGTATCTCGGGCGCCGCGTCGCACATGTAAGCTGACCTTCAAACAGTAGCCCAGCTGCAACGTACCCAGCCATGGCCTCCAGCGTTCCCAAGGTTGCACCAAGCATGCCAGCGGCTGTCCCATCTTACCCGGCTGCCCCATCTTACCCAGCCGCTCCATCCTACCCAGCTGGCCCAGTCTCCCCACCATACGGTGGCGGCAACGCTACCAAGCCAGCTGTTGGCCCCACCGCACCAGTCAGCTCGATGTCGTCCAGCCCATCTCCACCAGCCTACACGGGTGCCGCCAACAAGGCTTCGTACGGTGTCGCCGGTCTCCTGGCCGCTGCTGGTCTCGTTGCCGCCCTCTAAGGGATCGGCTCCGAAACGTCATGACATGTTTGGCCTTCGGTACCGCACGACTGTCCTCTTATTTCTTGCTGCTTACAGACTCACGGCTTTCCATTCCACGGGCACGACATGATACAGACAGCCTTGGTCATTTTGTACTTTCACATGCAGATCGAAGGCCTTCTCCAGGAAGGCTCATCGAAGCCGATGATCGAGCTGTAGTGAAAGGTTGGGGAACGGTGGCGAAATCATTTTTGTACGGTGTTTTATCGGCTTCTGACTAGCCACGATTGGCGTCAAGGCGTAGCATAGATACCCAGTCCGACCTGACAGTTGACATATGCTACGGCTCTAATGTATAGTAATGCGCCTCGAGAAGACGAGTTTTGACCGGCAATTTCTTCTTCACTCCTCCATTCCCTCCTTGCAATGTCACTCGTGCAGCGCTGTCGAAGTCTTTCACGGAGCACCTCAAGATGGCGTGTGCTTCTCGTTACTTGACCCCATTCAGGTACACGCACGTTGGCGGCATAGTCTTGGGTCTTGCAGGCTCGCCGCCTGACGTTGTGTCCTGCGGCAAGTGTGGTTGCAGGCACGCAAGGGATGCTGTCAATACAGATGCAGTCCCACCCTTTCGGAACAAGCAATGGAAAGCTACGGCACAAGAGCACGGGATGAGCTTCGGACAGGGTTTGTTTTACGGATAAAATCATGCGATCGACACGCGACCGAGTGTCGACTACTATAACAGTTCCCGTTACAGCACTACACCTCCTCACCGGCTGCATAAGATTCTCGTTACATGCAGGACAACACTCCTCCGCGTTTCGACACTGATCTCGAGATCCGGACGTTTCAGCGCGTCGCCTCCTCCCTCATCCATGGCTGCAGACCCTTGTTCTGTGCATTTGTGCCCTTGGTACCGCATATGCAGCGACGGCACGTTCCTCTTCTTACCATGCTTTGGCTCTCGTGGCCGCAATGCGTCTCGCATGCTTGGACGCTGCACAGCCTTTTGCTCTCGAGCCCGCTGCACGTGTTTCTCTGTCGTGTCTCGATAAAATGGTTTCGGGCGTCTTTAAATATTAGTCTGTTATCAGAATGGAGCGTTCCCGGCACATCGTTGCCATGACATCGCCATGGCATCCGTCCCGTGCTTCTCCACATACGAGGTCATTGGTTTTCGTCTTCTGGCTGCAGCTGCTACCACTGCGTATCTGTTTCTGCGAATTTGGTGTGATGTTTGGCGTCTGTAGCATGTGTTCGTTGTTCGAACCCTCACCTCTGGTTGTGGTGCCTTCTCGGTGCGCGATGTCGGGGCATTCCCCAATTTCCGGCTGCCAACTTTCTTCCTGTAGAGCACCTTATGCGACGGCGCATGAGCTGTATAGGATATCCGAGTGCTATCTATCGCGGCCGCTTCGTTGCTCCGGTATCCTTGAGCTCGATTATGCTTGTGCTTTGAGCATTCGTGCTCATGGGTTTCCATGTCGTGTTGCGCATTATATTCGCGGCCACTCTCGTTTCTCTGGAAAATGCACATTCACCATCTAGCAATATTCGCAGAGAAATCCAGCTCGACATGAGCATAGTGGCGGGTCAATCAGAGCGACCGAAGACTCTGGTATGGCGATGTCGTCGATCTTGTCTGATGGATCAGTGGGTGGCATGCACGGCGAGGACTTCCGCAAATTGATCTTCGGCTCTGCCAGCGTCTCGACCAGCTTGACCCGATCACTGTCTTCCAGGTCATCTTGCTTCAGCTCCTTCTTGAGCGGACTTCCTCCGTTGACCTTGGTGTGTGGCGTTGGCATTCTCGAACGCTCTGCTTGCTGTCCGAATCTTGGAGGCATCTTCATCTGCATCTTGTCTAGCACTGCTCTGGCTCGGTCGTAATAGACCTCCGCCTCGCGGACGGCACGACGACTCTCTTCGGTCTTCGATAAGTAGTTGATGGTGCGGATCTCCTCCACTTCATCCCTTAGCCGCCTTCTCTCCTTGATCCTGGCGCAAATTGGACATCGGCAGGACAAGTGAAGCTTGATCTCTGTCTTCCCACTGATGCAGGCGACCACCTTTTTGTCTTTCTTTTGGCTCGATCTGGTGCATGTGCCTCGACACGTGCTGAGCACGAAAAGGTCAGCGTGGGCACACGTGTAGTGGAGCTCAAGTGATTTGCACATATTGGTGCTTGTGTGGGTTGAATACTGGTGGCTCGTCGAGATATGAATGATGTGGAATGAGCCAGGGAAGAGTAAAAAGGATTCCATTATGAAGGTATCGTGCGTCGTAGAGATTGTCCTCATATTCCCGAACCCGAGTCACCGCTGAGCATTGCAAGTGCCTCGATGGCCCGAATGTTTTGAGCACACCAAGCCGCCAAGTGCGCACCTTTCCACAACCCACATTCTCCAGCGCTCGAGTCTCATGCTATCGATAGCCGTCCGCATCGATCTGTGCGATCAGCGTAGTACTGTACCGAGTACTGGGACGCGTGAAGTCTTCATGACTTGTCAACATCTAGCCACTGCACCTTTCGATAGTGCACCGTCAATTTAGTATTAGTAGCTATGCTTTCGATAATGCGTGATCGTGATGGCGTTGACGGTCGTCCTACGGGCCTAGCTGGCAAGACTCCACGAAGGCAGTTTGCACGATGTTCTCCAGCTCCATGAGAAATGGCGTTGAGTGAGTGAGTGAGTGAGTGAGTGAGTGAGTGAGAGGAAGTGACAACGACGTCATCACATCTCTGAAACGTGAGACGGCGGCCGCACGTTCCTTTGCCGAGATTGTACCGTGGATGTCTTGCAGCTCGTATGCCATCTGTTGTAGGTAGTAGATATAGAATAATACACACAATACTCATAGCTAATCAACAAGCTAGATAGGGCAGATCAGTACCCTTTAAATGGTATAGTAGATTAAACTGACTAGCTACTAAAACAGATTGATATATCCTATATAAATACTAAGGACTGACTAGTTAGTCTAAGCTAGCTATCTAGTTAGCTAGGTTATATAATATATAATACTCCCCCTTTAGCCTTACTACTATATAGTTAGGCTGATTATGTGCTATAACTACTGATTATGTGCTATAACTACTGATTATATACTATAACTACTAATTATATACTACTTTATTAACTAATTATTAGCTACTCCTCCTTACTTTTCTTATATAAGTAAATATATATAGACCTATTTTATATATAAATTAGGCCTTATTATTCCCCTTTTAGAAGTAATTAGAGCATTCTCTTAGTAAACTATATAACAAACAGCTTAATAAGAAGGCTATATAGTAAGCTTAGACTAGAGTAGCTTATTTATAAGTCTACTTCTATTCTAAAGTAACTCTCTTATTAACACTCTATTTAAATACTACTTCTAACTACAATACTACTATATATAGATATAAGTACTTCCCCTTTTATAATTAAGTAACTACCTACTTATACTAGATAATAGCTTTAGTTCTACTATCTTATAGTAGTAGCTATATAGCTATAGGTAGTAGTCGTAGTAGTAATAGAGGAGGTAGTAAGAAGCTACTAGGCCTATAGGAGAGACTACTTCTAGCTAATTAAGTTACTAACGACTTAGCCTAGCTTATTAAGTTTTATAAGTTATTATATATTAAGTAAGAATTTTCTTTAAAGCTAACTTATAGTAGTTAAGAAGCCTAACTAGCTTAGTTTAAAGGTCCTTCGCCGTATCCGCCGTCTTAGTCTCTCTAGCGTTAACTATAAGGAGTTCCTACTATAGGCCCGCTCTAGTAACTCTATAGTATTCTTTAATAATAAGTTTACTAGTAATTAGGAGCTCTATCTTAAGCGTAAACTACCTCTTAGATAGCTCAATAGGGAGTTTAATATCGGCGCTAGTACTAACTTAAACTACTTACTAGCTACTATAATTAGTACTACTACTAGTAGAGTTACCTATATAGGTAATACCTATAATCCTTATAAGAAGGGAAATAGTCCGTATTCTAAGTATATAACTATAGACTTTAAGGGTAAGACTCTACTAAAGGGTACCTATACTAACTATAGCTATACTAATTAGTATAGTAAGTATAACCTTTCTAGTAAGTTCCTAGCGACCCTAATAATATCTAGGAAGTTTACTAATAAATTAGTAGGTTATATTCCTAAGTATCGTTATTAGAGCTAGAGTAGTCTAAGTAGCTTACTACTACGCTTCCTAGGTAGTATAGCTAGCTCTACTACTCGTAGTAGTCGTAGAGTTAATATCCTAGTTAGTAACCTCGACTAGCGTACCCCTAAGGGTTAGTAGGCTCTTACTAACTAGCTTACTCTTTAGGTAGCTACTACTACTCTCCGTACTTAGTAGGGTCGGGGTACTACTAGTAACTCTATCTTCTTAGAGAAATTAAGCGATACTAATAACTTCTCTAGCTTCTCCGACTAGAGTCTTAATAGGGTTTTAGTAATTAATAGTAAGGTATTAGGGATTTTAGGTATAAGAGACTTATAATATAGTTTTCCTTTATACTTTTAGATATAAGACCCTTATAAGTTACTTTTCTAGTCTAGTATTTAGCTTATATAGTACTATACTGTCTTTTTAGTTAGGTAATAAAGTAGTTCACTTAGGGAGTATTTAAGTAGTTAACCTAGTAGCTCCTAATAATATAATTAGCTATAAAACCTCTTTACTAATCTTATATCTATCCCCTTTAATATAAATAAAATCTTATATAAAGGATTGTAATGTCTAAACTTATATAAAAGAAAATAATAGCTTCTAGAAACTATACTACTCTACTAGATACTATTAGGAGACTTAGGCTTTATAAGCTAGTCTACTAGTTACTTATTAGTAGGAATGTATTTAACTATAATAAGTCCCCTCTTATAGGTATCTCTATAAAAGTAATTCCTAAGTCTAATATACTTAGTTCTTTTATAGTTAGTATAATCCCTAACTAGTTTTATAGCTAACTAATTATCTATAAAGATTTTAAAGGGACTATTCTTCTAGTTAGTTATCTTTCTTATCTTATAGAGTAAGTTCTTTATCTAAAGTACTTCTCTTATATATTTAGTAAGAGTAATATATTCTACTTTAGTACTTAATAGTACTATCTCCTTTTAGAGAGTAGACTTCTAGATAATAGGACCCCTAGCTATCTTAATTAAGAGCCCTAAGGTAGATTTAGCTATAGGATCTCTAGTAAAGTCTAAATCTATATAAATTTCTAGTTTTAGGGATTAGGACTTCCTAAAGATTACGCCTTTATTAATTGTTCTAGTAATATATCTCTATATATACTTTATAGTAGTAATGTATTCTACTAATAGGTTAGCTAGGAATCTAGCTAAGTAGTTAGTAGTATAGGAGATATCTAGCCTAGTTTAGTTTACTAGATACTAGAGTTCCCTAATTATAGTATTAAATAGATTATATTCCTATATTAAGTATATACTATTATTCTTCTTAAATAGGTAGTTAAGTAGGTACTTAACAGTTTTAGATATATTAAGGCTATACTTCTAAAGTTTTTCCTTAGTATAGTAGCTCTAGGAAAGAATAAGGTCTCCCTTCTTATTAGTCTTTAAATATATACCTAGGAAGAGGTTTATTTCTATATTTTTAATAGTATATCTCTTCTTAAGGTTAGAGATAAGTCTATTAATCTTTTAGTCCCTTAGACTAAAGATCTAAAAGTTATTAATATATAGGAGGACTAGGATATCCTCTCCTTAAAAGAGGTAGGTATTAGAGTAGGTTCTCCTAAAGCTAAATAACTCTAGTATATCTTTTATATTATAGTACTAGAGATTAGTAGCTTATTTAAGCCTATATAATCCCTTCTTAATCTCTAGGATAAGATTAGATAAGTTTTTCTTTATAAGCTTAGCTCCCTCTAGTAGTTTAATAAATAGAGGTATATTAATCTTTAGGTTTATAAAAGTAGTTTTAATATTAATCTGTCTTCTCTTCTATCTAAGGACTATATATAGGGCTAGTATAATTCTACTTATAGTAGCTCTTAGGGTAGGAGTAAATATTTCTATATAATCTACTCCTATCTTTTAGGTAAAGCCCTTTACTATCTATCTAGCTCTACGCTTATTAATAGTCCTATTAGGAAGGTACCTATAGTAAAATACCTATTTCCCTAAGAGTAGTTTTCTACCTTTTAGGACTTCCTTTAAGGGGATCTATTTAATATAGTCTATACTTTCTAAGGAGTTAAATTCCTTCCTAATAGCGCTAATCTATTTAGCTCTATTAGGTCTGTTTAATACTTTAGTTAAGGTAGTTAGGTCTTTAAGCTTTTTATAGGTTTCTAAAGTAGTACTAGCCTAGCTAGATTTACGCTAGGGGTTTAATACCTATTTATAGTCTACCCTTATTATACTTCTTAGACTTCTCCTTAATAGTTCTAGAGTAGGGATAGTTACCTTAGGCTATTTCTATATAGGTAAATCTATATTATCTCCTCTCTTCCTTTTACTAGTTATAGGTTTAGGTTAAAATAGAGTTATAAGATTATCTTACTTATTAGGGATAGTTAGTAGCTTACTAGGCTAGGGTTTAGCCTATAGCTCTTATTCTCTAGATTCCTATTAGAAACTAGAAGGTTAGTTTTTATATTATTATTATAGTAGTCCTATTTAGCTACTTATATACTCCCCCTAAAGCTTAGGTAGGTTCTAGGGTAAAGCCTTACCCTTATTAGGGTTATTACTATTCTATTATTATATACCTTAGTATTATATAGATTCTTTAGCTATTTACTAGGTTAGTTAATACGCTTTAGGCTCTTTATAGCCTCCTTATATATACTCTTAGGTATATAGTTCTTCGTTAGTCTCCTTATTAGGGTATATATAAAAATATACTCTACCCTATAAGCTAGTATTAGGGATACCTCCTTCTTTCTCCTCTTTACTTATTACTAGCTAGGAGCTCTAATTTAGCTATCCTTACTACTAAAGTTACTCCCCCTAAGCTCTCTACTACTATAGAGGGAAGGGTATAAACTAATCCTTAAATACGAATTCTTTATAAAAATTTATATAAGGTATAAATATAAATCTATACTTAAAGTTATTAATACTTCTATTCTAGGTAGGCTTCTAAAGTAGATAGTTAGTATTAGAATCTCTATAGAAGCTAATATACTACTATATCTCTAACGTTAGATAGAACTTTTAAGAATTAGGTCTTAGGTCTTTAGTATACTTAAAGGCCTTATAGCTAAACCTCCTTAGGTTACTAAGGTCTACTTCTTCTATACTAATCTCTAGGTCTTCCTAAAAATCCGCTAGGGGAACTTTCTTTATTATTAGATTTAATAACCTATTAGTAATATAGTAAGAATAGTCTATTACTAGAGGCTATAGCTCTCTTACTAGACTAGAGCTATATAGTATAGCTCTAGCTTTATTAGTTAGGACTTTATTACTAGACTCTATAATACTATTCTACTTAGGAGTATAAGGGGCTAATAAGTCCTATCTTATACTACTCTCTTTAGCCTTATACTAAAGGAGTTTATTATTAAACTCCCCTCTATTATCTAAGAACTAGATCTTAGGAATCCTCTTATAATAGTAATATATCTTAGTTATCTATACCTTTAAAGTATGTTTTGCTTTATCTTTAGTAATTAATAGTATAGACTATCTTATCCTTATCTTTATATAGGTAAGTATTATATACTATTTATATATAATCTTCCTAGGGTACTTAGTAATATCCTAGGACATTTTAATTCCTACTAGGTCGATTTCCCCTATTAGATTAACGTAGATTTTATCTAGTACTTTCTATATAGGGCGTCTAGGGGTTCTTAAAACAACTCTTTAAGACCTAGAGAGTTTGTATACTTTATAGTGTCCTAATTCTATAGTATTAACACTATTAAGGCCCTTTATAGCCTTCTTAGTAGTATTTAGGGAGGTACTACTAATATAGCTAAGTCTTTAATACTATAGAACTATATCTAGCCTTAGCTTAGTAAATACTAATACTACTAGCCCTCTTAGTACTAACCTATTAACTTTATCCTTTTAAATATACTTAACTCTAATCTTTTTAAGTATAAGTATATTCTTAATTAGGGTAACTAAGCTAAGTAGCTTATCTATCTAGTATAGGGTATTTAATAGCCTATCTAGGTAAATACTATACTTCTTATATAGAAGCTTAGCTAAGATTAGGGTAGTATTAGAGTTAGGTAAGAGTAGTATATTGTTAAGTATAATTACTATCTTTATCCTAAATCGATTTTAGAACTTAATATATATATCTCCTTCTATACTAAGCTCCTATCTTCTAACTACCTAAGAGAAGCTTTTAGGTCTTAGGTAAGGCCTTACTTTATAAAGCTTAGAAATATTGTTATAAATATAATAGGAAGAGCCTAAGTTATAGATCTTATCTAATAACTTTAGGCTAATTAATATAGTAGTAGAGCTTCCTATAATATATATATCTCTTAGTATAATTACTACTATACCTACTCGTTACTATCTCTAGTTCCTATTAGGGTCCTTAGACTCTATAGAACTATCTTCCTCCTATAAATCTATATTAGATCCTTTTATAGCTATACTAACTTTCTTTCCTCCTTTAGGCTTATTACCTCCTTTAGAGTTCTTACCTTTTCCTTTATTATCCCTTTTTAGCTTTCTTAACTTAGAATACTATTTAAAGTATTTAGCGTTAGTATATCTATAACTATATATAGTATATATATTATCTTTAGTACTAATTACTCTACCTACTAAGTTACTAAGTTAGCGGTTCCTAAGGTATAATAGTATCTATTCTTTCCTAAGAGAGGTGATTATTCTCTCTAGAGTATAATCTTCTAGTAGGTTATTATACCTCTAGGTTCTTAGCTATTTAATATAGTTTAATCCCTTAACAAAATATAACCTATAGAAACCCTCTAGTATCTTAAATTACTTCTTAAGCTAGTTAATAGTCTTTTTAGATAAGCTTAAGGAGATAAATTGTTCTATACTAGTTTTATAGTTATAAACCTATACCTAAAAGTCTTTATAATACTTTTAGGTATTAGGACTGTTTATATTAAGCTTTAGGGAATAGGTTTTTCTTATCTAGGTATATATATAACTATTACTATTAGCTTAAAGCTAGACTTAACACTATTATAGAGTTCTTTAGTAGTCTTATTAGCTCTACTAAAATTAGGCCTAATTAAATTATTAAGCCTTACTTAGATAAGTCTAAAGGCTATTATATTATTTACTTTCTATGTTCTAAATATAGCTTTAAATACTAGGTTTTTAGATACTAAGGAAGCTAATAATACTAATAAGGTAGCCTTAGTAGATAACTTAGTAGATTCTCTATCTAGTATTATAGGGGTACTTACTTTGCCTATATAAAACTTAGGTCTTAGTATAAGTACTAGATCTACCTATTTATTATAAAATATATAACTAAGTAGTCCCTTTTTAAGTAGTACTACTACTAGTATATCTCTCTAAATAAAGAAGTTTATAGGTCCTCTTCTTAGGATTTAGTTATCCTTAGTAGTCTTTACTAGACTATTACTATTCTTAACTTCTATTCTAGGCTAGCTCTTACAATCCTAGACTCTATTATTATAATTAGCTTTAGGTCCTATAGGTATTTTATAATTAATTAGATCCTAGTTAATCTTAGTAGGCCCTAATATAGGAGCTAGGGTTTTTATCTAGAGTAAGCTAATCCTTAATAGAGAATAATATAATCTAGGCTATTTAGGCTATAGTAAAGGAGTAGTACGGGCTTATAACCTATTACAGGTAGTAGATATAGAATAATATATATAATACTTATAGCTAATTAACAAGCTAGATAGGGTAGATTAGTACCCTTTGAATTATATAGTAGATTAAACTAACTAGCTACTAAAACAGATTAATATGTCCTATATAAATACTAAGGACTAACTAGTCAGTCTAAGCCAGCTGTCTAGTTAGCTAGGTTACATAACATACAACACTATCATCTACGCTGTCCTCTACACCATTCATGTTTCTGGCATGAATGACTTGTTTCAGGTAGCAGGATAAGTGATCCGCAAGCAGCCTCAGGCAGTCGAGGACAAAGTGCAAGGGAGGTCGGGTGTGCATCACATTTCACATTTCACATTTCGCATTTCACATTTCACATTTCATAATTTTCGAGCGATTCCTCGTCACATTGTGATCACTGTAACACCGAACGAGTGAAGTCACGGGAATTGGAGATCTAAGCGCGCCGGCACCTTCCCCTGCAAACGGCCAAACGGCCAAACGGTCAGGCAAAGAGAAGCTACGACGACACTCGCGACTGCCTCTTCTTGCTAATATGATTCCATGTCTGCATCCACTCACTTCCCTACGACTTCTTCCTACAGCACACCTCTTCTGAAAAGTCCTTCCACTTGCTTGTCATACTACACAACAGTCAACCTCACCTGGGGCCGTGTCTCTGATCAAGCAGCCACAACCATTGGCGTCCGCTCCTTTGCCTTCATCTAGAAGAAGTGGAGTCCACTATCGGCACAGACTTTGACCGTGTCTTCCTTATCGCTGCAAACGACATCTCACAGAAAGCAGCCCGGGATGCAACGCACGACGACGACCAGCATCGGACCATGCCTGCCTTGAACATGTCCACTTCGCACGCGAGAAGTGCGGAACGGGTGAGTACGATGGTATCGAGCACTGTATCTACAACTGCTTCAAAGCGATCCCCATTTCCTCATCGACACCATCGAACCGGGCAACAGGTGCCCCCAAGCTATGCAGCTTCCACCCCGAGTCACCCTTCACTGAGTCGTCTTGCATTAGCACCATTTCTGAATTTGCTCTACAACAGGCGATCGTGTTGCAGCAGCATAACTTGGCTCCTCTACACGCCCAACAAGACGACTTTCATCGACGCATCCTGGGCACACCGCCATCACCGCCGCCATCACCTCGAACTTCAATGGCAGCATCACCGGACATGACAAATTCAGAGACCAGCTCAGCGACACCGTCGCCAACCCTAGAAAGCACGCTATTTTCTCAAATATCGCCTCCGGCTTATGCCTTGCCAAAGCCGGTCGGCAGAAAGAACTCTACACGCTCACCCACCGTCGCACCGATACCAGAAGACGGTCGGCTAGATGAGTACGAACCGCCAGCGAACCAACTACACGGCAGCGTCTACGACGTCAACCACGAGATCAAGACGACCCTGACCGAACTGCTTAACAGCGCTGCCGTACGCAACGATGGCAAGATGCGACTAGAGATTCAGACTCGGCTCATGGATACCGAAATGCAGCTTAAGCAACAGCGACGACAACGCCAACGACAAAGCTCGTCGCCGCACACACCACCGGTGGTGCTCTCGCCCGCCGAGGATCTTTCCAGACGTGCCAGCCTACCATGATGCCGCTGGCGGCATGTGTCCATCAAAGTGTCCTCTTGTGGACAAATAATTCATCTCACCAGGGATTGATTGCCGTTTAGCGCGGGCGTTGGAAGGCGTTGCTTCATTGTGGTATGATACCGGCGAGCCACCGCAATCTGTGCTATTGTTTGATCCGCCCGATGCGAATTGTGGATGTATCTTAGCAAGCTATCGGTGCAGCTGAGCATGCAATGACCTCAAATCCACACGGTCTTTCACACGCGCTGCTGGTCAATATCAGATATCGCTGACGTGGAACTCCGACCGTAACCCTCTATGCGGTGCAAAGCATGATTCTGTGCGATCCGTTCACTTCTGTTTCAGCCCAGTGGTAAACAAAGGCGACTGCACCAATTGCGACCAGTCGTGAGTCTGCAAACTATTGTCCGTCGATCCTTGTACTGCATCCCGCGCGCGCGGAATCATTTCTGCCTCATATTTACTGACGGCTTCTGCAGTCAGGCCATGTTCTCCGATGTGTCTGGCGAGTAGCGCCACATCGTGGATGGCATTGTTGAGGCCTTGGCCACGGTGCTATGTCGCACGTTAGCACGTACACCTGTACGGGGAGAACGGTGGTGGCAAGACTCCACTGCTGTTCATGCACATGGCTTACAAAAGTCATCGGATGCGCCGCATCACCCACGAGCGTAACAGTCCCATTGTGGTTGTCCCACGGCTCCGGGCTCCAGTACGAGAGACGATTATGCCAGCATTTAGTCCCTTCAGGCACGCTTTGCCAGATATCTCTAATGTCGGGGGAGAAATCGTTTGCTCTCCTTTTCAGATCTGCAAGGATCTTTTCGCCTTGAAGATTTGTCACGTCGTGGTTCTCGGAATCCGATGGGATCCATGACATTATCATCATGAAATTCCAGTCCCCGGGCTCGGAGCCGGCAGGGGCCTCGTGCAGGCCTACCCAGTTGAAGTAGCCCAGTGGGTGGAAGATTACCATGAGGCGGCGGGCGTATTGGCGGAATTTCAGGGCTGCTTCTCGCGGGAGCGTTGCCATGCATACCTGAAAGGCTCTCTGTCAGCTTTCGAGGCTTTTTCTGTGCGTGGTAGTCGAGGCGCGTGTCTTACCGATGCGACCATAGGGAGGTACGTCGGTTCTGCCTTTTCTGGGCCCACGAGAAATTTGCGGATGGGTGAGTGGGCGCCCTCTGCGCCGATGACGAGGTCGCCGGTTTCTGTGGTGCCGTCTTCGAAGTGGGCGGTGGCTTGCTTTCCGTCGGAGTGTACGTCCGTCAGTCGTTTACCATATTGTATGTCGATGCCTTGAGACACGAGTTTCAGAAATCGTCTGCGCGCTAGGCGAATGTTGAAAGGTATGGGCACTGCCTTCAGAAGTTCGCCACTCTCGCCGTTATAGATGGGCATGACTTCATCCTCGCCTGCTCTGTGGTCGTCGACTTGCGCATTTTCGACTTCATTTTGCAGGTGTTCTGGAAGGCATTCTTTCAGTGGGACTTGGGCCCAGTAGATTCCAAAGTTCCAGTCGCGGGGTCTTGCATTGATGGATGAGTCTTGTTCGAAAACCGTCACTTTGCAACCTTGCTGTAGCGGAAGTCAGCCTTGCCGTGGTGATGGTGGTGGTAGTACATTCGGTAAGCTATAATCAATAACGAGGCAACAGACCATTTGCAGTGCTTGGGCGGTCAACAAGCCCGCCGATCCTGGTCACAGCATTGATTAGAGGAGAGCCGACTGGTGGTTGGCATCAGGGTACGGGCGCATACCAGACCCAATCACCAGAATCCTGGGCGCATCTTGCGTCACTACCGGCTGGCCCATGCCGGCGCAGTCTTTTCGACTTGTCGTTTGTGTGAAGTGTATGGGTGTAGCCGTTGTGCTTCTACCGCATAAGGGAGTGAGAAGGAACGTGATACGAAATGTGTGCCTCCTCCAGCTGTCATGTGAAAGATGTGCAAAGCGTGCTTGGTGGCGAGACTTTCAGAGATGATCTTCCACATGACAGACGGGTATAGCAATGATAGCCACGATACCCGTTACGTGCGTGCATGACAAGCGAAAAGTCTGGTGGGAGGGGGTTGAGCAATGAGAGAGCACCCACATGAACCGTCCATATGCAGTCGGCACCGAAAGCGGGAAAGACGAGAGGTGTGATGACTGATGATGAGAGAGAGAGGGAGGGAGGGAGAGAGGGAGAGAGGTAGAGAGAGAGAGAGAGAGCTCGAGAGAAAGATGCCGACGGCTCAGCGGAGCGACCGAGCAAGCTTTTCGCCTTCACACACGCGGAAACGCCCTACTTCGAAACCTCGAATTTATCCTCCTGCCATTGGTCCATTCCTGCTGTTGATCCTCCTCCATATGCACCCGTGGACACCATGTTTCCGTCGTGCTCCCTTCCGAGCATTTCACCACGCGTTCCGACTTCAAAGTTTTTTTTTAATGCTGTTTTGCCATTACTCTTCCGCTTCACAGTATGGCGGCCAGCACCGATAGTGGTAGTGGTGACGGTGGTGATGGTGGTGACGGTGGTGGTGCTGCTGGTGCTGCTGCTGATGGTGGTGCTGGTGCCACTGCCCTTGCTGCCGACTCCGATCCCGCTAGTTCTAGCCAAGCTGGGCCTGAGCGTGTTGGCTCAGTGTCGGAGATTGCGCCCAGTCTGCTGCAGCCATTCGATGCAGACAACGATGACGCTGATTCTGCCTATGGGAGCTCTGAGGCAGGAACCGACACCACGTCGCTCTTTTCTTCAATAGCGAGATTTCGCGAGGAGAATGGTAGAACCTATCATTCCTATGGTATCACCGAGCACTGGGGTCCGAACGACGATAAGGCACAAGATCAGCAAGATCTGTCTCATCATCTGTGGGGTCTGGCGCTGAAAGGACAGCATTTCCTCGCGCCGATAGACCCGCGACAAGTGCTAGACATTGGCACGGGCACGGGCATATGGGCGATTGAGCTAGCAGAGAAGTTGCCAAATGCCATTGTTCATGGCACCGTGAGTGAGAGGCTTTTCTGAATCGCAGCCTGAAATACTGACCGAGAGGGCAGGATTTGAGTCCGATACAGCCGACATGGGTGCCGCCAAACTGTTTCTTTGAGGTCGATGACTACAACATGGACTGGCTC
The DNA here is from genome assembly GCA_013248845.1 of Passalora sequoiae. Taxonomy (NCBI): domain Eukaryota; kingdom Fungi; phylum Ascomycota; class Dothideomycetes; order Mycosphaerellales; family Mycosphaerellaceae; genus Passalora; species Passalora sequoiae. The sequence continues at coordinate 63,203 of WSQC01000011.1, read as the reverse complement.
GACGAGGACAAGTTCGACCTCATCCATGCTCGCGAACTGTTAGGCACGGCGCCAGACTGGCCCGCTCTGTTCCGTAAAGCCTACAAGGCTCTGAGACCTGGTGGATGGTACGAGCAGCATGAACCGAGCTTGTTCTTCACATCAGACGCCGTCAAACTAGAGCAAGACCATCCATTCCGGCAGTGGGGTCACATGATGGTTGAAGCAGGTCACAAAGCGAATGCCCGCTTCGATATTGGCGCTCAGCTCAAGCCGTGGATGGAGGAAGCAGGCTTCGTGAATGTGACGGAGTACAGGATGCCTTGGCTGATAGGCGGATGGGCCAAAGATGAGCATCAACGTGAAGTTGGCCGCTGGAATCAGCTCAGGCTTGACCTGGGTGTGGCCGACTTCTGCTCGAGGCGCTTCACTAATCACATGGGCTTTTCGCCGCAGGAAATCGAGGTATTCTGCGCCAGACTCCGGTCAGCTTTCCGCGACAAGAGTCTCTATGGCTATCAATGGGCGCACTTCGTGTACGGACAGCGCCCAGCTGAATGAGCTCCTAGGGCGCTGAGACTCAACTTTTTTCACTTGCGCCTACAGCACGAGAACCACATTCATTACTCTGATGGCTCTGCCAGCAATGTGCGGCGAGAAAAAGTTGTTCGAGGCAATGCTCTACATGGTCGCGGACACGTGCGTGATGTATGTACCTTGGTATGTAGAAGCACCCGGCCGCTGATGTGCCAGCTCGCGTCACTGGACGCGCGCCCGGAGACAATGGAGGAAAAAGTCGCCAATGCAACGTCGCTAGAGCTACAGGACAAGATATTCACACCGTGCTGATGCTGGAGCATTTGAAGAATAGTCCTAGACAGACGCGCGACTCGGTCGCCCTCCGGGCTGACAGAGAAAGCGGAACGCTCCTCACGAATACACTATTGCACGCGCTCGACCACGCGCCTCCCGCAAAGTAAGGTATGCGTCTTTGGTATAGAAGCAGGACTCATAGTCGCAGAAGAAGAGTGGCTCGGAAGTCGCGGTGCAAACGACAACGCTGAGGCACCGACATAGAAACCTGTTGACTCACTCGCGCAATCACTTTATCAAACAAACATCTGCTTCATTTGCCTCCTTCGTGTTCAGAACATCCGCAACTGTCTCTAATCTTCACACATTATCCAAGCGACTAGTTACCACCACTTCTGCATACAATCCACTTCACAATCGGAGACAAACACCACGACTATGACTTCGTCCTTGCGTGAAGGCAAAGAGACCATGGAGATTTTGCGCGAGCAGATCTTTGGTGAGCATCACTACCACCACCGACTTCTACCAACTACCACGCGACTAACCACTGCCACCACAGCAAACGCGGCCATCGTCTTCTCACCCGTCGTCACCGCCCACCTCGAGACCCACGGCGGCGCCCTAGCATCGCCCAAGGATGTCTTCGACATCGTGATCAACGAGCTAGCCGACGACAACGGCTGCCAAAGTCGCTCCAACTACAAAGCCATTCTCGTCTACGGCACAGGCGTCTATCGCAAGACCGCCGCCACCAGCGCTCCCAAGGCAGGCATGGACGCTGCTCTGGAGTCACTCCTCATCCTGTTGGCCAGCCGGACTGATCCGAAGCGCATGCTGTTTCCGATGCCCGACAAGTTGAAGCTGACAGATGGGGTCGTGGACAAGAAGTTGTCGTTGATGTTGTAAGCGCGCGGCGCAATGGGCTCACCGCCGCCGCATGATGGAGGATCGAGATGGAGCTGAGAGCGCGAGGCGCTTCTTCCCTGGCGCTGCAGTAGTTAGGCTCGACCGCTCGGGCAGACCTCACGTACATTGTCACTACGTCGGGTTACGTGGCGTGCAGCGGCGCGCCGCCAGAGGTCTCACCGTGGCAAAATACTGTTGATGTCAGCGAAATCAAGAGCATTACCAAAGCCCAGCTGATCAGGAAAGAATTCCGCCATTATCTCAGCCCATGATGTGTCATTAAGCAGCGCATCAGTGGAGGCGTAGTCCAATCCCATGTCCGCACCATGCATGACTGCATCAACACTAGGCTGCTCCGGTGTGACTGCGACAGCATCAGTCTGGCTTTGTGGGTCTGGCAATACTTCATTAGCCAACGCAGAATGCGTTGCTTCCGGCGCAGAAGTACCATGCGTAGCGTGAACACCTCGACCTGCCGTACGATGTATTTCCGCGACTTTCCCGGAGAGCCCCATCGGTGGCGTCAGGGGCCAAGCCGCAGCATCGCTCTGATTCGACACACAATTGAATGCGTTCGTGACTGCTCTTTGAGAGACCTCGCTATGCGTCTTCTTCAGCATGGATTCGAGCAGTCTGTGCCCACGCTGTCCGAGAACGCTCTCCTTGGCACTATCGAGCACGGTCATGGCATTATCGATCAATGTCCTGTAGTCTGCCACTTCCGGGTCGTTGGACGAGCGATTTATCATATCTAAGCGCAGGGTGACGGCTGCGCCCGTGGTATGAGCTTGATCATTCCATAACAAAGGTCTGGTTTGGTCTTTCGCGCCGACTTGGACTTCTCGTATAATGACCTTGGCAGCATTGACCGATGCCCATCTGGTGAAGGCATACACTGGGTCGCGCAGACTTTTGCCCAAAAAATGGCGGTGCAAGATGATAGTCTTGTGTGCCGTACAGATACGCGATACGCTGCGAGCCCAGGTCAGCCACGGTGCTGTCTTACCAGAACAGATGGGCTGTGCATCAAGATGTCGAAGTCTGGCATCATGCTTGAGCACCTCTTGATAGCGAGAAGCATCGTCGGTGCAGGCCAGACTGGCAACGTGAAAGTCGACCATCACGGTTGCAACGTCAATGAGGTGGTTCGTGTACTCGACCAGCGCAGCGTCCTCCTGGCATGTGATATCGTACGGTCGGGGCCTTGGCGACTGGAACTGGTTCGGTGGTATTGTGAACATGTCACACGAGCAGATCGAGAACCAGTCTTGTATAGCCAGGTTCCACCATATGCGTCTGCCAGTCTCTCGCTTGGTCAACACCTCTGCTGACACTTCTTCGAGACCTGTGTCGGGTTGCAGCGGTAGTCTCTGAAGTCCCAATGTCTGGGCCACGCGGATACTGCTGCCGAACATAACGAACTGCTGGTTGGAGAGTCCCAAAATATGCGACGAGAATGCCAGTACTTGAATCGTTTGGACCGACCAGACGCTAGGCTTCGAAGCGTATTCGCCGAGCACCAGGCACTCCGTGGCAGCTTCGTGCCATCTTCTGCCTGAGGACGCTTTCTGTTCTTCATTGAAGCCCCAGTCCCTCGCTTGCTCGATAGGTGCACACGTCAGGCTCGTTGTGAGAATGGCGAACAACAATGCACACCACTTCATATCATGGTGCTCGAATTCCACACTCCCATCACCGCGCTCGAGCGCATCTTCGACGTCTTTCCTGAAAGTCGGGCCGTGGACTACGTTATGGCACCACAGCAGGCTCGACTCGTGGTAAGACAGTAGACACCATAGCTTTTGCTTGTCTGGTAGTGATCTTTGAAGGTACAGGACTTCCTGCCGGCGGAAGCGCGCATAGTGGTCCACCTCTCGATGATCGTGGTCGACGCCAAATTGCTGGATGTAGGGATCACTAGCTCGAGTCACGTAACCCTCCTCCGGGAAGACGCTGGTACATCTGTCGCTGATCCATGTCTTTGCATAGTCTTCATTGCGCTCGCTCGCTGGTTTGTCAGACGACTCGGTGCTTCGATGAGCCCAGTCGGTACCGGGACTAGAGTCAGCATGACGACCAGGACCATTGTTCTTCGGATAGCTTCTGTGCACACGCGGATCATATCCACCGGGCCATGTCCGGGTACACTCGTGCCCCTCTCCAGCTTGGACGCATCTCGTACAAGGCTGCTTCTTGTCGCACTTTTGCCTTCGCATCGAACATCGCGTACACGTTTGGCGGGCTCTTGGCATCCTGTCACGTAGCTACACAGCGGTGTACGACTACGTTGGGACGCAACGGGAGCACGATCAGACGGAATAGTTCATGTTTGCATAACTTGTTGGATTGTTCTTGAGCTGGTACGACGATCGTACATCAGCCGAGCAGTCACGCATCCTTCGCGTCTCCTGCCCTGAATTCCAAGCGTCCGTTGTACGAGGCATCGTGATTCGGCCTGCCAGCGTGACACCGTACACTCGTTGGCTAGCAAGATGCTGATGATTGGGACATATCTAATCGTCCAGAGTGAATGGCGATGTGGGCGAAAGAAAGGGGCACCGGTGCCGAAGAAACGAAGAGGAGATGAATTGCCAAGCATCTTGACGAACGGACCGCCGATCGGAGGCCGCATCATTATTGAGCCGTTGATCCACCATCACTACTCTCTGTCGAAGTACATGTATGTTCATCACTGTGAAGCCCGTTCGATATGAGCGTACTGAATAGCGCGAGTCTAGTCGGACTCCCTGCTGAGCTGCGTGTCTCCATCTTTGAGCATGCCCTACTGAACGCCTCGGTCAAGCTACGACATCAGCGAGCACGGGAGCAGAATGAGATCCAAACGCCGTGGTCGTTGCTGCAGATCAATAGGCAGACTCGCTCCGAAGTCTTCCCCATCTTCTACCAAGCGGTCGAGTTTCGCTTCGTCGATGGCTTTTCCGAAGAAAAACTGCGGCAATGGCTTTGCGTCATCGGCGACGAAGCAGTATCGAGCATCAAGAAAGTCATCTTCCACTGCCAAGCCAAATGCTCCATGTACGGATTGACACCAGAGTAAGTCTCGTTCACAGCTTCTGCACACGCCGGTCGAAATCACACGTAACGTGGTCAGCGGACCAACATTCAGCAGCACCGAGCCTTGCATTCGAATAGCTCAGCTGGCTCTAGCAGGAGATCCTCATGCCAAGTGTGGCGTGAATGAGGTCGTCAAAAAGACCTACAAGTCCCTCGATCTGCAAAATCATTGCTCGAATGATGCTCATGGCTGCAGCTCTATGACACTCTGCACTCGTCTTCGTGGCAGAGCTGCTGATCAGCGTTGGGAGAGTGATTACCATTGACAACAGCATATCTCTCATTGTCACTAGCGCTGGTATCAGTCGGCCATATCGCCAGATGCCACGAACCAGCTGAACACGGCCCCTGAACTGGCTTCTGCGCTGACATGTTGTAATCAAGTACCGATTATTGCCACCGCGAGGCATTCCTAGACATGAATCGCGATACATTCAACCGTCTCTTGACACCCGTCCAGTTGCTATGCTCCAACGAGGCCGACGGATGCGGGAGCATTACACTCGCCGAACTTGCACATATCGAGATATGCAGTGCCTGGACAGAGGCTGACCGCAGCTTGGAGTCAAGCGACCTGCTCGCCATCTGGAAAGGGTTGACGATGGACCATAGCGACTCTGCAGCATAGCGGGCGGCAGACCAGAAGCTATTTTGGGTGGTTGGCGCCGTGTCGTAGGCTTCGAGGAACTTAGGGACTTCACAGAGGAAACAGTCTTGCGGCCAGAGTCACTGCACGAATCATCACGGATACTGCGTTGTCCCGAAGCTCGTAGACACAACGCTCGCATTCTTCGCACAAAGGATCGGCCAGAACCCACGAAAGACCTCGTTGTGGCTGGCCTTGGCCTCCTCCCAGCAGTTTTTGCGTGCAAGGACCCCAACACTAGATGCCTGAGGCTGCGAATACCAATGACGGAAACGTGCACGCCCGCCACACCGAGTCTGCTTTCGTGGCCGTCCGTCAGACTTGTTCCTTGTCACAATTCGATATCAGATCTCACGGTGGACGAGTGCACGAGAGTGAGCGAGACAGGCGGACATGATTTCGAAGTTTGTTCAGTTCTTCAAACATTACGGCAAAGACACTACCACTTCAACTGCTTTTCCATCTCAGTCAACATCGAAAGCCTACCTTCGCTTCTCTTGCTTCCCTGCTGCTGCTGCTGCTGCTGCTACTGCCGTCAATGATCCTCAATTCTGAAGCGTTTCATTCCTGCGCTGGCCCGTGCTTACACAAAGTGGTATGTACAATCTGCTGGATTTTGAGTCCTTGACCATCAAGTACTGTAGTGCCTTTGTACAGACCTCCCAAATGTAGCGGCCTAGTCTTCGATGCAGTAATACAAGCGTCGCCTGAACTGAATGTGTAGTAAAACAAGAACTTGTTTCCTTACAGTACTTTCGGCAAAGTATCAAGCTGATGAATGGCGTTGAAAATGGTGGTGTCGATGCCTCACAAACGTTGGGACTCGTGAGGAGACAGACATATGGTGTTGCAATTTGCAAGAATGGCCAGACCGGATGTGCGTTATCGAGTGGTCGGCGTGGATTCGATTGTAAGAGATGCCCGGAGGTCCGTGGTTGGAGGTACCATGCCAGGTCTGTTGATATTCTGGGTATCATAGCCGTCGGCCGGATGTTACTTTTTTTTTTCTATCCGTTTCGCCGCGGTCTGCTCGGTGTGACTCGTACAAAGGACACAATGGAAGGGAATCGGCAAGGAAATGCAGATCGGGAGGAAAGGCCGCCAATGCCACGCCGGGGGCAAAGAGATAGGGCGTCTGGACAGGCTCGCTTGAACGCCGCAAGATGCAAGACAGAAAACTTGCCGAGCCAACAACGCCATCGCTATGCGGTGCAAATGCAAAGGCAAAAGTGGAAAATCGGTGTCGAGACTCAGTAAGATGCCATTCGGCGTTGGAAGGATTGGCCAATGCCCTCGGCGACATCAGCACCGACGGTGAAGGCGCTTTGGCTTCGTGAGCCCATGCCGCGTCCCAATGCCGTAGGTGAGTCTTGCATATCGTCATCGTGATTTTGGCCGAATGCAAATGTTTGGTTGCGGAAGAGTTTTTGGCGCGGATTTTTGACCTTTGCCATTCCGCGTTCGCATGCCTGCTCGTGTCGCTGATCGTTCATTTCGACGTAATTCTGCGGATAGCACCGCGACGGGTGCTCGGTAAAGAATTTGCTGTACCCGCCATCAAGGATGTACATCTCCGGGTAGGACAAGCGGGGGTAATGTTCGGCATTGACCGTGCGATCATGGCTGCGGATGAACTTGGCCGTGAGAGGTGCACGATGAACGGAGTACTCGCAGTGGAAGATGAGCAAGGTGTTAGTCGAAGCAGTGTCCCTGAAGAGCTCGTTGGCCAGTTGCTGCTTATCGTTAAAGTTGACCGCGGAGTTGATATGACCACCGTCATATTCGTACTCGAATCGGCAGTCGACGACAACGACGCGGTCATACTGGTCAGCGAACTTTTGTTCGAGGACGTCTACCATGGTTTCCTGGGTGATGCGAGGCAAGCTGTCAGGCTCTTCGGGCACAATGTGCGGAAGTTTCGGTGTGTGATCGTGCTCGGTGTCCATGACGGAGGAGAGCAAGGTGGACGGCGACTCAAACGTGTCTTGCTCCTCTTTCATGACATCGTCGGGATGCTGAAACATACTCAGCGACCGGCGAATGAGCTTTCTCTGAGGTCGCACGAAGCTGGGCCGCCCGGCCGAAGGCTTCCTGACGTGACTCGCCGATGGCGATCCATTGGTACGATTCGCCTGGCTGAGAGACGTCCTCCTGGGTGGCGGAGGCATTGAGCCGGACGGCCTCACGTCGTCGACGGGCGACTCGGTGAAGGTGTCTAGCAGAGCGGGCGTGGACGAGCTCGCAAGACCATTCGTTGCGACATTGCCGAAGCGAAAGGGCGGCAGCTGTGTCTCGGCACTGGTGGGTCGCTGAGGAATGCTGCTGGATGAGTAACCTTTGGTGCGGGACAGGATGGGACGAGTGCTCGGTCTTCGCCGTCTAGCGGGACATATTGTAAGCAGATGATCGAGACAGCGGGCGATGCGGTCACTTACTCAGGCAGTGGGAGAAAGCTGGGTGGCGCCGGCGGCGCAGCTTCCGGTAGATCGTCTGGCTGTAGCAGATGCGGTGAGATCTGATGCACGTCTTCCTCCGGAGAGCTTTCAGGCGTCGGCGATGGCAGGGTAACTTGGAAGGTCAGTGGGACCTTGTGCGGCAGCGGCGATATGTCCATGGCGTCGCAGTAGGGCGACGACGATGGGATGATGGGCGGTGTGGTGGCAGGCTCGATCTCGATCGGTGGGGTGTCTGTTCGTGATTGCCCATGTCAGCGATAGTGTGGAAGCAGCACACGACTGCAGTGCATTGATTGCACTTGCGAGCCAGCGACTTCGTTTGCATTCTTGCCTACGTACCGACATTTTCGCGCGGCTTGAAGAGATCCTGGGTGAACAAAGACCTCCGCGGTGTGGGTGCTGCCGGGCTGTGAAGAGAGATTGTGAGTGTGGCTCGTCATGCAGAGGCGAGGAATGTGGATCACCTTTTATCGATGTGAAAGTTTGCGTCTAGATCGGCCGTCAGGCTCGCAGTCGGAGATGAGCCACGCACGGGACGCAGCGAGAAGTAATCCTGACGCCGGGACTTGTGATGGTGGTGCTGCATGCTCATTGCCTTGAAGTCGAAGGGCCCGATCGTGTTGCAGCCGTGGTTGATGCTCCGGAAGTCAGGCACATCCTTCCGGCCACTGCCAAAGCCTGGATGTGGCTGCGGACGTATGGCCGCCAGCGGTGAAGAGTATTCCATGCTGCGCGGAATGTATTATGCAGGGATGAAGAAAGACGGTCGGTAGTTGCTGCTCGGTCGATCCAATATCGTGGGTTGTCGTGGTCAAGGAGGATGTAGACGTGTATCGTCGCGTGGGTGATGGGAAGATGTCGGTCGAGAGCGGATATACTGAGATATCGACGATCCAATGTGCAGCCGAATCCGCGAATATATATATATATATATATATGTATATTTATATATACCTATAGCGTGTGTCGTGTGGTGTCGATGCAGCTGTCGAGGGCGAAGGCGAAGGTCGTCCAAGGGAGAGGATGGCGGCGTAGGTGTGCGAAGGAGCGTAATGGTATAGTGGTGGTAGTAGTAGTAGTAGTAGACTTGGGGAATATCGGGAGGGCGCGTCAGTGAAGCATGGCGTCACGGCGATGCTGGCTCGACGTTGCAAACGAATGAAGCCGAGCCGTGGTCTCCCAATACAGCCAATGCCTCAACGGGTGGTCGAGGTCGCTGTCGATTGAATGGTAGCGGTCGTTGGTGACGAGTGAATGGGTGAGTGGGTGAGTGAGTGAGTGAGTGACTGCCTGTCTGTCTGTCTGTCTGCCTTCCTGCCTGCCTGCCTGCCTTGCACCCAGTGCCGAGTGGAGATTGTGGTGATGGACGGGTAGTAGGTGAGGCGACGAGGGGCGAAGGAAGGAGCGAAGGATAGGTGGTGGTGGTGGTGGTGGTGGTGGTATTGATAGCAGACAGGTACAAGAAGTAAGAAGTAGGAAAAGGTGTGTATCCAGCTGGTCTTGTGTGAGAGCTCCTCCGGTGGTCGTTGCTATGACAGGGAAGCGCTTCGTCCCCGCGGCGGCTGTGGCTCTGGCTGTCGCTGTGCAGCGATGCGCACTGGCCGCGTATAGAGCTGCTACTAGGTCGGGTACATGTAGTAAACTAAAGTTGATGCAAGAGCAACACGCGCCCGCAAGGAAGCACGCACGCTTATTATTTAGGGTTATGCATCTCATCCCGTCATGACAACCGAATGCCAGCCCTAATGTGAATGCTAATAACGCTCGGTACAGCGCTTGCAACTACATGTACGCGAAAGAACGCACGATAGTATCCATCATCATGTATTGCGACCATAATAAGACAGTGTTGTTATTATTCCACCTGCCCGGGCCAGATTCATCGAGCTCCGTCTCAGCCCGCGCGCTGTGGCATCGTTCTTACATGCCCATCTAGCATGAACCTGAATATTGCTTCACGCATCGACGATGTCTCTGTGCCCACCGGCACTAGCAAATCCGGTGGGCAGGCAGGAGACAGGTGTGACTCTGTGTGCTGCTCAGGCTGCATGCATTCCTCGGCGCCCCGTTCCACACACTGCCCGCCGCCTCACCTGGCCAACTGTAAGTTCGAGTGGTGGTGATGTGCTGCAAGGAACAATCTTTTCTTTTTTTGCTACTGTCAGTGAGTGAGTGAGTGACTGACTGACTGACTGGCTGCATGTGGACTCCGAAGGGACCGAGGGCACAGGGTTTCACCTGCGACACCGGGGGCTGTTTCTTCCATTTTGAATCCATTCCTGGCACGCGTGGCACAATGCACCATGATGATATCAGCTTTGTGTGAGATGCATTGGATACACAGTCCCCCCGTCCTACCTAGCTTCGGCGCCTCTCACACGTCCATGGGCTGGCGGCATGTGTTTTTTCCTTTGGGATGCCAGAATAATACCGAACCAGCCCATGCATTCCTGCCGTCGTCGATTTGAGTTTCAGCCTCTCGCAACGCTCCCAATCTCCGCTGCTCATTCGCCGAAACGGCAATCCTCCACCCAGCACCCGTGGACAGCAGCGTCCAAGTTATATCGCTCGCACGTACGGTGAAGCGGGCCAAGTCTTCGAAATGCAGCTTACCCATTGGCTCATGCTAGACGCTCGTGAAGAAGATTGAAGGCGTTGCATGCATGTGTGCTCGCAGGGGTGCGTGTTTGGTCGGTGATCAACGCGCAACGTGGAGCGTCTCGCTCGGCATCACTGATCAGAGATCAACCTTGAACACCTCGATTTGGGAGAGCCCGCCTGATCTTCGATCGCAGAAAGCCAGAACAAACCGCCATACGTCATTTTCCCCGACGAACATTTGAACACACTCATGCTTGGCATCGAAAGGATCACATGTTGAAGTACATACTGCAGGTGGTATATGAACGCGTTCTGCTCATTCATTCAATGTTATGATTCTCCCTCCACTGCCACACGAACTACTGGTTGTGTGTTTGTGTGTGTGAGTGAGTAAGCTATTTTGGAGCTTCCTTTGCAGCACGTCGTCGTCGTCGTCGTCGTCGTCCTCCTCCTCCTCACCCTCGTCCACAGCAACGCGAGCTGGAGATGGCTGAGCTGAGCGGACGGGCTAGACCATGCTCGTTGCACGGTGGTCAGTCACCCTTCGAGAACTTCAAGACAAAACGCGCCACCTGAGTATCCGCCGTTATACCACATTACACCTAGCTTCGGCCACCGTCACACGTCGACGCGAGCATGGCGGCGCTACGACTATAATATCACATCATATCCGATCAGGGTCGGCCTTGCTTGCCAGGTTCTGCACAATCGATAGCATGCATCCCCTGCTGGGATCGATGGGTGGTGCGCGTGACGGCCGAAGAAAATCATGATGATATAGTCATGATCATGATCATCATGTTGAGATGTCAAAATGTGACTTACATGTAGCTTAGGCAGGAAGACGCGTTGTTTACAACTTTTACAGGTCGATAGGTATCCATATATGTAGATAAGGTACCTTAGGTACGCGCAACCCGCACCTGCCGAAAGTCTCCACGTGAGTAGTAGGCGAGGAAGGTACGTCCAACCTTAAGATTCGTTGGCTGCCGACATGGGAGAACTTTACTGCACTTTCGGTTCGTCCGATTCGAGTGACGCCAGACGGCCGACGATCACCATCAATCAGCACTGCTGAGATCTTACAACTTCGCCGTGCATCGCACAATCGCCATGCATCATATCTCACCAACTTCATATCCTTTCTCCCTTCCCATCATCTCGATCGCTTATCGCTCACCACGCCAAAAGTCGTCTCGCGAATCTACTAGCTATGCTGCTACTAGCACGACCACTGTTTTCCCGGACACTGCTGAATCATTCTGCTGCAGGCAGGGAATTGCATTACACTGCATTACATTGCACTACTTTGCACTACATTGCATTACATTGCACTACATTGCATTACATTATCGCATTCCATGCCTCCACAACTCTATCTACTCGAGACACGCAAAGCTTGATGAGCGACGCCGTGTACTAGGTATCATTCTTTTTTTTTATTTGGGAGCCGTAGCACACAACAAGTGGCCACGCACGAGAAGTCCTTCTGCACAACTTTTGCCTCGTCCTACTGCAAGGCATTTTTATCATGTTTATACATCATGATGATTCACCGTCATACGCCATGTGAGCTGGCGGGATCGCCGTCTGCACTCCTGGCTTCGTCGTATCGATGTCGTGCACACTCGGAAGCCTGCCAGAGCGAATTTCGGCTGTTGATGCAGCGACGAGTAATTGCAGAATTTGCGCTTGACACGACCTTTTTTCCCCCTCCCGAAAATACTCGTTGCTAGGCATAATTTCTGATGCTCGCCGCAATTTCTGCTTGTCATGATCGTCCAATGTCCAATCGCAAGCCGAAATGTCCCCTGCCGCAAGGCATCCCGTCGTCCCACCAAATGCCACCATTCGCCGCCTTGATCCAAAGTCGCATGCTCACTGAAACACGTCTAGCAGCCGCGGAATCTGCTGAGCCCACTCCATGTGTTACCTTACATCGTGCCACAACAGCTTCTGATCTTCTGCTTGGCCCGCCGTTCTCCTTCCATTGGCTTCCCATTCCTCAAGAGCTCGAGTCCACCAGTCTGAACACTCTGCGTAGTCTTCGCCTTATTACGGACTAGCTTCCCACCACCTCTCTTCTGCTCGACGACATCATCAAAGATCAGCCTATCAAATAGATCGTTCGAGAATCGCTGCTGCAAGTCCTGCAGCGTCCAGCCTTGGCTCTTTCCGATGGCAGCCAGAACAGTCCGGAATTGCTCAATCTCATCTTTGTAATCTTCGTTCTTCAGCTTGTCGAACCAGGGCTTGCCATCGACCGTGTAGCCTTCGGACCTGCACGAAAGAACCAAAGTCAGTACAACTACCAGCGAACTGTGGCCGGGATAACACACCACTCCTTCGCCCAGTGCGGCCTGGTCTTCAATCTCCTCCCACGTGCATCCTTGTACGACATCCACTTATCAAGCACTTCCTGCGCATACGGCTGCCATATATCGACGGCGTTCTGCAACGTCAGGATCTCAATCGAGCACGTTCCCAGCTTATTGGGATATTGCGGCGCCATGATGACGTTGCTGCCTCCTGTGATCCTCATCTCGAGCGGGAATCGCTGTGGACAAGTATCACTGTGCTCGTAAGCCTTTAGGATGGCATCCCACCACGCTCTCTGCACGTAACTGTAGTCCGGCTTGGTCGCGTCCGACGCTTGCGGTACCAGCGGCATTTCGACCTCGAGGTCTCGAACGCGCACGTTTTGAATGGCTCTTTGGAAGTGGAGACCATCGCATAGGTAGGTCTTAATGGGCCTTTCGCCTTCTTTGACCTCCGGCAGAGTCATTGTAGCGAAGCGGGAAAGTAGGGACACTGCTGCTTCGGCGACCCCGGTCTTGCTGACGATCTTGGACAGCACTACGTTGTACTGCAGCACGTTCAAAGTAAACTCCTGCAAGAAGGATACGAATACCTCGAAGGTGCTTGGCCAATCCTTGACATCCTTGCTGTCGGTCGTGTTGTTCCAGCAATTCACCCAGCACTCATCGGTGTATGGGAACCAGAACCATTCCGAGTAGTAGCAGGTATTGGCTTTGTGCTCGAACTGCTCCTGTGCTCGGCGTTTTTGCTGCTCCGTCATTGGCTCCTTGGGTCGAAGAGCAGCAGGCACTTTGTCCCACATATCATCTGGTGGTGGAATAGCAAAGATCGCAGGCACCTTCGCCGGACGAAGCTCTGCATATGTCATCGGGTCCAAGGCCAGTGTAAGGTGCGTGACCACGCCCAACAAGCCGAAGCATCCACTTGCCGCTCGCAGGAACTCGTGATCTCGCTCGGTGATCGTGCGAAGGACTCCGTGGGCATCAACATACTCGATGCGATAGACAAGATCGCTCAGAGTCTTGTGTGAGATTCCAGCACCATGGCATATTGGCCCATTGCTGCCTCCGGCTGTGATCTCGACCATGACGATATTGAAGGGCAAAGTGACCTTGTTATGCTTGACACACCACCTTCGCAGTCGCTCATTCGTGGCCGCACACCCAATGCGTACTAAGCGTTTGCCACCCTGGAGCGGTGGCTCGTTCAACAACTCTATGCTTTCTAGCTCGCTCGGCTCACCCTCCGGCAGGAAGGTCTGAGCTGCGAAATTAGGCAGCTTGGAAGCAGTCTTGAGCTGCAAAGTAGAGATCAAGATCTCGCCACTGCGCGCGAACACGGGAGACCAGCTATGTCTATAGCCGGAGCACCGCACGCTCATATTGGACTGTTTCGCGAACTGTACTATCTTCTGTATCTGAGCTACGGTACGAGGCACGCAGGTGTACTTGGGCACATTGTTATTCAGCGTTCGTCCCCAGTTCTGGAACTCTAGGTTTCGGCGGATGTCCATGACAGCATCATGGTCGTCAATGTCGAAGAGCTTTCCAGCAGCCTCTTGAGTTGCGTCGAGTAACTTCTTCACGTGGCGACGGAAGGTAAGGCTGTGTCCTTGGGAGAAGCCATGACAGAGCTCTTCGGCTCGACCGCCGTCTACGAATCTCTCCAGTCGATTCTTTTCGTCATCGGTATGCTCATCCCGAAGGTCCTGATACGTGTTGTCGGACTTGGAATCTCGAAACATCCGCAACAGTCTGCGCATGAACACGATGCGATCCACATCGACTTTCGGGTTCAGATAGTCGTTTAACAGTCCTGTAAGTCCGGGGATTTCATGCTTGCAGAATTCGCGATCTTTCGCCAACGCACTTGCCACAATGGCAATGCGATCGTCCATACACTTCTCTGAAGCATATTTGGTCGCCATGTTGTCTTGGACGTGTCGGCACCTGGTGCGTAGAGCGTGAGAAAGCGTCAAAGTGTTGATATACCCTTGAGCAACGCGACGGAAACGAAGTGAGGTGAGATGTTGCCTACCTAGGTGCCTGGCGTGGTCTGCACGCGTCACACAAAGCTTAGCATTGAGTAGTCACCCATCACGGCACGAACAGTGGTCAGTGGTCAATCCTGCTTGTTACCCTTGACCTAGACCAAGGTTCCGGGTCTGGCTGCGCCATAAGACCATGTGCGCAACGCATGTGGTCCTCGCGAGGCTGGAGATGCCTGCCATTAGATGCCAAGGAAGAGCAAACATGAAATGCACCGCACTAGCAGCAGGACGTGTGCGGAATTATGCGCTCTTTCGTAGAGCATATATGGTATGGCGTGGAGAAAGTGTTCATCGGTCGCGTGCTGCACCATTGTACTGTAAGCACACGAAACGACACCATGTGCCTGAACGAGTTCGTATGTATGACTGTATGCCTCGAGTTCCTCAGCTATCCGGTGCTGAGGATGCTGCCGCTGAACACCGTCAGCCAGGATATCCATGCGCGCAGATGTCAGAGAAGTGTTTCGCGCGGACCAGCAGTTGGTGATGAGAAGCAAGATGCAGTGTGGTTGAGATCGAAGATGAAAAGGTGCCAAGAACTTGAAGGAGCCGAGAGTTGAGATTCCATGTCCGGAGTCCCTTGAATCCCGCCCCCGGCCCGCGTGGGAAGTGCATACTACTCCCTACAAGCAGTCGACCGCTCTGCCACTGTAAACACGACTTGTCACATGCTCAGTCGATCATGCGGCGACAGCTGAGTCATTTCAACTTCCATACCAGGAGAATTGGGCCACACACGTGACGCTGTGTCGTAGCTGGCAATGCAGCACCAATCGAACAATCTGCAGAAGGAAGAGGAAGAGGGAGAGGAGCCGCAAGATCGCATTGGCATGACCGACAAAGCATCGTACCAACTGCCAGAGAACTGGCCGGCTGATGTTGAGTATCTTGCGAACCTCACATACACACAGGCCGCTCGAGAATTGCAACCAAAGCTCAGTCGCGCTCCTTCTGACAACATCTCATGGTTAAAGCTTGCTCCGAAGCTGATTCGCGTTCCGTGCCCACTCGTCAGAATCACAACAATCACAGACCACAAACATCCGGCATGCGGGCAGAGAGGTCTTTTCGCTGCTGAGCACCTGATCCCAGACAGTTTCATCCTACTGTATCAAGGCCGCGTGCACTGCAACAGTCTTTCTGACACAGATCCACATAGCGACTACGATCTCAGTATGTTGCGCCGTCCAGCCAAAATGCGGCAAGCCCAGCCGAGAAGACATGTCTGACATCTCTAGGCCTGGACCGGGATGTCGGCCTCAGTTGCGATGCGGCCAGATCCGGCAACGAGGCAAGGTGTGCAAACGACTACCGCGGAATAGCAGACCGGCCCAACGCCGAATTCCGAGACTGCTACGTTCAGGTCCCGTCCTCGAAAAGAGCGGATGGAATGCGCTGGGAACGACGTGTCGGCATCTTTGTCCTGTCCGCCGGCAAGGCGGGACTACGTAAGGCAGGCATCAAAGCGGGAGAGGAGATCCTGCTGAGCTATGTAAGTATCTACTTCCCAAAGGGTCGTGATGTGCGCATTGACGAACGATAGGGCAAAGGCTATTGGGAAGGCCGCAAGACTCTGGTCAGTAAATGACTGACCACTACTTGGTATTCGAGACCCTCATGACCCGGTGCTAGGCCAAGTTTCGCAACGACGCGGATATGCTGCGAATCGCACAGGCCGCATTGGATTGGGGACTTACACCTATGAAGGCAACTCAGCTCCACGGCAAGCCCTCTAATGAGACCAATTCTGCTATGAGTGTGGACGCTGCAGAACTGTGGTCGCAATACTGGGGACATTGAGAGCTCTGCACATCGCGGAAGAGAGCTCTACCTCGCGGCATAAGAAGCCAAGAGGCGCAGTCAATCCATGCCAGAGGCCTGACGACCATATCAGAAGGCGTCCGCAGCGGTATTTGGAACCACAGCTATCAGTGACGTGGCTGGCATGTGTCCTGCGTACTGCAGAATCGTGCGGGCACTGGTCACCACAGAAGCAAAGAGCATACGGAGCTACAACGTAATCCCTCTGCGTCTGTCTCAGTACCTCAATGTCGCTGCTGGAGTCAGAAGCGCATTGCCACCGCCAACCCGAACACACCTTGAGTAAGACATCGTCATCGGGCACAAGAGCCAGCTCAACAGCGACACCGGAGGCTCACGCAAGAGTCGGACTCGCGCACGATGCAGTCTATCAGTATACCCGAGGTTGATCATCACAATCACATGAGGCGCGAGACATGAAAAGCAATATCATGATGATGCAATCTGTTCATTTCGTGAAAACATCAGTCCGCAATGGTTGCACAGAGCCGCCTCACACTCATTTCCCTCCAGTAAAGATATACCGTAGACACCCAACGTCGATATAGCCTCCGACACCGCCATTGTCGCAATTCAGATACGTCGCAATCATGACTATTGGACACGTGATGCCGGCTCCACCCATCTGTGGGTTGTACGCGTTTTGATGGTCATAACCTTCGGGCTTACAATCGTCCTTGAACTCGATCCGAAAGCCATAGTTGACATCGTATTTGTTCTGTAGCGTTTGATCTTGTGCTGCGTCGCCTGGATACATGTCTACATTGTGGTTGTCGCAGAAGTCGTAGCTGAGAGTTCCCAGGTCGGGAGCGGAAATGTCTGCGTGGCCGGGGAAGTCTGATTCGTTGTGGCAGACTGCGCGTGATGTGTAGAGGGGAGCTTCTGATTGGGTTGTTGTGGGTGTAGTGCTGGTGGTCGATGGAATAGCGGTGGTTGTTGCTGCCCACGAGGCGCATGATGTTGTGGTCTCGCAGGTCTCGCGACCGCCCGAGCCATTGCATATTTTCGCTGTTGTGGAACCGGCGCACGTGCTTCCTGCTGGCGTCGATTGAGATATGCTGGCAAGTGTTGGCAGGGCCTCTTCTGAGGTACTCGTGGCTGTGATTGTATAGACCGTCGATACCGCCTCATTACGTCCCGAACACTGGATGTAAGAGGTGCCCGAGGTCGATACCGTCTCTATAGCTACTTGGACTGTGCCGCACAAGCAACTAGCCTTCGTCGTCGAATTACTGAAGTCTAAGAAATAGTTGCAATCGTTGGGCAAAAACGACGTCACAGAGGCTGATCGGGTATTCGTGGATGTGCTATTGCTGGCAGCGCTGGAGCGCGCCAAGGTCGTTGTAGCGGAGATCATGGCTATGCTAGACGTTTGAGCCGTCGTATTACTGGCAGCTGTAGACGTGGAATCATCCGCAAAAGTAGATGTGTCGTCAGTCACTGTCAGATCCACTGTAAGTGTTGCACCCAGCATCCAAGCGGGCATGGACAGCCCCAGAGCACTGTACGTCGCCCACGGATCGTAATCCGAAGCAGTGACGGTCAAAGCACATGCTACCGCGGACGAAAACGGGGTACTGACAGTCGAAGATGTGGTTGGCTGCAAGCTGCATCCGACAGTCTGCTGACACTGCGTAGTGTAGCAAATTGTTGTACTGGACAGGCTGCTCGCGGTCGAGGAATACGACACTGAGCACCCGATCTTACAACCGCTGACTGTGGTCTGTGTACATGTTTGACTCGAGCTCGAGCTGGTGGCGCGGCTCGTACTGCCATGAGCTGTCGTTGAGCTGGAAGAGTTATCGTCGTTTTCATCATCGTCCTCACTGCTGGACTCTGGACAGTCTCCCGCGATCTGTATGCCGAAAATCCTGATACATGGCAGATTAAATGTAGGAAGCTTGGGAAAGATTGAGCTCCAATCGAAATCCACCGAGGGAATTGGTGGGAAGTTCCAAATAATGACTAGACCGTTGTCGCCGTTCGGTCCACAGTCCGGGCACCATATCACTGGCACAATTGTGCTGGTGCTGTCTTTAGTGGTCGTGATCCACGTGTTGGTGCTTATGCCGGTGATGTGAATGATTTCCGTAGAGACGCCGGTAGGCACAGTGGTCATGGTCGATGTCACTGAGGCACTTGTAGACGATAAAGTCGTAGTCAAGGTTGGGACCATTGAAATAGATGACATCGACGAGTCAGTAGCACTGCTGCTAGTGGTGGAAGCATCAATACTTGTTGGCAAGGATGAAGAGCCGTTGCCGCTCGTAATGCTCACAACGCTTGTGTTGCTCGGGGAGATCTGGCTTGACAGTGCTGACTTTGACTCGGTTGCAAGTCGCAAAGAACTTGAGATGATCGCGATGAGTGAGGAGCTCATGCTGCTTGATGTGCTGAGCAACAGAGATGAGGCGATGCTTGACAGGGAAGATGCTTGAGTAGTGCTGTCTCCTACAGGTGTATATGAGCTTGAGCTGCTCGATACATAGCTCGCTGTCGATTGCGTGGTGGAGATGGTGTCACTAGTCCTTAAAACATCTTGACTTGTTGAGCTGGCGGTCGTCGTCGACGGTGAGGCGCCAGTAGCTTGTCCAGTACCGAGTAGTGACGTGCTATTGGAAAGAGGAAATGACTGAGAGTAGACAGTGGTCGCATAAACGAGTGCGCCGACGGATATTGACCGCATGTTGATATGGTATGCGCTAAATGAGAGTCAGGCGATGGACGATTTCATACAGAGCTGTGCCTTTTACTTAACAATGGACTTCTGAGCCGAGCGCCATTGCCAGCAATAGGGCATCTCGTCCTGTCACCAAGATCCACTGCTGCTGGGCCGGCGACACAACTATTCTTGTACCAGTTGGCAAATGGTGGACATGCTCGGGCAACTGCAATTTCGCAGAAGGATCGAGACCATATTGGTAGTGGAGCCCAGGTTGGCGTCACCGTGTATCGCATAGCCCATGCGCCAGGCGGTTAAGCTGGAGAGCACGTGCCAAAGATGCCTTTAGGGCGAAGTCCCGTTTCGGGGACCGGGGCCAGGTTTAGTCCAAGTTTTCGCTAGACGAAGTATGGCTTCGCATGCGCAGAACCGGACGAGAAGTTGTAGTCACAATCTCGCGTTCACGATGGATGCATCAGGGATGACAGTGATCCACAGTCTTTCTGATAGCAAATGCATTACTGGTCGCGATACTGCCTCCAGTTTTCCTCCCATGTGTCGCGATCATGGCCGCATAGATAAGTTGCAACTTGGCTGGCCGGGTACGTGAATGATTGGACATGGCCATCCACGATCTTGCACATTCGCATCTCCTGCTTGCCGACGAGGCTGTCCTTCTCAAGGACGGCAAAGAACACTCTTGACAACGGTTTAGGCGCGTCCACGACAAAGCCTGCCACCTGCTGGACTGTTCTGCCAATGAAGGGAGAGCGCCAATTCGGGTGTATAGGGACTTTCGTAGCCTCTGTCTGCTCTTCCTCGTTGATGGGGGGCAGATTGTCATAGCTATCTGCTAGCCATAAGAGAAAGTCGCCTCCGACATCGTCGGCGTTCTTCTTCAAAATATCGTTGATCGTCTATTCGTTCATCAGTCTCAAACGCGGGCCATACGTCCTGCTTCGCTGCTCACCGAGTTAGAGATACCGTCTTCGAGCACAAACAGGGCCCACACGTCTACTCTGGTATCATCGTCCATCCACTCTTCGCTGTTCTCAGCCATCCTGCCAAGTGCGAACGCCGTGAGTTGGGTGTATGGATATGTGTCTGTGTGTGTGTGTGTACATGGAAGAATGATGAGTGGGTCCCGCCGTGTTGAACGACGACGACACGAGGTGGGCACGTTGTGGTACAGAGAAGATCGAGGGACCACTTCTGATTATCACCTCGCACCACATCAGGCTAGCTTCGGCGCCAGCGGACCGCAGCGTCAAACCGAAATTCGAGTTCTACCCATTCGCGGCCTTCCTTCTTCCTTCCTCTCCACCATATTTAATATACAACATACTCACGTACATGCTAATATGCTACCTCATATGGATCTCAAGCTCAGCCTCATACTAATCCGTAATGTCCGTTGAGCCCTTTGTGGATTCGTAGCGATCCTGGTTTCACCAGCTCCTTCGTCAATGGCCAAGCATATCGATGGTGCACAGGGCTGTACACGGCTCGTCTCGGCGTGGTCTTCGTCTGGACACAGAGTCCAGGTGCTCGCCACAAGCTCAGTAGTGGCCTGGCAATGCCGTGTGTATATGTCCAGTATGGATCCAGACTGTCGCTTCCTGGCATAGCATTCACCCATCTCCTGTTTCTCATCCTCGGTTGAACAAAATGACCTTTTCTACGATTGCCTTATTGTCTTTCGCTGTGCAGTCATACGCACAACATGCGCTCAAAGCTCTACCGCTCGGACGATCTGGACCAGTGGGCACGCTCATAGCACAACCGTCGGCGATACCTCTTTCGTCGGCATCGCCCTACGCCAAGCAGAATGGAAGTCAGGCTTCGCGAGAGGATCTTGCCACAATGGATGCTGCCCACGACCTGGATGATGTTGCAAACAGCGACGGAGATGGACACGACAAAACCCCGACTGCACGGATTACGGTGACCGAGTATGGACTTTATGTGCCCGAAGGCGATGAAGGCGGCGTCACGCTCGTCAAGCCTTCTTTGCAGAAGAGGTTTGCATTCCGCGGGACCATGATGATGGACTGCAAAAGAGCGCTCGAAGCTTGCCAGAACGCTTGCTGGTACCAGAATTGTATGCAAGGAGCACAAGGCGATCCCACCAGAGTTACTTACACTCACGGCTCCGGCAACAACAACGCTGCAAATCGTGTTGAGGCTGGCACGACCATATCGACCGGCACACCGTGCCAGAATTGGCCCTGGGGACAACGCTTCTGGGATACTTACCCTTGGAAACAACGTGGTTACAAGCACACCGACAGAGGCAAAGATTTGCAGACAGATGAGTGGCCGATGGCGGATATACAGAATCCGATATTCAATCCCAACGCCAATCCGCCGCAGCATAGTCTTCGCTGTATCACTGGTACTGACAACAGTAGAGGCTCGACCGAATGGGTCGTCTTTAGGAACGGAGGTGGCAAATACAAGACCGGAGGCAAATGGGCGGACAAACGTAGGCATACTTTGCACCTGATCAACGACCCATAGTACGCTGACAAAACTTCCCAGGCTTTGGCACGGGTCGATTCGTTACCGGCGATACGTTCAATGTAGACTTCGACTTCAGCGGCTTCGACAACAACGATCCTGAGGATGTGAAAGCGCAGAACGACTTGCTCTACTACTGCAGAGCACCATTCAACAACTGCCAGAATGATGGCCGTCAGTTCCACATGAGTTCCATCGTCCGTAGTACCACCCGTCCCGATCGCGCTGGAACTTGGGCCTGGCCATACGATACCACAGCATCAAGCACGTACCGCATTGACAAGGAAGCATCAGACATTGATGCTTATTTTGTCACAGTCGAAATGACAGAAAATGACGACAACGGCAACAACAACCCAGGGACGTATACCCAATTCAAGACCACCGTACAACATTATCGTGACGGCGACTATATCAATCTCGCCAGTGCCACGGCAGAAGTCAAGGCCGATGGAGACTCGATGACGGTACAAGGCGGCACTTTGCCGCAGCAGCTAGTTGTAAAAAGAATAACGGGCGATGGTTGCAGCGCCGAGCTGGACTTTACCTATGGCACTCCGGCGGATAATAGTGTTTCTTGGTTCAACTTCAAGTCTACGGACAAAGGGTTGAAGAGAGATGCGCCGAGTTGGAGGAAGGATCAGAAATACTGTGTTTCGGGTGATCTGCTGGACTCTGACGGGGACTTTGCGGGTTATAAGATTGATTGTACGTTTCCTGGTTGGTAGACTGGTGCTGGTACGTACGCGTGAATACGAATTGATACATTCTAACTCTTTCTTGCTGTCGACATGCTGATGCGGTTGCACCGATAGCACATGAGAGCATTTGATGGGATCGGGACACTTTCATATGCCGCAGAGACCGGTAAACTAGGCCAGACCACGTCATGTGTATAGTACATTGATTGAGGCCACATGTTGCCTTACCGTGACTGATCAGTCTGTTGGAGCAAGGCGTGCGTTTCGTGCAGAAAGGTCGAAAGAATCGCGCTACTAGCGACGTCCACAGGCTGAAGCCTGCTTTGCTCAACATCATGACATTCATGGGCCATGAACTCCAGAGGCCCTGCTACCGAGACCAGCTACCCAATCAGCCCCAAAGCTTCAGTGTGACCAATGGAGAATGCCGGAGAGGATGCGTCGGTGACCAGGTCAATCTCGAATTTCCTTTCAGAGGTTGTCAAACAATGCAGGCCAAGAGAGCTCGCACAGAGAATGCTGCTGATCTCTGCGGCACAAGTCGTGAAACCTTTCGCCCCCGAACTCAAGGCAGTTTCTTCTCAGGCACCGGGCTCCAGGCCCAGGCAATCAGCCGCAAATGCTGCTCCGACACACTCCGATCATCCTCCCACAGCTCGCTAAGCTTCCACCCATCCTGTCCCGCTTCTTTCCCGTCATCGACAAGCTCAACAAGAACGTTGTATCTCCTCCTCTCCCAATCCGCCTCAGTTGGCTTCGCATCAGCGACGAGCACGTTGCCTAGTTTCTTGCCTTTGGGCAATTCAATATATACTTTCGCGAACCGTTTTGCTTCCTCCTCTACGGCCGGACTCTCTTGAATTTGGCGTAGATACTTCTCCATGGTCTTCTTGGACAGTAGTGGTTTGAAGCCGTCTGCTCGGAGAGCTTCTCTTTGTGAGGGATATGTCACGTCAAGCCAGTTTTTGAAGGTACTCATCGCGGCACGCATGTCTTCGGTTCTGGAGGCTCCTTCGGCTGCTTTCTTCATGGATGGGTGGTGTTTTGCGCGGTTGTACATCGTGTTTATGGTTTGAAATTGGTAGATAAGGGAACGGTTCTTGATGAGGTCTAGGGTGCGTTCGGCGGCTTTTTTGTCTCTGAAGCCGGTGCCGTGGATTGTTGTGGATGGGTTGTCATCTGTGTAGAGATGCGAGTCTTTTGGGTCTTTCGGTGTAGCTTTCTTGATGGGCGAGTCTCGCGTTGTTTTCGTTCGCGATTTGGATGGTGCTTTTGGCATGGTTGCGATGAGGGTGACGCTTGGAAGACCTGAAGCGCGAGCAACGTCCGTGTATGTTACGGCGGCAATGGCTTCTGTGATGTGATTTGAACCGAGGTTTGGTCTCACCGTGCAAATTGACAATAAGACGTTTCTAATCCAGAGTCAGTTGACATGTATGTCCTCTTTGTCCACATTACCTACCCTACCTACATGCCGGTAGGTATCAGAGCAGTCAACGATGACGTCGACGCGCCAGACGCGTCGTCGTTTCCGTTTCCCCCTTGTCAACGCTTGCAACGTACACCGTGACTTGACCATCTCCTTGGACACTTCCCACCAAGTTCTCCCTTTCTATGATCATTGCAAGATGTTTCTCCCGCTGATCAGAAATCAGCAGCAGGCTGTATGAAACATTCCGAGTATCTGCTCACATCCGCATACCGATTGAAACGTCACCATTTCGGCGTCGAAATTTCGATACGAACATGAGGTCGATGACAAGGACGATTCTTCTATGCCTGCGAACGACAGACCTACTCAAGGCGTGAAGAGTCAGCATGTGCGAGGAGACCTGAGGAAAAGTGCCAATGAAATGTCCCAGCAGCGTCTTAAGTAGCTGCTGAAACTTGTGAGCACTGAGTGCACGGGGCCACTGTAATAGCTGAAATCTCCATCATCACATTTCAAAAAGCCTTATTCACACCTTTCCAGTCTGGCTCATTCATCTTGGCTCGATACAATGCTCCCGGCCAGCACGCAGGAGGCGCTTTCTCTGGAGTCTTGGTGGCCTGCTCGACCACAGCGTCGCCAAGCACTTTCTCGATGTCTCCTCTCAAAAAAAGTTGCTCAGCATCCCTGACCAACTCAGTACTGACTATAGCCAGCGCAGAAGATCGTTTGAAGTCGATCAGGACAGCCAATCTCACAAGCCGTGCCAAGGGGCTGATTCGCTCTGCGATCTGCGGCGTATCGTGAATAGCGATCGCAACCCATGCTTCATGCGCCTCGCCTTGACTCACGCCATGAGAGCGAAGATGTCGTACCGCGGCATCTGCGCCCTCAATCTCAAAGCGAGTCGGACCTGTATTATAGCGCTCGGTCGTGCCGATGTCGTGGAATATGCATGCTACGAAGAGTAGCGGGAGGCGATTGCCCGTGTGCCTGCAGATGACATTGTCAGCTATACCTCGAGCACTGAGGTGGTGCCAGGAGCAACTCCTGGCCAATTGAGGTGCTTCAAGCAACACAACCGCCCGATGCGCTCTGGGATGCTACCATACACGTACCAATCCTGGCCTTCTTGCTCCGACACATGCTTCGCGTAGAGGAAGACACGAATACTGTGCGCCAGGATCGCCGGATGCAGGTGCTCTTTGGCATGTGGATATGCAGCCCGTGAGCAGGAATCGCTAGGCACATACTGGGGAAAAATGCCATCACTTTCAGCAGGTTGAACTTCTGATTGCGAAGTATGCTGCTGCGTTGACTTGCACATATTGAAGTCTTCGTCCTCCGAGAACGAGAAGTTGAGGTATGGCGAAGATCTCATGCAGTATCGCGGCCCAGCACGCGATGTGATCTGTGAATATATATCCCTTTCGATGGCAAATTGATCAATCTCTTTTCGACCAAAAGCAGAAGCGATAGGGCGGTGTTTGCGTTGACGTTGTCTTGGCGGCATCCTCACCACAAGCGAGGGGCGGAGTGCGCTGACTAATCCTTATTGACAACCCTGGTGGCATTCCCAGCTAGCTGAAGGGCAGCAAAGACGCCGGCCAGATTATTGCCCATGTCTTCTGATGGACGATAGATAAAAAGCTCTGCACGAGGGCTAACGGTGCCAACAATGACGCCTCTGGCCAGCCTTGTGATTCGTGAGACTACAGCGTTGTGACTGATGTCATCGCGGACTGCTCCAATTCCAGCTCCTGCAGAAGACTTGCATATGCAGACCCGACAGTTTCCAAGGGAAGACGCAAGCACCATTCCGCGAGGGCTTTGTCTGAGGGTGTTAACACGACAGCCGCTGACTGGAAGGTCAGTGGTATATGATGAGCACGAGATGTTGTGTGGTCACATGTTATGTATACCTACCTCGTATGCATTCTAAAATTAGAAGGCAGCTTCCTTCTCCGCATTCTGCGCCCAGTGGCGAAGGAAGCTGCTGACCAAGGCCAGCCATCTTGGGCAGGAGCATGTGGGGTGGACACCAACACAGCAACTTCCAGGTTGCAGACCCTCAACTCTCCCTCTCTCCCTCCCCCTTGTCCTTATCCTTGCAAACCCTGTCACAAGCCCCACAGCACTATCATACAACATCTTTACAGCGCGAAGCGACCAGAGATATATGCTTCTATTTACATATATATCTTGTGCAGAAGAAGCACTGCTCACCGCGTCCAGAAACCAAGAGCCTGCTTGCCTCGACGTGGCCTCAACACATCGCATACCAGACCAGCCGCAGGAGCCTCGATTGCGGCACAAGTCCTCATGCGATAGCACAAAACGACTGCCATCATGCGCTCGCTGAGCGCCCTCCCGACCTCTCTACTCCTCTTCATATCCACCGCTATCACTGCGACCACTGAAACGCTTCCCGATGGACTCGTCATCGAGCACACGTCGGGCCCAGTGGTCTGCGATCGACCAACCCGCATACACGACAAAGTGGCAATGCACTACAAAGGCACACTACAAGCCACCGGCGTAGAGTTCGATCAATCGTTCAGGCGCGGCCAACCTTTCGAATTTATGCTCGGCGAGCGGGAAGTTATCGCGGGCTGGGATGAGGGACTCGTGGGCATGTGTATTGGTCAAAGCAGGAAGCTGATCATACCGCCGAAGCTGGCTTACGGCGATAGGGACGTCAGTCCATTGATACCTGCAAACAGTGTGCTGGTGTTTGAGACCAAGTTGATCGATATCGTGAAAGAAGGCAATGGGCCAGTGAGTGCAGCGGAGAAGAAAATGAAAGAGCTAGAGAAAGAAAATCCAACAGACGAGGGCGCGTTCAGTATGGCGATAGCGCCGGCCACGCCTGAAGGCGAACTTGAAGGAGAGCCGAAAGAGCACCAGGGCATAATTCCACCACCTCACGACCCCCAGGATGGCCCACCGGAGCAGGCTAGATGCCATCTGCTGGGTCCCTTCGCGCTGATTGTGCAAGGTGCGTTGGGTGCCCTGGCTATCTTGACATTGGTCTTCAAAAGATGGCGGGAGTCGCCAAAGAGACCGTGGAAGATCTTCTTCTTCGATGTCAGCAAGCAGGTCTTTGGCTCCATGCTCACACATGTCATCAATCTGACCATGAGTGAGCTGGGCAGCGTCGACATGGCGAACGCCGCGGCGACTGTCGCCACCAAGGGATTGAAACAACACCCGAACGAGCAATCACCAAATCCCTGCTCTTTCTATCTGCTCAATCTCGGCATCGACGTAAGTCTTCCCAGTCCTCTTAGCGCCCGAATCCACTAATAATAAGTATAGACGACCATTGGCGTCCCGGTCCTCTACTTCATCCTCAAAGCCCTCTATCACATGTTCCTCAGAACCCCCCTCGCGACTCCACCCGAGTCAATTAAATCCGGCAACTACGGCACGCCACCCCAGACCAACTGGTACCTTAAACAACTCCTCATATACTGCATTGGTCTCTGCTTCATGAAACTCTTCGTATTCTTTT
Source organism: Passalora sequoiae (assembly GCA_013248845.1). NCBI lineage: Eukaryota > Fungi > Ascomycota > Dothideomycetes > Mycosphaerellales > Mycosphaerellaceae > Passalora > Passalora sequoiae. Next base: position 35,708 of record WSQC01000011.1, on the reverse strand, counting down.
GCTTTCTCGCTATGCCCTTCCTGCCCTGGATCGGCGACTGGGCCCTCCGCTGGACAGAAGGCAACGAAGCCCTTCAAATCGCTTTTGCGCTGTTTTTATTCCCTCTCGCGATGAACGCTGTACAGTACTGGATCATCGATAATTTCATTATGGACAAGCCGAGGGATCAAGATACGAAGGGGTATTCTCAGGTTGCACATAACGATGTCGATGATGAGAGGGAGGGGATGATTGATGATGATGTGACGGTAGTGGCGGAGGAGCGGGTGCACGGGAAGGTGAGTGAGGACGAAGGCATCAACGGGCAAAGAATCAAGGAGATTAATCCGGTGCCTATACCGAGCTATCCTGAGAGTAGGGGCGAGGGGAGTCAGAGGGCGAGTCCGAAAAGAATTGATTGAACGTTTTCGGTTGGGTATGGCTAGCAACGTTGGTCCGGCTTTTGGGAGCATGCATTGGGACTACAAGACAGACGCATAACGACAGGAATCCTTTTTGGCATCAAACAATGTAGCGCCTTTCTTCTTTGCTTCATGACGTGGCTCCGCACGATGGGGCATGAGATATTCGGCTGCTGGCCGCGCTTCCCCACGCGTGCTTTTGGGCTATGATAGTTTCGTCCACTTCAGCTAGCCGGGTTTCAATTGAACAGATCGCGCGGGGGAGTGTATTGATACCCTACCGGCTTAAGGTCCAGGGTCGCACTTTTGAAATCGCCAGTCTGTGCGAAAAGTACCAGCACGTGTCAAAAGACAGCCGCTAGGAATTTTCATGGCGAGTCATAACCTTGCTTGTACGTACTGACCGTGGCAAAGACTTGCTGCGACCGAGGGACTTGAAATATCACCCAAATGCACGAGATATGGCTGATGTTTAGCACATTGCACTTCACCTTAAGAGTGCGACTCGTGCAGAACAGATCTGCTGGCCATACCCTGCGGGCTAGATGAAGGAACAAGGGACGCTATTGCGATGCTCTTCTTCCTACATTGTCACTTCGAGACGGACCTCTCTGCCCGACATCACTCTCAGAATCAGACAGGTTGCGCTCCTCATTGATGGTACCGCTCGAACCTCGACTGCTAGGCCGCTCCTCACTCTGACGCCTCATCTCTTCGCGTGCTAAAGGCCTCAAGCCGAGACGTGAGACTGACTGACTTGCAGCTGGCTCGGCCTTGGCGACGACAGTACCGGTGCTAAATCTGGCAAGCTCCAGGATCGTCTCGGTCTCATAGCGTGCCTCTTGCATTGCGTCATTGCCGGCTTCTGCGAGCTCGACGGAGGCATTGGGTTTCTGCGCAACCCTGATTGTGGCAAGCCAGTGGAGAAGTAGACAGCGTTTGAATTGCGGCCCACGCGCCGGTTTCAGACCGTTCACCATCTGGTGCCAGCGAGCTGCTTCTTGTTCATTGTGCGTTCTGGAGCGAACCACCGCTTGAGAAGGCGCCATCGCAGTCGATCGGGAAAGCCGAGGAGATTGGGGTCAATGTCGTCCACGGCGCCGCTGCTGGTCCAGAGCCCAGGATAATCTTCCTCCGGATCCTCAAACAGTGCTTCGTATACGCCCCGCCGATATGGCGTCTGCCGGCGACGTTGCAGACTATGTTTGACGCCATACCACAAGATAAGGACCAGAAGCATGAGAATCGCAGCGGCAACAAAGTATCAGCCAATATTAGGATTGACTTCAAACGTGTTGACATTCATACAAAAGAAGCCTACGACGAATGTCAATGGCAAGAAGATGAAAGTAATCCAGCTGAGTCGCCACATCGACAAGCCTAATTGCAGCGACTGCCTCGAGTCGCGAATACCAACAGACTTATACATGAGATCGCTCAGATTGATCGTTGGCTGCACGAGATCTTCGGAGACATTGTTTTGGAGCCTGTCGAATTCTGCTGGCGTGCTTGCCAACCAATCTACATCGACGCCGCGCTCCTCGTCATCCACATTAGCAAGGTTGTGCATGATCTCTTGCATCTCCTTGGCTAGATCGGAGTGCAGCCACATGACTTTGTCCAGTTTCAGCCACGTTGCTTGATTCTGCCACAGCTCAGGCGCTCGTGACTCCTCGGCGGGGTTCTCGTAGATCTTGTCCTCCAGTAAAGATACGTGATCGGACGCCGCTGCTAGAAATTGGCTACAAATGACACCTAGTCCGTGGAAGAGGTCTACAAGGACAAAGTTCATGCACTGTGCTGCGAGACGCGACTCGTTCACAACGTCCATTCTTCGAAGGTAAGACAACAGTCGACGCCATCTATTTTTGAATTCGTTTCGTGGCTGCACGACACAACTTTCTAACAGCATCGAAGCGGAAGACTCGAATATGATGACCGTGTTGCCACTATCAAGGTAATCTAGGAACAATTTGTCGTCGTTGCGCTCGAAATGGTCGGCGCCGTTTGGCAAGGGCATCACATACGGACATTTCACATCGACATCTGGCGACACCCGGCCAGGCGGACCAAGGTTACGCTGTACATACACCGACAAGCGTTGCACACATGCGTCGTAACCGTACGGGGCCTGCTGGCTGTCGTCGTAGACATTGAGATGCATCAATTTGGCATCAGAAGGCATTTTGCCCATCGAAGTCTGTCGCTTGCGTTGATGCGGTGAGTCAGTGGCGAAGATCTTGACGTAGTCTTAAGCCGAAAGCTGCCCTCGAGATGTTACGCCACGGGTCTGTTTGGCCGCGCCAGGATCGTCCACTTGGAAAAGGCTTGCCAATCCTTTGTCGTGGCTTCTCGTACTTTGCCCACTTGCTAAAGGTCTTCATACCGACCAGCTCGCTAGGATGATCGATATTGAACGTCTTCAAGAGGAACGTGGTAGCCCAAGCGGCATTCTGAACATGGATGACTCGCAGTGCTGCACATTCAATACGCTTCTTGTCGGCATAAAAGCGCTTGACTTCGGAAAGTGTCTGAAATTACTGAGTAGCAATAGAGATGTGTCGTTTCCCTCCATCTGGTATAGCTGTATCATTGCTAATATAGTCAATGATGAGCACTCGAGCACTCTGGAAGCAATGCTTGTCCCACTTGATTCGCCATTCCGGATCAGGATCATGCCATTTCTTCCATTCATCGCTATGATGATAGCCAGGGTTCCACTGAGGGCGAAAAACACACTTCGTATTAATGCTTAGTTTTGCGAGCCGTTTGTACTGTCCTTTCTTCGTCTCTGTCGTGCCTGCTGTGCTTTTGCTGCTCCCCAGACTTGATGCTCCGGACACGGCTATCTCGGGCGGATGCGGAGATTGCTCCTCCTTGGCGTGGTTGATACCTTCGGCATCTCTCTGTTCCATCCTGTGGTTAAGACAGAGCATCATTGAAGCTCATATTGTATATTCATCATCACACTGAAACACAGAGTCAGCCGCTCGAGGCCGTGCTTTACTGGGATCAGCAAAAGAGGAGCAGATGACCGCTCGCACAGGTGGATCATCGAAGGATTGTGGGTCACCAGCCGTTACGCCATGCCAAGCTAGGTTTGTGGTGTGTACAGTAGTCCTTGCTGCAAAGATGAGCCGCCTTTCTACGAATTGCGTACACTGCACGAAGGCCAACCGTGTGTAGTTCCGCGCGGCACACTGACCACGCGCGCGCTGTCAATGTGCTATGATGCAGACGCTCGGGCTTCGTCTGTGTACTCCGGTGGCTCGTCTTCACCGTCGTGCTCAATCTGAAGTCGCTGGTGCTCCTGTTCCATATGTACAGACCAGAGAGCGCTTCCCACCGCGGAAGTCAACAAGAACAGCATCGCGACGACCGGGATGAGCTGTAGGATCATGTGAGTCGTGCCAAACCACATATACTCGAACCGACGTTTCTTCGTCTTGATGTACTGGTTCCTTTCCTTCTTCGCGAACCCTTTAAGTGCGAAGTACCGCCAGTTCAACAGAGGCCCCGAGCGATAGCCAGTGAGAAGCAGAAACAGCGGTACACCGACAAATGGAACAAAGTTCAGTGGTAGCAGGATGACAAATTCGAAGATCTGCCTGAAGCTGAATGGTGCATATTGTGCGCCTGAGTCTCGCGGTCCGAGTCGTTTGTAAGGATCGGCTTCGTCGATATCTTCGGAGATGGGGCGTCGATTCCTGACAAGATGTTCGTAACCTTCGGCTACCATGACTGCATCAAAGATATCGACTTGTGTGTGGTCCACGAAGAGTGCCTCGAACAGCATTTGGATGAGCAACGAACCAACGCCGAGGATGAAAAAGGTCCCATTGACCCAGGCCGAACCTTTGTAGTGAAACAAAGCCAGGAAAGCCACGATGGGCAGGTACGCTGTCAAGAACAGAATCGCCAGGACGCATGTCGAGAGTACGGTCAATGGTATGAGTCTGCTTCGAAGCAGTGGATGTAGAAACCTATGCGTGGCAAAGTACCAGATACCTTTGACAGGATACCAAAATGCTGGACTGAAGTTGTTTCGGCAGAATCGTTGCCATGCACCACTTCTTCGTGACGATGTCGATGCCATAATGTGCACAGGACGGTGCTGTTGACCCGGGGTGCTGCAATGTTGTCGTGACGGATGTCTTGCAAGATACGCTGGAATATGCTCAATCTAGAGTAAGAGTCATGTACAAGTGGCGGAGTGTGCCGCTAGCGATGTTGATGCCGATGCGCTGGTCATCAGCACGCACAGATGTTGGTGGTTGCGTGCAAGTTGTTGGTGTAGCATGTGAAGAAGCCGAGATACGAAACTTCGCAAGCTCGGCAAGACTTGCCTAAATTCGCCGGCGATGGCGCTGCATCTACAGAGCTACATGGGGTTGGCCAGCACTGCCACAAACTCTTCCATGTCTTCCATACCAAACCTGAACACACTGCGATCAACTCGCGGACCCCGACTGCGAGGACGAAGAGAACCACGAGGTGATGCTACTGGACCCGATAAGGCACATGTGGAGAGATCGCGTGATCGGATCATACAGCAAACTGATCATGATGCAAGCAGCAGTCGGATGAGCGCGGTATCATTGGGTTACTTCGAAGATGAGTTCGCCCAAGTATTCTTTCCGGCAGATCAAGAAATACCTAAGCGCTATCCGATCATCAACCGTGGCACATATGTGCGTACCAAAGCCATAGATCGACTGGTCAGCCACTTCCTCGACACCAGTCCGCAACAGCGGAGGCAGATCGTTTCATTGGGAGCCGGCTCCGATACGCGCTTCTTTCGGCTTTGTGCTGGCAAGCACAATGTCATTTACCATGAGCTTGACTTCGAGGCCAACGTTATGCCGAAGCGCGCAGCCATACGAAGCTCACAACGCCTGTCTCGCATGGCTGTTTCGCAAGAGAATGGCTCGACATATCATCTTCACGCACTGGACTTGAGGGATCTGACCGACAAGTCGCCGCCTGTCATACCGGAACTCGAAGACAGTGTTCCGACCTTGATCATCAGCGAATGCTGCATGTGCTACCTTCCGCCCGACACAGCGAATAGCGTTGTGCAATACTTCACGATGAACCTTAAGGCATCCGTGGGCCTGGCACTGTACGAGCCCATTCGCCCTTTCGACGCTTTCGGCAAGACGATGGTGTCGAATCTGGGTTCTAGAGGCATCGAACTGCGTACGTTGAAGCGGTACTTTTCATTGGAGGCGCAGAGGAAAAGGCTTGAGCTCGCTGGCTTTGCCGATGGTCAAGGTGCCAGAGATGTCCATCAGATCTGGCAGGATGATGAGTGGACCAGTACAGCAGAGAGAGAGCGCATTGAGAAGGTTGAGTGGTTGGACGAGATGGAGGAATGGCAGCTGTTGGCCAGGCATTACTGTGTTGCTTGGGGATGGAGGGGCCATGCGTTGAGCCAAGCATGGAATGACATTGCCGGTGGCAAGACGGTAGAGGAGCAGCAGGACGATGAAATGATGTAGTCCGAGCATAGTCAGCTCTGCGTGAGGCCGTACGGGTATGGCAGACACACAGACCGGGATATAAACTCTCTCTGCGACGGCAATTCCCATTGGTCACTCTGAAAGATCGCTTGTGCTTGCCCATGAGCAGTCGTGGTAGGAGAGAAACATTCTCTTGCTTTCGTCTACCAATCATGTCTCACGTCTCCGTCACTGTTTGCGCGTGCATAGACGACAACATGTGTCATCCAAGACCGCGGGACTGGAACCAGAATGTGCATTCACGTGGACCGGGCAGGCTAGCCGCAAAAGATCACTCGGCGGTGCTACTTAGTGGCTTCATCAATCCATACAAGAGCGCGACGGGCCCGGCATCACCTGTGGCAGCCAAGGCGAAGCGATGCTGGCCCGAAAGACAATGTAACTTCGGAACGGAAGGTTGTCACTGCCGTCCACGGCTTGGCCCTTACCTAGTACATGTAGTTTTGCGATACTACTCACTTCGCCGTCGCCATGCATGTATACACACATTCCCCAGACGATCGCGTCGACCATAATGACACCTTACTTGACAAGGTCTTGCAGCGCATCACTGCGACAGACGCAGCGCAGACTTTCCATGCAGTTTGGTCAGCTTCAGGCCATGTCCGCGGCGAATATTCGAACGTGGCGCAGCTTTCAGGATCGGTACGGAAATCCAGCAGGATCGTAAGATACAATCAATGTACATGTACTTGTAGATGCTGCCAAGAAGGGACTATGACACGCGCTTCTTCGCCTATTTGGGAGTCCTTCCGGCTACGCATCCTTCTGCATCCACGTCGTTGCTTGGTCGCTGCTGATGATGATCGTATAGCGCGATGCTACTGATGATCATATAGCGCGGTGCTGTTGATGATCACATGGCGCGGTGCTACTGATGGACCACTGAAAGCAGCCGACCAAAGAGAATGGCGCCTCGCGACCTCGGATGCTCGTGCCAAGAAGCGGAACGGCCGACGATACACTAAAACTCTTATCCTCTTATCCTCTTATCGAAGTGTCCACCTGTATGTGGAGAATGCGCCGCTCCAGATACACAGGGACACAGATAAGCTAGGTTCAGTATTGTTCACGCACATTCTTCTTAATCCTGATGATCGCGCTGCGCTTCAATGACTACTGCTATGCTCTGCTGTGCGCATTTCAAGCTTCTTGAGGTGGGTACTGCATCACTCCTCACCGAGCACCATGGAGCACCAGACTGCTGCCAATGACCATCTAGCATTACATCCGAGCCATCAACATACCCATGACCACCTCCATCACAGCGCCAGAGCCTCCCACGAAGGCCACCATCAACCCGTCTATACCGTTGGTACGACCGATGAGCCGAGCATACATCCCGATGCCAGCTCTCTGGATCATGACAGGAGCAAGCATGATGGCCATGATATCGAAAAGAAAAGCGACTTCGCGGTCATGGACATGGAAAAGGGTCACACCTCGCCTGTATCGCATCTGACCTCGATGGACGACCATCCCCACCACAGCTCTCCCAGAAGCAGGACGTTGTATCGCAAATATCGCATATACATACACATCCTGATTTGGTTGCTTGGCACTGCGTGGTGGGTTGCAAGCCTAGTCCTGCACCGGAATGACAAAAATTGGGTCGTGCCTTTCTTGTTGTGGTTGGCTTTCACCATTCGTATCGTCACCTTACACACGGGAACAAGCTATGTCACGCGACCTATGCGATGGACCTGGAGGCAGACGGGTACTCGTGTCAACAACATGATCCCGGAGAAAGCCCGACTGCCTCTGGGTGCTGCTGTGACCGTAGCTGTCATCGTTGTTGGAACTTTTGCTAGTGCTGGGAGTGCGGACAACACGCGAGAGAATCGCGCGATCAGCCTGTTCGGTCTGATCGTGCTCATCTTCTCGCTCTGGGCAACGTCACGCAACCGCAAGGCAATAAATTGGCACACGGTCATTTCCGGCATGCTCATCCAGTACATCATTGCGCTGTTCGTGCTGCGAACCACTGCCGGCTACGACATCTTCAACTTCGTCTCTAGTCTGGCTCGATCGCTGCTGGGCTTTGCGAAAGATGGTGTAGCATTCTTGACCACCGAAGATATTGCAAACCAGACATACTTCTTCTTCAGCGTCCTGCCGGCCATCATCTTCTTCGTGGCCATCGTTCAGCTGTTCTACTACTTCGGCACGATTCAATGGTTCATTGGCAAGTTCGCAGTATTCTTCTTCTGGGCCATGAGGATATCCGGAGCCGAATCTGTGGTCGCTGCTGCCACTCCCTTCATTGGACAAGGTGAATCTGCCATGTTGATTAAGCCCTTTGTTCCGCACTTGACCATGTGCGAGCTGCATCAAGTCATGTGCTCTGGATTCGCAACGATTGCTGGGTCGGTACTGGTTGCATACATTGGCATGGGCATCAACCCTCAAGCATTGATTTCCTCTTGTGTCATGTCCATTCCTGCCTCGCTCGCCGTCAGCAAACTTCGCTACCCCGAGGAGGAGGAGTCTCTTACTGCTGGTAATGTTGTTGTTCCGGATGACGATGAACACAAGTCTGCGAACGCACTCCACGCTTTTGCCAACGGCGCCTGGCTGGGCTTGAAGATCGCGGGCATGATTCTCTGCACACTGCTCTGCATTATCGCGCTCGTTGCACTGATCAACGGTCTGCTTACATGGTTCGGTCGCTACGTTAACCTGGATGGAGACTATGATCTGACCATCGAGCTCATTCTTGGCTACGTCTTCTACCCGGTCGCGTTCCTGTTGGGTGTCCCTCGTGGACCCGAGCTGCTGAAGGTGGGCCGCCTCATTGGTATTAAGGTCATCACGGTAAGTATGGACAACCACCGAGCCGTTGGAGCTACTGACACCTGATAGAACGAATTCGTTGCCTACAACTACCTCACCACCGACGCACAGTACATGAACATGTCTCCACGGTCTACCCTGATTGCTACCTACGCTCTTTGCGGGTTCGGGAATATCGGTTCATTGGGTACGCAAATTGGGGTGCTCTCCCAGATCGCACCCGGTAGGTCGGGAGACGTCAGTAGATTGGCAATTAGTGCACTTGTCACTGGTGTTCTGGCCACTCTGAGCAGTGCCAGCATTGCAGGTCTGGTCATCCAAAACCAAGAGAGGTTCATCTCGTAGCGTTGAAATGATGTGACAAAACAGACATCCGTATCAAACAGAGAATGCTCTGCCTGCTTATCCTAAATGGGCCGACCTTTGGTCTTCAACCTACGAAATATATCAATGTGACAAAGCGTCGTGCCACGACTTCTTAGTACTTCGTCATTTGGGCACGGGTCTCTACGTTGTCGCTATTTTGGCGCTGCCCGCCACTTCGGCATGGGAGCAAGATATATTAGTCTGGACTGACTGAAACCAGCGCCGAGGACGGGTGCAGCGTCTTTGGGCAATGCTTCATTGCTCAGCGCAGAGCAGTGGCGCTATCGCAGGGGCTACGATTGATGGAAGGGCCTGGCCGTAGCACACCACTGCATAGCCCTGGTTGTAGCACACCACTATAACATAGCGTAGCCAGTGCCGGACTTCGTCAGAGACATCCGCGTTCAGGGCGATACGGCTTGGCAAGCCCGCTCGATAGAAGGTTTCACGAGATCGCAGATGATCTCGAAGTTATACGGCGTTTCTGGCGCCCAGAAAGGGCAAACGAGAGACTATAATTTACCAGACTAACAGGATCAACAAGTCCGCTGTGCCCACTTGTAGCCGACCTTGGTACAGCTTCAGCCACGATGCGCTCCTTGTTCACCGCAGCCTTCCTCATCCTCGGCCTGCTCAGCAGTGCCTTGGGAAAATATGTCAAGCTGACATACCACAATTGCCTGTGTATGCACGCGAGCGGAACAGGCACAATATTTAAGGGTAAGTCGTTCTGCCTTTTCGAACGGACCGCGATGTATGCTGCAGCGACCGAGAGAGTGGCTACGTCCACTGCGTCGAATCGTTTCGAAACTTTGCTGCCACCTCTACCTTTGGCATGTGACCTACGACCGAGTATGGCTAATGATCTCTTCTAGCGGCAACTGCATCATGCTGCCGTAGCTGGAATTCCTTCTCTACTTGCAACGGCAAGCAACAGTATCCTGGATGGAAGGGGCAGTGCAAAGCCAGTACTGAGTGCTTGGATCGTCATGAATTTGATGAGTGCTGTAGAGATGCGGGCGGTGGGTCATTCACTCTATACCAAGGATACGAATTGAAAATGTCGGCCTTCTGATATTTGGCAGCACCGGGAGCATACTGCTACGACGGAAACTGGTCTGGATGATATGAAGAGGATGTGGGAATCGTAGTCTCCCAAGATGTCGCGTGATGGGGTGACGACGGAGATCGTCTCGTGGAGCAGTTCGTTGCAAGAGGTAGTCAATTGGAAGGAAGTTGAGCTTTGCTTTGGGACTCGAGAATCCAAGATAGAATCTGAGTCAACCTTTCTCAGTGGCCTTCTTCTCTTTGCGGCGGAGACACGATCTCGCCATCGACACAAAGCAAACATGCGTCGTCCGTCGCCACAGGACGCCATCGCATCGTTCAAGTCAGTATCCTTCCAGGAGAGTACAACACGCCATGCAGCGCACGTAATCGGATGGTCAAGAGACGAAGGACTCGGTCTCGAGGTTTTTTCTCAACGTCCATGCGCTCTGGCTCGTGTGACGTGAACGATTAACGTATCTCGTCAGTAGCAATGTCTGTCGAAAGGCATATCGATCCATATTAGTATAGACTCCATTTGCCGGAAATCTGGCAACTGATCATCATGGCGACTGATATGCTGCAGGACTATCGTCGGGATACCCGTTTGTGACGTCGGTACGCCCGCCGATGGCTCGCTTATCATTTTTGTATGCAACATGATAGCTGTGCAATCAGTTCGAACGAGGTCTCGAAGACCACGTAGTGCTGCGAGCTTTCCATGAGTATGTACTGACACAAGCCAAACACGACAGACATTGAGAAGGCACCAGTTAAGACAGAACAGCCACCTTTGTTGCCAACAGACATCGAAGTAGGTCAATCGGAAGCGATCAACAAGCCTGGCTTTCTGCAAAGATTCAAAGGGCGAAGCAACGATCCAAAGAGCTCGGTCGACATCTATTCGAGCAGTCGCAGCATTACGACGGATCCCAACTGGAGCGCGACGCATCTCCTTCCTCGACAAGCACACGCTGAACTACTCAAATGCCCGCGGCTTGCAGGAAAATACCAAAATGACCGGTACCGACTATCCATTATCGGTGCTTTGCTAGCTTACGGTTCCGGTAACGTCGGCGGCCCGATCGTTGCCAACTGCAAGCTGATCTATCTCATCGTTGGTCGCATGACTATCGCGTTGGGCTTTGTGGTATTTCATGCAGTCTCTCGGCTTCATGCGACTGCTAATAGGGTCTAGAGATTGTGTTCTTCCTGCCAGATGGACCACATAATGCTCGGATTCTCACCGATTACGAGAAGATAGTCGCGATCTGGCGCATCTCTCGCAAACGTATTGGCCTCAAAGCAAACAATTTCAATTGGCATCAAGTTCGCCAAGCCCTATTCGATCCCAAAGTCTGGCTGTTGTGGATGGGTACTGCTGTAGGCATTTTGAACAGTGTCGTGGCTAACTTCACTGCTGCTCTGATTCAGGGCTTGGGCTATGACGCATTGCGGGCTAATTTGATGCAGACATCAGCGGCCGCGTTCTGGATCGTTGGCTGTATCATGTTCGGCTATCTCTCTCACTTTGAGCGCTGGCTGATGCACAGCATCGTGATCAGTATTCTTCCAGGAATGGCTGACTACATTGGCATTCTGACCATCAATATCGAACACGGGCTCGCATTGACAGCCATGGCTTGGATACAGAACGTTCTTGGCGCACCACTCATCCTGTGCTGGCCGTTGCCTGGCGTACACACTGCTGGACACGCAAAGCGAGCGACGGTCATGGGACTATTCTTTGCCACGTATTGCGCCGGCAACATTGGTGGATCTCATCTCTTCCTGGACTCTGAAGTGCCAAGGTATCCGACGGCATTCAAAGGCCTACTTGGTGCATATGTCGCGCTGATTGTGTTCAGCATTGGCTATTGGACAATGTGCTTGACGACGAATCGACGTCGTGACAAACGCGGCGAGAAAAGCACGACCCTGCTACTCGAAGGAATGGAAGGCTTCGACGACTTGACTGACATGGAGAAACATCAGTTCAGATATCGTCTTTGACTTATGCAGGAGCGCATATAACTCCGATGCAAGAGTTTCTACCGTGGCTCGTTCTCAGGCTCCACCTCACGCAAAACGGGCCATCCGAACGCGGTTCCAACCGGGAAATAGGCTCTTCATATCCATTAGTTTTCTATCCATCCATCTGACGATGCACGAAAGATCCACTTTCTTCTTGAGTTAAAAAGCCCATCCAACCTGCGCTCACACCGGAAAGTATTGAGCTGAAACAACACAAAGCAGATCAACAAGCAATATGTCGGCAACGACAAACGAATCATCGGCACTCCTCGAGTTGCCGGCCGAGCTGCGTAACGACATGTACCGTTCGCGCTAGTCTCCAGGAGGCTCCTTGAAGCTACCGTTCACAGCACTTGGGAGCCACCATGACTTAGTACCTGCCGTTAAATTCGACATGAAGCGCTCGCTATCTATTGGAGTGAGAACGAATTTTTCTGTGAAGAGTCCCTGTTCTGTCTGATGTGCAACTCGCACCCAGGCTCTTGCTCGTCTACGACCAAGCAAGTGGCGACTTTCCAGCCCCAGGCTTGGAGACTTGGGTGAAGCGTATCGGTAGGGAGAGGGCAAACATGGTGTCAAAGCTGGAGCTCATCTATGACTTCGAGCCTTTTGTCACAAACTTTCATTCATGCGTGTTTCCGATGCTGGAGCGTGATCATGATGCCTCTGTCGCGGAGGCAGCAGAGTGGACCATCAAAACGATCGTGTCGACCGGCACAAGGGCCCAAATATTGTTTGTATCCACGAATGGCACGGGCGCATCCTCCGTTTCTGAGGTAGGGAATTTCACCTGCACGATACAGAGTTCAGCCTCCAAGACCGCAAAGACAAAGCGGAGAAAGCGGAAGATCGAGCTTCGCATGCTGGCGGAGAACAAGTTCGTTACCTTGAGAACGCGTACTCCGGCAAGAAATAGAGTCGCAAAGGTAGGGACAGCGGGTCACGTGGTCCGCGGAGTGAGAAACTTGCAGTAACCTCTCCTAGAACATGCCACTGCCTTCGACCATGCGGGTCATGCATAAGCCTGCAGGTAACTTTGCGGCATGACACGTCTTGACGACCTGACACAAAGTGACCACGACACCCTTCGCGGAGCAGAACAGGGAGAAGGATTAGAAGGCGCTATGGTACCGAGTGCCAAGACTTGCTTGCCTTATGTGTCGTGCATCGGCAGGCAAATCAACTTTGGCTTCGTCCATCCCCATGCGTTGGCAAAGGGAGGTATTTCTGGAGGCACGTATAGAAGAACATATTGTGTGTTGTGTGCTTTCTCAATTTTACTCCGAAATCGTATGGCATAGCTCCACTTACTGATTCTGATCTTCGCGTGAGCTGCTGCTCCTACAGAAGCGAAGCTCTCAACCTTCATCGTATCATTGCCGTAGACCGATCGGCCTTTAGCGCACCGCAGCATCCATTACCTCGTCGCAGCCCTCCTCTCCCGATGCCCAAGCCATGAGACGCGCATCGCATCCTTTGTAGACAGCAGCCACTCGAGCATATACGCCACTTGCTCCCATGTCAGATGCCTGCTGTGATCTGCAATTCGCAAGTCCTCCCTCGCCATGGGGCGGAACGATCCCGTTAGGACGATATTGGCCGGAATGTGCATTTCATCGTCGGCATGCAACGCTTTGGCATACCTGACGACGTGATGCCACAATTATGTTGTGTACTTCATGCAGCCGTTGATTCGAGCGATGACGAGGGCAATGCTATTGCTGGGCATGTGACGCCACCTCTGCTTTCGGAAGAGTCTCAGGGCTCTGGGGTCGAATTCGTGGCCTGCGACTGCGAAGGTGTTTTCGGGGTAGTAGATCCCCGAGGCTTCCGCGCGGATCTGCTGGTTGGTGGCTAAGAGGACTAGTTCTTTGGCAAGCTTGCCGCACCTCGCTGCGTTGGTCTCGCATTGACACTGTGAGATATTGCCAGACTGGTCGAGACTTTTGACACATACTGCTGTAAGCTCGATTGGCTTGTTAGGGAAAGGACGCAAGAACGATATATGAGGTTGCGTATTTCGCCAGGTAGATCGAGCAGATGCAGTGCGGACATGGTGTATTACACGACTTGTAGCGTGATCGGTCTCCGGAAAATTGTGATAACAAGTGATTATACCAAAGGATATTGCGTAGTACGGAACTGACTTCGGGATCTTACAGTGCTTACCTGTCGGAGCTCAGTGTGTGCAGCATAAGTTTAGCATTGCGGCATGACTCCAATCGTAAAGCAGCGATTGCAGAGACGAGGATTCGCATCGGTGGTGACGGGAACGGCTCACGTTATTTTTCACGTGCTCTGCCAGCTCCTAAAGGGCCGCGGCCATTCAGATGCGCCATGGCGTATAGGCTCATGAGTGGTATCCGCTATGCTCGCGTCTGCTCCAGAACGCCATGCCACATGCTCGTCTCATCTTTGGTACCATTCAGCTCCATTCCTCTCAGGTCGTGTCTTTCGTCGGCAGAGTATTCAGTGATGATCTTGTGCTCCGCAAGTATTTATAGCAATCGTGTTGTTGATCCGACTCGGTTATGATCAGCATCCACCGCGCAGCGCCAGCACCAAGTGGAGTGTCGCGCCACCCTCAAGCTGATACTCGGCTGCGGTCTTGTCATCTGCCATCTGCTTGCCGCCGAAGATAAGTCGTTGCTGTGGTGGTGGGATGCCTTCCTTCTCCTCGACTCGCTCCTTGATCTTTGCGACCTGGAGGGTGTCGTATTAGATGGATCTGTACATTCCTGCAATTCGAGAGCAGCGACATTACCTTGTAGTCTGGCTCGATATCCAGCTCGATCTCTTTGCCTGTGAGCGTACGGACTCTGGTCGGCGTTAGTAGCTGCTCGACCGCTGGCGTGGAAAAGCTTCAGCATACTTGATCTGCATGGTTGTTGAGCGGTCGCGGTAGAAGTGAAGTGAAGTGATTTCGCAGTGTTCTGGACGTGGTCTCTCTGTACAAGTCTCAAAGGGCTAGCTATGTCATTTCATGTTCAGGCAGATGTGGGGCGCAACAAGCGACTGAGGCACCAACGAAATGCCAAGAGTCTCGCTGCACTCAAGAAGAGCCATAGTTTCACCTTACGACAACCCGACACCACATATCGATGCCTTGGTCAACGCTGAAACGCATATCCATATCATGTTGTTGATTATCAAGGCAATCTGCAGACGGTAAGCGGTACACTGTCTCCTCATCCTCCTCCTCTACATAATGATGATAAGTACAGCTGGCACCAGTCCTAGAAGACTTGTACTCTTTTTCTGCGGAATAGCATATCGGGTCCATGACCCCCTGTCTGATCCTCACTGATCATCCGATGCGTTGCTTCACATCTTGTGAGAAGCTATTGCTGACAGTCGATAGGACGCCCGCATGTCAGCAATAAGATGCTCACTCAACAATCATGCATATCCTTGTTCCAAGAAAGCCGCTATCGATATCCGTCGGTCATTGGTCTTTTCCCCAGTACACGACACAGTACACGACAAGCAGATTCGCAAAGTGCCTCTACTGTCGTGATCTCCCGAGGAAGTTATCTATAACGTGATCTAGAGCTTCGACTCCGCCTCACTACCATCTTCAAGCGCTTTCACCTCGACCATCAATTTCCCAATATTGACCCCATTATAAAGCGCTCTCAACGCCTCCGGCATCTTCGTAATCCCTCCCTTCAACATCGTCTCCTGCCGTTGAATCTTCCCTTCTGCAAGCCACTGCGCCAATTCCTTTCTCGCGCCTTCGTATTGGCTGGCGTAGTCAAACACGATGAACCCTTCCATCCTGATCCGCATCGTGATGATCGTGAGATAATTCTTAGGGCCCCGCTGCTCATTCGTCGTAGAATTATACTGACTAATGCCACCACACATGACGAAACGAGCATGTTCTCTCGCGCGCGACAACGCGAGCTCAAGGACCTCGCCGCCGACATTGTCGAAGTAAACATCGATCAATCGCGTCTGTGTCGCGGCTCTAAAGTCTCGTGCAAAAGTCTTGGATTTGTAGTTCAGCGCATTATCGAAGCCGAGCTCGGTCGTGAGCCACTGGCATTTATCGTCAGAGCCGGCTATGCCCAAGACTGTGGCGCCTTTGAGCTTAGCAATCTGGCCAGCGACGCTCCCTGTTGCGCCTGCAGCTCCAGATACAACGACGAAATCGCCTTGCTTGACCTTGCCGACATCCAAGATCCCGAAATATGCCGTCAAGCCTGTCATGCCGAGGACGCCAAGGGCGTCGGTCATGCGGCCGTTGGGCGGGAGGGAGAGTTTGGTGAGATCTTTCTCGTCGAGGATGGCGACTTCGCTCCATCCTGACATGGCTTCGACGATTTCTCCTTGCTTGAACTTGGGACTTTTGGAAGAGACGATGGTGCCCACGCCGTTGCCTCGCATTATGGCTCCAATCTTCACGGGAGGGATGTAAGACCTTGTGTCGTTGAGCCAGCCTCGCATTGCAGGGTCCAGGGATAGATAGTTTGCTTGGTAAAGAACCTGTCCATCTTGAAGATCGGATATAGAAGGTGTCTGATTCTCTTGTGAAGCAAAGGTGTCTTCTTCAATATGCTCTCTGGGCCTGTTGGCTAGGTGGATAGATTTGTATGTTTTCTGTAATGCCATGATTGCTAACGTGTTGTGCCGTCCTAAAGATGTATTTGGACTCTGGGGTCCGTACTTCTTCCTTTGAAGTCAAGTCGGTGCTCAAATCCGTGAACAGTCTTTATAACAACTTTTATGGTGCTGTATATACAGATGAGTTGAGCATTTCAAAGTGAGGGCGCATGGAACATAATATGTCAGCAAGTGAGGATTCCCTGGTACGCCCGTTTGAGCTTCTATAGTGAACCCTTGCTCGTTCGGTCGACCTCGGTAGCGGGCTCGCGACAAAAGTGGCATGAAGACCGACATCTTCTCAACATTGCTCTTCTGCACCGTGAGAGAGGCGTAAGCACAGAACGAATGCCATGCGACGCCGAGTCATATAGGCCATGCGATCATGCGACATGTCGTGCCATCCAGACCCCAACCTCGAGACCTGTAGCGCGAAACCCGAGAAGCAGTGAAATCTCCAAAATTTGTATTACAGCTAATTGCGAGCACCATCTTCGTCTTGCTGTGCGAGGACCTTACAGACCATGAGGGGTGCGGTAAAGGTGATGCCGGCGTCCGCACGACCTCAATGTCCTCATTCGATATAGGACAAAGATCGTAGCCGCAATTACACCATCATGCACTGCCCCAATGCATTGGACAAGGCTGTAGGCCTGTTAGCATACTTCAGATAGGCATGCGTATGAGTCCATTTCAGTTTGCTCATCAATTATCCCGCATGGAACGTAACTCAGTCGCGAGGAGATAGCGCCTGCTCCATGCTGGTCAATGTAAGAAGCATAGGAAGTGCTCAATACATACTTGTCCATAGTGCTGCTCACACATCCCAAACTGTTACTGACTGCTGTGCTCAAGCTCTGCTGACGGCACAAGGGCACTAGAGATAGGTACCTCACCTCAATCGAGCCTCAAATAATCGTCCTCGGCGAGGTGCACAAGGCGGGTCAAGAAACATCGACCATTATGCTCGAGGCAGTTTTCAGTACATTGCAAGTATTGTGTTTCCATTCATCGCGCGGCTTCCAGGCTAGTATCACATTCCCGTATACTACAAGAGCACATCTCGTGCCCCACCATACGCCGTGTGCTGTGCAACCCGAGCCTCTCTCTAGTTCAAGTCGGCTGTTACGTTGGAGAACTCGCCCTTCTCGAGCTTCGTCTTCCAGAAGATGGGGTTGGTATCGTTGAAGCCATGCTTGACCCATCCCTCCTCCTTGACATGATACAAGTTGATGTAGCCACCAGAGAAAGCATCTCTGTGTGTAGCAGCCAAGATACTTCTCCGTCCCAACTCAAGCGCCTCCTCGTCTTCCAGGTCGTACTTGTACTCGGCGTCCAGTACGCCGTACGCGAAGGTCTGACCAGAACCAACACAGAAAAGGTTACCAGCTAACCGCGTACCGTCGCTGTCGATGTAGTAGAGCGCAGGGCCTTCGGAAGGGGTCACACCAGCGCACATAGTGCCCATACTGAGGCCCATGCCTTTGTAGGAGTATACGAGGTTTGCGAGGATCTTTGACGCGGCGCAAACTGTGATGCGGCGCTTATGGCGGAGTTCGTGAAGACGACATTGCATACCGAGGTATGCAAGCCAGTACTGGCAGTCCTGTACAGTGCATAATCAGTATGAGCTGTATTTCTCTCGTACTGTCCTATCCTTACCGCCGCACCACCTGCCATGGTGCCAAGCAGAGCGCTATTGATCTCGATGACTTTCTTCACAGTCTGACTTGCGATCCAATTCCCTGCCGTTGCTCTCGAGTCTGTTGCCACGATGATGCCGCCCTTGAATCTGAAGGCTAAAGTTGTGGTTCCGTGGGCGATCTTGATGGGACAATTTGGATTCGAGTGGTCGTCGGTCATGGCACGCAGCCATTGTTGTGATGAGGCAACGGGCGGCATGGCGAATTTAAGGGAGAGTGATGGGGCGAGGTCGTGCTCAAGCTGCTGTATCTCGTCATCCTGAAAGACATCCGTGTCTGCAGCCGGTCGGCTGTATTGAGCCACCAGAGCGTCCATCGCCGCGATTTTGTGATGGGGCGGCAATCGGACCGTAGCAGCTGCTGGCAGGATATGGGGACGTAAAGTGTTCGATGATGGGTTGGAGGTGGAAAGTGTTCGATGGTCGAATGGAGGGCGATTGTGTTGAGTGGCTGTTCGATGTGTTTCGTTAGGCAGTCGCTCACAACGCGCGAGACTTTTGGAGCTCAAGGCAGGAGCGACGCATCACCTCGCACGGCACGGGCCGATGCTGGCAACCTGCCTTTTGGCTCTCCACGATCGATACACAGATAGTCTACATATCCAATATGTCTGGTACTTCTACAGACCCAGGCACGCTAGAGACATTCTTCAGTTGTGAAGCTTGGGATATACCTAAGCATCGGTGGTATACAAGCCCTTAAAGGATCGACGCTCAAGCGCTGCCGTCGATGCTCGCCTTCGATCATTGCATACCCAATACATTCAGCACGTAGTACCTGTGCACACCAAGTTGTCCGGACGCCTTGTCGTGATACCCGAAGACGGAGGTTCAGGCTGGAAGCCCAGTCGTAAACCTTGGCAGGTGGTCAAAGATGCTTGGTACTGTGCCTTAGTGCCCACTGTTATGCTTGTGTCGAACGCGACCGCTCTCCTGTATAGATGAGCTCACTCCCTCACTCGACGCCCGCGCTCTTTAGCAGGTGATGCTATTGCAAAGGCATTTGCTATTGGCGTCGTGGGCGCTATCACATGTGTCGGCGTCTGTGCAAAATCCAGCATTTTCAGGGCACAGTAGGCAATACTCGCCACCACCGCAGTCCTGTATGAGGGGTCAGCATGCCCGTGAAGATATAGTCGTTTCGAGAAGGAATCTCACATCAGTGCAATTGCAACCCAGGGCGGAGGGGCTGAAGAGGACGACGAATAAGGAGCTCAGCGTAGCCAAGTACAGATAGCGCATGGTGATAGTACTCTGTCGATCGGCTTGGACGACTAGCCGAGGACTCCTGCTGAGCACAATTTACAGCGAAGATGCGTTCAGCAAGGTAGAGGTCGAGCAGGTAGAGTAACAGGAGCGAAAGCCGCTATACAGACATGTATTCTGCCACGTGAGTAACACTGCTGAGAGCCAAGTAGCTTCGCAACCTTCTCCATGTGACGGGTTCCCCTTGAACATGCTGGTCTATACGTACGTGAACGCAGTGATCAAAGTGCAGTCCTTCCGTGTTTCCGGGACGTTAGTGTTGCCACGAGCTTTTTCTGCTGGATTCGTCGTTGTCGCAGGAGCCGTGAACAGACGAAGAAGCTTGCCCTTCTGAGGGAGTGCGGCATCAAGACTATGTCTTCTGCAACACGATCCTCACTTATACAAGCACGCACGAAGTAGAAGTAACCGGGGCCCCTGGCTGTGGCGCCGTCTCAAAGCTGCAGCATCGTAAGGTTGTCACCATTAAGCTTGTCAACTCGAACGCGACAGGCGATGATATTCAGACTGACCAAGCCTGGTCCGCGGAATGCTTCATGCAATGCCCCATTATGGATTGAGGATCGCGACGATACGATGATATGGCATATCCTATCAAGCTGCGCCCAAAAGGGCCATTGGTTATGCCACTACAGGACGATGCTCGACTCGTTCTTCCATAACGACAACAACAAAAGCTGTCGTCTCACACTGGCAACGACTACAGTCTGGCGTAGAAGGTCGATAGCTGCAATATTAATGGACCACGCATGCATCGCCGTACTGATTTCGAAGTGAAAGTGGACAATTAGCTGCTACCATGTTTATAAAATGGTCTACTACTACTACTATAACGAATACAGGTGAACTCGGAACGACCAATGTTTCGAGCTTTCTCCGAGCTACAGTACTTTAGTGCTGACTTTGAGTTTCTGTTGTGTGCGAGCGCTCCTCCGGGCCCGTCTCTGCTGGAGCATGCTAGAAGCATATCTCACGATGCATGCTGCTCAGCCAGAACAGGACATACACATATGCCACACCGACTTGATCGATCGTGGAAGCTCTCGAGGAAGCCACAACCATAATTGAATAACAAGAACGATAGTAAGAGGTACTGTCACGGTGGGCTGATCGTGGTTCGAGACTGTCTTGTCGATCCGGCACCCCCACCGACCATACCGTTTGTGACGTGCGAAGAACCGGTCCAGGCCACGCTATCTGCACATGGCTCTGACCGGCAAATCAATCTCTGCGCAAGGTCAGCCACCGAGGGCGACACACTTTGCGCTATCGCTGCACACTTCGCCCCTCGACCGCAAATGATCTATTCTAGCCCCTCCGGCACCATGTACTCCTCCCCGCTGCCTGTCCTGCGAGTCTTCTCCAGACCTCACATCATCTCTGCTCTCCGGATCGTCTGTTCCACATCCGGCCACGCGACGAGCATGCAGTAATCATGCTACGCACGCGACCGTAAACTGTGGCTCCCATACGGTCAACGAGCATATAGAACCACGTCGTCCCTCGTTCGCTGCTGCACACACCTCCGATCTTGGCCAGCCTGGGAAAGTCAGCAAGCATATCACAACATGCGTCTGGAGCCACTGGGTCGCAATTGGGGCGCCATCGTCAATTGGGATGATCTGGGCAAGGCGTACGCAGGCTTCATCATCGCCTGGACTGCGATACTGTACGTTGGTGTGGGATGGATGGTGTTGAACCGACACCTGCCATCCGTGAGGATACGGAATGTGCCCATTGCCGTCCTCAGTGTCAGTTCCTTGCACATTTATCTCATCAAGATACTCCTGGCCTACACTACCAATGGTCACTTCACGTGCTCCGCCGAGTTTTGGATCATGAGCATATACCTGCCTTTTGGCATTGCACTGTTCCAAGCCAATCTGGTGCAGCTGCACAGTGTCAGCGAACAGCAACACAAGCTGCTCTCTTCAGCCGGATCCATGAGGTCGATGCGACTTGAGCGACCGATAGACCTCAAGGGTGCCTGGAATTACTGGAAGGGCTTGTCGAGTGCCAAGAAGTCCTACACCTACATCGGGACAGGCATGTTAGTGCAGCTCATCATCACTGCTGTCCTATACGCCAGCTCGCCCGAGCTTCGGGGCGACTGGACTAGCTATGGCAAAGTCTCTCACGCCAAAGGCCAAGCTCTTTGCCGCAAGTCACTGCTATGGATTCCATCAGCATTCTGGCAATTATTTCTGAGTTGGATCTTTGGTTTATATACTCTTTACAAAATTCGCAACATCCGTGACACGCACTACTGGAGATTAGGAACGTGGTTGAGCGTCATCTTTGGACTTCCTGGTACACCTTTGTGGCTCGCCGCCGTGTTCTGCATCCAGTTCAAGCTTGTCAACATTCGCTGGGTTCCGTCAATGTGGCTCGCTCCCAGTATCATCGTCATGCAGATAGTCACCATCTTTTTCCCGATGCTCGACGCGTACACGTCCCGCAGACATATGCGCATCACACTCTCCATCATCGAGGACTGGCAGAACAAGGGCTCCAAAGACCCATTTGGCAGCATCGTGTCAGAAGAGACTGGCAAAGCATCCAACACTACATCAGATAGGAGCATGGAGATTTACTCCATGGCCTCTCTAGAAAAGGCCCTCGCAGTCAATCCACTCCCACTACTTCACTTTGCCGCCAATAAAGACTTCACGGCGGAAAATATCATCTTCCTCATGCGCGTCAAAGAATGGCGTCAAGCCTGGGCCTCCGCACCACGTCAACCAGGTAGCCGTGCTGTTACATCTGAATCACGATGCCTCCTCTTCCGCCTCGCCGTCGAGATATACATGAGCTGCGTCCTTGACACAATCTCCGACTTCCCCATTAACATCGAAGGCCCCATCCGCAAACGTCTCGACTTCCTCTTCGAATCTGCCGTACCCGATGGTAAAAAGCGCACGTCCGCTGAAGAAGAGTCCAGCCCTTTCGGCTTCGAAATGGAACTTGAAGACAAGAAGAACCCCATTCAAGTCGAAGTTACACGCATCGCGCTTAGTCGCGATAACAGCGCCGACTCCGAGGACACGCTGTGGTCCGCCGATACCTCAGACGCGAGCGCGAAAGGACGCTCGCTGAAGTCTGCGGATGGTGCGACGACGGCGAGTCAGCGCGAGTATGAAAGTGACCCAGTCTTCGCACCGCATCCTGCTGCGATGCCGTTGGGCAATGCGAGGGCGAAGATCAAGGAGGAATTTGATCATACTGCCTTTGACGCCGCCGAGGCGAGTATCAAGTATCTGGTTTTGACCAACACATGGAGGAAGTTTGCGCAGTCGGCGCAGCAGGATGGTGACTGGCGTTCAAGGGAAGGGCTTAATGTCGTATAGGTCGTTGCATGAGTGCATTGTATGGGACGGTAGGGACGATATGTCACGGCATGGTCATGGTATGGGTTAACTTGGATTGTCTTGTATGTTTGCTGTATACCCAGGTGAGCGAGTTGGGATATTACTGATGTATGACCCATGATCAATACTGGTCATTAAAAAGTGATCATTCTGGTACCTGCTTGATCATTGTGACTCTAGTCCTTGTTCGTCTTTTGCCACGGACGCCGAATGTCATTAACGTTTTGCATGGCCTTGAGCTTCGTTGCGAGTTGTCTCGTGCCAAAAGGCAAGTCACGACTTGTTGCACCTTCGATTTCTGCAGCGAGTCTCCATACCCATGAGATCCACTCGACAGGAGGGCAGACTGAATGATGTAGGGCTTGGCAGAAAATTTCGCTCTCAAGGTTGTGTGTGCCTCCATGGCGGCAAGATCACTTGATCATCTTGGCCATGAGACCACTCAAATCAGTTTCAGCATTCTTCGCTCGACAGTAGTAAGTCGGAGTAACGCTTGTCGTACTTGGAGCATCGCCAGCGTGGGCGCCACCAAATCAACCAAAACAGCCCAAGCAAGACCCAGGAGAGTGCTATCGTGTACTGATCTCAAATCACATACAGCAAGGATCAGGCTGTCAGCGACAGTGCACTGAGATCTTGGTTTGCGGGAATACTCGTGGCAATTTGCTGAGGTTCGTTAGCAGCAATTCGTAGAGTTCCCGGCTCGTAGTGGATGTGGTCGAGGATATCGTGTTCCTCTAGAGATGTGAAGGCTCGCCACATAAGACGATAATGGGCGTCGAGGGATGTGGCCGTCCATTTCCTGTGAAGTCCACGTCTTGAGCATCCGGCTTAGGAGCATGCGACTCCCATAAGCGTCATGTTCGCTATGAGTTTGCTGGCCGGATTTGCGTCTTGAGCTCTGGGCGATGGACGCTCTCCACAGAAGGCAAGCTTGAGTGAACCAGCGGGAAGAACTCCGCTGGCCTGTTCCGGTATCTGGCCGAGCAAGGGTGACGTGCATTTTCCACGAGAGGCGACACCTAACATGAAGATACGTGCCGTCTGTTCCCCGCACCATGTACTTAGCGACGAGACTGGGCAATTCTAGCTCACACAAAGCTGCCAACTTCGTTCTGGCATATCATGACCACGGACAGACCTTTCGAAGACATTCGGATGAAAATTCTTCCACAAGATATGGTTGCTTTGGAGCAGAATGAACAGACCCAGCTATACAACCTCGCGACGTTGTTGGCTGAGATAATTGCCAAAGCCAAGCAACGAATCGATCGTGTCGAGGTGGACCTTATTGTCTGGAGCCTGACCAGTTAGGCTTTCGAGACGTGGAAGGAAACTCTGCATACGGTAGATCAACGGCTTTATGTAGATTCTGGACCAACGAAATCGCGGAGTCATCCTCTACCGCGAATATTAAGCATCGGCCGATGACAAGTCTGAGGATTATGCGCTTTGGGACGCCGAAGGCGACGTTGATGTGAACTCGGGCGACAAGTCCGGAGATGACTTCACGGCACGTTGTCCACAATGCGGCTTTGTGGTCGCGGTGAATCATGAATCTTTCTGGAATACGAGACGGCGGCTGGGACAATATGTAAGCTGGCGAGGCGTTACGAGCACAATATTGCTTCGTCACTACATCATGTCTCGTCCATAGCAGTATATGGCGCAGGCGTCGACACTCCGGATGTGGCGACTTGAGCCACTGTGACCTCCGTGCCCTCCCCCGTCTTCGCGATCTGCTCGTCAGAGGTAGCTAAGCCCTCAGCCATTTCGACATCATCTGCGCCGGCGGGCTGTGCCAATGGTGACGAGATCCTGCTATGGCTTCGTGTTGCGTCGTCAACATCAAGGAATTTGTTCGCCGGTCGTGGTGTTGCGCCTCCGGCATCAACGCTCGCGACGAGCGGTGTTCTGTCGCCAGCATCTGTAGCTTGAGGAGATCGTCCTCCCGGCAAAGGTGATCCTAGCCTGCTCGTCTCGGTCTTGACCTGCTCGTCCGCATCATCCATGGACTCATCCTTCTCTGCCTCATCCTTGATACCCTTGATCAACTTGATCATATTCTCACCCTCACGCACAATATTGTCAAAGTGTTCCCTTCTAGTGACCCACGTATCTTCATACTGCGCGCTTTCGTGTTGTAGATCTTCAATCTCTTTCTCAAGTTTTTCGATGTCGGCTGTGGTCTCGTCGCGTGCTTTGAGATTCTTGTCGTTGATGATCTTTTCGGCCTCCTGGTCATAGCCCTTTCTCTGCTCCAATGCCTGTTGCGCCTGCACGAGCTGGGATCTCAAGTCAACCGTGTTGTCGCGAACCGCCTGCGCTGTTTGCAAGATCTTCGCTTTCTCCGCAGCGTATCGTTCTCGTTCGCGTTGGTTGGAGGAAAGAATCAATTGTATGCGCACGATGCTGCTTTCGAGATTGGCAAAGTCGAGTAGGACATCTTCACGGAACTTCTGGACTTTTTGCACATCATAGTCGGGCTCGGGCTCATCCTCAACATCCGGCGGCGGCGAAGGGTAAGCCAGGATAGGACGTAGTAGCGAGTCCTTACTACTGAGCAGCCCTTTGATTACGCGCTGAAATGGTCGTTCTTCGATGCCGAGCAGTCGCTTTGCATGGAGTGCATCTGGTTGACGAATCGTATCAGCACAAGCCGGCATGTTCGATCGTGTTTCATACCTTCTTGGGCTTGCTCGGGCAAGTATGCGAGGTCGACGATCTCGTCTTCGGCCATGTCCACGTTCATCAGGGTAGTGATAACGGTCCGTGAATACAGATGTATATGGCGGGTGTCCAGTACTAGAGACAGACGGGAGCTTCCGTTGCTGGCGACGATATCTCATGATGCAGACCCGCATAATTACTAGCTGGTACATAATCTCATGTGCTCAGAGCCACCTGACGCGCACGTTTCCGTCACCTTCAGATGACCTCGAAGGCTCCGCTCTTTCACGACTCGAAGCGTGCATATCGAGGTACCAAACATCCATTGCTCTTGCATTTCCTCCTGCATTCACTATGCTCCAGTCTTATCACATGTCAATAAGATTCGCGTTACAACTGTCGGCCGGTTGAGGTGAAGTTCTTGTCCAAGCAATTGTGTTATTTTTGCACCACCAGAGCTCGCAGCTGGCATTGTTCTACCGAAGACAATAGTAAGAAGCGTGAACAGACCACCCGCAGCAAATACAAAGCGCTCTCGAGCCTTCTCTCACGATGCCCGTACAGACACTCCTCAAAATGGCCCAAGCAGCAGCCGTTCGAGTCAGCAGTCAGATTGACAACGTCTCTCACATGCCTTACCACTTGGTTCGCCCAATCCTTTCCAAGATCCAGAACCCAGATCAACTTCGCGAAATCGAGACCAAGAGTCCACACATCGCCGAGGCAGACAGCGAGCTATGGCAAGCATTCATTGCACGCGACATTCCGGACTGGAAGAATAAGCTGGACATGCTGCTGAAAGGGCAGCGGGCTCCGAACAATCCGAGCAACTGGCACAAGGTATACTATAAGCTCCAGCGCAATGAGGCTAAAAAGGCGGCGGCAGATGAGGAGGCTTTGCGGAAGACATTGCAAGGCGAGTCGTTGAGGAAGGCTACGAACGAGACGCTCTTCGTCCAAAAAGTATTACCGCACAAGAGAGAGATCAACACTGGCATCGTCGATGGTGTCGCGAAGAGTAGCCACTCAGGTTGGAATTTCAACAGGAACCCGACACTCAAGAATGCGAAGTCCGGGAAGGATATGATGGCAGCTATCCGCAGACAGACGGCCAATGCTGCAAAAGTCAAGTCACATACTCAGCCTTTCATGCGACCTACGCCAGCTCAGCAGCTCAATCAAGCCAAACGCCAGATCACTACAGCACCGCCCAGCATGGTGAATGAGGCTGTGCGAAACAACAAGCCACTTGCCATCGCGCCACGCGATCTCTTACCTCACGAACAAGCCATGGTGCGCGAACAGAAAGCAGCTCGCGAGATAGGCAGAATCATTCCACCCAGACGCGCCAATACACAAGCAGCTGCGAGAGATCAAGCTGTCGAGGCAGCGGCGCGTACGGCACGTGCAGAAAAGGAAGAGAGACTGCGTGCCTTCACACAAGGCCGGCCCCAGACACGGACACCAGGGCAATCTCCACACGCAAGCAATGCAGCATCGCCTCCTGCGACGCCGTCAGTCGAACACGCAGCTTCACCAGCCGCGACTGGTGGCACTCCGAAAGCGAATCCTCGATCGGCCAGTCCTGAGACGAGTCCAGGAACTAAGGTCATCAAGAAGCGCCCAATAGCGAGCTCCATTTTTGCGCCAGCCAAGAAGCGCAAGACGTGATCATAACTATGCACATCTGCCACTATGCACCCCGCCTGTGCTACCATCAAGCTATGCAGTCGGATCGCTTATACACAAGGCCAGATCATGACTCTCGTATGGCCGACAGCGCTGCAGCGATGGCGTCCTTCGCTTTTGTGATATCCTCGGGCGTACTTTCGTCGCCAGGGCCTTTGTCGTGCTCCTGCACGCAGAATCATCAGTATTAATAGCACGGCGCAGCATGTTATTGCGCGCGAGCTCACCAGTTGGGCCTCAAGCTTTGTCTTCGCTTCTTCAATCTTCTGCTTGAGCTGTGGCATGACGGCTCTCGTCTCTCCGAGGGCTTTGCGCTTGGAAGAAGTCAGTATGTGAGAACGACAGGATGAACAAAGACAGCTTGGAGGAGACTGGTACAACTAGAGACAAGCAGATATAGATGCATCATGAGATCCATGTACAGAGAAAGTATCAGCATTCGGAGACTCTTACCTCTTGCCTCAATGTGAATTCGGCATTTTCATCGTCGCCGTTCTCGCCCGTTTCAAGCTTCGAGATGCGCTCTTGCTGATGTTGCAGCTCTCTGTGGTAGCTGGCCTCTTCCTTGACGAGTCTGTTGAGTGAGGATGTCGCTATCAACAGCTGTGATGGTGCTGGCATCTTGGCTGCGGCGTGGTGTACTGCCTCTACCTCAGAAACGACTCGAAGATCGCTTGTGCTCAGCCTCTAAGATTCTTGAAAAGGAGGTCGATCTCCCCACTGCTGGGAAACTAGGCCAAATTGAGCATAAATCGATAGACGCGACCGCGACGCGCGCAACACGCGCGAAGTGGGCGGGCGCGTGAATACTTGTACGCTTTGGCTCGTCCTTGCCCCGTTTCATTTCTTCTCGTGTTCCAGAACCATCCTATATCGCAATCACTATCTATCGTAAATATGTCGTCGCCAGCAAGCAGACGCACGACGCGCTCTTCTGAAAATAACACAACTCAGCGACGGGGCCAACGAGGCTCCCAGATCCCACGCTCGTCAGAACAACCAGCCAGCGATCCCTCCTTCCCAGATGCCGACGATGATCTTGCGGACGGTCGACTTCAAAGCGAAGCAAACACAGCCAGCAGTCGTAATGGCACTCCAAGAGCATCTCAAAGCCAGAGTCAGAGTCAGGCGCCGCCCACCAGCTCGCCGCTGTTCTTCAAGAGTAGCCCGGTAGGGAGCCAGAGCCAGAGCCAGTCGCAATCGCAGTCTTTGGGCGTGCCTGCAAACAACGTCACTGGCAGCAGTCCGCTCAGGCAGAGAACTGATGCTGCGACGCCTGGTTTACTGAGTAGCGACGGTGGACGGAGACCCAAAGCAAATGGTGGCATCGGGGGTAAGTAGCAGCACGATGCCGCGCGAAATGGTATACTGATTCACAAAGACTCTTCGCCTATCCAATATGGTACGAGCTCCGACGCAGTGACACCACCCGGCAACGGACTTTCGCATGACCCGCGGTCTGACTCGACTGGCTTGTTCGTACGTTCTGGACGTTCTGGACCAACGAGCGCCCGCAACAGGAGGCACGATGTTCACTCAGATGTGCTCGAAAACAGCAGCAGGAGAATACAACAGTTCGTAGACGAAAATGGTATGCCGGTGCAAGGAGAGACTGATGCAACATTCTCCAACCTCAATCCCAATACATCTGACGCAGCTGTTCTCGGCGGTCGATCGACGCGATTCATCTGGGGCACTGACGTTTCCATCACGGACTCGTTCTCTGCCATGAAAGACTTTCTCTACAATTTCCAGAAGAAATATCGGCTCATCCAGAATGGCGAGATGCTCGAGGGTGAGAATCTGGATGCTGGTCATCCTGGTCTTCAGAAGGACTACATGAGCATGTTGGACACAATGCTGGAACTTGGTACAAAGGCCTTTTATCTGGACTGCAGGAACCTCAAGGCATATCCAGCGACGAGGAAGTTATGGCATCAGTTGCAATCCTTTCCAAGCGAAATCGTGCCCGTGATGGACACGGCTGTGAAAGACACCTTGATTGAGCTTGCAGAGAAGAAGATGAGCGACAGACGCTCGCAGCGATCGCAACAGACACCAGACCGAGTACGACACTCTAGCTCCATGCCACCGATGCCTAGCTCAGATGCGGACCACATTGGAGGTGACACTCCCCGACCGGCACCACAACCGGCAGCAGACGAGCACGATCTGGTCGCAGAGGTTGAGCAGAATATCTATCGTACACGACCTTTCGGCCTTGACAAGACCATAAATTTACGAGACCTCAACCCAGGTGATATGGATCAGCTCGTTTCCATCAAAGGTCTCGTCATCCGCACAACGCCGATCATCCCAGACATGAAGGACGCGTTCTTCCGATGCTCCGTCTGCCATCATACTGTCAAGGTTGACATCGACCGCGGCAAGATCACGGAACCAACTCGATGTCCGCGTGTAGTATGTAGCGCCAGCAACAGCATGCAGATTGTGCACAATCGCTCCGGGTTCGCTGATAAGCAGGTCATCAAGCTGCAAGAGACTCCTGACTCTGTACCTGATGGTCAGACACCACACTCTGTCAGCTTGTGCGCGTACGATGAACTGGTCGACACATGCAAGGCAGGCGACAGAGTTGAGATCACCGGCATCTTCAAGTGCAACTCCGTTCGCATCAACCCACGACAAAGATCTGTGAAGAACCTTTTCAAGACCTATGTAGATTGCCTGCATGTGCAAAAAGTCGACAAGAGACGAATGGGCATCGATGCGTCAACGATCGAAGAGGAGCTGTCCGAACAAGCTGCTGGCAGCACGGAGGAGACTCGCAAATTTAGCGAGGAGGAAGAGCAAAAGATCAGAGCCACTGCGAAAAGAGACGATGTCTATGAATTGCTGTCGCGATCTCTTGCACCATCGATCTATGAGATGGAAGACGTCAAGAAGGGTATATTGCTTCAGCTCTTTGGTGGCACGAACAAGAGCTTCTCGAAGGGTGGCTCGCCAAGGTACCGGGGTGACATCAATGTTCTGCTCTGTGGTGACCCTTCGACCTCGAAGTCGAAGATGCTGGAGTATGTTCACAAGATCGCACCTCGAGGCGTCTACACTTCAGGAAAAGGTTCTTCAGCAGTCGGTCTGACTGCATATGTCACGCGCGATCCGGAAACACGCAGCTTGGTGCTTGAGTCCGGCGCTCTTGTGCTTAGTGACGGTGGCGTATGCTGCATTGACGAATTCGACAAGATGTCCGACTCGACTCGATCCGTGCTACACGAAGTTATGGAGCAGCAGACAGTTTCCATTGCAAAAGCTGGCATCATTACCACCCTGAATGCCAGAACGAGCATTCTTGCTTCAGCCAATCCAATCGGCAGCAAGTACAATGTCAACTTGCCTGTGCCACAGAACATTGACCTTCCGCCAACGCTTCTTTCGAGGTTCGACCTTGTATACCTCGTTCTCGATCGCATCGATGAGTCTGCCGATCGCAAGCTGGCTAGACATTTGGTCGGCATGTACCTGGAAGATGCGCCTGAGAACGCGAACCGAGACGAGATCCTCGTGAGTGATTCCTCCTGTCGCGTCAGAACTTTCATGCTAACGCAGCTTCCAGCCTGTCGAATTCCTAACTTCATACATCTCTTACGCCCGCACCAACATTCATCCCGTGATAACTCAGCCCGCTGCCGATGCACTGGTCCTCGCTTACGTGGCGATGCGCAAACTGGGCGAGGACATTCGTGCGACAGAGCGCCGTATCACAGCCACGACTCGTCAGCTTGAATCTATGATCCGCCTCTCGGAGGCGCACGCCAAGATGCGATTGTCCGAGACGGTAGAGGAGAGTGACGTCAATGAAGCAGTGCGTTTGATTCAATCGGCGTTGAAGCAAGCCGCCACCGATCAGCGCACCGGTTTGATCGATATGGGTCTCCTCACGGAAGGCACGAGCGCCAGCGAGAGGAAGAAGAAGGACGACCTGAAGAATGGTGTCCTTGGTGTCCTTGACGCAATGCTACGGACTGGCACTGCAAGTGCAAGATACGGTGACGTGGTGAGGACACTTAGTGAGCAGAGCAGCGTGGGGGTTGAGGGACAGGGATTTGCAGAGGCTGTGAGGTCTCTGGAACAGGAGGGTAAGGTGCAGATAGTTGGTGAAGGGCCAAGGAGGAGCATAAGGAGGGCGACCGGCGTTGCATAGGCTTATGGTACGATCAGAACGATGTGCATTGGGTGATGAACGCGCTAGCATGATGTTTGGCGTCCAGTAAATTCCGTGCGATGGATCTCCTGATGCTCTGGCCCGGTCGTGCGTCACGGCGGAATCGTCACCGAGCATGACGACCTGTTCCCGACGCTGCATCAGGGCATTACTACTGCTGGCGTCGCGACTGCTTAGAGCGATCACGATTTCGAATGCTGCTAGATTAGCCGATAAGTGAACATAAATCTCGCTTGCCAACGACGTTGATTCCATGGGTCGTAGTAACCAGTACATACTGCCCGCCCTAGCAAAGTAAGTTGGCCACGCCGTCGCTGTCGCAGGACTTGAGGTCGGGCTCTCGATACGGTCACAAGCCTACACGTATGCCATACCAGGTTCTGAGAAGACCCTGCAGGCCACGCATCTCATCAAACGGTAGCAGAGTGCCCTCTGACACTTGCCAACCTTGTAGTCACCGTCAGAGGAAGTTAGGCATGCCAATCTCTTTTCCAAACGGACAACTGACTTATCGGCGAATCTCGTCTACCACTTCTAAGCTTCGCACGGGTACGAAACCATGTCGATGACATAAAATGCACGGGCTCAGATGAAAGGACAGCTGAGATCAAGTTTATTCGTCAATTACAATCTCACTGTGCGGCGCGTCAGCGCTGCCATTGTGCGTGCGATATCGATCAAGATTGCCGGACGAGGCATTGAAGTTCATTTGCCATGTACGGTCAGCGAGGATCAAGACACGCAAGTTACAGTCTATTTGGAATATCAGATCGTTGCATCTTGGCAGCATTGTGGGTTCTTTGGACACTAGACTGACCCGCGTTGCCTGCTTTGGTGTGAAAGCCATATATACCATCATGGACAGTGCCAAGCACCGAGACAGGTTGGCATCCTTCACTTACAATCACAGGGATCCAATGTGGTACGCATTGTCAGCTACCTCAAAGTCGCATGCGCTTTATGGGCAAGCTCATCGCTCTGCCCCTCGACTCCATATCCGAGCGAGTGCTGTCATGCGAACCTCGTTACACGTGATGTCGATGCCAACGCAAAACGTATATTAGGGACGGGAGTAAAGAGTTAAGTTATTGTATTATTATATTATCTATCTATCTACCGTCCTTAGGAGGAGATAAGCTTCTCTAGTACTTACTTCTATAATAAGTACCCCCCGCCTAAGAAATGTTCGTAGGTGATTAGATCGTGCGGTATAGCCGTATTAAGTTTAGCGTAAAAGTATGATTGAGTAGGAGGAGTACTAGGAGTAGTAGTAAGTATAAGAGTCTTCATTTATCTTGTCATTCTCACATACTATCTGAGTATAACTCTACTAAGTACCTATACTATACGTAGGTATCTAGAACATTCTAATGTACGCGTAAGCTACTATATAGCTTACGTTATTAGTTTATAATCTTTATCGTAATACTACTAGCTATTGATTAGGGCAATAGCGGCCATTCTAAGAGACACTTCTAGATTATTACTAGAAGTTAAATATAAGAAGTTATAATTATTTGGATTTATTAATTGCTATATTAATTTGGGTATACGCTATATACGGATAAGACTTCGTATATAGCGGGGTATACTATAGACCTAACTATATTACATAATATAGTAGGTGCCTTAGGCATCTAGCAAGGTCTATATAGCAATAATAGACTTTTAGCCAACTTAAGTTGATGCTAAAATCCGAATAATCCTTGTAATCATCTATGAGACTAGACCTAATTAGGTAAT
The DNA here is from genome assembly GCA_013248845.1 of Passalora sequoiae. Lineage (NCBI taxonomy): Eukaryota > Fungi > Ascomycota > Dothideomycetes > Mycosphaerellales > Mycosphaerellaceae > Passalora > Passalora sequoiae. The sequence goes on along the minus strand of WSQC01000011.1, from coordinate 2,316 downwards.
ACTCACTTAATATAGTATCGGTATACTAGTGTACCGATAAGTACTAAGTCTCGCGTTATAGATCCTTCTAGAACGCGAGATATTAGTAATAAAAGAAGGTCTAGAATGTAACTTCTTCTAATCTTAGAGATAAGGCACTACGAGAATATTCTATTATGTTCTCTGATTACGCAAGCTATATAGTAGCTTACGCGTACATTAGAATGTTCTAGATACCTACGCATAGTATAAGTACTTAGTAGAGTCATACTTAGATAGCAAGAAGAATAATAAGACAAGTTAAGACTCTTATACTTACTACTACTCCTACTACTCCTCCTACTCAATTATACTTTCACGCTAAACTCAATACGGCTATACCGCACGATCTGATCACCCGCGAACATACGTAATCAGAGAATATAATAGAATATTCTCGTAGTGCCTTATCTCTAAGATTAGAAGAAGTTACATTCTAGACCTTCTTTTATTACTAATATCTCGCGTTCTAGAAGGATCTATAACGCGAGACTTAGTACTTATCGGTGCACTAGTATACCGATACTATATTAGGTGAGTATTACCTAATTAGGTCTAGTCTCATAGATGATTACAAGGATTATTCGGATTTTAGCATTAGCTTAAGTTAGCTAAAAGTCCATTATTGCTATATAGACCTTGCTAGATGCCTAAGGCACCTACTATATTATGTAATATAGTTAGGTCTATAGTATACCCCGCTATATACGAAGTCTTATCCGTATACAGCGTATACCCGAATTAATATAGCAATTAATAAATCCAAATTATTATAACTTCTTATATTTAACTTCTAGTAATAATCTAGAAGTGTCTCTTAGAACGGCCGCTATTGCCCTAATCAATAGCTAGTAGTATTCCGATAAAGATTATAAACTAATAAGGTCTACCTTATTTATAATCGAGTATAAAGTAACTCGTAGATTCCTAATAAACTCGAAGCGTCCTTCTTTTATTAGGAATACTTTTAGTGCCTATTCTAGTACCCGTTTATAGTTCTAGACTTATAAAACCTACTATATCCCTTCGTCTACGAGCTAATATTTCGCGACCTACTCTATAGCTCTCGGATAGGGATAAAGGCTCTTCTACTCTACTTAAAAACCTTTCTTTTAAAGGAAAAATAGTAGTTCGAAGGCCTTACTCTAATCTTCGGGTCATTGAATTTATTAAAGCAATTGCTAGCTAGCCTTTTTTTTAAGACCCTATAGAGTATAACTTTCTAGGAGTAAAGATTAAGGTCTCTTCTACCTCGTTAAAAACTCTCCTACTATAGAGAAGAGAAAAGAGTATAGAATAACCCCCGGCAAAGATAAAAAACCTCTTATTATAAGCTCCTAAGAACTTATAACCTCCTAAAGAGGAAAAAACAATGCCGTCTTCTATTACGAATAGATAATATCTCGGAGCCGCTTAAAATTTACCGAGTCTAAGCCTTTAGTAAGAATGTCCGTAATTTATTCCCTAGTAGGAAGATATTCTAGGCTTATAATAGACTCGTTTATATATTTACGGACTAAGTAATATTATATATTAATATACTCTATCTTAGCGTAATACTCCGGATTATTTATAAGTTCTTATTACGGGTAAGTAACGTATATATGGATACTCTATATAGTATACGATAAGTTCAATAGGAGAAGACTAAGAATATAGACTAGATCCGCCGTAAAGTATACGGGTACTAAGAGACCCTTACTAAGCCGAAAGTATAGGAGTCCCCTATACTCTTAACCCTAGGGCTCGCCCTTTATATTACCCCCCTCCCCCGTCTATTTTACTACGCTATCCCTACTATACGCCCGAGTAACCCGGCTACTAGCGATAGACTCCGTCCTACTCGCCTACTCTAAGGTCGCCTTATAGCTCCGCCGGTCCCCGGACCCTTTATCCCGGCCCCCGTGCTCTAAGCGTAGGGGTACCGCCTATTTCTTACGGGTATCTTAATCTTTTACGATAATAGGAGCCTTTAATCGCTTCGGTTATACCTTCCTTTATATACCCTTCCCTACCCGCCGCCTCTTTACGGATTCCCCCTCTTTCTTTCCGGACCCGCGTATATACTTTAGGGTCTATATACTTTACTTTACTTTACTTTCTCGCGTTATTACGTTATCCCGCGCTTCCTACTTACAAATTAGTAGGGTCCCTATATACTATTATTATAGCGAATATAGCTTTTACGCCTCTATAATTCTTCTTTCTTTTCCTTTTATTAGTAATAACTACTTTCCTACTAATACTAGTAGTTACCTACCGGTAACTAACCCCTTCCTACCGGCCTAGGCGAGCCCT